>JAECWT010000003.1:2400000-3000000 GCA_018150885.1 Drosophila tristis | reverse complement strand
CCTAAAAATCATAGTATTTGCTGTTCCAAGCACTACATAAATAAACCATTTAATTTTCGTATATTTCGGATTATTTCGGATTCTGCTGCAAGCAGCAGAAGTCACATGTAATCACACTTGTTTCTCTGGCGTACAAATTTTCATTAAACGATTGAATAACTCGTTGCCCTTTTGCACCCACGCACAGTAATTACAAGCCCAAAAGGCACATTCAAACACTCTGTTCAAGTGTGACATAAACAGGTCCCCAAGCACGTGGCCTAAACTGCGCCTACACATTTGAGCCAAATGAAATGACTGACTGACATTCACTTCATTGCGATCAATAGTTGAGTAAATGAGTTGAGCGCTTTTTAATCACATAATTACAGGGAATCAAACCAGAGAGGGAGAGGGAGTGGGAGAGAGTGCTCTGCTGTGCTGTGGGACATGCAAATGAGAATTCCTCACTGGATGGCAATCTTCACGCATTGCCAGGGCGCGCACTGGGCAGAATTATAAATATGAATTGGAATGAATTCGTTTTGGACAGGCTATGGGGCAAGGACAAGTGTAATTACGCAAACACGGACACATGGACACATGGACACACAGCCACTTGCCACATGGACATTTCAGTGCTGGTTGCTGCTGCTGCTGCTGTTGCTGGACATTCAGACGGACGTTCTGGTCTCCGGTCTGGGTCACGTTGGCTCATTTTCGCTTAATGTTTTATGCACAACTAAATACAAATGCGCTTTAATGAGCGAAACTCGAGCCGGCCATGCGGTTAATTTATTATGCACAACTCGGTTTCACACACACACACACACATATGTACATATGTATGTCCTATCCGGCAGGGCCTGTGGTGGGGGGGGCAGGATGCTTTCGGTAAAGGATCACTAATAATGCGGCATTGTCGAGGCATTAAATTGCCTATGCGACGTCGTCGTCGTCTGGTGTGTCATAATGGGTGGGGGGGGTTAGTAAACCGCAGCAAGTCGACTTGAATGCATGTAACAATTACTCTCGCCGCCGCTCTCGCTCGCCCATGTCCCCGCTCTCGCTCTCTGGCCCACTCAGCTGACAGCAGCCACACTGCAGCAGCAGCAGCAGCAGCAGCGGCAGCGGCAGAGTCATAAAATGCAGACAGCAACAAAAACTAACAGTAAAAACTGATACAACAATAACAGCAATAACCAACCACATGGCATAGTTTTTGGGGCATGTGGCATGTGGCATGCGGACTTAACCGCAAAAACAAGGCCAAGCCGGAACGGAACGGAACGAAACGTAACGGAAACTATGCAGAATCGAGTGCGATGGCAGGAACTAGTTCAATCGTTCAATGTGCACTCGAAACTTTTAGAAGGCTCTGCTGCCGCTGCTGCTGCTGCCGCTGCTCCAAGGGTCATAGGTCATGCATGCTTGTGGTTGCCGGAAATCCGATTAAAGTTTTTAACAATCGTTATGGAAAGTATCACAGCAAATGCAGCCCTGTGTCAGCCATTTTAAACTACAAAATGTAAAAGCTAAATTTGGCAGCTAAATTGGCAGCTAAATTGGCAGCTAAATTTGGCAGCTTAATTTAAATTCAGTTTCGTATCACACAAATCGAAGCAAGCTAATGCAACACAGTTATTATTTTCATATATTTTGGAGTGCTCGTATTTATAGTGAACACAAAAATCTAATGCACAGAATCATGATGGTGAACAATTTGTGCTATTTGGCGCGTAAATACTTACAAATTGGCTACCCGGGCTGTGATTACTATTCGATTTGGGATTTTACAACACTGACAACGACTGCCAGCAGCCTTTGGCAACTCCTCACAGGCGCCTTGGACGAACATTTGGCGCTGGCATTTTGGTATATGCTGGGAGTCAGCAGCTGGGGTTTGGTGAGTGGCAAATCGGAACTAACTAACTGACCAGTAACCGATTTTAATCCCCTCCCTCTCAGGTGCACACCTGCCATCAGTTGGCTCAAGTATTTAGAAGCAGCGATCATCGACGGTCGAAGATCCGCTGGCCCAGGACCCATTGGGTGGACTTAGGCGACAAGATGCAGCATCGACTGTGGCTGGCCAGAAACTGGCTAATGGTTCCAGCGTGGACCTGTCTGCTGTATGCCCTCGTCTGCGTGAGTATCGAGGATCCTGCCCCCATGCTTGCCCCCTTTATTTGGCATCGTCTGCAGCGGAAACCGGACTTCAGTTATCCCTGGCTGCTAATTTATGGCACCATTTTGCTGATTGATCTTCTCTTCCTGGCCCGTGCTCGCTGGGGCATCCGCTTCGGAATTCTAAGCACCTACATGTGGCCGCTGTTCAATGTTTTGTGCGTGAACAGCTTGAGGATTGGCGCAGAGGCACTGGAACTCTAGACGGGATCAGGGCTCCAATTTGCTAATTAATTTACAAAGTAATCCTTTTCAATGTATCCATTTCGCGCGACCCTTTGGGAACCTTTTGGAGACCGCAGCTAAACAGAAATAAAATTGTGCAGCATAAACTGAAACTGAAACTAAAGCCGTAAAACGAAATGGTTGCATGCTCTGTTTCCTTGTCGTGTGTGGGTGTGTGTGTACATTTTTCATGCCTCGTTAGAGATAGTCCCAAAAATACATACATATGTGCATATATATATATATATATGTATATATTACATATACATGGCCGCCTGATGTGCGAGAGTTTTGCGTGTAAGCGCTGACTAAGCCAACTCATGCAAGTTGGGTTTTGCTGTGAAGTAAATCCCACCCCGTGGCGGTGGCAGCAGGAAAGGAGCACAGCACACCCCGTGTGCAGCTGCAACAACTTGTGTGGCAAACGTGTGGCAACTAAAAGGATTTTAAAAGCTAACGAAAGTGACGGCGAAACTTGATCCACACCAATGAGATGTTTAGTGTCGATGGGGGGGACTATGGAACGCAGGATCATGCAAGGAAAAATATTTCAATATTTTTATAAATGGTACTCTCCAGTTAACCCTTAAATAGCCCTCGCTATTCCAATTATTCATCATTTTAGTTTACATTCGCTTTACATTACGCTAACAGCCTGTAGCTGTTTCCGCTCTTCACTAACAGCCTGTAGCTGTTTACGCTCTCCACTAACAGCCTGTAGCTGTTTACGCTGTTTACGCTGTAGAACTGCTCATGGTTACAGCGCACTGTTAGCGCACTGTTAGCGCACTCTCTCACGATCCACACCGCACGCAGCCAAACCAATCTCCAATTTCAATCAAAACATGCCATGTACTCTGCACTAGTTTCAGAAAGCCACAGCCACATACTTGTAGACACTTCATTCATGGGGCAGACCCAAATCCAAGAATAGTTAAGGGAACAAAACATGGAAATTCTTTGTAAAATACAACAAGCCACTCCACGTGTAATGTAATCCGTTATCTTGGCTTGACTAACAAAGTGGAAGGCAAAATCCGCCATGACAACAGGCAGAATCCTTTCAACTATTCGATGAAAGGTAACAGAGGAAACCGCACACCGCCGCCACAGTGCCACCCCCCCACACACACACACACACACTCGCACACACACTCGCACTCCCTTTCGCACTCCCTCTCGCACTCCCTCATCCTTGAGTCACACAAAACTTTAATACCGAACACTTAATGGCTGATTATTTTCAATGCAAGTCGTCGCTTCAGTTTAAGCTCAGTTTCAGCTTCAGTTTCGGGCTTGGGTTCCGCTTAGCTCTTTCGCTGCGTTTCGCTTCGCGTCGCTCGTTAGCTCATTTGCAGCTCGTGTAACTTTTCATTAGAAAAAATGAATTTAAATTTTAAAATGAATATTTAAGCTTGTGCATAATGCACATGGACAGCCATTAACGCTAATGACGTCATGAAATTCAATGCACACCACACACCAGAGGCACAGGCCAAGGACCAGGACCAGGACCAACACCAGCATCAGCGCCAGCATCAGCCCCAGCACCAGGGGACGAGCGACGCCCACTGACGATAGTGAGGAGCCAGCCATGAGACGAGCTCTCAGTCTTTGCCACAAAATGGGGCAACATAATTGTTGGCCTCAACTTACCCTCTCTCGCTTAGTGCGGAAACATTTGTGCGGCCAGCCAGGCCAGATATTGGCAACTTTCGAACAAAAAGCGCCATCCATTACAATAAGCGCCCTTCTAGAGGGTAGCAACAGCCAATTGTGAATGGCTATTGCCATTTCTTGGGGCTGTACATTTCGCAAGAAATTATGCTAAAATTATATGCGCTTTACAATCATGTGATTAATAACAAGGACACTTGGCCATGCTTCAGAAAATAATCTATAAAATGACTATTTTCTGGAATTTTGCGGTGATCTTAATTTTTATTAGTAGATCTATGTTTGCACTTCATAAACAATAAGTAAAAAACCCAAGTATAATAGTGAAAAAAATAATAAAAAATGTTGTTCTGTGCGTCATGGACTTTGGCTGTGCAAAATAATAGGGACACCGAAATAAAACATGTTATATTATATTATATATATTATATATATTATATATAATATATATATATATATATATATATAATTTATTATATTATATATATTCGAACTCTCGTCTGCTGTGATTGGAAATTCGCCTGGCAGGGAAGTTCGCCCTCACTCGTTTTTGTTTTGTCTGCGGATTGCAGCTCACATTTATAAGGAGCATCCTTAGCCGCAGTTGCTAGATTTTATTCACCTCAGAGTCTTCAGACTCCTGGTATTTATTTTATTTATATTTTATTTTTTATAATTTTATTTGATTTATTTATTATTTTATTTATGCTAACTCTGCAGTCCTACCTGAACCTTAAACTAGAAGAGAGATTAGCTCTCTTTATCTTTGCCCAAAAGTGCAATAACAGTAGGAAACTCCGCGCTTTTCTTTCATTATTATGTCACTCTCTTTCTTTCATTTTCTCCCTTCTCTAGGGTATTCCACAGCCGACTGCCCCCAAGTCGAGGCCCACTCTCCAGCCAGTCCACACTTTCCTGTCGGCCAAATGTGTGTGTGCGCGCGTGTGTGGTCCTATCTGTTCCCATTTCTGGTTCGTTGCACGTCAACATTATCCGAGTCTCCGCAATTCGCCAGTTTTTGACCAGCGCAGCATATGATTTTAATGACATCTGCCACATGCTCTCCGAAGGCCAACTTTTACAGCAGTTGAAACAAGCGCAAAGGTTAAGAGCCGACCAAAAAAATGTACAAAGGAGAGGCAGAACTTTCGTACTCGGATATGGGCACAAGAATTGGCAACGGGGGGGAGTGCCCGTCCCCGTGCTATTTTTATTATTGGGCCATGACAAAAGGGAAGTGCCTGCTGGCTGTGTGCTAGGGGATAGAGCTAGAGATAGAGATAGGGAGAGCTAGAGATAGGGAGACCTAGAGATAGGGAGAGCTAGGGAGAGGGAGAGCTAGGGATAGGGAGAGGCAATTGTTGACAGTGCCAGGCATCACTGTGTTGACCTGACTTGGCACGACTTCCTTTCCATAGCTGCCGCTTGTATGCCAAATGCTCATGTTTTATTTACAGACCCAAAACAACTTTTCAGAGCGACATCCTCCACCCCCCAAGCCGCTTGCAGCAAAGCGTTTTACGAGCCAGCCAAAAATCCAGCATCAAATCAATTGTTCGAAAGCGACAGCACACACATACATAAGTTCATGTGTGCATGGGGATAACACAAATAAAATTATAAAAAATATTTAAAAACAAATAAATATTTGCTGTAAGTGCAAAGGAAGCCAGCAGGAAGCTAGCAGTCGGCACCATTGTCATATAATGGTTTTAAAACTCAACCAAAAACAAATTAAGACTTCCTACAACTCCCATATAACACTCAGTTTCGCTCACCATTAAAAGGAGCTACGAAAATTACTTCAGCGATACCTTGCCTTGGGGGCCCATTCTTTTTGCTTTGCCTCTCGACAAGCTATTTGGCAACTGCCATAAACTTATCTGGGGAGCTTGCAAAATATAATTAAACAAGCGCAAATTGAAATACGCAGCGTGCAGTGAGCCAAATATTATCAGAAAATAGTCCCACAAAAAGCTATACACAAAAAGTTGCTTCCTTTGCCTGCCTGCCTGCTTGTTGCCTGCAAACTTTGTGCTGCAAATATTAAGTGCCTGGTGGAGCAGCGGATCCCGCGACTTGGGCTCCACTCCGCAGCGAAGCTGCAACAACTTGCTTTCTTTTCCGGCTACTTACTGGGCTTAACTGGTAATTGCAGTGCGGGTGGGTGTGGGGGTGGCACCGGCATAATGGCCTCTGACCCTGCAACACAACTCAATTTTATTTTGGCGGAAATTTCGTTGCAAAATTCAGTTATTAAAGTTAAGAGCGCAACCAATGAACAGGAAGAACTCTGGCGGGTCTCCGTTCTATGCAAACGTGAACCGAAATTTCAAAAGAATCCTTGAGCAAAGCATTCGAGAGCAGCGAATTATTTCCTCAAAGCTAAATGCTTTTTCTTTTTCAACCGAAGGAGGATTGCCACCCATGAAACGAAAACCTTTTTTCCACAGACGTACTAAACACAAATTAAGATTATTATTTACTATTATTATTATTGGTTATTATTTGTAATTAAAACTCGAGGTTAGCCGCATTCTTCTGTAGCAGACCCAACCATGAATATTCAACTCTCGTGGCAGGGTCAAGCACCACCAACAAAGGTTACGATTTTAGCCCAAAAGCGGAGTATAATCTTTGACAATTTATAGCTGCCAACAGACAGTAACACCAGCAGTAGAGGAGTTAAGGAAAACCCTGCCAGGAGCCTACTTAATAAATAAAATAAGCCATAAGCGAGTGCTATTTTGTACTCTCTGCAGAGTGTGTGGCATCTATCCACTTACGAGTAAGCACACTCGCATGCAACTGAACTGTTTGCCCTAACTGTCTGATTTTCCATTTATTTCATAAATATTTAATAACATCGACAATCGAACTTTTGCATCTTTCAGCAGCTTTCAAACTGAATTTGTCGTTGACAACGGCAGAAAGGGCACACACACACAGCAAAGAGCAGGGCATATTTCCCAATGAGCAATAACAATAAGCGAAAGGATATGGAAATGAACAACATCATCAACATTCGCTTGCTCATCATCATCAGCCGCATCCTCATCATCGTTGCTGCATGAGAGCAAAATAAATTTTAAATTGAAATCAATAATTTACATTGGACTTTTCGGTAGCCAGCACTCAGATGTGCAAAGTCCCCCTTGTCCTCGATGCCTTGATTGCCATATGGCATTGATGAAATGCTCAATTTGCCTGGCCTGTGGATTAATGTATAATAATCTGATGGGCAGTGCCAAGTGCAGTGCGATGGCAGCAACTAGTTCAATCGTGCAATGTGTGCACTTGCAACAGGACTTTTACAGGGACTGTACAGGTCATAGGTCACAGCTGTGCTCGCTGTGGAATGCGACACGTTGTCTGGTGCCGCTTTTCAACCTGCTGCAAGCAGCTCCCTGAGCACTAGACTATTTCAGATGCGCTCTGGAAACCATAGCCAAGTGAATAGAGTTTAAATTTAAATCAACAAAATTGAGGAAGTATTATTGGTCATAAAACGTTGAGGTTACGGGCATTGGGATTTTCTCTAGCCTGCCATGAATATTGAGCTGCCCCTGAGCCAGCTGGCAAAAGTCCCCTGGCTTGTCCTGCTGCATTGATTGCCATATGGCATTGATGAAATGCATAATTTGCCTGTGGATTAATTTGTAATAATTGAGTGGGTACGACATACTTAAATCTGCTGCCAGTGGGGTGCTGTGCATATTTTGGGGCAGAGAGTTTTGGTTGTAAATAAATCAAATTGCTGGAGTGCAGCTGTTCTGTTTTCTCTCCATAAATAAACTGCTTGAATAAATTGTGCGGCAATGCCAAATACTTTCCGAAATTAAAAGTAAACTAAACATTTTTAGTAACTCAGCAACAACTGCAGACAAGTTTTGTATATGTATATACATATTTTCATTATGTACATAATTTGATAAATTATTTTGTGTGCAAAAGTCGAGACAAATTTAATTTTGCTTTTATTAATTGAGAAATTTTTGCTTAAGTTATCTGCAAGGTACGCAGCGTCTTGGACTAGCTTTATCAGCACAGGAATTCAGTCATTATTCACATATTTCACAAATAATTATGCCGTAAATTGTGAAGCCGTAAAATGGCATTCTTTTAAATGGAATTTCCTTTTTTAAATAAAAATATTTATTCGCTTGTTGAAAATATGACAAAAGCTCTTGCATTGGCTGTTCCTAGAAAAACGCTTCAAAATGGTTCGATTACAACTTTATTTGGTTTGGTTTGAAATTTGAGATTTTTTTCTACCAAAGTAAAATATTTGAGCAAAAATATTTATCGATTAAAAGTATTATTAAAAATGAAATGCAACAGCTTTGTGCCGAGCATTTTCATGCCCTAAACGATGGATAACTTGTCAGCCGATTACAATAAAGAAGGAAATACCTTTAAAATTCTGTGCAATTTATCAGCCAGCAATTTGATCAGAAATATTTATAAACTGCTAAACACCTGCTGCAAATTTAATACACCCTGCAAGTTTGTAACGCGCTTGATTCAATTTATCAACATTTTATTTCGAGTTAAATGTAATGCCATTCTTGGAGCTACCCCACACTCCGCCTACCCGCTCGAGCCAGCAATTTCGCAACTTTAAGCTGAAAAGTATTTGCAGCATGCAGCGCCCAAGAGAATGCAACATAAATGTAAACTTTTGGAAATCCTCAAGGCAGGCCCGGCCCGGCCCGCCATGGCCATGAGCCCCAATAACCATGTGGGAACGGAATCGTTCGGTGCGGCGTGTTGGCCCTTAAATCGAGCCACTCGAGCAGCGCAAAAAAACGCCATACGTGAAATGAAAAGGGAAATGCGAGAAAATCCACAGCCACAGCAACGGCCCGTTTTAAGTGTTCTCTTTTTGGTTGTTTTCCCCTTGCGCACCCTGTGGATTTTTTAATTAAACTGCCGCGACAATTTGACATCAATATCGAAATTAAGATCTTGCAGAGGCGGCACAACATTTCAACGGCAATAACAGGCACGGCACGAAAATACGAAACCCAAAACGAAACCGTGGAAGTTATCAGTGAATCCAGCGTGGAGGGGGGCGGCTGCAGGTAAACTGGCGGATGCAGTGGAGAGCACTGTGCGCTGAGCGAGAGAGAGGGAGAGAGAGGGGAACAGAACAACAGCTTCCGTCACATGCTGCAAAAGCGGATATCCGCTGCAACAAATTTTTCGCTGTTCTCGGTTGGAACTCCATTCGAATGGGGATTGAAAAGGAATGTTGGGCTGACGAGAGATGGCAGCAGCACACTGAGTGGATGCTCCAAGGCATATTCTACGAGTACTGCTGGCTTTCATATGTTTTGGCACAGTTAAAGTTAACCAGTTGAAGATTTCATTGGGTATTTTTGAATAGAACTGTAATGTGAAATGTATCTTGTGTAGTTTGACACACTTGACGCGCGGCTGCTTGGACTGGGGAGTGGAACGCAATTTTTCTAGCTTAAAAGCGAAGGCCGCCTAAGAGCGTTGTGGATCCTGAGAGGGCGCTGTCGTAGCGCGTTAACAGAGCTGTTACTCTGCGCCGCTTACAGCGCTGCGGAACATGATCGTTTGTACTGTAATTTAACTAACAAATTAGTCCAAAATTATCTTCGCTGCTTACTTTAAAATACCTAAATATATGTACATATGTACCCGCCATTTTCGTTATCTATAGGATATGATGTGATCGTTTCCCTTTATCCATTTTAGCCAACATTCTTGTATTTTTCGCATTTTTTGCCCCCAGTTTTGTTTTGTCATTTTCAATTTGCTTTTGGCCCTGCCTTCGCTCATTGCTGTTTTTTTATGTGTAAATTGTTGGACGGAACGGGCATGCTGGGGAGGGGAATGTTGAAGGCTGCCGAGTGGGTGACATGTGTGTGGATGGGCAGGGGCATGGGCAGGGGCAGGGGCATGGGTCGTGCCGGATATTGATGTGTTATATGCGATGTTGTGACTGCAATATATTTGCCAAATGACTGTTGATGCCACTGTCCCTGACTCCGCCTCCGCCTCCGCATCCTGCCACATCCTGCACCCTCGACGTGGGCGTAGAGAGATAAGAGTCGCCTCCTCGTGCGCGGGAGCAGCAATAAAATGCTTGGTTCGACGGGGTTCGGTTCGGTTCGGTACGAGATGAGGAAATAATTGCGGCCCCTGGAAGTGTTGCCATAAAAATGCAAATGCCAAATGCTGAAAAGTGGCGAATGAGTGGGCCCAGAAGTGGGCGTGGGCATGGCAAAAAAAAAGAGGAGAAAATAAATAGTCATAATGGAACCCTCAACAGAAGCAGAACGAACAAATCGTGCAACATAAATCCGTTGTGGCATTTATAATAAATGGAGAAATTGAGAGCTGAAAAGGAGACAAATCGAATAACACATTCAGCAGTTGCAGCAGTTTTCCGCTACTGTGCGGCTCGACACCTTAATTATGGAGGAATTTCAGTTTAAGCCATAAAAACTAAGAGATTTTAAATGCAAAAATATGTCAAAAAACAAACTAAATATAGAAAAGAATATATGTTGCATATACATTTATATTCACTTATATTTATATTTATTTATTTATATTTATTTATTTATATTTATTTATTTATATTTATTTATTTTATTTATATTTTATTTATTTATATTTTATTTATGCATAACTATATTTTATATGTCTCTAACACTCTCGCCACTCTGGCATTCAGCATTATCCATTAATAAATCATAAAATAAATTCTCAGCACTGCCTTAATGGTTGCGAAACGCACTGTACCAAAGGCTATCAAATGGCCATAAAATATGTATAGAAAAATACAATTTTAATCTATGATTGAGGCAGCGGTCAACTGGCAACAGCTTGCCGGCTAAATGGAGGGCTGGCAAAAAATAATATCCAGCCAGCCAGCTTGATGTCAATTAATAAATAATACCCATATTATTAATAGTTTGGAGTGTTATTTGTTGAGATTTTGTTTTGTGGGCTTAAAGTTTATGGGCTTAAAATGGAAAACAAATTTATGCTCATACAAATGAATAATAGCTGGCCAAACTTTACTTAAAGCCCCCAAAAGTATTTAAGCTTCGATAATAGTGTTTATGGTTGACATTTTATGTATTATTATTTATGATTAAGCGCGTCAACGAAGAAGCGCTTAAGCCAATTAATTTGGGATTATTTTCAATCAGTAAAATGAAGCAACAGAGAAGCTGGTTAAAAGGCAATAAAAATCAGCATCGTGTATGGCAATTTAAAGCAGCAAAGCAACTAATGAGTGTGGCTTACGCCTTAGCAGTCCTTCATTATGGCTAATAGTTCGCAGAAAACATTGTAAGCCACTTTCCCAACTAACCGCATGCCAACAGCCTCGTGGGTGTGTCTAAACCCACTCACGCGTTCTTCTATGGCTGAGAAACTTTGATGAGTAGTTCATCATCATCATTATAGTCATCACAGTCGCACCCCGCTGCACTGCATCAGCAGTTCTGCCCAGGCTTGTGCTTATGCTGTTTATGCAAACTTTTTAATTACATCAAGTCGCTGGAGATGCTTTTTGCTGCCACAAACAAAGGGAATAGAGTCTTTGCCACAGCTGCGCGTATGAGTACTACTTAACAGAACTGCGTCTGAGTGTTGAAGAGCGCTCCAGAAGAATGCTTGAGAGAATCGAGACAGCGTCTCTATGCGTAAGACAACTTCAGACGTCAGACTTTGAGCAAACTGTAGCTTGGGCATATAAATGGATAAATAAATATAAAATTAATGATTTAAAATATATATGTTCAAGGAAGAATTAAGCTAAAGGCAGAGTATACTCCTGAGTAACACAGCCACCAATATATGTGCATAACAAATATCTTTTAATGTTTTCATCTATCGTATAAATAAGAAAAATAATACACTCAATTACAGCTACAATGTGCATAAAATATATCTTTTAATAGGCACATTTTTAAGTGTAAATCTAACGCATAAATAAGCAAAATAATACACTCAGTTTTCCAGTTTTTTACAGTTTTCCAAACGTTTGTTAATTGCCAATTTTAAAATATATATATCTTTAGCCTGGGGGCGTAGTTTCATAATTTCCATTTAACTTTAACTTCCGGTTAAACTTTTCAAATGCAATTTAAATGCTCGTATTATATTTCAGCCATTGAATACTCCTACCCGACGGCCATAACTGCCGGAATAAAATGCTTCTAGGAGTGTGCAAACTTGTTATGCACTGAACAAAATGAATGCTCAAATAATAAATATATAAAGCTGCAAAAAATAGTTACTGTAGTAAATATTAAATATTAAAATCCAAGTGTAAATATTAAAATTTCAGTGCTTTATGCTATGGGTGTAGTTACGGAGAAAGTGCAGCTCAATTGTCAATCCAGCAGCTAGTTATATTATTATGGAAAAGGCTTATCCTCATATTCAGTTTCCGGATGGAAAAGCAACCCGTGCAGACTTTGCTTTTGCCGCTATAAATGTGTGCAAGTGCGAAATACAAGAAAAGAAAATTTTCTATAGCCCTCAAAGGCGTTGCGTTTGTTTCATAATGGCCCAAAAAACTTTTCGCCAGCAAAGTTTTTGTATCAGACATGCATGTATCTATATATCTGGGACTCGAGCATGCAGCAACTGTATCTGTATCTGTAACTCCAACTGCTGCAACTGTATCGCAATGTTGCATTTGCTTGTGGCAAGCAAGTTTTGTGTTCGTGTGTGCAAAGCCTTTTCTAATTGCAGTTGAACATTTGTTGGGCAGCTTTTGAATGTTTCTAATTGAATTTCGCTTATTGCCAGGACTCGACTTTTTATCGCCGCAACCAAAGGCGTGGGTGTTGCTGCTCCTTGCATCCTTTTTCCAGCATGCCAAGAGCGTAATAAAATAGCTGCTGCATCTGTGTGTGTATCAAATAACAATTACCAAAGGGATACAACAAAAGATGTAGGTACGTGCATAAAAACAAATACGAATTTGCCCCTTTTCAGTGGAAGTATTTAGGTGCTTTATATTTATTTGCTTTATTTGTATTTGCTTTATGCCCTTTGCCTTGCAACTTGAGTCGTCCTCGAGGCAAGCTTACCATGGAAATATGAGAAAATTCGCACAAAGCTTTTCGCAATATTGCCGCGAGAAAAATAAGGAAAAAGAAGCAGAAAAAGAAACAAGAGAAAAGAAAAGACAATCACCTGGTTGGGCGATGGGCTGCGGGCTGTGTGGAGGTTAAGTGTTTTTTATCATCTGTTTATTGAAATTGCGTATCGAATATTCCCCTTTGGAGTGTGGCAAATTGCAAAAGGACAAGGCAGCCGTTTTGCTGGGGTTGTTCTCGTTTCCGATTCCGCCAGGGGATATATGTAAAGTAATGCAGAAACTCTGCTCTGTTTGCTTTGAAATTCGATTCCTTGTCGCCTTTTGCTAGCGTTACTGCTGCTTGAATTTCACTGCTTGACGAGTGCTGTGCCACGCATTGTTGCTGTTGCAATCAGCGCAAATGGCAACTTTCAGCATTTCAACAAAAACTTTTCCTATTTGGCAGCAAGTCGTTAAGACATCTTCCCCACCCTTTCTTCCCCTCCCTGGCATTTCCTGCCTGCCCACCATTTTGAGCAGTTTTTGTATTCATATTTTTGGCGTTGCTTGTTTTGAGTTTTTTTTCTATTTTTTTGCTCACTCAAAACTAAAACCATGAAAGCATAATGACAACCCTGGCGACAAGTGCACGTAATGGCTGCGGAAAGTAAAGCGAAAATAGAAATAGAAATAGAGCGAAGACGGGAAGAAGGGCTTTGTGGCAGCTGCCACGCGTCCTGGGCGCTCAAGACGGGCATAACTTGGCAGACAATTAGCAATGGGGGGGAGTGGCGGGCATGGATTTTTGGATGCTTCTTTTCTGCTCTAATGTTCTGTCGCTGCATCGCTACAACATTAATTAGATTAAAATGTCTACAAATCATTTTGGAACGGCACCCGAGAGTGGCAGGCAGCATCGGAAGGGGCACGTAAGCCGCGCTGTAAGCTCCACACATTATTCACACGCCTCGCAGCACACAATTTACCGCCCTCCACACCCCCTACCAGTTTTCGTTTACCCAAAATGCAAATTGCGCTATCCGAAACAGCAGTTAAGCTAAGAAAAAAACCCAAAGAATTGACTCGATTTACGTGATATTCGGGCTAAGGGATACCCGCTAGTTGCAGCTTTTGATTGTGCCTAAAATTATATAAATTAAAGTCCAATGGGTGGAGTTTTTGGGGTGCGTATATACCCCAGCACACGCTCCGATTTACAGGGTATTGAAAAGGAAAACCCAATGCGGGGTACTAAAGCAATTTAAAGCAGTGCGCGCTGGGATAACACAACACAAACGGAACTGTCCAAAAATAAGAACAATAACAGCTTGGGGCGTGGGTGGTGGGGGGTGGGGGCTGTGCGCCTGCCCCCGAAACAATTACAAAAACTATAAGCCTCCAAAGGATTCGCCCAACAAATAAACCAAAAATGGAAATCATCCAAAAGCGACAGGAAAAGGGGAGAGAGAGAGAGACTGTGTGGGAGAGTGCGAGTGCGGCAGAGAGTGTGGGCAGAGAGTGAGCTTTACCCTGGGGAGCTGCAAATACAAATTGTCCGTTATCAGCTGTGGGATCGACTCTGGTGTTGCCCTGCAATAAGCGGAGCTTTAATTGGGTTCTCGCACCGCCAGCAAGCGGCAGAGTAAATTGCGCTGTGGATTGGGCGGACTGAGAACGTGTGGCAGCAACAACAGATCTGGGCAGCATAATTAAAGAGTGCGAGCAGCAGCAGCCAGCGGCTGGGGCCCAAAAAGGGAGTGGATTGGAGTGCCCAAAGCTCATGTTAATTACAAAATGGGGTACCGCTCATACGGGTGGTGATTTATTTATTATTTGCCGAAAAGTTCAGCTCAGAGTTGGGACAAAATCACACTTGACTCCTGAAAAGAGTCATTATAATTGTGCAAAATTTCACTGCTGTAAGAAAAAAGCAAAAAAAAGAGAAATAATAATAATATATAATAATAATATAGAATAATAATAATAATAAAAATATATAATAATAATAATAATATATAATAATAATAACATGTTATTTTTTAATAATTTTATATATTAATATTATTTTAATTCTTTATTTTTATTTATTTTATTTTTATTTACAATTTTATTTTTATTTACTTTATTTTATTTATTTTTTATTTATTTTATTTTTATTTGCTTATTTTATTTTTTTATTATTATTATTTATTATTATTTTTTATTTTTTATTTATTGACTTTGAATCACTTCATGGCTTAGCTTGCGAATGAGTTTAATTGCAGAGCTAAACCCCAAACAGCGCTGGTAAGAAACCAACCATTTAAGGCCATTTAACAATATTGCTGAAGCCTCTGAAGCCTCCTCCAAGTGTAGCCAACAACCCACAAATCGCACTGACTGACGGACGAATCCTTACAGCATCCCTCCTTCTCATTGTAGGCAACGTCTAGTTACCCGAAGCTTAAACAGCTCCTGCTCCTGCTCCACTCCCCGCCTCAATTCAAAAGATAAAACCGAAATGCGAAATTTTGCTCTCTCTCCCAGCCATGAATGGGGACGGGCAACAACAGCAACAACAAGGATTTCTTTGCCTGCTTAGCACATTCAATAAATAAAAAAAAGGAGAAAGAGAAAGCTGGAGAGTGGTGGAGTGGGGGAAATTCCACTTTCAGCTCAACACTTTAACTGTGAAACACTTGCACTGCTTTCAGAGCGTTGCCTGCCGAGCGGAGGCCTCTTTTCGGGGCGCTGTGTTGCCTTTGTTTCTGGCTGCTGGCTTTTCTCTCGCTGAGGATGCCCGCAAAATGCCTTAATCATGGCTCGTAAATCTTTGATGTTTCATTTGTGCCAAAACGCTAAACGATTTTTAAAATAGCTGAGGGCTCCGGCTAAGCCCAGCAAACGTTCCGAGCGCCGACCATAAATTATTGGATCTGACTGCGGCAATTTGTTGTTTTTTCTGCACTCGCACACAGCACCCTGATCTCTCTCTCTCTCTGCCTCTCTCTGTATCTGCTGGCAAAGCAGGGAACTGCACACAGCAAGTAAAAAGCTGTGTACTTGCTGTGTGCAGTTCCCTGCTTTGCCATTGCAGAATTCAATTTGCTACAAACAAAAAATACACAACCTTTGCGTTGATTTGGATTCAGTTTTCCCCACTCCCCAGGCTGAAGGCAAAGGCTGTCTGAAAGCAAATCGAACTGCAAGTAGATGCGGAAAATGCTGCATAGCTGCACAGTAAATATCTAAGAGAAATCGAGTATATAAATACGAAATCAAATCGCATTTGATCGAGTTTCTCTTATTTGGAATGCACTGATTCCGAATAGTTGATTGAAAAGGATTATGGCAAATAGTTTTGCATTTGCTGCATACTTTTTTTTTCCTCAAGGTTGCAATGTTTGCCGCAACGCTGCAAACTCTTTGGCTCAGTAGGAGTCTGGGTAATGCACTGCCTTTGGTAATTGGCTCTGTGGGCAAAAGTCGGCTGGGTTGGGTTTTGGTTTGGGGGGGTAAATAAAATCAGCAGCAGCCAATTCGCTTGAAAGTGCTTAGCATTTTTGTACAGTCTCAGCTTTAGTTTCAGCTAGCAGCAGAGCACTTCAAGTGCATTCCAATTAAGTGTAGAAGGCAACTGTTCGGGCTACGGGCTAGGGGTACTGGCTCCTGCCTCTTGGCTCCTGGCTGCTGGCTCCTGGCTCCCGGCTCCTGGCTCCTCCACTCATCTCCCCACATGCCTGTGCTTAATGGGGCGCCCACAAGTGTCGCTTACGCTTTTGAGGTTTGGATTTGTAGGCAACCCTGCAACCCTCCCACCCTGCAACCCCTTTCGTTTAGTGCTGCAACCGTGAGGCACGCGCAGCACGGAAATTTGACAGCCCATTCCTGGCGCTGAATCCTCCAAATTTATTTGAACTACCAAAACCCCTTTTTTGCTGCCACTCCCACCCACAGTCATCACGTTACCCTCTCTAGAAACCGCCGCCTTTTGGCTTTGCCTGCTGGCAGTGGAAATGTGAAAATTGTTTTGCTGGCTTTGGCCCCCGAACGGCTGTCAAACGCATTTGCTGAAAGGCCGCCCGCTGGAAGGCCGCCAGTTGTTTGATTCCCTTTTTTTCCTGTCTCCTACTTTGCCCCGTAACGTAAAGTTACGCAATCGTAGAAAACTCCGGACACAAAGTTACAATTGCCATGGTTTACGGGTATCTGCGTGTGTAGTGAGGAATGTAGCAGGGGCAGCGGCAGCGGCGGAAGCGGGGCAAGTGACTTCTCCAGTGCACTGAAGCTGCAGCAAAGTTGTTTCAAACTCTTTGAGTGATTAGATGTCCACCAGGGGGACAGTTTAAATTTTAAAGTTGCCCAGATACCAAACTCTAAACTGCAGTTCCGAACAATGCATCCAACTGCAACTGTCCCTAATGGATTGGCTGTCGTCTTTTGGGAGCAGCATTTGTGCAGGAAAAGTTGCAAATCAAACAAAGTTGGGGGCATCGATTGCCGTTGCGCTTAGATTGCAGAACAGCTAAAACAATACCCAGTTAAATGTACGTACTCACCCGTTTAATTGTTGCCATTTTAGAAAGAGAAGTAGCTACGCCTTTACTTCCAGGAAATTCTGTATAAAGGATATTTATTTACGCTTTGATTTGTTGGATACTCTGCACGAAATGTACTTTCTCTTTGTTTTGCTAAGAGTTCTGTATAAAAGGTTCCTACTCCTTTATTTGTTGGCTATTTAGTATAAAGGTAACTTGATTTGTTGCAAATTAATGTGAAAGGTTTCAAATGGTAAGTTCAAGTGCTTCGGGGGTAAAACTTTGAGCAGTTTTTCTAGAGCTCTTTTAGCTATTGATTTAAGCTAAATATGCGACTTGTGACATCAACGAAATTTTAAATGTTTTTTAAATGTTGCATAGCTTTATCCTGCATCTAGTAAGGAATGGTTGCACCAGCACAATTTTCGTACTTTTTTTTTGTTTTTACTCGAACGCAGCTCCACAAATAAAGTCAGTGAAAAATCCATTTCGACTTATGCATTCTTTCCTTCCTTTTGTAAGGAAAAAATATTCTCGCTTGCACATCAAATATTATTTGGTTTAACAGCAGCAATTGCAAATATAAAAAAACCATAAAAATCAAATTGAAATTAAATTTGTAGAGATAAGTAAATGTATTCGTTTTTATAGTATCTTACATAAAACACTTTTAAAAGAATAGTCTGTAAATTTAGGGGAACTAAACTAATTAATTTATTAATTTAATACTTTTATATTTTTATCATTTTCTAATGCAAAAAAAAAACTAATAATTGTATTGGGTTATGCCTTCCTTCGTTGTCTTTCTTGTTCAAATTGCAAACATTAAACACAAACCAGGGGCGTGTGCCTATGTAGGCACATAAGAATTCCAAAAATATTCCAACTACTTTTGATTTTGATTTTAGATTAATATTTAGAGCTGGGAAGGGGAGCTGCTATTTCGCTGCATAATATATGAATGGATATTACATATGTAAATACAAAATTTGTTTATGATTTACCCGCAAAATGCTCAGCCACGAAATGCCAACCATACGAGTGAGCAGTGGGCCAGTGGGCCTGCAACGTGAAAGTTTTGCCCAAATGTCAAGTGAAGTGGGACTAATTGGACGTGGAATATCACTGGACTGGTTGATCAGAGCAGAATCCAATTTTGTATGAATAACGCTTGGTGGATTACCTTTGCTGTTGTTTTCTCTGCAAATTGGAAATTCAAATGGAACCAGCAACAACAAATGCATAGAAATTTAGCAGAATTTTATGTGTCGCATAAAGGACACAAAAGTGGCACAAACACTAGCCGTACCCGTATGAACTAAAGCCAAAATAGCTACGAGAACAACAACGCAACAACACCGACAAAAATGCACGTGAAAGTCAGTCAGTCAGTCAGTCAGTCAGTGTGTAAAAAGTAGTTTATTTAAGTAGCTGAGCGCGTAAAAAATTGTATTTTTAGATACATATTTTTAGGAGGAGTAGGAGGTCGTAAAGCATGTCACTTGTGGGCTTCATCTCGCTCCGCCCTGCACCTGCACCACCATCTGCATCTGCATCTGTTTTTCTTCATTCAGGGTACAATTTGCATTTGCTTGCTAGTGGAGTCTGTGTGTGTGTGTGTGTGTACTCTTCGCTTCTGTTTGCTTATTTAAGTCGTTTGCAATTTTTACTTTGCACAGTCAACGCATAAAAAATAACCTAGAAATGCACGAGGTTTTTCTTCTTGCTATTTTTTTTTAGCGCTGCATCCATGATGTGTGTTGCTGTGTGTGTGTTCTCAGACGCAACTTCGGTGGCAACTTTTGCAATTACAAAACTTACACAAAACGCGCAAATATACACATTTTGTAAATTGCACCCGCTATTTAATTTGGTTAGAGCGAGAACCAAGAACCGAGAGCTGAGCAGAGCATAGCGCACCGAGCGACGTAGAGAGTAAAGTGGCTTTAACAGCTGACCACGCGCGCTCTCCTCTCGCTCTCTTTTGGATTGTCAATCTCCATTGCAGGCAAGCGAAAAAAAAAAGAGCATGGACAGACGGAATGGAACGGAACGGTACGAGCAGGAAGCACGCGAGCAGGTTGTCCCCGGAGGGAATCTGTCCACTAAAATGCTATTTTTCACTCTATTCGAGCGGAAGTTGAGCGACAGAAGCGGCAGAGCTGGAGCGAAGAGAGCCACAGCGGATTCAAAAGCAGCAGAAGCAGCGCCACCGGATGTTTAGCATACTAACAGACACACAGGCACACACAGAGCTGCCATTTGAAAAACAACAAGAGAGCACAGGCAAGGGAGTTGAGTGGCTCGACAATGGGATACCCTGGACCCAAAGATCCTTGGCGAGAAATGAGAATAAAGAAATGAGTCATTGGCGATGTGTAAAAGTCGCACTTGTTTCCTACATTCTAGCTGTAGGAATTATTCGATTTCTAAAGTGTAAAGTGGGGGAGTCCCTGGGCTTTTGCCTACCCCTAAAAGTCTCTAAAAACTATTCCTTCAAACTGGCGTACAAATGCTGATATATCTCCTCAAATATCGAAGCTCATTTATCCATATCTTTATGTTTATATATCTGCATACTTTATGCAGTGACAAACATCGGCTAGGAATCAGCACACCCTGCGCGAGCTTACACATGGGTGCATAATAAGTGCACACAACGCCTAACGTTGTCGTGGTGACAACAATTGTGCATTTGAATGCCGTTCGGGGAGCCCTTGTGCAAGACAGCATATTTGGCTGTAGGCAGGCAGGCAGCAGCACTGCACCCGAAAAAAGTTTGGGTACAAACAACAAAAAAACACCACAAAAAGAAAGAGAAAAGAAAAGGGAGGAGAGCGACGCGGCATAGTATAAAAATGTCAACACGTTCGAAATCCGCTAGAGGGGCCATTTGTGGTTTCTGAACTTTCGAATCTGAGCGAAAGGAATGCTGGTCGGGTAGGTTGGCAGGCTGGTGGCCACAGCATCTGTAAGTGGCAAGAATATTACAATTTCTGCAAGGAATTGGTAAAGAAATAAAATAAATTCCAACAGCAAAAATGTACAACATGCCTTACTGTGCCCTTAATATTTCGTAATTTCCCAGAATTATGCGCTCTGTTTTTTGGGACACTTTGTAGTCTAATTAATAGGCCTGGATAGCTGACCAACTAAGCAGATGAGACCCTCGAGGGCTCAAAAGCAGCACGCACGTATAGCCCATAAAGAAATGAGAAACGTATTAAAAAACAAACACACATGCGGGGGAGTACTGCTAAAAAAAACTAAGCACACGCGTACTTTTTTTATGGCCTGGACTGGCTGGCCTGGCCTGGCCTTTTGGGGTCTAGGAGGATAGCGACCATAGCCAAGCCAAGCCCACAATTTGGCCAGTGGCCAAAGCACACATCGATGGCATGTAATCTGCGATGCACACACACACACACACACACACACGCACATCAATGTGGGTGGTGGCGCGGGAGTTGCCCCATACGTATACACACATGCGAAAAGGAAGCATGGCAGCTGTCTGTCTGTTCGCGTAGTGGAAGCCAAACGAAGTAGCTGAAATAAAAGGCCCCAGGCAGCCGTGGTAGTAAAAGGGAGGAAGATGCAGATGCAATTTGCTGGCGCACATCTCGGATATGCCACACACGCTGCCACGTCTATGCCCGCCCGCACTTTCTCTGCCGGGTCGTCTGAAGCCTGCCAAGTCATGTTTGCATGACGAAGTTTCCCCCAAAACCATTTGGGCTAATATTTTAAGTTGCTTCAAGCTGGCAGTGATTTGTATCCTTTGATGAGTTGGCAGGTTAAGCGCGCTGAGAGACGAGACGAGACACGGCATAACTTTTGCAGCCTCTGCTCTGGGAAACACCAGGAAGCCATAGAGCCCACATTTGGTAATGGAACACTTAGCGATAATACTTGTTAAAGTGCCTGATGGAGATGGGGATATCTGAATCAGTTTTAGTGGTTCCAGCTGTAGGATATACCGATCCTGCTGATTTTAAATTGGAATATTTATGCTTGTTCGTGCACGTTAACACGCCAAGGTAACAGAACAGCCTGCTACAGCTCTCCGCTCTCTGCTAACAGCAGACTGTTAGCTTGCTCTGCGCTCTTCTCTCTTACGATCCACTCGGCTCTTTTTTTTTTTTATCTTGTGTTTACATCTACGACGTATGTAGATATGTACTATGTATATTCTTTGGAGATTAACAGTCGGGCGATTATGTAAGTTGGGTGACTCAGTAAATCAATTTTTAAATCTCCTAATCTTATTCTTAATCGAATCGAAGTATTTCGCGTACTGCCAATTCTGCTGCAGTGCCTCTTGCTTGACGTGCCATGCCGCCTGAATGTGCAATTTGCTAAACTTTAGGATCTGCCATCGAAGTCAAGAAGTGAAGCTGAAAGCAGTTCTGGTACGTGGCACGGGGTACGGGGCAAAAGGCTGCGAAGTGGCTCTCAAACTCTTGTCGCAAAAAGTTCATCCAGCTCTCGGGCCGAACGGTAAAAACTACAACTCCAGCCCGAGACCTTATGGTTAAGGGTGGGGTGGAAATTGCACAACTTGCCCCTGTGCATGGTGAAAATTAGTAATTGTCTATGGAAATAATAGCTGCAGGTAGTTGGGTGGCATGGGGGGAGGCAATATTCTTTGTTGCGCGTTGTGTAAAACTTCTTGATCAACTTTGGTGTTTTTCTTGGCCCCGAAGTCGACTCGGTGCAGGTCGCAACTTTGTGTGTGACATTGACCAGAGTCCGTTTTCTGTTGCACAAACTACTCCAAGGTACCACACCCACCACACTAGATTTCTGCCAGCTCCTAAATTAACTGAGGGCCAAGCAGTTGGCTCTGAAATATGCGTCTGGCTTTTGGGGTTCTAGTTCTTGGTGCTTCTTCGGTTTGGGTTGCACAATGTTTTGCTTCTGTCATCTGACTCCATTCTACAGTTGTGTGTGTTTAACCAGCTGACGGCAACCCAAAATGAACACAAGAACCCAAAATCATGAATACAAACATCAAGGCAGGATATATGGGCATATGGGCAAGAATTTGGACTAGATGGTACCTGGGAATCAGCAACTGGAAGGCGTTGGAAGCCAGAGAACATGCCGCTGTCTGTTACACCCCACTTACTTCCACTTATGCCGGGTATTAAAAATGGCTAACCAAAGAGTTAAACGTCCCAAACGGTACACACGCATTGTGTTAGTCCAGCAGTGACCAAGCAGCAGCAGCAGGAGGCCCAAGGCGTCCGACCAGGAGGGAGCAGCACATGCTCCGTGTGTGTGTGTGTGTGTGTGGTGCCATATGCCAGGAGAGAAACAAGAACAATAGAAGGTGGTACATGCCATATGCCTGCCTGTTCCAGAGCCTCACCGAACGACAGGCAACAGCACAAGGCACGATGGAGTAGCAAAATCTGTGAATTATGTTTTTGGGTTTGGGGCCATGGCAGGCTCTGGCAGTCCCCAGCAAAGTGAGAAGAAGCCGAAAAGTCCGTAATTTGATTTTCCCTTTAAATTGATGATGCCTCTCTGCCTCTGCCTCTGCCACTGTCTCTCCTTTCAGTTTCCATTTGCGATCATTCACCGAGAAGTGAAATCCATTCAAGAAATGGATATGCATTCGATTACACTTTCAGCTGCAGTAGCCAGGCGCCTCTAATAGGCGTTTCCATGGCACACGAACAAAGAGCTTTTAACACGAAAACACCCTGATTGGCAAGCAGTGCAGGAGCAGCCCACTCCCAGTCCTTGGCTGGCAAACACGAGAACTTCAGCTTTTGATAGCCAGTTAACAGGAAGGAAGGCTACTAGAATTGTCACCTGAAAAGCAAGCAATTTTAATTTGTCAACGCACCTTTAGAAGTGAAAAGTGCTACACATTTTTAATAAAGAACTAAAAAGGTTGATCGTATACTTATTTATTATTAATTATTGTTTGTTTGAGGTTGGATAGTGCTGCAAATGTAGAATGTGCTACAGCGATGAGTAGGAAGAATAAAAAGTCGAGTGAAGTTATAAATTTGTACCGTTATCACCAGAATTGTGTATTTGAGTGTATTGTAACTGCCGTTCACATACAGCTTGCAGAGCGCTAACAGTGCCGCTGTTACCTGGAGCGGGAGCGGTAACAGTCCTGGGTTGTTAACAACGCTGTTGTTGTGTTACAGCTACTGCCCTAAACCAGTTTAAATATTCAGAGGTACCCTACATACCAAAATTATTAGTTTAAAAATAACATCTAGAACCCAATCAACGAAGTCAGTTTCCAGGACTTTTCCAGGACTACAGCGTACAGGGTCAGAGACACGGCAAAAACTAACTTTAAATGGTGCCCTGGCGAAGGACCTACCTTGTCGCATCCATCACCACCGCCGCCGCCGACGCCGCCAACAGCAACGCCCTTCAATCATGTAGGGGACTTGTACGAAACGCCCGCTGACAGCAGCTCTCGCCCACAGAATTTCATTCAATTTGCAAAAACAGCAACCGAACCACCACATCGAACGGGACTGGACTGGAGTTCCATTTCCAGTTTGTTCCATCCAAACGAGGCTGCTGCATGAGGTCAAATTGATGAACATGGCCTGTTCTTTGCTCCAAAAGACCACCACGGCCAAACAGAAGAGAAACCGAAAAATGTTCCTGTTTTGCCAGAGTCTTCAATCAAAAATGCGTCGGCAAAGTTTTAATGCTTGCGCTCCCTCTCGTCTCTTTCCTATCAAAAAAAAAAAACAGAAGGGGGAAAGTTTTTAAGCGACGAAATGTGGTAGAAGGCTGCCGAGTAGGTGTGTGGGTGGCAGGGGGGGCGTGGCAAGCTGCTTCCTGGCGCCCAGCTTGATAAATGATGTGTCGAAAATAAATGATTATGCTTTCGGGGCGGGGAGTGCCCGACAAAAGTTTTTTGTTTTATACTTTTGCCACTTTGCTGTTTTATTTTACAATAAGATGCGGGAGGAGGGGAAAGGAAAGCCATCCACCCAAACTTGATGCAAGTTCATCTATTTGCATGCCTCATTTGCCGTATTGATTTTGTTTTGCTTTCTTTGTGCTTGTCGGAGCTCCAGCACCGCATCCGAACGGGGGGGATTAATGTACATTTGTTTACATCAAATCCGGCTCAAGACTTACACAGTTTTTGTCATTTTGAAGTTTGGTTTTGTTGGGTGTGAAAAATGTGCTTTAAATTAAGTGAAATATATTTTTGGCGTAGCTTGGGAGCGTTCTTCCAAAAGGTTTTAAGCTTTGAAATTCAAAGTATATTTTTACAAGGGCATAGCTATTATGAGTACGGAATTCCCTTTCCTGCATAAATAGATTTATTTGTACTCGTAAATAATACACATATCTAGTGTAGTCTCTGTTTCCCTTTGCATAGGTTTTTTGGACTTCTTGTAGTCGTTCCAGCAGCCCAGAGCAGGGCTCAGCCATGATGCAATTATATAAGGTGGTCTCGTTGGCAAAAGCAGTCCCTTAACACTGCTTACAAAAAGCTTTCTCTTTAACAAGCGAGCACGCACTGAACGTTAAGGGACTAAAAACCGAACGATTGGGCAGCCGACGAGACCACCTTACATAATTGCATCATGCACCAGACGCGAAGACAAACTACAAAACTCCTCTGCGACTTGTGCTGCCGACTTGGCTTTTTTCCCGTCCCTACTAAGGGAAAAATTTTTTAACAGCGGAATGCGGGAATTCTGGAATTATGTCTTGTTTTCTGTATTATTTAATGCTGCCACCGATTACATAAAATGTTGGAAAAAGTGCCAGGTTCGATATTTGCCATAAACAAAACAACTAGTTTAAGGCAAACCATAATTACTGCACCAAAAGTGCGCGTCAATGGTACAACAATTAAAATAAGAAAATACTGCACAAATATTACCGACCTTTTTGTACTAATGCGAATCTGCAGCTAATCCCACAGAGCTAGACGCGGTAATGGAAATACCATAAAAAACATATTAAATATACCCCACTAAAACCATTTTTAGAACCGTACATTAAGCTCCTATTTTTTGTGTTTCAGCTATTTTCCTTTTCTGCAAGCTAGAAACAGCTGTTCGTTCGGATGACAAGTTGGCAGCACCGAATGCACCGCTTCCTTTTATCAGCTTGCAATTATAGTAGTGTTCCTTTTTTCCCTTTTAAAATAAATGCATTATCGGTGCGTGCATAACCCTGTCAAAATATATAATTTTGTATTTAAGTGGTATGACCTAATTAAATGCCCATAGTTCAAGATGTCGAACTGGTTCCAGTTCACGGTTCCAGCGGCACAACTATAGAGGTGAACGACAAAACGTCAGTCAGTCAGTAGCAAATTGGATTGGAGGTAAAAGCGAAAAAAAACGGGGCGCAAGATTTTTTCTTTTCACAAGTTTATTTGCAGAAAATAATGTCTGGTATTGCGCAAAACCGCCTGTCCGTGGAGCGCAGAGCCTGGCGCCGAGATCCGCTCTTTGGCTTTCTTGCGCGCCCATCCAAAAACGCCGATGGGACCCTAAACCTGTACATCTGGGATTGCGGCATTCCTGGCGTGGCAAACACCGCCTGGGAGGGTGGCTTCTACAAGCTGCGCATGATCTTCAAGGACGACTATCCAACATCGCCGCCCAAGTGCCGCTTCGATCCGCCTCTGTTTCACCCCAATGTCTATCCGTCGGGCACTGTCTGCCTCTCGCTGCTGGATGAGGATAAGGACTGGCGCCCGGCCATCACCATTAAGCAGATCCTGTTGGGCATACAGGAACTCCTAGACTCGCCCAACATACGAGACCCGGCCCAGGCAGAGGCCTTCACCATCTACACTAAAAACATCAACGAGTACAAGAAGCGCATACGTGACCAGGCCTGCAACATGCCAGCACCATCTCCATAAACATCATATATGGAGCACGCTATAGACACGCTATAATTACACATTTGTAAAACAAGTTTTGAAATCAAATAAACTTCATTTGAAGCTACTTAGTGGCGTATTCTAATTACAATTTAAATGGGGAAATGTGCAGAAAAATATACATCTATGCATGTGTGTGTGTGTGTGTGGGCTGCCAGCTGATTTTTCAGGGCAGTGTTGCTATGCGGCAGCACTACGACAAATTATACAAAGATGATGCAATATACATATATATATGTATATTTATATTTTAGCTGTGCATATGTATGCATGTGTGTGTGCCCAGCTATAGCTTAAATTTGACTTTCAGACGGATTATAACACCCGTCGCCCACAGAAGAAAACGCGGATTTTTGGCGACTTTGGTCACACAGTCGAGGTTTTTTTTTCGAAGTTTATTCTTGCATATTCGCCATATGTGCTAAGCAGCATGCTACAGGAGTACATATGTATGTACGTGTATATATATATATTTGCACATACACAGTCTCGCTGAATACAGACCTGGAATCATATATGTATGTACCTTTGTATGTGTATGCATTGGCAAGATGGCGAACTGATTCCAGTTCTTTCTGAAACGTCAGCTTCTAGATCTTTCACGGCGTCAAATTTTGGTTGTGGAAAATTAGTCAACTATAACACAAAAAAAGCGAAGCGAACCAATCAAAAAGTGAGTGAAAACATTGAAATTATTTAAGACAAATAATATTCGTTCGATTCTGTACGCAGAGAAGGTTAATTCAATGGATTCAGCGCTGCAAAAAGTGAAGCAGGAGCCGGGCGTGCTCTCGCTGCCCGAAAAAAGGCTGGAGCAATACTTAATGTCGCTGCCGGAGGTCAAGCACGAGCCAGGCCTAATGCCAGAGGTGAAGCACGAGCCAGGCTTAGTGCCAGAGGTGAAGCCCGAGCCAGTCCTAATGCCAGAGGTGAAGCGGAAGCCAGGCCAAGCCAAGCAGCGACTCGCGCAGCAGCTCAAGTCTTGCGGCGAGTTACTCAAGGTGCTGTTCAGCAAGAAGCACGCGTGCTATGCCTGGCCCTTCTACAAACCGGTGGACGCAAGGAATCTGGGACTGTTCGACTACCACGACATAATCAAGCAGCCCATGGATCTGGGCACCGTGAAGCGTAAGCTGAACAGTCGCGCGTACAATAGCTTGGCAGAGTTTGCGGCCGATGTGCGTTTAGTATTCAGCAACTGCTACACCTACAATCCGGCACATCACGATGTCGTGATCATGTGCAAGAAGCTGGAGCACACCTTTGAAACACTCTACGCCGAAATAGTAGACAACGAAGCAGACGACAGCAGCGACACGGAGAGCGATTCCGGCATGGACGAAGAGGTCAAAGCCAAGATACGGATCTGCCAGTCCAAGGTGGAGATTGCGCACTCCCGCATGCGCGATCTCAACGAAGAGAATCGCAGGATAGCCCAAGATATGACGAAAGTGAAGGCCAACGAGGAGAAGCTCAATGCCAAGCGACGAGAAGTTGATAAAAAGATAAAGGGGCTTGAGGCAGAAATCGAGACGCTCACCAAAGAGATCTCCACCCTGAAGAATGGCATAAAACGGGGTGAACAGGTCGCCAAATTCAGCTCGGCCAGCAAAAAAGTGCAGCAAGTCAGCGACTCGTCCAGCGAGAACTCCAGCGTCACGGAGAGCGATGACACCAGCGAGTCGGAGAGCGAGTCCAGCTCGGATGAAGATCTCAACGAGAAGCTGATCATCAGCCAATCGAAAATAGACATTGCCTTCTCCAAGCTGCGCAACTTGATGAAGCAGAGCAACAAGATAATGCTGGAGAAGCAGAAGCTGATCAGCGCCGTACTGAAGCTCACTGCCAGGGAGGAGCTCCTGGATCAGAAGCGTAAAGGTCTTGAGAAGGAGATCCGAGAGCTCAACGATAACATGACCGTCCTGAAGAAGTCAAAAAAAGAGCAGAAGAAAGGCAACGTTCCAGTCGGTGGCTCCCAATTGACTGGAAAATATGGGGCAGTGGGAGGCAAGAAGGCGCAGCCCAACAAGCACGTCGGTATGTTAGCACGTGGCAGCTGGAAGTAAACGTTTACTAATCTTTCTCTCCTTTCTTGCCCATCTACAGAGAGCGATGTGGAGATTCAACAGCAGGTTAAAAAGACACGCCCCTCGCAGCCCCGTGTGAGTAGAGTTTCGAGAGCGGAAATACTCCAGTAGTTCAGCCAGCTAAGATTCGTTTATGCCCCCTTTCCCACAGGTGCATGGCAAGAATTTATATGAAAATTCTGACTAATGGCAGCCTTTGAGGAGATGCGGACCTTCGGTGGACAGCACCGGGGACATGCCAACCAGAACACCAGTACCAAACCCCAAAACAACTGCCAAAAAACAACAGAAAACGAAACCCTAAGAAACGCCACCGCAAACCCAGAGACAGGAACAGCAGCACATTTAATTACCTTATATTTATGGCTTAGGAATTGCCTGTGGATTTAACACAAACCTTTGGACAAATATGCTTCGAGTTATTCAAGCTCAGCGAAGCGATGTCAGCCCTGAAGAAGTTTACTAAAAGTCCAGTATGTAATCCGTCGATGCTGCCCGCATAAATAGTCTATAAATTGTTCCTGCTTTCAGCCTAGCTGTAATAGAATATTTAAATCACAAAAGTGCCTTCACTGCCAGCAAAAATTACCACTAAATCCACAAAAATAAACAAAATTTCAGACCCGTCTTGGCAGCCTCCATAAAATATTTGAAATTATATTGAAATAAACTCAACATTAAATCCCAAATATTCCTAGTCGCACTACTTAAACTTAATGCCAATCCAAAACCAGCTTTGGCTCTGCCTAGACGACAAAGACAACAAAAATGTAACTCACATTTATAAGCAATTTATTTTGGAGTAAATGGCAACGCTATTAATAAGAGATTTGTAACACAGGTTTGGGGGATCGTCATCGTCTGCTACTACTCGGCGGCTGGTTCCTTGGGTATTTCATTTAAGTTGTCGCCGGATCCCTCGGCGGCGGCCACCAGCGAAGCCGACGAGGCCGATGCCGATGGGCGCAGCACAACGCTGCTGTCGCTGCTCTCGCTACTCGAATCGCCCGCATTCTGATCGTTGGCCAGAGCATCGATCGGCGGTGGTGGCGCTTGTGTTTGTGGAGCTTGTGGCACCAAGGTGGGCACTATGCATTTGCGCTTCGACGGCGGTGCGGCCACATGACCCAGTCGGGCGCTAGTGATGGTTGTGCCAGCGGTTACCGTCTCGAAGGACATCAGCTCGCCAAAGAAGACGTGCTGAATTACGGGGAACTTCGAGAGTATCTAGAAAGAAGGGTTTGCGGAAAGAAAATAAAGCTTGGAAGAACGCTTGACTATAGGTAGGCGGCTAACCTCCTTTTGGTACATTTTGACCAGACCCATATTGATCTTGACCCACGAGGGCACGTCCGTAATGCTCCACAGCTGATTGGAGTGCTCGCCAAAGTGGCCCGTCTTCACCTTGCAGATGTAATCAATGCAGCTGATGAACATGTACTGATCCTTGTAGTCGCTGATGATCTGCTCCTCCACGAATTTGGCCGGATCGAAGGGACTGCGGACTGCAAAACCAGAAAATGCAAGCAGTTAGGTATACAAATATTTGGGTTAACTATTTGCGTTTGCTTGCCCGAGAGTTGTGCACTGCCCCAGATGAAGGGAACAAACTGGAAATCGTCCAGCGACCAGACGCCCTGACTGCCAGCTGGCTCCATGTTGTATGTGCGCTGCAATTGCCTGGCAAACTCCAAATAGCGACTGAACAGGCGCAGTGCAGCACTCACAATGTCCTGTTCGTCCAGTATTTCGGCCTTGAACAGCGCACACAGGAAAAACATAAACGACAGCTCGTGTCCAGTGCCATAATCGATGCGCGTGGCATTGCCAAAGGCCTCCGTCAGATACTGTTGCAGCTCGTTCAGGTATTTCTGCTTGCTGGGCGGCAGAAGCTGTGCCAGCAGCTCCGGCAACTGTTCTCGCATGTCCCTGGCCCAGTCGCGGTAGGCCTTGTTGCCAAAGCGCTGCGGCTGATCCAAGGGCGGATATTTTTCGACCAACTTTTCCAACAGCTCGAAGATGCGCAACAATTTGCGCAGCATGTCCGACTCGTACATGGCGTCGGTGGACTTGATGCCCTGTATGGCCGAGCTGGTGCCGTTGATGTATCCAATCAGATCATGGTAGGCGCGGGAACGCTGCCACAGTGCTAGGTCGCCAATATTTTGCACTCTCTTCGCAATTGCCGGCAATATAACTGCAACCAAAAGCCATTGTCATTCGTTTTCAATAGTCAGCGCCGTCCACATACCTGCTTCATATGCATTGGCATCTGCCATGCTTGTTTAATTTGTGTTACTCAATTTAATTTTTTGTCGGAATTGCGTTTTATTTGTTGTTGCTTGCATTTGTGCATCGATAGGCCGGCTATCGTTATTGGTATTGGGCAGGAGCAGTGTGACCATAAAAGTACTCGATAGTAGCAGCCAAATGCTATCAGAGCGATGATTGGGCGCGCCAATTGTTTTTTATTTTGAATTTCTTCAAACGAATTAATTCATTATATTTAAATGACTGGTACATAATCAACGGTAAACCTTTTGTTACTTTCTTTAATTAAATCATTGAAATTATTGTCACACCGCGAATTATAAAAATATTTGTGACCACTATCATCGCACATCTTCACAACTGGCATATCGATAGCTCTGCACCCTACACGCCTACGCCGGTGATTTTTAGGACCGCGTCATTGAGCTGTCAAACGATTGATAGTTGAGCCATCGATAGTTGAGTGATAGTATCGGGCTCATATAATTATTAAAAAACCATTGAATCCTTTTAGGAACTTGTCCATTGTAAAAATTAGATGCCACCTGTCGATTGGTTTACAAATGTGTCTTCGTATTTTATAGTGGACAATCCAAACATATTAAAAGCGCAACGACTGTAGCTCGATAGTAGAGGCTAGCAGCAAAATATCGATACTATCGATAGTGCCCTCTTTGGTTTGACACCTCCAAACGAAAAACATTTATTTACGTTAATTGTTGTTAATATCTGAGGCCGCAGCCATGATTGAGACGTTGTACAGCCTCCCCTTCCACATACTGGTGCCGCCCAACATCAAAGTGCGACGGTTCAGCATCCCGATGCCCTCCCCCATGGCTGTGTTTAGCGTCATTTTGCTCTCCTACTTTTTGGTGACCGGCGGTGAGTACACAAAAATGCTACAGTTGGCATAGCTATCAACCGAATCCCTTTCCAGGCATTATCTATGATGTCATAGTGGAGCCGCCCAGCGTGGGCGCCACTGTGGATGAGCACGGCCATTCGCGTCCGGTGGCCTTTATGCCCTACCGGGTGAACGGACAATATATCATGGAGGGACTTGCCAGCAGCTTCCTGTTCACCGTCGGCGGCCTGGGCTTCATCATAATGGACCAGACGCATGCACCCGGCAAGACGAATCTCAATCGCCTGCTCCTCACCGCCATGGGATTCATTTTCATACTGGTCTCCTTCTTCACCACGTGGCTGTTTATGCGCATGAAGCTGCCCAGCTACCTGCATCCGTAGAATCTCCCAAGCTTAGGCCGGACCAATCTCTCTCTTAGTATTCCATAGACCGTATAATATAAATGACCATTTCCCCGGGGAGCAAAGCGGTAGAGCCACAAAAGTGTCGTCTGGCGCTGGCGCTGCCACTGCCTCTGGCCGTGCAAAACTATTGGCGTCGCGTCCTATTGTTGGCTCTCAGTCTGCCTCGCGCTGTCCATACGTTTGGCACGTAGTACGCTCTCTGCCCGCAGCGCGAAAACAGTTTCCATCGCATATATATAATTTTAGAATCTATTTTTGTTTATAAATATAAAGCATATATATGTGCATGCAAAGGCAAGCGAGAAGAATCGCCAACTAGTTAGTCAGAAGCAGGGTTTGGAAAGGCAACCATCCATCCAACCAACCCATTGAGCCATTCAGCGATCCCCAACGAGTGATGTAACCACAGAAAAAGTCCTCCGCAATCGATCTGCTTGCCTCGCCTGTGTGTTGTGTGTGTTTGGCTGCGTCGCATTTTGTTTACGATGTCGAAAAAGTGCAGCGTGCGCTCTCTGAGCGACTCTGCCCTGGCAGAGCTGGCCAATCTGCTGGTGTCCACCATCAGCTATGTGCAGTATGCGCCCGATGTCCATCTGGACATAAACATTGTGATGGTCGAGCTGAACGAGTATCTGGCCCAGTCGGGCGCCACATCGAACATATACCAGGATCTGCTGCGCGTCATTCTCAGCTCGGACTATCTGGATGCCAACATGCGGTTCACCTGCCTGCAAATGCTGCTCAATTGTGGCGTCACCTTTCTGTTCACGGAGGTCTTTCCGTTCAGCTATTACGAGAAGATCCTGCAGGTAATTATGCTGCACAGATCCCCTGCAGCATCTTGGCTATAAGTTGGCCGTTTCCGTTTTGCAGGTGATTGCTGCACAGGGCGCTGGCCTGCGCGTGCTGAACATCAAGGGCATCTGGGTGAAGGAGGAGCACATGCACTACATGTACGACATTGTGCGACGCTGCAAGCAGCTGGTGAAGCTCTATGTGCCGTACATAGCCAACGATCAGTTGCTGGAGGAGATTGGCAAATGGTCGACGCGGCTGCAAATTCTGGACATCTCCGGGGAGACGGACATCACAGAGATTGGCATTGATGTGCTGGCCAGGGGCGTCTGTTCGCAGTCCCTGACTGTTGTGGACGTGGGCATGCCCGGGGAGGAGAACATTTGCTATTCGGACATTGCCCTCATCCTCGAGCACTGTCCACAGGTGGAGACGCTGTCCACCTACTCTTTTGTGGGCGCCTCCCTAAAGTTTATATTTGACAATGTCGACGATCATTTCAAGTGCCAGCTGAGGTATGTGCACGACACGGCCACGGATGAGGCTACGCTGCAGGTGATTATGCAGACGTGTCCGCGACTGGAGACCCTCTACCTGGACTCGCCCAAGACGGGCTCCCTGCGGGCACTGCACACACGCACCCTCCGAAAGCTGAAGATCAATAGGTTTGTGGTGGCAGAGCTGCTGCCCCTGCTGGAGCGGCCCATTGGCCGCAATCTGCGACACCTGACAATGATCAAGGGCTCTGGGAACTTGGAGCTGGGCAAGCTGGCGCGCCTCTGCCCCTCGCTGATCGATCTCGACTGCTATCTGATAGAAAGTCTGTCGTACGGTCAGGCACAGTCGAAATTCCAGGAGCTGGAGGGCTTGGAAATTCTCAGCAGTGCCATTATGACGAGCTCCCTCAAGACGTTTCTCTGCAATTGCACGGACCTCAAGCGCATGGCCGTGGACACGGTGGACTTCACCGATGAGGATATAATCAGGTAGGAGCAGATTGTTTGCGAGATCATTGCCTAATCTTTATTTGCAGCATGTTTGTGCAGCACGAATTTAAGGTTCTGGAGGACATTTGGTTCACTTTGGCCCCAGAGCTCACCGTTCAGGCTGTGGAGGTGAACATTTTGATTGCTCAGATTATTGCCCTTGCTCAAGTGATTCTTCTCTTTGGCAGTTACTCTTGGACAGCTGCCCGGAACTGCAATCTGTCGGGCAGCTAACCGGCTGGTCCCTGACGCCCGACGATTTGGCTCTCATTCGTGGACTTCTCAAAAGCGGCAACTCGAGCATTGTACTAACGCCCAATGGTTTTCTTGCTTGAGTATTATTAAGACATTCCATTTGCAGGATCATTTGTGTCGAATATGATCCTTTAAATGCTCCGTTAATTGCCTGAAAATGTGTCGTAGAGTTTCGTTTCAAATTTCAAATTCGATTATTTCTCTCTCTCTTTCAGCGCCTACAATAGCAATTGTGGTGACATCCCACCGAGTCCAAGCAAGAGAGCAAACGTTTTGATAAACAAAAAATATGTGTTGTGTATTCTAATTTTCTTGTGATATTAATAAAATAAAGATTGTTAAATTTTTGAATAAATGAAATTAGTATTTAACGCCGTTTTTTACAAAAATCACCGGCGTCGGCGTGCAGTTGCCGTGCTATCGATAGGTGACACATCGGCTGGTGATGTGCGATAAACAGCTGTCGCCGGGAGTTGCCATGGTGCCGGCAATTGCCAGCAATTATTATACACACATTTTATTGACTGAAAAACACCACGAATCATGGAAACAACATAAAGGGAAATAAGGAAATATATTTAATTATTTTCGAGTCATAAAATTGACGGGAATAATGAATTCGAGTAGAGCGGCGTCTGCACACTGAAACCCTCGACATCCCTAGCCACGACGTATACCTTTTATGCGCAAAAAAAGTGAAAAAACGGAAAGGAAACGAAAGAATTTATACGCACTTGTACATGAATCTCATTTACAAATAATTACAAAAAAACATTCGAGTGTAAACGATCGATTCCACATAACATGTAGACATCCAAAGAGCATAAAGTGGCAGTGTTTTAACTATGAAAAACCACAAAAATAAAAAGAAACTTCCGCAGACGTCAGCAGCGGCGCAGCAGCAGAGATAGGCAGTGGACAGCGGCTGAGCAGAGCATAGCGGAGAGCCGAGTACCGTTGTTGCTGGACAACGACGACGACGACGACTGACTACGCAAATTGCCCACGCTAAAAACACTTTAAATATAATAATAAACTAAATAAATCTCAGACAAACGAGAGAGACTGTAATTGTGGGGCGGCAACGGCAACGTGTGCCGTGTTGTCATGCATTTTGTCACACAGCAGCGCCAACAGCAGCAGCACCACCACCAGCAACAACAACAACAACAGAGATCAACCTCCTCCTCGAATTCGTCGATAGCATCCACATCATCGGCACCATCGGTCAGCGCCAGCAACCGTTTTGTGGCCCTGTGCAAATCTTCCAGCCAAGGTGCCCTGCCCAAATCCTTGGCCACAGCTCAAAGCATATTTCGCCAGTCGTCACACCACCACCACCACCATCATAGCCATCATAGCCAGCAGCAACAGAAACAGCAACACAGGCACAAACGCACTGTCAGCCTGAACACGACGCCCATGTGAGTGTTTTACCCTAATTCTGTGTGCCACCTGCCAACCCAAAAAGACTTTTAAATATAATTAAAAGCTAAGCATATTTATTCGTGGTGTAGGTTTATTTGCTGGTTTGCATGTTTAAAAGTTACTCTTGCCCTCTTGCTCCTCATATTGCATGTCGTTATACATACGCCATACTCGTATATACTATATAGTATTCCATTCCTTTCAGTTGGCTTATCTACCAGTCACTCCAGTGATAATACCCATATTGCGCTCCCAGTCTACTTTGTAGTCTGTGCTTACCCCACAAAACCTTTTACTTCTTGCATTAGCTCCCGATTTAATTATTTTTTTTTTCTTTTATTGCGCAACAGTTGCGCGCTCAGGCGTATCAAAAGAGTACCGTGGGTTTCATGGTGGTAAGGTCTTTGCAAATGTGTTTATTTAGTGCCAATCCAGAATGTTGGCCATTTTCTTAGCAAGCTGGAATAGTTTTTGGTGCTTGAAGCAGTAAGATTTTAGGCAGTTGAGAAGACTTTCCACTCACAGAAAAGAATTAAAATATTCCATTATCCAATTGGGGGAAGCACTGATATCATATGATAAATTAATCTAAATATAATTGAGCCGTTTCTGGAATTCCTTAACCGTCTTTTTTTGCTTCAAATGAACTCCCTAATGGCATTTATTTGTTGTTAAAATACACAAAATCCTATTAAACGTAATCAGTGATCAACAAAATTAACTCATGTGATTTGATTCCATATAAATTTGGGATAATTTAATGCTGTTAAAGCCGCAAGAAAACCCCAAAAACTAAAATAATGAGCGAATCCCAATTTTTTTTAATGAATTATTTGATTCAATAAATTAAAATTAATGCTAACATTATTTTTAAAAATTAAATAAAAGAGTGGTTTTTTTGAACTAACCATCAGGTTGATGAGACCAGCAACAAAAACCTTCCTTATGTGAAAAGCAGGCAGTGTAAGCAAGAGAAATGTTTACTCTAGTGTGGTTATGTAGGCGAACTGGTGACAGCGCAGCGGCGCGGCAGAGAAACGGTAGAATATAGAATCGAATAATTTGGCTGGACTTATTCAGCTGTGGGTGCTGGAAGACATAATTTTGCTGCAAAACTGACGCAGCTCTTTGACGGAAATTTCTTATTTGAATTTCGTCATCGTATGTGATTTGCCAACAAGTGTTTTAAACCTTTGAAACGCACTGTATGTGCATAATCAAATATACATATATGTACATACATATGTATATAGTCGTATCAAAATTTGTGCGAGTGCAGCGAAGCGTTTTCCATGTAACCATGAATGACCGAATAACGAAAAACAAACTTTTTCCGACTAGCCTTGGGCTTGGCTTGGCTTGGCTTGGCAGATACTGTGTGGAGCAGCAGATTGTGCGAGAAGGTGGCGAATATATTTATTCCAGCAAATACATTTATGTGCATTTATGTATGTGGGTTGCTCGCTTTATCTGAACCTTTGTTGAGGTTCCTAGGAACAAAGCAACTGCCTCTAGCGTATGCAGCAGTCGACCAAACGCCTCGCATAAGGCTTGCTCATTCTCGCTGCCTGGCCTGGTTGGTGTGCCTGCCGTTCTCTGGCAGCTATTGCGATTCTCTCTCGAGTGCAAATTGTAACGTCGCGCTGAAATGACGTGCCCGGCACAAGTACAAACTGCCTTGAACCGCCTCGCGTGCCCTCAAACAGTCAGCAAACAAACCAACAAACAAACAAACAAACAACAAAACGGAACAGAATAGCAGAAAATTAATTAAATAATTAACAGCAAAACGGTTGCGGTTTAGCGGGGCATGTCATAGTGCTGCTAAAATGTGGGATAGTTCATAAATTAATGACATTTCGCCAAAACAGTGCTAAAAATAGAATATATATTTTATTTTCACGTCGCGTTTTCACGTTTCGTCATCTGTTTGTGCTTTCTGGCTTTGTGTGCTGTTTCTGTGTCGGTTCTTCGAACGATGACATACATTGTGACGGCGACCCCCCAACAATAAAAGAACCAAACCCCCCCCACCCCATCCCCCACACACAGTAACAAGAGCCAACAAAAGCAACAGCAATGCCGCACGAGGAACCAAAAAAACCGCATAGGAAAACCCTAAACGTGGAACCAAAGAAAACCAAACGAAAGAAAATGTAATACACTTTTTTTTTGTTGTTTTTTTGATTTTACCCACTTTATTATTGATTTTTCGCCAGTCTTTCGCTGTTTTAGCCCCCAAGTCTTGTTGCATTTTGAGGTGGAAAGGGCAAACATTAATTGCGATTTGACAAAGTCGTTGCCCGCTCGCTTGCTGGATAACCCTTTCAGATATATGCATATATGCAGAATAGATCTGCTCCCTGCCTCGCTGCGACTTGTTGTGCGGTGCTGTTGTTAATTGTAATACATTTTTTATGTGGCTAATATAGTTTTTTATGGCTAGACTAACGCAAAGGTTAGAGTTCAACGGGGCCGCCAGAGAGGTGAGTGTAGTCGGCTGCACTTTCAATTACATCGATGGCAACTACAATAATTGATATATACTATATATATGTACATATATATATATATATATATATATTTGGTTTATTATTTGCTATAGAGCATTTTTCCTAGGAATCTCATCTCATACATTTGCCCTCTAAAAAATTTCCACTCAATTATTCAAAACAATTTCCAATGATTTATCGTATCCATTTTAAGATTATTTCAATTGTTTCGTACTTTATTTATCAGTTAATATGCTAGCCAGATAATTTGTACCCGAAAATTTCTCAGCTCCTCTTATCTCCAGATCTTTCTCGCAGTCTATTTTTACTAATCTGTTATCTGGCGGGAATTATTCTCACACTGAACCTTCCTTAAACACTCGTCGTCTATGTATGTTTAATTGCTCAATGAAGAGAGTTTCTGTATACTACATATATGTGGTACATTATCTCTGATCTTTCTCACATTGAAAGTGACTTTTTCGTAATCGCATAACGTATATACTATATACATTCATACATGTGTACTTAATAAAGGGGAATTATCATTTAATGGTTGCTCTCCACTCCATCATTTTTGTTTGTTTATACAATTCGCCGCTTCGTATTTGTGCTGTTCGGTTGGGGGCTTGAATGATGTTCATCTCAACAATGTGTACAATATTTCACTTTTTCTATAAACTTGAACGGGGGGGACATTGATAAGGTTTGAGGTTTTGAGTTCGCTTGGGAATACATTCTTTATTTAGAGATTGGAGAGCAGTAAACACAGAAAATATGTCATTAATATTTTACACAAAAATAGTGGAAGCGGGACATAGAAAATGTTTATTATGGATATAAAAATAATAAATATAAATATATAAAAATAAAAATGATAAAAATTTAATAGGTGTTCGAATTTCCCTAGTTAAGCGTTGGGCATGGTTTTTGAATTAGGAGCATCAATGTGCCCGCGTCGCGCACATGACATGTATTTTGTTTTTGCATTCTCGCGCGCAAGACAGTGCAACTTCCAATGCCCTCTAACTGAAAGCCCAAACAGCCAATCGTAAACACTAATCTTTGACCGAAATCTGTATTTATTTCCATAATCCATAACAAGACACAATCCTCGGGTACACACGTACTGTGTAATTCCGTAAGCAATTCCGTAACCCCCCAGTACGGTCGTCCTATAATTCACATATTGCTTGAACAACACAAAACGAAACAGATGTGGGGCCGAATATTTATTAATACATCATTAAGCTGGCAGAGGGTATTTGAGCAGATGTTTGCCAGGCATGGCATGAGATAAACGTGTACACGTGTATTATTGATCAGCAGCCGCTCTGATATTGCCATTTTCGATCAGTCCTGTTTCCATGCAATCCAGCTGTTATTTTGTGTGGCAAAGTCGGAACCCATTGGATTGGCGTACTCCCATAAAAAGATAATCAAGTGTGGGTCAGCCTTATCTGGCCAAAATGTTTGTTGGCGATCAGTGGCAAAAGCTTTTTCATCCCAAAACTAGGCTTTCTTTCCTGAGTTGAGTTTTTTTTTGTTTTTTTAATTCGAGAGCAGTTCAAATACAACAGTAAAAGTAAACGCTAATCAACGAATTTTTGGGCACGCATAAATTTTTCGACTCATGCACACGCAGTGTATTTTGTTTATGCAATTCTCAGGTATTCTCTTTTGCCAACTTCGCTTGTGCGTCTCGAGTCCGAGCATCAATGTGCGCCGTGTCCTATCGGAGACGTGCCCATCCCTTCAGTAGTTCTTAAAAGTCGCTTAAAGGCTTAACATTAGCTTTGCAAAGCATACAAATTTGATTGTTTGAGACTTTAGTGCTTGCACAAATATTGTACGAGTGGGCGACGACTGTGGGTCTGACCATTAACATCTGGCAGATTGCTTTATCAAAGCTAGAAAGAAGCGAATATCTTATCGTTCTTATCGCCACTAAATGGTATACAAGCTGGCTGGCCTATAAGTAAATATATATTGAAAATAATAAACAATTGTGACACACACAGACAGAGGCTCAGGAAAGCTCACAGAAACAGAAACACAGAAAAATAGTACACAATAGAATTGATTACCATCGTTTAATGGCAATTGATACACCACTCTGTCGCCGTCCACTGAGGCAAGAGCATGTCTAATTGAAAATAATAAATACATTTCCATAGCCCACCAACCAGCCCAGCCGTATTGCTATCAAAATTGCCATAATGTTGAACGGGAAATGGCGCAAAAAGAAGCGAGCGCCTCGCGTTCTCTGGTATGGAAAAAGCATCAAAAAAGTTGATTAGAATTTCCTATGTGTGTGTGTGTGTGCTATCAGTGGCGTAAAAACAATTAAAGGAAATTAATTAAAAGCCAAATTACTGGGAACGATGATCAGCTGCAGCGATATTGTCTCTCCAACAAAACCAATTGACAGGTGTCGATGGGTGGCTACTACTTGCTATCCCCCACTTCAGTGTCTCTATTGAAGCTGTTTGCTTATCACCTGCCACTTACCAATAACAGTTATTGTTTAAAACCGCATTTTATAAATTATAATTTGAGATTTGCTGGCAAAAGTTTTTTGTTTTTTTCGGTTTTTGTGTGTGAACTAAAAGATTGAACTTTAATGCTTAATGCTTATTTTACACGTAAGAGGAGGCATTTTATCTGCCTAATTGATTGTGAGTCATGCGTGGTGTTAGTGAACTCTTGGAAACAGCAAACGGATGAGTAATTGATTTTGTATTTATGATTAGAAGCGTCTTTTACGTCACTAGGTCTTTCAATAAATTCTAATATTAATGCTGGAAATATAAAATGATATTTCTTTAATATTTTAATATTAATGCTGGAAATATAAAATGATATTTCTTTAATATTTTAATATTAATTCTGGAAATATAAAATGATATTTCTTGAATATTTTAATATTAATGCTGGAAATATAAAATGATATTTCTTGAATATTTTAATATTAATGCTGGAAATATAAAATAAAAAAATATTTCTTTAATATTTTAATATTAATGCTGGAAATATAAAATGATATTTCTTGAATATTTTAATATTAATGCTGGAAATATAAAATAATATTTCTTTAATATTTTAATATTAATGCTGGAAATATAAAATGATATTTCTTTAATATTTTAATATTAATTCTGGAAATATAAAATGATATTTCTTGAATATTTTAATATTAATTCTGGAAATATAAAATGATATTTCTTTTTTCGCTTTGTGTGTGGCTGGGAAATTATTGCTTAATTTATCCTCAGATTTGGGCTGTAATTAATATAAAAAAAATTAATATATTAATATTTTATCAAAATATAAAATTAATATAATATTTCTGTGTTATGTTTCATGTGCTGGTAGGGTTTGAAAATTCTTACTCAAGCTGCAGTTTCTACGGGGCAACAAATTGTTGCAAGTGTTTTAGACAGGTAGTTTATTTCTCTATCCAGCAAAAATATTAGGAATTTTTCTTATTAGTGTGGCGTTTATGCTTTCCATCCTTACTTCCCCATATGTAGTTTGATAGTAGTAAATCTTTTGGCATCTTTGCTCCCATGTAGAACTGCGATTTTTGGTTGCCATTAGAGTCTTAGGTCCTAGCATCCTTTGGGCATGTCTTTTGATTTGGCATTTGTTATTTTTTGTTTTGATTTGTTTATATATGCATTTTATTGTAGGATTAAAGATATTGATACTATAACCGACCCAACAACAACAACAACAACCACCACCACAACCACAACTGCCGATAGTCCGTGCAGTAGTAAGCCCCCAGCCAATGCCAATGCCAATGCCAATGCCAACATGTTAGCTGAGACACAGCACGAGTCACAGCCAGAGTCACAGTCACAGACCCAGCCACAGACACAGCCACAAGCAGAGCAGGCGCAGGAGCGGTGCCAGGAGCCAGAGCCGCCGACTCCCCAGCAGGAACCACCGCAGGAGGGGCAGGAGGAGGCGCATCAAACGAACGAAGATGCCACGTCCGAGGACAGGGCAGCGGCGTCTGCTGCTTGTAGCAATGGTGGCGACAGGTAGGTGGGAATGGATCCGTCCAGTGCTCAGGAAACTCTCCAGCCAGGCCCTGGTCCGATTCCGTAAGAGAATTATTTATTCCAAATTTGCATGCCTAGTTCAAGAGTTTTTCCATTTAATCAACAATTCAAATCGGTAGCTTAGAGCCGCAGTGCAAAGTGGAATTTATACTAATTGTGGGCTAACCCCCCAAACCCGTACCATTGCAGGCGCGATTCCATCAGCGAGGAGATCACGATTACAACCACCACGATAAACAGCAGTTTGAACAGCAAACTACTCACCATCCAGGAAGCTGCGGGCACCCTTGAGCACAGCAGCATCTCCATCTCGTCGACGTCTTCGAAACAGAACACTTCCACAGCCACCAACTCAACAGCGGCGGCGGTATCCACAGCGGGCACAGTTGCAGCGGCCACTGTTGCCACAGCAGCAGCTGCAGCAGCCACAACAGCAGCAGCAGCAAGCAGCAGCACAGCAGCAGCAGCTTCAGGATCTCAGCAACGCAATGAGTCGTCGGTTGCCTCCTCCTCCACCACCAATGGCATTAATAGCGGCAGCACTCCTAGCCTAGCCCAAGCCACTTCCAGCTCTAATACGAATTTGGCCAACGGCAGCAGCGTCCCACAGCCATCCACGCCCAGCATCAACATTGTTGCCAGCGATCAGGGATCAAGGGATCAGCCACTGCAGTCACAGAGCGTCGACTCGAACGGGTGCGCCCAGCCAGGCGGCTCCTGCACGGACAGTCCCAGCAGTCGCAAGAGCTCGACCAGCTCCAAGGGACGAGCCAGTCAGCCAAAACTCTCCACATCCAGCAGTGGACGAGATGAGGTGAGTGCATGAACAGGATGTACAGATCAGTGTGGGATCAATCAGCCATTTGGGCATTAGTTGGGCGGGAAGAGAGGGAAATACTTGCGTGGCTTTTCACTGTCTCTTAACAAGGAAGTTTCTGCCTGCAGAATATTTGACCAAAGCGAGAGATTTTCAAACTCAGAGTGGGGTATAAATTACCTTCTAACTGGAAGGTTTGAAGTACATAAAGCCACGATAAAAATGTCAGCGATTAAAGCGTTGCTGTGCGATTAGAACTCAATCAATGTAACTTTTTATGATTAAACACCTGTTTGGCATTAAATGTTCAAGGCCAAGGGAGCCAATGTCGAGCCATAATTGGCAGCAGAAAACAAACAAAGCAGAATCAAACTTTAATTAGCATTAAAAACCAAATGCACAGCTTTAATAGAGCTGCAAGAATATCTGGCAATAGTTGGATTACATTTAAAATATGCTGCCCATACCTTAGAAGGCTTTCAATGTACATCCAGCCATGCTTTTTAGGCTCTTTTAATTGAGCTCTACTTTATGGCATATATTTTCAATCTCAGAAGGCAAAAACCCTCAACTATTTCCGGTTTTTGTTTGCATTTCCAACGCAAAAGCTTTCAGTTCGCTGGGCGTTTGCTTGCCCAAACCATTAGCACAAAAGGCAACCAAAAAGGTGCGAAGAAATCCCGTCCAAGACAGATGATCCACCGAACGACTGATCGATGGTTCGATGGCTGGACAGCTGTATATAGATGGATCGATTTGGCAGACAAGAGACGACACGACACAATGAGATATCAGTCACAGCTTAATAACTGCATTGGAATATTGAACGTCAGTGTGTGCGGAGAGCTGCCAATCTAATCGCTCCCAATTGATAGTCAGCGCACACACAAATGTGTCAGTCATGCCCAGTGTATATATATGTATATACTTATATATATGTTTATATGGTATAATGTATGGGCATGCTCTATCACCCATTGAATGTGCCGCAGCTGATTAGAATTACCCTTCGGTGTGAGGCCAAAAAGCTCGCGGCATAAATTTTCGGTCGCAGCTTTTTTCTGCTCGCCTCTCTCTGCCCATTGATAAGATTTTATATATATAAAAGTATATATATATTCTTTCTTTTTTTTTTTTGTGTTGTGTGTGGGCCTGTGGGCTGGTAATAGCAAAGCGGTATTCAATAAGCGACGGCGCGTCTCCACGGGTACGATACCAGCAAAAAAGAGGCACAAAAAGTAGCACGAGCAACGCGAATTTCGGTTTTTGGTTTGCCTGCTTTATTTGTTGCTGTAAATAATTGGTGGGGGGGTCGTAAACAGGCGACAGGCGTGTGGTTGTTGATAAGAAAGTAAAACCTAGACACCTGGCCGAAAGTTGTTTCCTACGAACCGATAGGTGAATCATCCTCATCATCGGAGGAGGAAGAGTTGAGCAGCAGCGACAGAAGCAGCAGCAGCAGCAGCAGCAAACAGCAGCAGCAGCAGCAAACAGCAGCAGCAGCAGCAAACAGCAGCAGCAGCAGCAGCAAAACAGCAACAGCAGCAGCAAACATCAGTAGAAATAAAACAATTGTTTGAACGGGTAGCGGCTATAATGTTAGAGCTCGCGTCGCTTGATTGGTTGCATGGAAATTCTAATGGTTATGGATCAACTCTCCCTCTCCCTGCAGGACACCGCACAGCACAGGCTGAACGAGCTGACGCCACACGAGCTGAGCATTCTGCGCGTTGAGCGCGCCAACGATCAACAGGTGAGCAGCAGCTCCAACTCCAACGAGAAGTCAGCCAAGCCCTCGCGACTGTCGGAGCGGGCCAAAAAGAAGTCGTGGTACAACGTCATCTATCCCAACTACAAGTCGCGCGCCGAGGACTTTAAGAAACTCTTCAAGGACGTGCCAAACGATGAGCGTTTGATTGTGGGTAGGTAGCCCCTGCTGGGACCCCCACCCAGCACCACACTCCCAAAATAAATGTAATACCCTTGATTTTCTTGCCCTAGATTACTCCTGCGCCCTGCAACGTGATATCTTGGTCCAGGGCCGTTTGTATGTCTCGCAGAACTACGTTTGCTTCCACGCCAACATCTTCAGCTGGGAGACCTATGTGAGCATCAAGTGGAAGGATGTCACGGCGATAACCAAAGAGAAGACCGCCTTGGTGATACCCAATGCCATCTCGATAGCCAGCGGCAAGGACAAGTACTTCTTTGCCACATTCACATCGCGCGACAAGTCCTTCTTGATGCTCTTCCGTGTCTGGCAGAACACGTTGATGAACAAGCCATTCTCGCCGCAAGAGATCTGGAAATACGTCCACAATTGCTATGGCGAAGAGCTTGGCCTGACCACCGACGACGAGGACTACATCGATCCCACATTGCACAAGGATACGGAAACCGATGTGGATTTTCACACGGCCCTTGATGACGATCAATCGAATCAGTCGCAGTCGCAGTCACAGTCGCAGCAACAGCTACAGCTACAGCAACCCCTGCAGCGTCTAAGCGGCAACAGCAGCGCCAGCAGCGGCGGCAGCGGCCGCGCAGCAGCACCGCGCAAATCCAAAACAAAATACTTTTTCAACTCTTCAAAATCGTCGAATTCGGCCAACGCTTCGGCCAGTGGCTCGGACAACAACAAGGAGAGTGCACGAAAGCTAAGCAAGAAGATGAAACAGAATGCCAAAGAGCTGACGCTGAGCTCCGTGAAGCCAGCGGAGCAGTCGGTGGGCGTCAGCATGGTGAGTGTCCCAGGCGGCACCGGCGCCGGCGGCAGCAGCAACAGAAACAGCACAGAAAGCTCAGCAGCGACAGCAGCAGCAGCAGCAGCAGGCACAGCTGCCACGAGCAATGCAAGCAACAGCCTGACGACGACCACAGCCAGTGGCAGTGATAAGAAGAGCGCGGAAAAGAAAATCAGTACGAGTTCCAATTCGGGAGCAGCGGCGGCGGCGGCAGCAGCAGCAGCCGCCACGGCAGCGGCCGCCTCGCTATCGGCCTCGGGAGAGGCCAAACATGTGGCAGCGGAGAGCAAGCGCAAGATGAGCAAAAATCATCGGCAACGTGAAACGGAATTGGTCAGCAAAAATGCCGAAGAGCTGGCGCCCACAGATGTCTCGGACTCGTCCGACTCCGAGGAGAATAATGTGCCGTAAGTGTGAAGGGAGAGAATCCTACTAAAAACAGCTATTAATCCTGTTTAAACCGTTCACACAGATTTGTGCCCACCACCGAGTGCACATCGACGCACGAGGGCCGCCAAATTGTGCACACCATTCTGCCCATCAGCGTGGACACGCTGTTCAATTTGCTGTTCACCAAATCGAAATTCTTAACGGACTTCCATGCCATGCGCAAGTCCACGGACCTGGCCATTGGCGAATGGACCAAGAACGAGGAGGGTCTCAGTGTGCGCGTCGTCAATGTCACCGTACAATTGGCCGCCTCTGTGGGACCCAAGACCTCGAAGGTACAGTGCGAACAGCGGCAGCGACAGCGACAGCGACAATTGAATTGATTGTTTAATTGATTTTGCTGATTGTAGGTGACCGAATATCAAACGATGCGGGCATGCAGCAAGCCGGGCGAACTGTATTCCATAGACGTAAATAGTGTTAATGCAGGCATTCCATATGCGGATAGCTTCAGTGTGCTGATACACTTTTGCTTGGCCAGGTATGACGCAGACAACACAACACCCAGCTTCAGTTTACACCTTTATTTGCCCCTACATAGAACGGTTGATGATCACACCATGCTATCGATACATACCCAAATCAAGTATAAGAAATCAATTTGGGGCGTTGTCAAGGGATTCATCGAGAAGAATACGTGGGCGGGTGTCGAGGATTTCTTTGGCGCTCAGCTGCATGCACTGCAGAGCGAGACGTGCATACCCCCAGCCAAGGGCAAGGGACGCAGGCCAAGGCGTGGTAAGCATTTAGATGTAAGAAATAACAAGCAATTAACAACAATGCAACAACCACAACAACAACAACAACAACAACAAAAAGAACAACAACAACAGCAAAAGCAACAACTACAACAATGCAAAGCAATTTTAATTCTATAAAAACCAAATGGAATATTTACTCGTATTCTATGTACACTGCCAATGCGAATGCGAATGCCAATTGCCATTTGCCATTGCCATTTGCTTCTTCTAACCACACACACACACAGCCATACACCCATACACCCATACAACAACAACAACAACAAAACCACTTACGCATGCATACCAAACCATTCCTCCAACAAAAAACCACCAACGAAAACAACAACAACTGTTATTACAACAACAAAAAAAACCACCAACGAAAACCAAATTCCAATATGCTAAGCTACAACAACAACCAGCTACAAACAACAACATACACCACAACAGGCATAAATCAACAATCAACAACAACAGTAGCAGCAGCAGCAGCAGCAGCAGCTGCTGGAACTGGGACAGCTCTGGCAAAAGCCACAGCAACTTTAAACGAAACGGGAACCAGCACGGACAATGACAGCATACGAGAGCCATCATCACGCCACCATTATCACCATCATCATCAGTCGGAACAGCATGAGCATCATCAGCACCAGCACTTGCACATGCATCACCATCACCATCATCATCACAGTGCCACAGCCAGCAGTAGCCAACAGCATCCGCATCCGCATCCGCACAATCAAAGGGCGCCGCCGCATCATCATCAGCACTTGCATCATCATCATCAGCATACGCAGCAGCCACTGTGGCATCATCGTAAGGCCATTTTTCAGTCGAGTAAAGGTACATTGTACACACACACACACAGCCAGTGACAGCTATCAAAATGGAAAGCAATTGCCAGAGGCGAAGGTTTCAGAAGATGCGAAAAGTTTGCTCAAAGTTTCCGTTCCAAATAACTTCAGTGTTGGTTTTCCGTGTGACAGTGAGCTGCCATAAATGTGGTGCAGGTTATCGCAGGCAGATTACCCAGCCAGGTGTTTTTTTTTTGTTTGTTTATCAGTGGAAGGTGAATGCAGGTGTCGCCGCCTACGGTGTGCTCTAAATCTTTGCACGTGCTATCGACTTTAATTGCAAAGATTTGAATCGCTATCTAATCTGGCCAAATATTAAACATTTTGAGAATAATCGTGCGTTGGAGTGGAGTGGCGGCTAGACATTGAGCCATGACTCACTTTGAGCAGACCACAAATTCATAGAATTGCACATGACATGCTCGTATAAAGATTAAGCATTAGATAAGGGCGCACACAGCACAGCACACCCACAGACCCTTGTGTCCAGCCATGGGCAGGCAGGCCCATTTTCATTTGTGAGCAGTAAAACTAAGCAAACCAAACAGCAAATAATTATGAGATAGGTCAATTCTCGAGCATGCTCTTTGGCAGCATTCGCTTGTGCGGGTCGAGCATTTAAAAATATGCAAGGGAAACTTTATAGTGGCTAACAATGGGCAGGCAATCTATCAATTATAAAGTGTAGACTATAGCTAGTGGAATATATATTTCAAATAGGCAACTTCTGAGCTGCTTTAAGTAGTAAACAATTAAATCTGAAGAACCTTTTGCGTACCATACATTTGCATCAAATGGGTTGCCTTTCCCTGCCTCTCTCGCATGCTTTCCTCACTCACATCAGTTATGTTTCGCCACTTTTTCGTAATCTTACTCTTTTTCCGCTTCCTAAATGCGAATTCCTTTAATCTTTCAACCCCTCTGCCGCTGGCAATTGCTGCAGCCCATTTATATAACTTATACCCGACCGATTTGCTTTGTTATTGCAGCTATTTTTATTTCTAACGAATAGTTCGCCCCGATTTTCTGTTGTATCTTAATGTTGTGTTTCTGTTGCCTCACCATACCATATACCATACATATGCGTGCACCCGATTCTGGCTCATATTTTATTAGAATTATGCTTTCGAATGATTTGATTTCTAACCGTACCATTTGCCATTCCTCTGCGCTCGTCCCTACTCCACAGGTACCGCCACACAAATACGCCCCTTGGAGGAAGCAGCTGGCGGCGGCGGCAGCGGCAGCACGGCACACACTGGCATTGGCGATACACTGCTGGAGTCACATTTACTGTCTGGGGGCGGCGTCGCCGGATCGGGGCCCGTTGGGGCCGCCTCGAGTCATGCTGCTGCGCTGCTGCACGAGCACGGCAAGCTGCAACAGCTGTCGGCCCTGCAGCAGCAGCAGCAGCAGCTCCACCACCAGCAGCAGCATTTGCAGAAGCACCTGGGCGGCGTCGATCTCGGCGGCGTTGGCCGCCTGCCACTGGCCATGGGCCAGGGACAGGGACACTACAGATTCCTCAAACACAAGGGCTTGTCATTGTTTGTTATACTGTTGCTGTGCTTGATGCTGGCATTAAATGTGATATTATTACTTAAGCTCTGGAAGCTGGAGGAACGGATTGACGTGGATCTCAGTCGACGGGCGCACTTCCCCAGTTTGGCGGCCTTAAAGTGAGTACCTGCCCATTGCGCCGCACAGCCATTTTAAGAACACTTTAACACAGTCAATTTCTATGCGCTGCACAGGGAACTTCCCAACACGAATGAGGAATGGCTGGAGCTGTTGCGTCAGCAGGAGCAGTCGCATGAGAGCGAGCTGCGCAAATGGCATCAAGTGCTGCAAACTGCCATCGAGCTGCTGAAAAAGGTGAGCATTGTCTGCGAAAAGATCTACAACGATGACCAGCTGCGTCAGAGCATTGAGGCGATGGCAATGCACACTGAATTTTAAGCATCTCATTCAAAATGTGAAAAAAGAACAGCAACCAGCAACCAGCAATCACGACCACAGCAGCACCCAACAGCGGCAATACAGCAAGCGACAATTAATTGTAACGTAAACCACTCACACACACACACACACAAAACACACACACACACACACACACACACACATACATACATGTATACATACAGTGCGTTGCAAAGCGTTAAGGCAGGCAGCAGCTGACTCGGAAGCCTGTTGGCGCGTAGCTGAAAGCTGCAGACGGTTGGTCAATCAGTGCCAAGAGCTGTTGGCCAGCCAGCCAGGCTTCACCTGAAGCATTTCACCTGCGCACGCAGAGCACGTCGAAATCTGTGGGCGCGTAAAGGCAGCTCCTGGCGAATAGATAAAAGAGAATTGGAGCAATTGGAATTCTATTCCATTATTCTATCTGTTGCAACACAGTTCCTTTTTCGTTAGCTAAGCTAATTCAATTCAGTAATATGCTATTAAAATTAGCTTTGATGCTGCTCACAAATCAGCAAATTGACAAAGTTGGAAAATAGAAATGCCAAGAATTATATTCGCCAACAGTCAGCTGTTCAGCTGTCTGCATTTATTCAAACGCAACCGACTTTATTCAGGAATTGCCACAGTTGCAGCGTAGAATCGTGCGAATATTTGAATTCTAATAGCATTAAAAAAACATTTCGAAATTTAGCTTTATATTTTTTGCGAGCTGTTGCCTTAACGCAGTGTAACGCACTGTATTTAGCGGGCATTTGTCACTGATCTCTTAGTTAGAAAGACGTAAAAACTGAAACAAACAAATATTGTCGCATGTTCTGCTCTCTCTGTGCAAGAAGCGTTTACTCTGGGTGCAGACTGATGTGGAAACATCGGCATAATTAGCCCCTTGAATCTTCCACCTATAGTGCAGCCAGAGTGGATGGCTCTTTAGCTCTAGGTTTTTGTATTCCATAGAACCCGAACGCCAGGCGACACACACAATTTGTTAAACTGTTCGACTGAGACGCGAATGAAATGTTATGCATAATCCAATCCATTTTGGTAGCACTCCAACCACATTTTGTGCTGTCCAAATCCAAAAACAAAATTCACCAAAATTCAAAGATTCAGACAGGCGAAAACTCAAAATTATCTTGTGTAATATTTGTAAGTAAATTTTGCTACGTTCTTCCATGCTCTTCCCTGCTGTTAATACTGTCGGAATTTAGTTTGAATTTAATGCACTCTTTTTGTATGCTAATAATCACAACTAACGCCTTTGTGTTTACTAACCCGTGTAATTCGATTGCTTCCGCACGAAACGAATTTATGTTGAGAGATGATTTAAGTTTTTCACGAATTTTTCTATTCTTTTGTTGTAACCTGCTGCTCACCCGAAACGTTTTTATGTTTTTCAGACTGAAAAAACATTGGCTGAGGTCTTTATACGTTAGCTGCAAGAAAACAAAAAAAGAAAACAAAGTTTTGCTATAATTGTGGTGCAACTAAAATTAATCCAATCCAATCCAATTGTCTTCGACACGCGAAAAAAGCAAAAGACCCACAGCAAAGTCTGGGGTCCAAAGCAAAGCCACCAAAAAAAAAAATAAATCTGAAATTGAATTTAAAATTCAACTAAAATTTAGTCACAAACCTACCCACACACACACCCCCACACACACCACCACACACACATGAAACACCTAAAAAAGAATACCCAAACACCCAACCCCTGAAATTCGTCATTTCTGCATATTTATGTCGTATGTTCTAAGTGAAGAAGAAAATGTGTAATTTAAGTTATAAGTAGCCGCATTTTAGTTAGGATTAGAGCAATTGTTTATCGTTTTTTTTATTAACTGCATTTACGTTTGGCACCTGTTCGTTTTGGCTTTGCTTTAGACAAATGTATCTACAAATTCCTCAAGTATTTCATATCTCACAACATACCAAAAAAAATGAAGAAAAAACAAAAGGAAAAGAGGGCGCGCCCTGAATTTTTGTTTTAGAAAATTCATTACGCATGTCGAATGTCGAGCAAGCGCAAAAAACAGCAACAGTAACAGTTAAATAATATATTTATAACGATCCGCCTGCCGGTCTTTGCAGGCCAACGGGTTAAAATTTGATAAAAACAATTATACAAGCAAAATGTTTATTGTGTACAATATTTTTGTAAAACCAAATCGAAACAATTGTGAGCAATTCTTTCGTTCTTTTGTACAACAATCCTCTTTGATCTACCACCCTACCACCCAAAAAACACCCTCTTTTTGGCGCTCGTTTACAGTCGATACCCCAAAAACAGAACCCCGACAGACACTTCAAACCGAACCCAATCTACAATGCTAAGCGTGAGGAGACCCGATAATGGCATACTCTATATATACACTATATATACATACATATATATATATATGTTGCGATATGTATAGCCCAAGTATTGCTAGTTCGTAGTGGTTGCATTTTAACAGAACAAATCAAACGAAATTCAGCAAAGCAAATCCGCAAATGGCAAATGGCAAACAACTTGTGCGAATTGAATGCGAAAAATGTTTAAGCAGAATTATTTAAGTAAATAAAACATTTAGGTGTAAGCTATCAAAATGTTGGCTAATTCCAGCACAAAATCAAAAAAATCTAAAAACTGAAAATAAGCACGAGAAGCATGTGAGAATCGCCGCCCCTTCCCCCCAAAATATATATATATATATACATATGTATAATTCTTGTCAACAACTTCAGTTGAGCCGTTCGCGAAATTGGCTTACAAATTGTGTCACAAGTCGTAGTCTTAAAGTTAAATGAAAGGTATGAAAGAATGAAAACGAAACCGAATGTTAAGCTGCAGCAATGAAAATTCTAATTTATTATAAAAACAAATAAATGAAAAATACAAAAAAAAAGTGCTGAGCAATGTGTTCAATGAAATTATTTCAGGCCACTCAACGTTGCGCGTGGATTGCTCTTTTTTTTAAAGAAATAGTTGAACAGATGTTTAAGAATATATCTGAATGGTTGAGCTTTTCCGCGGACTACCTACCGAGGGATTGGATCAATGGAAGTCTGCCTTGTAGCCTTGTGTTTCTTCCAGCTCTGCCAGCCTGCGAGGTCTCAGTGTGGCTGCTCTTCTACTCCCTGGGTATAAATAAAAGCAGACCAAACTCCATTAATTGTAATTGTAATTCCCATACATTTTTAAAGCAACTTTAAATTTGAAACTAATTTTAAATGGTAATTAAAAAATGTGGTAGATCCTGCGCAAAGGCTGTTCCTAGATGCGCCAACGGTTGACACTGCTGGGAGTCGTTGGAGTCTTGCTGGGGCCGAGGGAAGTTTTGGACTTGCGCCGCTTCAGGCGCAGCTTGGTCTGCGAAGTCTTGGGGCTACTTAGCTTGGGTGTTGTAGGTGTGGATGTGGGTGGCTTGGCGCGTGCAAGGATTTCGCCGCCAGCCTTGCGTGGTGACATGGGCATGCGTTGGTCAGTCGAGTAGTCGATCAAGTAGGACTTTGGTGTCGATGCTCCCGAGGGCTGCAGCTTCTTCTTGTTCTTCTTGCGGCGCGTGCTCGTCAATGGCTTTGATGTGGAGGCATCTGAGAGGCTGTTGCCCACTGAAGAGGCTCTCGATTTGGTCTTCGCACTGAGAACACTGGGCGCCACCTTCTTGGGCAGCTTGTCCGGCACTTCCTTCTTTGTGGGCTGCTGCATGATCACGCCCGTCCGCTTCTTGGTCAGGTGCGAGGCCGAAACAGTTGCTGGCCCCGACGGTGTCACTTCCCCGTCGGACGTGCAGCTGAGGTGCTTGCTGATACTTGTGCTGATGGCCTTGGCTTTGGTGGCAGTCTCGGCCATCGGTTCGCTCGGTTCTTGTGGGTTTCTCTGCTTGCGGAACGCCCCCTTGCCAGCAAGCAAGATCTTGCGCTCCAGCAGCAGGTCGTAGATGGATATGATCGGCGTCCCCGGTGTGTCAGCCATGGCCAGCGAAACCGAAAAGTCAACGGAACTGGCAGTGCTCTCTGTAAATATTTAGTTATCAATTGGAGCAGAATAAAATATGTTACATTTCTCAACTTGTAGTGGAAAAATCAAACACAGATATATAAGATTGTTGTACCTACTAAATTTGGATTTGTTTATGCGAGGAGAAGTGACTATGGATTGAGCTCTAGGCAGAGGCCTACTGCGTGTAAAGGGAAGATTATGCTTATACATATACATATGTACATGGGAACATATAAATATGCCGATATGGAGCTGCGGAGCAGAGGCGGACGGCATCGAGCCAAAGAGCCGAGATATTTGAACTTTTAGTTCCTGACTATATTTTACTATTTACGCTTAAATTTGTCTTGTTAAATCGGAAACAATTTATTTTCCAGTGCAAAGCAAAACGAGAAGGAACGAAGGCAATCCACTTTTACCTTAACTCTTTTTTGAGTACGAGTATAAAAAGACGCAGAAAACGAACGAAAATTGAAATGGAAAGAGTAGGAATTTCAATATGTGATTTTTTAAATGGAATTATATAAAAGAAAAAATTTTGGCCTGAATCGAAATACGTTGCAAGTTTTATTGAAATAAATACAAAAAGTTAATTTTCTTCTCAACAATTTGGAGCGCAATTCTCGGACAAGCTAATGAGCAGCCAGAAGCTGCGGTCGATGTTAATTCTAACGTGGTTGAATTTCAGTTCCAGTTAAAGAAATTTTTGAGAGACCAGTTGAGACCTTTGTGACCCATTTAAAAATTAAAGAAATTAATGGACTTCCAGCCATCGGCAAAGAAAACCAATCAAAAAATCCAACCAGACGAAACTAAATATTTAACTGGTAAAAATTTAAGAAGAGCTTTTAATTGAGCTTTTAATTAAAGCTTATTTGTTGTTTTTTCCCCTATTAAATGTTGAAAAAATACCATATGAAAATTACAAAAATTTTACTTGAAAAACAACAAAAATACTGCAAAAAAAACGTACACCATATAAAAAAAAAAAAAAAAAAACGTTTGGCATTTTTTTTTGTTATTTTGGGTCATAACGGAAATTTGCACTCAAAGCTAAATTCTACATAACTTCTACATGCATGCTACATCACTTGTGTAGTTCATGCTGTGACCGCTGTTATTTGGCGCGGCGCCACTTGAAAGTGTATATGCAAAATGTTATGTAAATATAAAATGTTAAGCAAATGTATAATGTTATGTATATGTTAAATGTTGTGTAAATGTTAAATGTTGTGTAGACATGGACAATCTGTTAGACATTCATTTGCATCCGCGTCTAAAAAATATCAGTTATTACAGGCTGCGGGCTGCTGCATGCTGTGGGATTTGTATGAATGAACGGAGTTGAATTCCGAGGTATCGGTGACCGGGTTGACATCGCTATTGTTTCATCAAAATTGCCAATTACAGCTCAGCATGGAGCACATATGTATTGGCAGATATATCCTGGACTTGAGCAATATTTCCCATAGAAATGTGCCAGCTGCTAAGTGGATGTTGCCTATGGCTGGTAAAAACTATGAACTATCATGAAAACTATGAATACAATATTCAAAAGGCTATGAGCAAACCATGATGGAACTTAAAAAAATTTTAAAGATAAACATGAGAAATACAATCGAGGAGTTTAGAAAAAACTTTGAAACTCAATACAATTAATATGTATATTGCTGCAGGTCAAAAGCCCTAGAAGATATATCCATGTGACGGTGACTAACTTCTTATTCTTTTGTCGACTTTGTGTGTCTCGTTTGCCGCTTTCTTTTGTTGCATTACACAGCTCCTCTCTGGGGCATACACCTATCACAAAATTCAAACCGACTGCCTGATAAGAGTTCAAGTTCATTAAACCTCACACAAATCAGGAACATTTTTTGGTGAAATAAAGGCCAAGTGAGGTTCAACAGCGCCTGAATGTGGACAATGTTAAGATTGTAAAAATTACAAATAATGTCGAATATAGAAATGATAAAGAAATGGCGGAAATTTTAAGTTCATTTTAAATTATATTTCCTACACATTAAGCTCTGTGCTGGGGCTTACAAATTGAGTATAGATTTGTAATTTGGAAAGAACACACAAAAGTGTATGAATAAGGAACTAAATTAATGGAAATTTGAGCATAAAACAAATAAAAGAAATAAAAACCGAAAAACAAAAAAATTGTATTAACATTCTTAGCAGTTCGCTTAATAAATTTCGTCTAGAAATTCAATATTTGTTAGGCCCACACACAGATACACGCACACTTATACTATCAAAGTCGCAGGCACGCACTCTCCCAAAAACAAAAAAAAACGAAATTCGAGCAAAAAGAAAGAAGGAAGGAAAATAAGAATCTTATCAGTCGCCGCTGCTGCCGCCAACAACAAAGCATAGCTGTTCAGTACAGTAAACACCTTAGCCTGTGCGAAAACAAAAAACACCAGAAGGTAAGACCAAGCTGCGAGGGTCGAAGCATTTGATACCCTAGCAGATCGATGGACACAAAGGCAGTAAGGCAATAAGTAATTATTTATTTATTTATTTATTATTGAATTAAAGAAAAAACTAACCGAATAATCAGAAAAAATAAACAAGTTTATTTAGCTATAGTTCCCGTAGCTGCTATAAAGCCATGCTATTTATTCTCTATGAAGTTTAAGCTTGTATCTTGCAGATTGGGGGACTAACATCACATGTAAATCGTTCAGCCTGCTTATGCTAAGCCACTCTGTTAAATGCCAGTTACGTTGCTGCGCTGCTCTGTTACGATCTACCCGAATGGAGAACACCTTTAAAAAGGGTATCAAAAGCAACAACAGTTGCGGGCTGTGTGTGTTTTCAAGGTTAAGAGCAAGTGCGTGTGCATGAATGTGCGTAAATGGATCGTATCGGTGTGTCTCTGCCCGCCATTCTCGCACATTTTGCACATTGTGCGTATAAATAAAAAGCAACAAAAAACCAGCAGAAAAAAAAAACCAGCAAAAAAAACGAACAAATTGCTGAACAACATTTTTTATAGAGAAGTGAGCAACAACAACAACAACGCAGCGCAGCAACGCACAAAAAAGAGCGTAGACTGCAACAACAACCAGAACGGGAAAAAGAAACGCGGCGACGTTTTATTCTGCGTTCTGTTTTTTTGTTTTTTGGGTTTATTGCCACCCAATAAAAAACCGAATATTGCGGCCAGGAGGCAAAGGTATGTATGTGGGTGTGTGTGCGTTGCGGTGCGGTGTGTAGCACAGGAGGAAAGTGAAAAATCATCATTAGTTAGGCCTAAAATGCAGCTGGTTGGTATTTTCCATTTGATTTGGTCAACGACCCAAATGACAGACCCAGTTTATTGTCGTTTAATTTCAAGTCCACACTCTCTTTCCCGGTATAAGCTCAGGCGTGTACATATGTGTGTACATATATGAACATTATCATATATATTTCACGCATTCAAATTGCGTATACGCAGCGGTTGCGACATTCTCTCAGTGCGAGTTTAATGACTGATAAGATTTATGTGCTAATTTGCCAAAAAACACAAAAAGAGAGCGAGAGGCATTTAGGGACTATATGTCCGTATGCATACATGGAATAAGTACTTAAATCATGAAAATTCTTAAGAAAAAATTAGAAAATTATTTGAATCAGAATTGGATATAGCATATTTTTTCTACAAATAGTTAAATTAATGTCTGAATATGCTACACGATAGAGCAAGGTTGTAATCTGATAAGCAAGAATAATACAAAATGAATTTTATTCGGGATAAAACTTAGAAAAGAAAAACCCAAACTTTTGTTTTCATTTCATTAAAATTGAGTAAAATTTTACGGTAGGAAATATGAGGAAATTTTAGTTAGTTCTAGAATCTACACTGAAGTAAGCCAAAAGCTAAATTGGCTTGATTCCACTGAAAACGTAATTGTAGAAATGGAAATGAAGATTAATGATACATAGTTCTCTGGAAGCAGAGCTAGTACGCAATATACGCTACAAGATACTATGGATGGCACAGCTTTGATATATAAAGATCATTTGAGATTCTTTTTATTTCTAAGGGGCTTTCATTGCCTTATGAAGCAATTAAATATTAAATGTAAATACACATTACAGTGTACATATTACATGGTGGATATTACATTTGGTTAACAGAGATTATCATTGAATAACACCTGTTAGCTAGTACCCGTAAATTTAAAGTTCTTCAAATGTATGGTTTCATTTCTAAGTAAAATCTGTGGATCTACGCCAAAACGTTACACATACAATCAAGATCAGTTGACATCCAAAAGCCAAACCCTACTAAACATATTTCAGTGACAACCTCGAGCTAAACATCAAAACGTCTTTTGAAAAGCTGTCCAAAAAACGTCTCCAAAACTTGTCTGGGCTTCCAATCAAGACCTTAAATTTCTATCACCAAGTTGAATTTGCTGATCAATCTATCGCAGAAACAACAGCCCAGGCCAGCAAGCAACAAAAGCAAAAACTTTTATTGACTTTGACAATGTTTTATCAACAGTATTATCAGCGGTATGCGACTGTAAAGCGATTACATGGCATTAACAGAGCTTGTAATACAATGTAAAAGAAATGCTCTCAATAGGAATGTAATTCAAGCAAAGAGAGAGAGAGAGACAGCGAGAGAGAGAGAGATCGAGAGCACAAGCAAATAGAGAGCTCAGTGACTAGAGTGAGAGAAAGTTGTATTTATAAAGGTTGTTGTTCACTCTCTCCCACTCGGCGTGTGCTTATATTTTAAATAACTAAAGCCATAATATAATATAAGTTCTTGGAGCTTCAAATCAATGTAAATAGATCGTTTACTGGCAGACTTTTTGTTTGGCTTTGCAACTCTCCTGAGAGCTTTCTCTGCCGTGCACCCCACCTTTTATAAATACACCTTGAGTGAGAGTAAGCGCCACACGCACGTGCAAAACAGCCCCACAATGAAGAAAGAGCGCGCGCGTGCGAGAGAATGAATGTCATTCATGTAGCTTCGCTCTTCAGCTTCGACGCCGGCAGCAGCAGCAGCAGCAGCAACAGCAACTGGGGAGCGTTTAACGGTCCCTGCGATCAGATCGAAATCGGACGCCGCCGATTCAATGCTTTCTGTTCTGCGTTTTGTTTTCTGTCGTACGCGCTCTGTTCTTCCTTCGTTCCGTTCCGTTCCTTCTTCCCCGTTCGTTCGTTGCGTCGTGCGTCTCCTCTCTCTTCGTTCCAGCAAAAAGCAACAATATTTATACAAATATTTCGTCTTCCCCGCGCCAAGTGTTCCTTAAACAAAAAAATATGCATAATTCTCAATAAAAGGAAAAACTCGAGTTCCGTGTGAAAATGTTTACATGAAACGTACAACAACAAAAGTGTGTGAAACAAAGTGCTGACAATTTTTAACATAATCAAAAAAATATATTTTAATACATACGTTCCATCGTTTGTTGTCTCTGGGGTGCGTTCTTTTGTTTTATATTTATTTTATATACATGAATTTCTTCTACTACACATAGAGAAGCAACCGATAAAAACTGACGTTTTGCTCTGGCGCTTTGTTTCGCGCGGGCTAATTGACAAATATCGCCAAAGAATACAACAAAAACGAAACAAAAGTAATATACAAAATTAAAACAAATACATTGTGTGTGCGAAGCAACAAGATGCATTTTCATGTTATTCTCTCTTGCTATCTGCCCGGCGCTCTCTGCTCCTCTCTCTCCACTCTCTTTGGCATCAAGTGGATGAAACAATTTGAAGTTGATATATTAAACAAAAAACAAAAAAAAAGCGAAACGGAGAATCGGAATCGACGCTTAGACGCCCAGACGCCGAGCCGCCAAACAAAACAATTGCCTAGTGTTTGATTTTGAATAGTTTTGCTAAGTGCAATCGAAATCGCGAAATATACTGAACAACTAATATAAAAGTGTTGTTTTGCATGAAATTATTTGCTTCCTAAAAAGTTGAAGTGAGCTTGTGATGCTAAAGTATAAATTTGACTCCGTAGAAGTTTATTTTAAAAAATTTTTCCATTTTAAACAAAAGTATATCTTTGAGCATAACTTTTGAAAAATAGGCGCAAATTTATGGTACATTTCTAACCAATCGCAAAACGTACATTTGTTAAGAATTTTATGTCAATTTCTTCTTTAATGTGTGCAACAGAAAATTCAGAAAATTCTCAAAAGTTTCCTCATTGTATCTATGAGCTAAAATATCATATAAAAAGTGCGCTGAAATATTCAAGAATATTAATATTTTGTTTAATTTCGATCTTGTGTATTTCTCAAGAATAAATTGAATCGAAGAAAACAATTAATTATGAATAAGTTTAACAATTGAAAATGGAACAACTCAAGCAATTTTAATATTATTTTTATATACCAAAACTTTTACCAAATAAAAAGTGCGTGAAATCTCTGAGTAATATTGAACATAAAAATAAAGATAAATAAAAATGATAATCGAATATATAAATCTACTAGCGGAAACAATTATTTATTCAAACCGAAAATATTTACTAAAATTACTGTGTATTAAATTTCAAATTTCATTTGTAATTTTCCCATTAATTCTAAAAAAAGTGTTTAATGGGAAAAAACATTTTAAGCTGCACTTAAAAAGCTTTAGTCTGAGCAGCTTAAAACTTAGTTGCAGTTAATTTTTGGAATTATGTAAATACGACCTAGAAACAATGAAAAAACATTTTGAGGCAATTATGTGTTGGAAACTTTTTTGAAACATGTCCAGACACACACAAAAAGTTTGAAAATGTTTTTAATTAAAACTTTTAAGCTTTGCTCTTTATTTAAACATTTATTTATTCCTTTGCATATGCCCAAAACATGAGACCGTATTAATTTTATCCTCATGCTTCATTTCTTTCATTGCAGCCTTCCATAAATTCAACACAAAATAAAAGTAAAAAGAAAAAATCGAAAACCAGACAATGACGGGGGGAATTATGAAATTTTAAAGAAATCCCCAAAAAAAAAAAACGCAAACAGCCAACAAAATATGTTTAATGCATTGAAATAAAGGAAACGTGTTTTAGGGCACCCAAAACGTTGTATATATAAACCAGATTTACATTTAAGCCAGAGATATATAAGAGAGAAATATATATACATATATATAAAGTGTGGCAGCAGCAGCCGCAAGCAGCAACAACAACAACAAAAAATCAACAAAACGTTCACAAAAAGGTGATAATGATTATTTCCAAGGATCTTTTCATATTTGGCGAACAAATTTTTGCAACAATTATACCAGAAGGTGGAGCCGCAGCAGTGGCAACACAACAGCAGCAGCAGCAGCAGGAACAGCAACAAAATCTGCAACAGCAGCAGCAGCAGCAACAATTGCAACAACAAAAGCATCAGCAGCAACATCTGCAACACCAGCAACAACAGCCGGCAATTATAACTACAACAACAACAGGAGTAGCAGCAACAGCAGCAGCAGCCACTGCGGCAACTTCGTTGGTAATAAACTCGACGGCATCAGCAGCAGCAGGAGCAGGAGCAGCTGAACAAGTTGTAGAAGAGTCATTAAAAGCCGCAACAGCAACAGCAAAAGCAGCCGCAGCAGCAGCAGCAACACCAGCAGATAAACAGGAAACAGTTGCAGTTGCTCCTCTATCCCTGCCCCAGCCACTGCCACTGCCACTGTCTCGACCGCTGACCATCCGCAAGACGGCAAAAATTTCAAAAATTCCAAAGGAACCCGAAGAATTGAAAGCCAAGAAGAAGGCAAAGTGTGAAGCAGCAGCAGCAGCCACAGCAGCAGCGTCAGCAGCCACACCAACGCCACCAGCAACATCAGCCACTAATTACGAAAAAATGCCAATGAATTTGATGATTGTGGAAAGTGTTGAGACAGTCGATATGGGATCATCGGACAATGACAACGAGACAACGGAGCAGGTACCGTTGGTGAGTGCCAGTCGTCGGAATCTGGCCAAAATTGTTGCCGATTGTCGGCTGCAAATCGAAATAGAGCCCACAACAGCAGCAGCAGTAGCAGCAGCAGCAGCCACAACAGCAACAACTGAAGTTGCAACAGAACTAGCAGCAGCAGCAGCAGCAACAAACACAACAACAAAAGATATGGAAGAAAAAACATCGTCTTCGTCAGCGTCGTCGTCGTCGGCTTCTACATCATCTGCCAGCTCAACATCCTCAGAATTTACGCACACATCACAAACGACAATACCAAGTACGGATAATCTAACGTCATCCAATGGCCTGGCCAATATGGGCAAAAGCATTTTAGTTGATGCCAAAAGGTGAGTTTTCAATCAACAGTGACCCAATTTTCAGTTACAAGACGCAGACACAGTACGAGGTACGAGGTATATATATATATATATATATAAATAAATATATATAGTATTATTATTTTTTGTATAGGGGAAAGTGTTGCCAGTCAAAAGGGTGCAATTTTCATGAAGAGCTCTATCGTTGCAAGCTCTATTTACATTTCAAAATAAATATTAAAATAATATCAATATAATGCTCATTTAATGCTCTCTGAATGCACATTTAATGCGCTGCTAATCCTCATTAAAATATATATATTATTTGGAAAACAAAACCAAACCAAACCGATAATCCTTTTTGAGCTTTTCAATTATGTGAAGCTCTGGAAAATGTTTACTCTATTTGCAGATAGATTTTAATTGGAGTAGTTTTTGTCTAGCAAAATTCTCTAAGCAGATTACAGATCACAGATTCCCATGCAATATACTAGAATAATAAATAACAGAAATATGGACCGACTGTATGCGCTGGTTTAATGGAAATATTGAGGTCCCATAGATCCCCCAACTTTGATCTTTTGCACCCTCATTTAGTTGATGCTCAATTAAAACTTGCTTAAAGTTTAGTGCACATTAAAGTTACGCCATAAAACGGCTGCTGCGGCTGCCGCTGCGGTTAATTTGCGGCTGACACCCCAAACGGAAACGGCCACAACTCCTAGCCCCACATATGCTGCCCTAATTGATTACCCATCGGCCTACAAACCCGTTCTCCAACTCTACCCGTACTTTATTCGCCCCGCTGCCGCTTTGGCCAGAGATTAACTAGGGTATCAATTGGCTTTCCAGGCTAAGCGACACACAGCGAGAGAGCGAGAGAGAGAGAGGGGGAAAAAAACTGCAAGCTGCAGCATCTGCTTTATCGTTGGAGCTCGCATCCTGCGCATCCCCTACCTAACAAAAAAAAAACAGGCCAAAAATGCAATTTCACCTTAAAATTTGGGTTACATTTTGCACCGATACATTAAGAACTTACACTTACACGAAAGTCACTCACACACACACACACACAAACAAAACCAACAAAAGACCAAAAAAAATAATTCAGAAAAGGCTACAGGAAATGCATGGGAAATGCACATAAACATCGAATGTGCAGATACCCTGCATATAAGAGTTTCTCCTCGTGCATACAAATTTTGTTTGCTTTAAATAATATCAAATAATAATAGATAAATTATAATAAATAAATAATAATAAAAAATAATAATAATAAACAAATAAAATAATAAGTAAGCAAAACAACAAACAAAATTAATAATAGTTAATGGCAAACGATAAAAAAGATGTTCACGTTGAATATCTGCAACATAAATTATTCAAACGAAAGCGATTCAACCACGAACTCAAATAAATAAAATGGAAATAAATATTTAATAACCATAAAACAAATAATTACGTTACACGTTACGTTAATACGTCACAGCCAAAAAAAATAAAGTGCAAAATAAAATAAATAAAAAACAAATAATTAAATGCAACACACCCCAAGAAAATTAGTGCGCACATTTTTCAAGTTTCAGTTTTGAGTTTTTTACTGGCAAAAATGGCAAGCGAATTCGTTAAGTTTTCTGAAAATAGTTTTTCTTCCAATAAGCAGCTTCAAGCATAGATTTTCTTTTTCTGGCAGCATTAAAATCTGCTTCTGCATAATGCCTTTTGCTTGTTTCTAACCCTTGACAAGCACCATTCGGGTTATGTTTTATGACTGAATAAATCGCAAGTAAAAATATGTAAATATGCTTTTTTGACTGCAGCTTGCAGGCTTCTTTGAATATTTATTAGACTCTCTGCTGCAAGGGTATCCAAGAAGAGAACACACAAAAGTTTGCATGCACTCAGGAGAGAAAAAAAAGCGAAAAACAGAACTTAATTCTGAGCAAGGAGCAGGTTTTTGGATAGAGGCTGCTTGTTGCACTTCTGTTGCTGCTGCTGCTGCTGCTGCTGCTCCTCCGCCTCCTCTCTTACTCATGTGTCATGCCTTGTTGCACTTATGGGGGGAGGGGGGATTATTCATACAGACAGACACATCTCCATGCGTAGGTATGTGTGCACATATGTGCGTATCCTGCATTATTGAGGCAAGTGACCCGAATCGCTGTGTAAAAAAATATTCTCCAATATTTTTAAATGTTAAAAATATATAACAGGAAATTTTCGCCCAATTTATTTGCTGAATTTTGTAGTTTTTCCATGGAAAAGCTCAAAGGGGTGCAGTTATTCCACTTAAACTGTAATTAACGATTTTCACTAGAAACCACAGCTCTACAACAGGTACAAGCAATTCCCCGAATGGAGTCAGCTCTCTGGGACTTTCGGGCATAAATATACATAAATTATTTGCACCCTGCATGCCGTACAAATTGTAGCCAAAAATGTAAACTTTACACTGCATTCAATTAATGTTTTTAATTATTATTCTGCTAACTGCCATGCAATTTAATTGGTTCTTAAATAGTTTTCAATTCACATAAATCCTAGTTTAAGCAGAGCTTTTCGGTTTTTGTTTTTATTCAGTGGTACATCAATGAATGATTCATTTATAAAGTAGAGAAACTTTGTAGTAAATAATATACGTGAAGCGTTTTGTGTTGTTGTCGTTGCACGCCAGTGAATGATTATTCCACTCACGTTGCAGCCTGTGAATGCGTGAGCCATTCACAGCGAACAACTGCGAACATCCAGTTACAGTTTACAGATTCAGGCAGACATTCATTTTACATTGAACAATGTAACTAATAATAAAATAGACCATTCCATTCCATACACTTAAATGTGTTTCTTGGATCGTTGCAAATTATTAATTAAAAGTATTTTAATGTATTTTGTTTATTTTATTTAATACAATTATTATTTTTCCCTTTTAGTTGCGATAGCCAAAGTCTGCCTTTGAGTCAGCCAAAGTAAAAATTGATGGGAATAATCAAAAGTCATGGGATTTGCATTTAAATTTCCATTTTTTGTTTATTTTTTAAGCTTTTTTTCTTAGTTCCCAAAATTATTTTGTTGTGAAAAGAAAGCTGTTCCACCAAATATTCTTTCGCATTTACGAGACACTCAAACAGAGTGAATGAACATTTTTATTAATGCCCCATTTATTCATTAATTGAAGTGATTCGAACAAATCCCAGCACAGCCCATTCATTAGCTGCCCTTCTGCACTTTGATGAGCCTCCTTTGGCTGGAAGTGAATTCCTGTTGAGAGTTTATTCTGAATGATTCATTCCTTCCTTCGTTCCTTCGTTCGTTCCTTCCTTCGTTCCTTCGTGGTTAATAAAATTCTCACTGTGCAGCATATAAAATTGTTGCATGGCACAGTGGTTGTTGGGTTTTTTGTTGCTCTTTCTTTGTTGACTGCAGCTGCCAAATCGAGCATCAAGTCCATCCTTCCATCTTCTGCTGCAACCGCTGCTGCTGGTGCTGCTGCTGCTGTTGCTGCTGCTGCAACCAAAAAAACTGGGTCAGATCTGCACCAATTTTCAGGCAAAATTGCGACAACAGAGAGACGAGACGTACAGCAAAAAAAAAGAGCAACTGCCAACTGCAGCAACTGCAACAAAAGCAGCAAAAGCGAAAATAAAACGTGCCACAAGATAAAGGCAAAACCAACCAGGCGCAAAAGATGCAGCAAATAAAATGCATTTAAATTGCTTTTGCGACTGCGAGGAAGAATTAAATAAGAACTCTAGAGTTTGATATTATTGACCCAGGGCTAGCCGCTACACTCGATCATAGGATGAAGCTTCAGGGCCAAAGTTCAGGGTATCCAAGCAGCAGGGCAGAGCAGCAATGGCGCTATGATGCTCTGTATGATTCTCTTGAGTGTGAGTCGCGTATCTATCAAATTGTAGATGGCTCCTCCTGCTTCTCATAGCTTCTATATATTCTCCCAGATCCTTATACAAATCCTACAAATACAAAATTAAATATTAAGAACTCGTTCGTTGCCCTTCGTGATCTTTTGGTGGGGGCGGTTTATATATCAAAAATATATCGCTGAAAATTACTTCCTTGTTTTTTGTCACAAGGAACACAAAGTATGCCCCACTTGTAGCGTGTGTGCAAAATTAAGGAAGCAGCAAACAAAACTCACAACTTTAATTTGGAATGCCTGAAGTATCGCACAGTGAGTGCAAGAAGTATGCGCGACAACGACAACGAGCAACAGCTAGCGGCGACATTGAGTGCACTTTGAATCGCATAATAATTGAAAAATTTATGTTAAATGCAGATAATGAGGCTCACCACTCGACAGCGACCCAACAATGTTCTCATTGTAATTTAATTTACTTAATTCGCCAAGCCACCCAACAGATCCCTCAGATCCCTCAGATCTCAGCCCCCTCCCCCATCACAGATCTCTGCTCGTAATTGACTTGTGCGAAGTTAAAGCCCAAAGCCCCCCGCACTCTCTGTTTGGAGTCAGTCAGTCGTCGCTGCATAATGCTGCCAGCCAGTCTGTCACTCAGCCCCGTGTCCGAGCAGTGACAAACGAATTAAAATAAATAATTGAAATCTCCCAGAGACCAGGGGAGCTGTTGCTAGATGTTTTGTCTAAGAATTGCAACAGATCAACAGACCTGGCCAAATGGCAATGATTATGTTTATTTCACTGCTTTTCCACGACGTATTTGCATTATAGCCACACTTTAATTGAGGCCCCACATCCAAAAGGGCAACACACGAACAATTGTGTAACGAACTTCCACTCGCTGATCGTAGATCGCAGATCGCAGATCGCACGAACTTAATTGCAGTTCAAATGGTAAATAGACTTTTGTACGTGAATGTGGGTCGCTTAGAGCGGGGAGCTCTTGAAGGTTTTGTTTTAACAAGTGTAGCTAGTGCTTTTGAGAACTTTTAAAATGTTGCAAGTGCTCGATTTATTCTGAAAATACGTACAGTAAACTATGCATAGGGAGATGTATGGGAGCAGCAGAAAAGCTGAGTAAAATATTCAATAAAATAGTTATCAAACTTTGGTTTAAATTTGAGTTATTTTCACTTTTCTTTGGCAAATAAATTATGGAAAATTGTTTCAAAAAAACGTGTTTTAAATACATAAATAAAAATTATATAAAGTTTCAGTATTATATTACGATATATGCCTAGTTCTTAGCTATTCCATAGGTCGAGCGTGGAGTTGGCTTGCACTTAAAATTTAATTTAATTTGCTGTGCCACTTTTTTTTTCTGAGTGCAACTTTTAAAGGGTTCCAGCAAAAATGAAATTCGTTTCCCTTTTCTTAGTGCAAAACATTCCTTTATACAAATTTATTCTTTGTATTTTTCCTAGCTGTTTTCTATTTATTTTTTTATTATTTCTCTTTTCGTCTTGGCCTTCTTCACTCCACTCCTTTTATTGCCATACGCGAATTCATCATCTCTGTCTCTTCTTTCAACTCTGTGCCGGAATAACATATACGGTTTCCTATTATAATGCTGCCCACAGCTGTCGAGAATCAAATTCCCTTTTTATTTGCGCCATCTGTGGATGAAATACTCGCACAAACAACGAACAACAAAAACTCCAAATTTGTTTATGGAAATTGAAAATTGAAAATGCTTGTAATTGGTCGGGCGGTAAACACCAGAAGAAGAACCGCATCCCCGCCCCCATAACCATACCAAAGGAGAACTCCATTCAAATGGTTGCTGTTGTTGTTGTTGCTGTTGCTGAGTGAGCGAGAATTCTCAGTGTGTGGATTCTCCTACCAAACAATTGGCTGGGGGATCGAATTCCTCGAGCGGTTAATGTGCGATTAAAGTTTGTTGAACTCTCTGCTGGGAGCGGGGAATGGGAAACACAAACAAACCATTTGTGTGCCGCGGGCAAAGGAATTTCTATTTATTTTACTTTGGTTTCTAGCAGAATGTTTCTTATTGAAAACTCTATCGGAAGTGGAGTAGAGCAAAGCCCGGAGACGACCCAGACTCAAACTCAGACCCAGACCCACAGACAGTGGCGGCCCACACAAAAAAATCTCCATCGAATTGCAGCCACAGGCGGAGAATATTTTGTGGCCCAAAACGTAAAATTAAGCTTAAATGCACTCAGCCAAAAGACAGAGGCATTGCCACCTCTGGCTCTGCTGCTTCCAAATAAATCGCATAAGTAAATATTGTACAAGCTCAAAGGACATATTGATACACTGTATATTAAATATACTGACTCGAGGGCTTTGCTTAAACAAATAAATATGCCGCCAAAAAAGCCAATAAGTTCGCCCGATCATATTTTTCCTCGTAAATGTGTGTGTACTGCAGCAGTGTACACTTTTCGCAGGAAAAACTCATAAGCTGCAGCAGTGGCGCTGCTGAAAGGGAACTTCAATTAAAGTTGCTGTGTGTTTGACAGTTCATAAAGTAAAAAGAATTTCCCAACCTCTTTCCAACCTCTTTCCAGCAGCAAATAATTACGCTGTCGAAACTTTGCAAGAGGATGCGAAATTGCAGCAAACTACTAACAAAATTATCTCCTTGAACAAAAAAAACATCAAAAACAAACAGAAACATATTTTCCAGCTGGAAAGGTCTTTAAAGGGTAATCTTTTTTGTTGCTTTGTGCAAACTGATTTTAATCTTGCGTTTCTCATTCTTTAAGCAACGAAACAATATTCTTATAAATAAAATAAAAATAAAATAAAATAAAAGCCAATAAAGCCCAATTAAAGTCAGGATCAAATTTATTAGAAGCGCCCCCAAGCCCCCCCAATACATGCTCGTAAATATTTGGTTTCCTTTGGTTGCGTTCCCTGATGAACCGGTTGCTGGTTGGGTTTGTTAGGCGCCCCGCGTATGTAGGTCAAGTTTTGGATCAACTTGGATCACAAATCGCGCAGCAAGAGAGTGGCAAAGAGAGGACAGCCAGATCCAGAGGTGTGCCAAATTCAGGCAAAAAATATTTTCGGGTTTTGGGTTGGGTTTTTCGATTCCTCCGATGTGCTGCATAGATGAGATGAGCTAGAACGTAGATAGTTTTGGGAGGTAGGTAGGTAGGAACGACAAAAGGATTGAGGTTGGGTCATAGAAGAATAGTTTCGGAAATTTTGGCAGGATGGGCAGGTAAGCCGGCAACCGGCAACCGGTAAGGGGTGCCAGCTGCACATGGGGCAATCACAAAAGCTTAGCAGCTTCCTAGAACATGCAGAGAAGGCAATTGGGAGGAAGTGCCCTTCAGGGCACTCCACTCGAGCCGAGCACCAACTATTGTTCCGTTTTTTTCTGCTTTCTATTTTTTGTCTATTTTTTATTTGCATGCGAAAGGCTTTTGTTTTCATGCGATATTTATGATATAAAGTCCGTGGAAGTGATACGAGAAACATGAAAGAATGCGAATGTGTGTAAATATATGTACATATATATACATAGGTGTGTACATATGTACATACGAGTGTACATATGTATGAGTGCATATATCCCTTCAGTCGTTTTCTGTTGACTGATTGCAAACAGCGTGGAAAAAAGGGACGTTTGGCTGGAAAAACATATGAGAAAATATACAAAGTGAAATAAAATATTTGTGGTTAACAAAAAAGAGACCATTCTGCACAAGTGATAGCGCTTTTATTTCCATTTTGTTTCTGGTTTTTCTTGTTTGCTAGCCGCCGCTTAAATCCTTTCCGTTGGGGATGCGATTGGATGGCGATTCTTAGAACTTTTGCGCGAAAAAAAGAAAGTTTTAATTGGAATACTGTCCCTCGTTTTTGTTCTCTGACTCTTATTGATTAAAAATGCCTGATTTCTCTTTAAAACTGAGCAGCGATGTGCCACATAACCAATGATTTTTCAGCAATTGTTTTTTTATTTTTCTATGGCAATTTTCTCGTTCGTAGTTTATTTGATGCACCGCACCACTGAACTATTATTGTACACAAGTTATTTAAAAGCAAAGATGTTCAGAGAGTGAGCGACTGTGTGGTTAGGGGGAGGCGTCTGGCGTGTGGCTGACCAACTTTCTGAAATCGTTCAAAGAGATTATTTCGTGTCGTAAAAATTGTCAGAAATAATAAAATGTGCTTCCAGAACGTGACATCATTCGAATCTTGAGTAATTGCTTGAATGCATGTAGCAAATAGTAAATTTGTATATTACTTCACGCCATGAAGTTTCCACAAAACCCTTTAAAAGTTCAACCAAATGCCAAAGGATTAAAGTCTCGCATGTATAGTAATTTGCATTCAGCAATCAATTCTAAGTGAGGAGTGCCTTTGCCAGGGGATTATTTTGTCATTTCAGTTACTTGCTTCGCTTTGTTTTGGAAATGCAAATGGATGTGGTCCTTGTACATTTCATTACATTGCCTTACATTTGCAAATTTGTAGCTATTTGTAACTATTCAGCCATGTTTTTCCGGCTGTTAAAAGTCAAGTCTGTGTGTGTTTTCTCAATCCTAAATGTCTGAATGGAAAGCGATAACCCTGGGCAGCATCAGAGTTCCATTTGTGTCTATTATGCCCCTGTGCCTGTGCTCTTGTGCTTTTGTTTTCTGCTGCTTCAAAACAAAACAGAGAAATATTCTATTAATTTCTGCCAGGAATATTTTAATCGTTGGATGTAGCTTCATCCCCAGTGATATTAATAATCAAAAAATTTGCTAATGAAACTTTAATAAATGCCTGAATTTACTTTGTGCTACGATATTGTCCAAATGAATCAGAGCCACTGTCTCAGAACTGCCATTCAATGCGAATTCAATGCGCTGCTGCAGCGAAAACTTTCACTGTAAAATGCATCCGATATAGAACACAGCTATGCAGCTCCAGCTGCATTCAGCTGATGATCGAAATCTCAGAAGCCAATCTAGAGCAAACTCTATGCTCCAGGCATGGAATACCCCCAAATAGTATTTGTAAATTCTATTAGAATCGTTTTGTTTTTGTTTTGTTCTGTTTTGTTTTGCCCGACGCAAGTTGAATGCACTTTCGGGTTTGATTTTGAGATTGAGAGCAAACAAACTCGAACACACATTGAAGTGTGTGTCTGATGCTCAGATGTGGCTGCTCTTTTCCCTTCCAAGTGCGCGAGTATCTATCTACATATTGTACTTACCTCTTGCCTACTGGCCTGTGTGGCTCTGTGTGTGTGGGCGCCCAGATGCATCCCGCTGCCCCCCGAGTTGTGGATCTGGAAAACCCCACCAACGACGACGACGACGACGACGACGACAGATGACAGAACAAATTGCCAGACCGCACCGAAAACAGGAAAACGCATTGCGCAACAAAATGCGCACAAAAAATAAAGCCACATAAAAAAAAACAGAGCAAATAAAGGAGAGAAAAATTGCAATTTATTATAATTTAATCTGGAATAGAAAATTAAATAGAGACGAAGTTCTGTGTTCTCTACGGTTCCGATCCCGATCCCGATCCCGTCCCGTCCCATGCCGCTCGTTCCCGGAGCGCCTGTCTGCCTCGTTTGGGTTTTATCTACCGTTAGGCCTGGCAGTGTCAATAACACTGCGCGCGAAAGAGTCACCAATAGCACGGGGAAAGAGAGCGCGAGAGCGCGAGAGGGAGAGAGAGACAGACAGAGTTGGATAGCTAGAACGGGGGGAGAGAGCGCCAGAGAGACACGTGTGCGCGGGCGTTGATGACTGACGGCGAGCGAGGCGAGTCGAGTCGGGACAACTGCATCGTGTCGGTCGGGCGGGAGGGGGCAGGGCAGCGAACTGCAATGGAGGCCAACGTCGGCGTCGCTCTTTGACAACTGTCACTGTCACAGTCACAGTCACTGGAAACCGAAGACCAACTGCAGCGCCAGCGACTGCACCATGCACAGTGCACAGTGGTTCCAGATGACACGAAAAATGTAAAAGATTTCTTGATTTATTTGATTAATTATAATCAATAATTCAGTGCCCAAAAATATTATCCTATTGGAATCTGAATGTTATAAATAATGTGGAATAGTTTAATTACGCCATGGAAAGTTTTACCAAGTTTTACTTTAATTTAATTAATTTAATTTGGATTAAAATTTCATAAAAAATAAATTAAATTTAAATTAAATTAAATTTAAATTTCTAAGCACAATTAAAATTACAAAATTACAGCCTTATAACGGGGATCGGATCGGTAATCGGTAGCATTTCTAGGGAATTTCCGAACTCCAACGATTCAGTGCACAGAAAACTCTCCTTAAGCAATGCCATTTAATTGGGTTTATGACTCTCAAAACATATAACACAGAAATAAGTGCAAATGCTTTCGAAAATCGAAATTCTGCCTTTCTCTTTTTCGCCGCACCATGCGCCACGGTGCCCCGAGCAGAGAGTCTGTGGTTGAAATGTGCATATGCATACACAGATACGAGTATCTCTATTGTTGCAGCTGATGGCACATGTATGTAGATGTTGTGGTTGTTGCTGTTGCTTAGCAAAACGAATAAAATTTAATTCAAAAATAAATTATTGTCATTGCCATTGTTGTGGATGTGCTGCTGCTGCCGCTGCTGCCCTTGCTGCTGTTGCCACTGATGGTTGCTGTTGCTGTTGTTGCTGTAGTTGTTGTTGCAAGTTATTAGTTTAAATTGCGGTTGCAGGCAGCAGCCCGCGATATATACTATCTGTCGCTCGCTGTTTCGCTGCTGCGACTGCTGCGACTGCTGGTGCGGCTGCTGCTTCTGGTCGAGTGCATTCACTTCTATTGCACGGATTTTACGGCCTTTGCAAGTTCATGCCAAATGAACGTTCTTGAACCCGTGCCGTGCCAGTCATCATCTGCCTCGTTATTATTCCACATTTGATTAGTTTTTGTATACCCGGCACACCATAGAGAGTGAGCGCATGGGGTATATTGAACTCATGCAAGTGTAGGTAAGGGACAGACAAAGCGATAGGTCAAGCAACTCTATAATTTAAATATATATTCTTTGAAAGATAGCATTAGCATTACCACTCACTATTTATGTGCCAAAACACATTGTTAATGCATAATCAAAGCCTAAAGAATAAGGAACAAAAGTTCCAAAACAAGCGCAGCGCCTCTCTCGCTCTGTCTCTTCCAGTGTTGCTTAGCATCAAAGGATGTGTTCCCCATGTACATTACCGTAATTACTACCGGGGTATCTCCTGGTCGAGACAATCGCCTTTAGCTTTCCGCTGTCTGGTTGCATTTCGGTTCTATCTTTTGTTTGGCTTTATCGAATATTCATTTTACGGCTGCACCACATGGCGTATACGTAAATACGCATACGCATACGTACGAGTAAACTGCAATTTTCATTAGCTGTTTGTTTGGGCTTACAACATTTACACTCACGTACAGATCTGCAAATATAATTCCATAATTATTAAAATTTCTTGTTGCTACCGGAGCCAGTCTCAATATTGTCTGATTATTTCAAATGAATGCCACATTAAATGTAGGGAAAAACGTAACTTTTAATTAATTTGTTCCGTTCTTGTTTCGTTTGTAATGAATCGGAAAATGCAGTTGCTTGCATTTCCGCACTGTTTTTTCACGCTGGCTTTTCCACTGGCTTACAATCTGATTTAATTTGAATATTCAATTGCATTATGGGTTGATTGCATTCCGGGAAGCCAATTAACCAAATATGTTGGCAATTAATACCAGGCACAAGCCGTAGATGCGATATTGAATGTTGCTGCAGTCGCATATGTATATTATCAAATATTTATGAGCCACAATGTGACCCAAATACGGCAGCTGGGAAACCTTTTTGCAGTTTAATTAATGTGAAATATTAACTGGCTGCACTTTTTCCAGGAACAGACAAAATTGCAATAGACACTCCGAAAATTGTGGCTTTTAAAGCAGTTTCTCGTTTAATGAATTGCCATTGCCAGTGCCGAGTGGAAAAGCCACACAAATGCAACCCCAAATCGTAAAATGAGAGCTTAAAATGTATTTTACAAATAGAATACCTCGAAGGGGCAATTAAAAGAAGCTTCTGAATAGCAGATGCATGGCAGGTGAAAGTTACACTTAAAAAATAAATCCAGACTGAGGTTTTTCTTTGGTTAATATGTAGTTAAATAAATTTGCAGGAAATAAAGCCAAGAAATCCCCTTAAAGTAACACCTAAGCCAATTACTCAGGTTTGCCAGGGCAGCTGCCCCTCTTAGGTCCGTCTAGCCTAATTGGCGCCACCCCAATAATAATTAATTGTCCGGCAGCCGAGAGCCAGGCTGCTTTGGCGACCGGCAAGGCAAACTGTTGCACAACACGCACATAAAGCATTTCGTCTAACTATCCTTTTGGGCCCCGCCGCTGACCAGCAACGAATCATGCGAAAATCGCAAATAAAAATCCGCCAAAGCAATAAAATACTTACCAAATGCATTTAGCCAGACGCCGGGCCATAAAACAAATTGCTTTGGTACACTTTTTGTTATGTTTTTTTTTTTTGGCGTTGACTCGTTTGCTTCGTTCGCTTCGGTTCGGTTCGGTACGGCCGGAACGTTTTTGTGTAATGACATTAGGCCAGAATAAATAAATAAAAAAATAACATAAAGAAAAACAAAACGAAAAAAAAAAAACAAAAAGGAAAAACTGTGGCAAGAGATTTGCTTTTAAAGCGCTTCAGCATCAAATCCCAAAGTTTATGAGTTGCATTTTTTTGCTGCTCAAACCAATTGGACAGCATTTGCTGTGGCACCAATACCAAGGCAAATAAACAAATGCAAAAAAAATGGTACAAAAAATGTAAACACTAAATATTGTAAGAAGTCAACGAGTCAGAACGATATGGGGTAAAGTCCACGACTATAGGATATTCCGATGTGTAGATATAGGAAGATACTGCTTAATGATTTTTATTGGATTCCTTTAAAAATATATTAGTAATTTTTGTGTGTTTACTTCCCCAGCATTAGGAACAAAAGTTCCAGTTAATATAATTCCAATTATATTATTATTATATATATTATATATATTATTTATAGTTAAATGATGGCTTTAAATAAATTATAAACTGTGTGTATATATGCCTCTTGATTTTGTTTACCAGCACTACAAAAAATATACCTATCATACCCCCTTATGCTGTGCATTCAAATAACTTATTCAAACACTCATTTGCAGTCACTCAAACATTGCAGCTGCTGGAAATCATTCACTGCATAAGACTTGTGGCAGTACCATTAAGACCCCACAACAATAGCCACATCACATCAGATCAAACAGTCCCAAATACAACAGGCAAAAGAACCATAATAAAAGCCGGCTGGCTAATAACAAAAATTTCAGTTTTTCCACAAAGTCAGCTCCAAGCCAAAAAGATTACCCATTAGGAAATTTCAATGTGAGTGGGGGGGGGGCTCCAATGCACTCAAAGAACATTTTTACAGAACTGAAGACTTCAATGGGTCCAAGCCAGACCAAGCTTCTAAGCTGCAGTCGGTAGTTATCCCAACTCCATTTCTCTCAGTGCAATCGCGTGCTTGGCATCGAATGCTGCCCCCAGAAATGGCCAAAATAATGGAAGGAAAGGAAAGCAAAAAAAACAAAAACAAAAACAGAAAAAAAAAAACAGGCACTCATCCGATTCATCTTTCTCTCGCATCTGTTCTCGGCTGGCTGTTGCCATGCTGTTGTTGCTTGGCCCCCATATATAGAGGAGATTTCGTGAAACCTATAGACCTACATTTCAAACAAATTGCCTTGCCGCTCCGCTCCACTCCGCTCCACTCTTCTTCTTGTGTCTCTTTTTCTCATCTTACCAAAATGTGTGTGTGTCAGTGGTTCGGCCGGATTGCCTTCCTCTTGAGTGTCTCTCTCTCTCTCTCTCTCTCTGGGTTGCGTTGTTGTTGTTGTTCTCTTACTTCTCTTAATGTGTTTGTGATGCCATCAAGAATGTGCTTGGCTTGTTGGCTGCTCTTGGGTTCTTTCGCTTTTAAGTCGTTTGTATCTCTCTTTTAGTTATTTTCGGGTGTTCTTCCGAGAAGCGAATGCATTAACAACAACAAAGAATGGGCAAGGGGTCGATTGGGTCGACTGGGTCGAAGCTGTGAATACCCTTTGCCCTGCAGCTTGATTGGGTTTTATGGCCAGTTGTGTGGGACAAGTGATTCAACTTGGATGGAAATATGCAGAAACATTCCTCCCCTGCTTTATCAATATTTGTTTTGGTGTTACTCTGGGGGCTACAAACATCTCCTCCAGCTCATACTACCTGCTGTTGCAGGGTACACCAACAGAATGAAAAACAAAGCACAAGAACAATGATAATCAACTTAATGATCGTGGTAGATGGAGTCCAAGAGTCAGTTAGTCAGTCAGTCAGTGTGGCAGAGACGCGACGCTCTTTCTCCGTCGCCTGCTCTGCTGCCACTCTGCTCCATGCTCCCTGCTCCAACATCCAGCAACTTCTTCTAATCGCCTTTTTTTGTGTTGTTTCTGCTTCATCATCAGTTTTGTGTTTTTATGGTTATTGTTGTTGCCTTTTGACTACTGCGTCATCAGGGGCAGCAGCAGCAGCAGCAACGATACGATGCGAAGATCGTGCTTTATCTCTCCCGCTCTTGCTCTCTCTCTATCTGTCTCTTTTGTGTTAGTTGGCTGTTGAATGGAAGGGAGGGGAGTGTGCCGTGCCGTTCCGTTCCGTCCGTCTCCGTTCCGCTTGCGGCATTGGGTCTTCACTTTCGCCAATTCTGAGCTCCACTTCGTAAGTTCAATGGCCGGCAAGCCGGCGTCTCTGTCGCTGTCTCCTCCTCTGCCCGCTGGCTGCGTCGCGTCGCGTCATGTCTCTGCTGCTGCTGCTGCGCCGTTCAGCGCCATTCGCACGTTTTTCTTCCTCTTCCCGCACTTCTTTGCTGGTGCGTTTCTTTCTCGTCACGTCTCTGGCTGAGCTCTGCTCTGCTCTCCTCGCTGCTCTGCGCTCTCATCATCGTCAACGTCATTTGTATTTGTATATTTGCCTGCAAGGTATATTGAACAGAGTGTGAGGGCAGTTGCCCCGCTCTCCAGGAAGCCTTGCTTACACACCCACTGCCTATTGTTGGCTCTCCTTCTGTCATACATATGTACATACTTATGTAAATGAACAATTGAATAGAATAACCCCCCTCCAGCAGAGTGCCTCCTCACCTTCTCTTCAGCATAATTTGATTTGAGGTTTGCCTTATTGTCTGCTTGCTTGTTTGTTTGTTTGTTTGTCTTTCTTATTCTTTCCTTCCTTCGCCTTGCATTGCAATTCCTGTTCGATTTTAGCATTTCTGTTGCTGCATTTCATTTCGTTTCATTCTATTTCTATTTCATTTGCTCTCCCTCCCCCTTTCCTACTTTCCACCCACTCTTTTGTGCTTATTCATTGTCTTCGTTATCTTTTGGATAGCTGCTTCGATGCCTCTGGGAGGCAGTTGGGTGGAGCGTTGGCTACTGGCAAATATTCATGGATATTTATTGACATCAGACGAGGACTCTTTTTATATGCAAATTTAATCAACTGCAGACAAATATTTAGCTAAAATATGTGCAAATATTCAATGATTCGGTGCCAATAAGCCACAACTTAACAAGGGATAAACTGGATACATAACTAGGTACGCTCTAACAAGCACTAAATATTTTGCAAATTCCATTGAAAGCCCACCACAAAATATCGTAAACGCAAACCCAACCCATCATTATTTATGTCTGCAAATAAATCCGTGAAATAGTTACAAATTGCAACAGATTTTCTGTTGAACTTTCCCACATTTGCGAGTGCTGGCTCCCCAGACCCCAGAGCTTTTGCTCATTTTGACAACTACGCCCAAAAATTACACATTGCATGGCGTGGTGGGAAGGGATTATTATTGGCCTGTAAAGCGGCTGAGGGGAACGAAACAAACTCAGCGAACTTAATAACACTTATTAAAATCATATTTGGAACGCAATAAAACACGCCCACACACACAAACACACACACACCACACACACACACAAACACACACACACACAGAGTAAGGTCTGAAAAGCGAAACCCATATTTATATAGTTATATGGCGGGGTAGGAGGGTTTGGCAAATAATTGCCACGAAATATACTCGTTAAATGCCATAGATACAGTGCGTTTCACAGCGATAAGATTGCTGTTGTCAGACCAAAATCATGGATTATGAGATCACTAAGTATTAACTTGGGAGTTGTTCTAGAATCTAGATGCTGGTGAAATTACTTTACACTACAGTTTTTGGTTAATAAGAACATTTGAAACCAAAAAATTTGTTTTAAGAGTTTCGTAAGCTGTGGGGTGGAAAACGGCAATATTTTTGTTATTAATTATTTTAACTGTTTAAAAAAAATGTTGAAAAATAAATGCAGTTTGTTTTAATTAAGTTTAAGCATCTGTCTGTCCGTGTAATTTGATTTGCAGTGCTAACGTAGATGGTTCAGAAGTTATAGCTCCTTAAAGTTTTTCGGGTCGTCTGGTTCATTTAAGCTGTGAGCCACTGTATATTTTGGAATTATTATATTGTTTTCAATGTTCCAAGCTGTAAATTATTCGGTAAACATTTTTGAACATTTATCTAAATAGGAATAATATCGTTAAATGATCATTTTCCATTACTGCTTTGAAGTTTTAGTAGAACTCTTGGGATAATAGCAAAGCCCTTTAACCAGATCCTTTAAATCTGCCTTAAAGTTCCGAAACGCCCCGTACAAACCTGACCCAAATATGCAGCCAGCCAGCCCAACAAATTTGAATACAATTTTGGACAAAAGTCGCGCAATTTTGAATGAAAGTTTAACATAAATAATTAAAAAAAACACACACAAAAACACACACAAAAAGCTAGACAAATGTCAACCGACAAAGTTCAATGATCAGATAATTGTTTTATCTGTGGCAGTGCCAGTGCAAAATTGGCTCAACTCTGCCCGCATGGGCTGTCCGAGCTGTCAGATGCAGATGGAACTGTGAGCAGGCAGCTACATTTTTGACAGCTGCAAGGCCGCGCCAAAAGAAAAAATATATTTTGGGCGAACCAAAAAAAATATCCAAAGATATGCATGGATACTGGCACACACACAGCTACAGATATATACATATATATATTTATATATGTTTGTATGCATGTGCACATAATTGCAGATACTTTAGACTTTTCTCCGCCTTTCGCCGGTTGCATTGTTTATGACATTTTGCTGCCTCATTTTCCGCACTCAAAGACATTTTTGTGTCGACTTTTTCCCCCAAGTTTCACTTGGTTTTCTTTTCTGTGTGTTCCCCTCGCAACCTGCCACCTGTGCGCACCGCTTCCTCTGTGGCTTGTCTTCGGTGTGGGCTGCAGCACACGTTTCAGCTACATGCAGCGGGACTAACAGCTCAGGCAGGGCACGTCCTTGCCCGCCCGCCCTTGCTGTAAAAGAGACTGCCTGGCAATGTGCACAAAAAGTTGTTATTTATTGATTTAAATGGATTTGCCGATACCTTTTAGGTGGTATCAATGTTTCACAGCTTGCATTTGCTGTTCAAATTTAGGTATTTCGTGCTCTGCTGCACTCTGCAGCACCGTCTCGCATATCCCTGTAAAAAAGAATATCAGGCCAGCAGCTTTGGCTGCTCTGTGTTTCAAATGCAATGCAAATTAAATTCGGAGGATTGCAAACAATGCAACAGCACGAAAGTGCGCAACAAATACAAATTGAAATTGAATTCCAAAGTATTTTTGGCAGCCATCGATAGGTGTGCATGTGAGTCTGTGTGTCCCCCCTGGTTTTCATCTGTTGATTTCCGTTTAAGCAAGAGCAACAACAGAAATTGTGCGCTCAACTGCACTATCAATATTTGCACAACTAATTCACGCATATTTTGTGTTGTGTGTCTTTTGTTTTTACTGGACACTGGACGAACATGGGTGTATGGCTGTTAGATGGCAGTGATGCAATGACTGCTGGCTGCTCTGTTGGACAGGCCAACAGTCAGGGCCAAAGACAGAGCGAGACAGTGAGAGGAGGAAGCTACAAAGAGACAAAGCCAAAGCCACAGCTAGAGCTACAGCTACAGCTACAGCCAGGTGGCGGGTATTGGCATTCTCAACTGATTGCGTTGACCCAATTGCAGTGACACTTTCAGCCAATAAATTGCATTTAGTATTTTCTTTCACTTTGCCGGCTGCCGGCTGCTTGCTTTCTTGTGTTATTTTGTTGTTGTTTTTGTTGTTGTTGTTGTTGTTGGCAATGCAAGCATTTCCACAGCATTTTTATAATTTTTACATAGTTCATAAAGTTTCTTAAAGCATTGAGAGAAAGTGCGTAAGAGCAAAAACACAAAAAGGAAAACACTAGAAACTGTGTCAATTAATATGCTAAATTATACACATCTCTGCTGGCAAACAGCATGGGTGGGCAGGGCAGGGCAGGGGCAGGGGCCGGGACGGGACGTGGCGAGGGGGGATATGCCACTGAGAGCAGTGAAGTGGCTTTGGCTTTGGCTGCGAGTGGAGTGGAGTGGTGTGGAGTGGTGTGGAGTGTGGAGTGTGGACCGACGCCCCAGATGGATGCCAATCAATTGCTAACTAGGAAGCATAATTCCCAGCTCAACTAATTACCACACAATGACGTGAAAGTTCGTGAAACCGCAGTCCGAAGACGGCAGAGCTAGGCTATAAGTATCTGCTCGTAAATAGAGGGGGGTAGGGTAGGGGGCTGTGGCGGCCCAGGCCCATGCCGAAAGAAGAAAGCGCTTTCTTGTTTCATTTGCAATATATCTCTCTCCGCTCATCTCATGAAGAGTCACGACACAAACACACAGCCACACAACAGTTTCATCTGCGTTTTGAATCTTTATTGCAACTTGAACCACTCGCAAACAAAAACCCCAAGCACAGACACACAGCCACACAACACACGGCGTATGCGCGATATTTGCTTCCTGCCCCAAAGTGGCGGTGGCATCGCCTCTGCCTCTGCCTCCAGCAACAAGTGCCACTTGACACGACTTGGCTTCGTCGTCGTCGTCGTCGTCGTCGTCGTCGTCGTTTCTCGTCGTTTCTTTGCGTCTCTCGTGCTGCTTGTTGCTGGCTTTTTGTTGCTGTTGCCGTTGCCGTTGTGGTTTACGTATTTTTCTTTTTTCTTTCTTGTTGGCCGCTTCGGAATGGTTTTGACCCCACATTTCAATTACGAGTGTGCGCCACCAAGTAATGTTATATAACTGCCAGGCCCCAACCCCCAGCCAGCCACAGCCACAGCCCGGCAGGTCGTTGGTGCTGGTGGCGGTGGGGGGAAGGCCGTTTAAGGTTGTTTGCCATTGGCATATTGGGCTATGCGGTGCAGCGTGCGCTGAAAAGCCAAATGAGTTTGTTACTTTGTTGGCTAATTGCTTTGGCAGTGCATTTGATGGCTGGCTGAGCAGGTTGCATATGTAGCGGGTGCGTGGCATTCAAAACGGGCTTTAAGGGCGGGGTAGCGTAGGTTTTGCACGCTAAGGGATGCTGGCAGAAGGGCTGCAGGCAGTACGGCAGATAGTAGCCAGCTAGGAGCGTGCAGAGCAGAGTTTGGAAAGGTAACAAAGATATTAAGCTTAAGGCTTGGCTGGAAATAGAATCATTTGTAGAAGGAAAATAAAAAATAAATATATATATAAATGAAAACAAACCACTAACGATATTTCAGGATACTCTGGTACCGTCCCTGAGTTAATTGAAACTCTTCAACAAATAAATAAATAAATAAATAAATAAAACATGTGAATGTAGGATGAGTGCAATTAAATATTATTATAATTAATATTACCAAAGTGCAGCATTGCTAAGTACTCAACTGAGCTGCGTGAAACGACAAGTGCCACATTTAGTTTCTATAGCTCAACGAGTCAGACGCAGACTTAAGCGGAACTATTGATTGAGGCTTTAGTAAGCCCATTAGTTTCCAAAGAAAGCCAATTTAAAAGCCCAAAAAGCCCATTAAAAGTAGTTTCATTGAAATCAAACAAATTAATTAATATATTACAAATAATAATAAAAATATTAATATATATTATATTAATATATATTTATTTATGCATATGTTCATGCAATTAACAATTGCCTGCTAACTATGCCATATAAATATAAAAATTAAAGTTACTATAAAAACCAAAATTACCATTTTGACTATTGGAAATATGAGGCGCGAGAAAGTAGCATACTTTTCAGAGTTTTTAGCAGTGAAATCAATCGAATATCCTTCAGAGTTCAACTGAAATTCAAAGACTTGGCCCACAGCACAGCCAGCTAGTGCATAGACTTAGCCTGGCCTGGACTTGGCCATAACCAAAGTTGGTCAACTCTGAAAGTAGTTTTGGTGCAGTTGAAGTTCTGCTTTCTATCGTCATCGTCATCTTGGCTCTTGGCTCACTTGGCTCACTTGGCTCTCTTGGATCTCTTGCTGCCGCCTTTCCAATTCAATTTTGCCAAGCAGCTGGAGAGAGGGAAGCAACACCCACACACGGAGCAATGCACAGAGATAGGAAGTGAGGCGAAGACGAGGACACAAGAGACCCACAAGAGACCCAAGAGACCCACAAGAGACCCACAAGAACTGGTCTCGTTCGGACACATGATATAAATATGCTTGATATGCATGCATAAATTACGTATACGACATGTTGTTTTGGTGCCAGTTAGTTAACTGCCTGCCGCCTGCCTGCCTGCCTGCCTGCCATTTGTGCTCCCCGCTCTCCTCGCCCCACTGCTATCGCCACAGCGTGACCTGCATTTCCAAGCCAAGCCAAGCCAAGCCACGCGATTCCAGTCCAAGATCGAAAGAGAGTCCAAAAACCCGATGAGGTTCTATGCCAAAAGCCTTGGCACATTTGTCAAACATTCACAGCCACAGAGCAACAAAAAAAAAAAATGAGAAATCAACACTAGAATTTTGGGGTGTCGAAACTTTTGATACCCTGGCGGCTGGCCATGAAAAATATTGATTTTGTTTGCATTTTTTGTGAGCTATGAATGAAAATAATTAAACTAGAGATTGTTGAGCTTTTTATATGCCAAATATATACATATATATTTGATATATACCCTCTGCAAGGGTATTAAAAGGCAAAACAAATTTGAATAGTTTCCGCCCTGCCCCCTGCCATCTCCTTCAGCAGCAGGCAACAAATTAAGGCAGCAATAAATAACAAATCAAAAAGAAATGACCAAAAAAAAAAAATCAAATCAAAACCAAAGAAGACGCAAGAAACAACGAACACAAAAAAATGCTGCCAAAGAATTGGGTCAGTAACACGCCAAAAAAAAAAAAAAAAATAAAAGGCAAAGAAGCAGAGGGGCAGAGGAGCAGCGCAAGAGAAAGATAAGAAGAAGAAGGAGCAGGCCAGCCAGCCGCACAGCAGCAACAAAAACACTAAGCAAAAACGAAGCAGGCAGTGGAATGAAATGGCAAGAGGGGGGAGGCAGCGCCAGCGGCAGCGAGAGAAAGAAAAGCAAAAACAAAAGCACGCAATAAAAAAAGTCAATTGAGCGTGGTCATAGCTAGAAATAACAAATAAAAAAAAAACAAATAATAAATAACAGCTCGCGAGCACAGAATACCCTCTAATTATGTGTAATTTCGCAGTGCGAGGAAAGTGATGCCAGAACTGGTTAAAAAACAGTTGGTAAATGTTTGGTATGCTTTGCTTTATGCTGCGTGTTGTGCTCAACTTGGACATACCCTCGGAACCTGCTGCGTACAGGGTATACCATGCCAAAGCAATGACGCGACAATCAAAAACACCAAAGTCAACGCAAGAGCAACGGAGCAGCTGGAATTTGTTGTCAAACGTTTTAGGAAGTTCAACAAAAGGCAGAGGAGACGCGCAAAAAAAATCATAATAAACAAAAACAAACAACAAAAATTAATTAAAAACAGAACATCAAATAAATTGCACAAAATTCGTGACCCAATTCTTTTAAATGATTTTGTTTTCTATTCAGCTGCTATTTATATTGAAATTTCTTGAAGAACAAGAGCAGCGGAGCAGCAGAGCAGCAGCGCAGCAGAGGAGATCTGTCGTCACAGACGACTGCGGTAGGGCAGTAGCAGGCAGCAAGCAGCAGCAAGCAGCAGAAAGCAGCAGAAAGCAGCAGCAAGCAGCAGAAAGCAGCAGCAGCAGACAGGCAAGCAGCAGCGTCAATGAACTCTGCAGGCCAGGCCCTTACGATAGCCATTATACGATATAAGCAAACAAGCGCTATACACATATGTACATGCATATGTACATGTACAACGATCATCTGTTTTATTTGGCAACTTGTTTAATATCGGTCAATGAATTCCACAACAACAACAGCAGCAACAACAGCAACAGCAGCAGCAGAAATATTTAATGAAAAAAAAAGCAAACGAGATAAGAATTTCAAAAATGTTTCTTTCGATTGCGTGCCACACGCACACACAGGCACAGAGACACAGACACAGACACACGGAAACAAGAAAGAACAACATACATATGTATATGTATGTGGCTTTGGGGGCCGAAGTTGTATATACACTTGCAGCAGATACATTTCTACCAACCAATTAAATTAAATTAAATTCTGAGCATAAACATACAAAAAAAAAAACACATGCATAAAAATATAAATAAATGTGGAATTCCTTGTCTAGTGGGCAAATGCCTGCTCAGCCACATAAGTACCTCTCTTTAAGGGTATTATAAACATAAAATACACACACACACACACACACAGACAAGCCGCGCTGGGTAACAGGGTCTCCTCCTCTGTATGCAATGCCAAACTTTCACGTAATTTTTGCGTTGTTTTCTTTCCTCATCCTACACCGATCTACCTTTCTCTTTCACACTCTTTCTCTACCGCCCTCCCCCCCTGCACTCTCCTGCTGACCCACAGCGTGTGTGTGAATTATATTATTTTGTGTGTCTGTGTGTTGTTGTTGTTTTTTTTTGGCGTCTGTTTTGCTTGTTGTAAAAGTCAATAACCTTTTCGCGTATTCAAGAAGCCAGTTCCAGTTCCTCCATGAAGCGTGTTCCCCAAAAGAAACCCACAGCCCAGCTCTGTGCCAGGCAAACAACAACAAACAAAAACGAAAAAAAAACAACAAAAAAAAACAAAAACAGAAAAACTTAATTCAAAGTTAGTTTCTTCTCCGATTTGATTGTTGTTGTTGCTGCTGCTGTTGTTGTTGGCCTTAATCAAGAGTCGAGAGAAATGGCATCACATCATAGTTGGCTTTGGGTTAAGTAAATTGATAGCCGGTTACTCGGTCAGTGCGGGTTCTTGGCCCCCAGCGGAGTCAGAGTCGCTGGTCAGAGCACGCTAATTACGTAAATTATGATGTTGGCCGAAACTTTTTGGGTAGATGTTTGCCATACAGAAAGGAAGGAAGAGGGGCGCATCGCTTTCATCGCTTTTCGGTTTCCGTTGTAATTTTAAGGTGTAGCTGATGATACCTGAAAGGGTTTAGCTATGGCATAAGCTGTAGCAAATATTTAAAAAAATATGCACAATGTTGTGAACTGAAAAGTAACATTAATATTTCTGTGAGCTAAATAATACTGCAGATAATCTTTCTGCCCGGCAAATCGGTCTACGAGTTCATGACTTCAGATGGGAGATTTTCAAAGCGAAAAATGTAATTGCGAAAAACCTCCGAAGATCTTTAACAGAATAGAACTCAAGTTAAATTCTTTCCCTTAAAAAATACGACAAATATATTTTATTTATTGATACCCGAAGGCTTCTATGGGAGACAGTCTTCCGAGACAGGGCCGGGCCTACGTGCTCTTTGGCACACAAAGCGACGTTTTGGGTCCGCCTCAAATGTCGTTTCCAAATTAAAAGAAAGTCAAATTGTAGGAGGAAAAGAAACCAAAGAAATTAAAACTACTTTTCCCAAGACAAGACATACCCCACTCGTCCGTACATATGCTGAAAACAGTTTCTCGCTCTCCCCCACCAAAAGCAAAGCCAAAGCCACGAATCAGACAAGAGTTCATGTGAAATGACCCCGCCAGTGATGTCACGTGTTGCGCCAGCTGAGGCACACAAAATTCGTTGTTCTTTGCGAAAAAATTCACATTCAATTGGGGGATTTGTGCCATGTGAGGGCCATAACCGAAATGGGTCAAGCTTGGAACAATGGACTTGGGCTGGGGCTGGGGCTGGGCTTGGGCCATGTGGCTTGAGTCAGAGTATCGGACTTGAAACCAGAATGTGGGAATGCAGAACAGAACGTTTTGTGACCTAGCAAAGGTTCAACTACATTTTTCACAAAGGAGCCGATGGAAAGTGCCCGAGGGAAATCCATTGGCAGTCCAGGCCGACATAAATTTTGAGCACATTTTCCATACGACTTTGGAAAGTTCGTTTTGATGGTTAAATTTCTTTTTGTTTTGCATCTACGTCAAGCGTCTAGCGCCTGGTCCACGAGCGAAAGTATTTAACTTTGGACGTCGAAAACAAAACCAAATAAAATACGAGTAGAAAACTCTACAATATGAACGACAAAAACAAAAAAGAATTGGCAGCCAAAATTGTTCAAAACTCAATACTTTATTTTTGTGTGTCGCGAAATTAATCTCGTTGCGTATTGAAAAATAAACTTTAAATTAGGAAACCAAAAAAAAAGTGTTACAAGTTCCTATTGTTCATTTAATGTCGAATATTCTTAAATTCTTTAATACTCAAATTAAGACAGTAACTAAGAAATTAGGGCTCATCTTTTGTTTTAATATTTAGGATTTAATAATTAATTATTTTCCGGCTGCCTATCAAACCCGGATATTGGCTGAGCCAATTTTACCGTGCAACGTCAGACAGGCAACAGCCGTCAGCACCAGCAGCAACAAAAAAGAAAACAAGTAAAATCAATTAAGTACTTTGTAGCCGTTATTCAGACTGGATACCCACTACTAACATGTCTTGTCGTGGGCTATAAATTCCTTTCTTTCGTTTCCTATCGTGGCTGGCTGGCCTGCGTTAAAGCGATAGTGATTGGCTCTCGGACAGACAGACAGAGACAGAGACCGAAGGATATTGGCCGGAACTGTGCTGGCTCCTGTCAGATGACTAAAGAATTTTTTCCACTGTGCGCCCTGCGAGTACAGGGTATAATTAAACGTATTCCTCGCATACTTTGCATGCAGTCTGTGTGCATGAGTGTGCGTGCGTGTGTTTGTGCGCGCACATTGGCTTTGTTTGGCGTTGTTGTTGTCTGCTCTCTCTCCTCTCCCGACGCTGACTGCATTGACCCCCACTTGGGCATGACGTCTCATTCTCATTCTCTGTCGCTGTTCTTGTTGTTCTTGTTGTTGCTGTTGCTGCTGTCACCGGCTGCCTGCTCTCCCTCGCACTCACGCACAGTGCGGTTCAATGCACTCGACGCGGCTCTCTATTTACTTTGGGCGCCTACCGACCGACGGAACGGACGGACGGAGGAGTCAATCAAAAATTTACATATCTGTATAATTTGTAAATTAAATTTTTTTTTTTGTGGAATATTTTGATGATGCTGTTTCTGCTACTGCGGATTCTGCCTCTGCTGCTGACTTTTGATTGGATTTCTGTTCCAGAAATAGATGTTATAACTATAACGGCGTTATCTATAGTCTCGCTCTCTTTATTTGGAATGTTTTTCAGCTACAACTTTCAGCCAAAGAAAATATTTAAATAAATTTGATGGGTACACAAACAACAGAAACAACAACAGCAGCAGCAGTAGCAGCAGCAGCAGCAGCAGCAAGAGAAAAGAAGAGAGAACTGGCGCACCATGCAAGTCCGTCCGTCCGCAGAGGCTATTGACTCTCTGCTGCGTCTACCTCCCAGTCGCGTCCCACTGCGTGTGTTTGTGTGTGTAGTAGGAGTGAAGTCGTGAGTCGGGCAAAGGGAAATAAGCAAGATCGAATGGTTAACATATCGACTAGAAGTTACCCTCTAGTCGGATGTAGAAGGCGAAAACTATGCAATCAACGTGAAGACAAAAAATGTAATATTTTTTTGGATTTCTTTTCATATGTTTATAACCTACCTGAAGCTTAATCCATTTTGGAAGCTAGCTGCAAAAGCAAATTCCTCTCTGCTGTTTCATAATGTTAATCAAAGCCAATAAGCCTCTGCTTCGCCACGACTACAGGGTACGAGCAGAGAGCAAGCACAGCTCCCGCTCTAAGCTCACGCTCTCTTTACGCGTCTCTCAGTGTTGGTGCGTTGGTGCGTGTGTGCGAGCGAGGGAGAGTGATAATGCGACCGCCACACATGTGATATTTCCGATAACAGTTGACAGTGAGAACTCTGGCTTGGTTCTTGCTTGGAGGAGGGGTACCTGAGCCGAGACACTGTGTGTTGTGCTCCCGGCGCAAGGGAGACGGGAGAGAGCTGGAAGCACTTTTGTTGCATTGATTTTACTTTTGCCTGTCCGCGCGCGGGAACAGGGTACATTGACTTTTGCACAAAAGATTTGTGTACTTGCGGAAAAGCTCCCCCAAAAGAGTGCAATTGAAACGATAACGAAAAAGTTGATTTACCGTGAAACAAATCAACAGATTTTGATAACTGTATTCATATATCATACATCTTTGCGCCTCAATAACTAAACCATTTTCTTTGATTTGCATTTGCAGTGGCACGCCAGCAGCTTTGGCGTATCCCTTCCTGAGTGGCCCTGCGCCGATTGCAACCACAGCTGGGACGCCGCCACAACAGCAGCCACAGCATCAGCAGCCCACCCCACCCACGCTACAGTTAACCTTTCAGAATCTGAATGTCTTGCACAACGAACGCAAAATACTTTCCGATGTGAGTGGATTTGTCAGGTAACAGAAACAAGAAACGAGCCAACAAGTAAACACAGCACTGGAAGAAAGCTAACTGCGGCTAAGCCGACGTTTAAATACCCTTGCAGGCGAACAAGTTTTTTACAGTTTAATAGTTGCTCTGTCATATGGGAAAAGTCTAGATTTGGGTGGATTGAGTGCCAGAACGGGGAAAGATAATGCGTAATACTCAGAAGAACATTGCTAGATCGACTTCTCCATGGATGAGTATCAATAATATGAGTTTTTCCACATGTCCCACCGTGTGTCACAAGCTGCGGCCGCAATCTATAGTACCCTGCCCTGCAAGGGTATTTAAAACCAGAACGAACAAGAACCAGAGACCCAGTGAACCAATGAACTAACCGTAATCTCTCATGCTTGCATGCTTCTACTCTGGGCTCGCTCTCGCTCTCTCTCTCCCCCTCTCTCTCTCTCTTGCTCTTGCTCTCCTGCTCTTTGCAGTCCCTGCGAGGTGCTGGCTGTGATGGGACCCTCGGGCAGCGGCAAGACCACGCTGCTGGACTGCCTCAGCGGACAGCGGCACATCGACAGCGGCAGCGTCTTCCTCAACCGTGAGCCGCTCTCAAAGAAATGGCGTCGCCGGATCGGCTATGTCCTGCAGGAGGAGATCTTCTTTCCGCAGCTGACGCTCAGGGAGACGGTGGTGTACACGGCGCTGTTGCGTCTGCCCGAGTCCATGCCGCGGGCGGAGAAGATGCGCCAGGTGGATCACATACTGGAGGCACTGGAGCTGGGCTGCTGCCAGCAGACACGTTTCGGGGACTATCTGAATCGGGGTCTGTCCGGCGGCGAGAAGAAGCGGGCGAACATTGCCTGCGAGCTGCTGACCAATCCGCTGCTCATGCTCCTGGATGTAAGTGGTCTTTCCCTATCTCTCCATGGCTCTCTCTTGAACTCTCTCTCGCTCTCTCTCGCTCTCTTTAGGAGCCCACCTCTGGGCTGGACAGCCACTCGGCCATTTCGCTGATGAAGGTGCTCAAGCGCTACGCACAGCTGGAGCAGAAGACAATTGTGATAAGCGTGCACCAGCCGTCGTCGCAGATGTTCCATATGTTTGACAAGCTGCTGCTGCTCCATCAGGGCCGCACCGCCTACTTTGGGGACGTGCACAACATTTACAGGCATTTCGAGGACATCGGCGTGACCATCAAGCCGCACTACAATCCCGCCGACTTTGTCCGTAAGTGCCGAGGCACTCCACACACGTGTTACGTGAAATCTAACCACATTTCCGTTTCTCCTGCAGTGGAGCAGCTGAAGTCCCATCCGGATATACGCGAGAAGCTGTTCGTGGCGGCCAGGGAATCTCATGGCAACTATTTGAATCGCAATTGCATTACCAGCAGCCTGCAGCCCAGCGGAGAGGAGTCCAAGGCCAAAAAGCAACCGGATAGCATTCTAATCGATGATATTATCAACAACTACTACAATCAGCATCACCACAGTCTCCACCAGCCACACCATCATCATCATCATCACAATCATCACCAACATCAGCATCATCATCATCACCAATACGAAAATCTACATCACAGCAGCAGCGGCTGTCAGGTGGAGGAGGATGAGGAGGCGGCGCAGCACTTGGTCTGGTGCGGTGCCGACTCGCAGTCAAACTTCAGTTCCTGTGCCTCCAGCGACTGTCACTCGTACAGTGCCGGCAGTGTGCCGAACGGCGACGAGGACTGGCTGTCATATCCCACAAGCTTTCGCACCCAGTTCTGTGTGCTGTCCAGCCGCAACTTCAAGGAGGCCAAGCCACGCATGCTCTCCAAGCTGAATTGGTTCCAGACCATCGGTCTGGCACTGATGGCGGGCGCCATTTGGTTCCAGCTGCCACGCACCGAGGAGTTCCTGCACGACCTGCAGGGCTGGATGTTCTTCTCGCAGACCTACTGGATGCTCTTTGCACTGTTCGGTGCACTCAATTCATGTGAGCTGAATATGTTTTGCTGCTTATTGTTTTAATTAATCCTTTCTCTTGTTCTTGGATAGTCCCCTCGGAGCGTGAGGTCATCAGCAAGGAGCGGCGTTCGGGCGCCTATCGTCTGTCTGCCTATTATCTGGCCAAAATGTGTGCCGAACTGCCGCTGGTGGTGACGCTGCCCACTGTCTACCTCATGATAAGCTATCCCATGCTGGGCTGCACAAGGCAAGATGTCTACTGGGGGTGGGGGCGTATCAGAGCGCAGCAAAAACTAATCTCTGCCTGCCGTTTACAGCCTTAAATTGTTCTTCCTGATGCTCATCTTTCTGCTGATCAATACGATTGTGGCGCAGAGCGTGGGATTCTTTATCGGTGCCTGCTGCATGGACATGAATGTGAGCATTACGCTCAGCGCCCTCTATACGCTGGCCACCCAGCTCTTTGGCGGCTATTTGTCGTCACGCATTCCGGAGGGCCTCAGCTGGATACGCTACACATCCATGATCCACTATGCCTATCAGAATATGCAGATACTGGAGTTTCGCGAGGGTCCAGCCGTTAGGTATGCGCCGCCTTTTAGCCCTTTTTTTTAACGCCTTTAATGTGATTTAAACTTTGCTGATTTAATGCAGATGCGGCACGCCCAGTAGCTATGAGATATGCAAACAGCAGACAACCGAATTCATTCCATACGAGGAAATACTCAAAGCACAAAACTCAACGTCGCCGCTCTGGCTGAATACGCTCATACTGGTGATGTTCCTGCTGGTGTTCCGCTGCCTGGGCTATGCGGTGCTGCGCTACCTGCGTTGTCCCAAAAAGACGTGATATCCATGGAGCAGGATATATTATATATATAGATATATGTATTTCCCCCCTACACCACCACTAAACGCGCACGAGAGCACGAGGAACCAGTGATATGTAACGCGGAACAAATTGTTTGCTTAAGTGCGCCAATTTTTGTGATTCAGTTTACTCTTTTCACACCATTTATTATTACCTACTATTATTACTATTATTATTGCCACACACCCCAGCAACTATTATTATTATTATTATTATTGCTAGTACTTGGATATCTAGCAGCAGTGTTGGGCAACGGTTGGGGGCCATCTGTAAGCGGAAATATTTGTTTTGTTTTATGCATTTTATTTGTTAGCCGTTTAAATTATAATTTGCTGCAGCATACCCAGAGAGAGAGAGAGGGAGAGAGTAGAGTATGTTTTAATGTACGTTTTAAAGTACCCCCCCCGCCCCGCACACAATATCTGGCCAATTATCCAACTCCATATAAATTGTAAATTTAATTATGTTATGAAAAAAAAAACAAAACAAAAACAAAACGCTAGTAATATTTTTTGTAGAATTTTTTGCAAAACTTTTTTTCGCTTGGGAAAAAACACTGTGATTTAGTATGCTAGTTTTTTAATTAGTTTTAAATGGAGAAGATTGAGAGCTGCAAAAGCAAAAGTGAAATGTGTCCGAGCCACACATGTTGGAAATGGAAAAATGAAAAAAAAAAAACAAACAAACAAACACACAAACACACATAATCCACATAATCCAGCAATTGTATGAAATTATGGCATAAATTGTATTTTGTTTATATTAACTAATTATATGTAATTAAATTTATTTAAATATACAATTACTGTACATGCAAAATGTAAGCAGAAAACAAAACCCGCTAACTATTAGTTTTCATTTAAATAATTAATACGCTTGGGATATATATATATAATATATGTATATAATACGCTGTAGCGCGATTTTCAATGGGTTTTGCAAATTTCATTTACAACATTTAATTTGCTTTATTTCATGCAACATTTTTTCGTTTGAAATGATGCTGCTCAGCAATGTCCCGGATTAAATGCCACAATTATATTTTTTGTTCCGGCTGCAAACTGCGCGGAAACATCAGAATTAACGTGCAAGCTGCTGCCCAGACTGCACGGAAATTTCCCTTTGGGCCACAGTGAACTTGCAGCTAGTTCAGTAGCCAGAAGCGCAGCAGCGCCGATTTATTTTATTTTATTTCCAGCAACTTCACTTTAAATGACATAAAAGCAATGCGAGCATCAAGCGGCAAAAGCTGTAAATTAAAAGAAAATAATGTTGTGCAGCCAAATACACGAATTTGCATTTCTATGGCAGCTGAAAGTTAAATTTCTATGGAAGCAGCTGCTATGACAGGTGGAAAGGTTGTCCAAATGTATGCCAAGCAAAGGCGACATATTTCTTTGGCATTGACCCACTAAGTCTGGGTATTGATGCTGCTGCAGCATGCTTTATATAAAGAATTTCAAGGGTTTTTGGCAAGCTCTCAGCTGTGAAATGCAAAAGTCAAAGTGCGTGTTCAAAGTCCTCGCAAATACAAACACGAAAGTACAAAGTTAAAGTAAAAAACTAAGGTAATAAAAAGTAATAAATAAATGCAGCATTTTATGTAACATTTCAGCTGACATTTACTAGCTTTAAGGCTTAAAGTTTAAGCTGTGAATGTTTCCCCCCACGCTTGTTCAGTCTTCCAGCATAGACTTGCCCTTGGTCTCTTTGAGGAAATATGCAAAGAAAATGAAACTGAAGGCCGAGACGCCACCGCACGACCACATGGTGGCCGAAATGCCCCACTGCCGCATGCAAATGGGAAAAATATTCAGCATAACGAAAACAAAACTGCTGCACAGCACAATTGCCATGGAAGCGGCTTTGGCACGTATCTGAAATGAATGCAAAACAATTAAAGGGCAAATCAATTTGGCTTGGAAGTTTGGGCCTCACCTTGAGCGGAAATATTTCGACGAGGCAGACAAAGAAGCAGCCCACCAGTCCAATGTTGCCCAGAAAGATGTCCAGCGACATGAGCGCCAGCGGCAGCCAGCTCCACTCGCTCAGGTCGTGCGACTGGGCGTAGTGGGTGAAGCAGCCAAAGGCTATGAGGCTGAGGGCCACGCCAGCCGTCGACACGAGCATGAGCAGCTTGCGGCCACAGATGTCGCAGAGCAGCGTGGTCACATAGCTGCCCAGGATCTGCACCGCGCCGATGATGATGGTGGAGGTGTCGGGATTCATGGTGCTGCCCGATCTGGCAAAGATGTCCGACATGTAGTTGACCATGGTGAAGAGGCCGCTGAACTGATTGGCAATCAGCAGCACCAGCGCCGGACCATAGGCTCGGAGGGCCGGACGTGAGACTGAAAGGGGGAATGGATTCAGGGAAATTGCAAAAGAAAAGCTCAGAAAGTGTGGGGACACCTACAAAAGTCCTTGAGCGTGACGGCATCCTGCTGATCATCGCCCTTGGTCAGGGCAATCTTCATTTGCTCGAACTCCTGCAGGGCGCGTTGCTGCTCGTTGATGTTGTCCCGCTGCTTGATGTTTTTGTAGTATCTGAAGGATCGCTCGGCAGCGGCGAATTTCCCTACGCGTATGAGATGCATGGGCGACTCGCGTATGAAGAGCAGCACGGCGATAAAGTAGCACAGCGGCAGCGCCAGCACCAGCCAGGGTATGGCGTAGTACGGCAGGTGAGTGCCCACAATGTAGCCGCCCAGCACGCCCACATTCACCGACAGCATGACCATGGCCGAGAAGGTGCCGCGAATGCTGTAAGCGATTCCATTTCGATTAGTTTTGGAGTGCTCGTTGGCTGAGTGCAGCCCGAGGACTTATCTTTTGTTTATCGTACAATAAATCATCGTTGGGGTGTGGGGTGGGGTGTGTGGGGTGGGCTGTGCTGTGTACTTTACTTACTTGGCATCTGAGATTTCGCTGAGGAAAATGGGATGCACAATGTACATGCCGCCGCCCGTGATGCCAGCCAGCAGTCTGCCCACATAAAGGTACTCCACGCTCTGCGCAAAGTACACCAAAAACCACAGGCACTGAAAGGACACAGACACACCCCGAAGTAAGGCTGCCAATAGGATTTGTAATTCGTGTAATTTGTGTAATTTACCGAGTGCGGAATGGCCAGGAAGAGCAGACACCTCTTGCTGCCCAGGCGGCCGAGCAGCGTGCCAATCAGTATGTTGCCCGTCACCGAGCCCAGGCCCAGCATGGAGCCCACCCAGGAGATCTCGAACTCCGACTTCACCTCGAAGCCAATGGGCGAGTGGGCCTGCAGCTTGCGCAGCGTGGGCGACAGCCAGCCAATGCCAATGCCATGCGAGACAGATATTACATTAACTGGGGGGCGAAACAGCATCAGTAACTGCGGCAATGATCACTGATCAGCGATCGCTGATCGCTGATACTTACTGATCAGTGTGGTCAGCAGCTGGTAGCGATTCCTGCGATTCAATAGGCAATCGGCGCGCGCAAAGAGTCGCCCGAACATTGCTCGAAATTTAATTGCAAATTTAAAATTAAGTTTTGTTTTTTCTAATGTAATTTGCTAGTTCTTTATTGGCCCCTTTGCTGGCTGCTGCTGTTGTCGCATTGTCTAGATATCTTTGATCACTGTGAAGTTCAGGCGCTGAGCACAATCAACTTAAGTATCTGGCGGGGTGTGTACATCCCATCCGCTGGCCCGTAAAGATAAATGGCCTGAGCTTAGGCTAAGCCCACACAGGTGGCGCAATGGCTGATAAGTTGCGCCGTAAATTAACTAAGCCTCCAGTAGCGATTTGCCTTTGGTCTCCTCCAGCTTCCAGCTGAAGCAGAGGAAGCAGCAAAACGTAATCACACTGCAGCACCACATGGTCACGGAAATGCCCCACACGGCCACGCAAATGGGAAAGACTTTGAGTGTGAGAAAAACGGTGGAGCTGAGAATCACCACAAAGCTGGACACGCCCACCGAACGGATCTGCAAGTAGGTAAGAATTAGGCAAGAATATTGGGCGGGGCAGGGCAGGGCAGGGCAGAGCAGGGCAGCGAATCGTGTGCGCACCTTGGCCGGAAACAGCTCGACGAGCAGCACAAACAGGCAGCCCACCATGCCGATGTTGCACAGGAACACGTAGCAGCAGAGTATGAGCAGCGGCAGCCAGCCCACCGCCGACAGATCCCGACTGCCGGCCAAGTGGGTGAAGCAGCCGAAGGCGGCCAGGCACACCGCCGCGCCCAAGCTGGAGACTAGCATCAGTATCCTGCGGCCGTACTTGTCGCAGAGCAGCGTCGCCACATAGTTGCCCACGATCTGCAGCACGCCGATCACGATGGTGCACATGCCCACGTCCAGGGTGGTGTGCGAGGCGGCAAAGATGTCCGACAGGTAGGTGGTGATGCAGAAGCTGCCGCTGAACTGGTTGCAAACGAGCAGCGTGAGGGCCAGGGCGTAGGCCTTCAGCGCGGGCCTGTTGACTGGTGACATAAAGGAAAGCCTGTTACCTGTGGCTAAGCACCGCAATGGGGCCGCCTTGCCACTCACCGAAATCCCTGTAGTTGAAGGACATGTCGCTCTGGGCCTGCGCCTTGTTCAGCGCCAGCTGCAGCTCCTCGAACTCTCGCCGCGCCTTGAGGTCCTCGCTTTGGATGTTCTTGTAGAAGCGAAAGGACTTCTCCGCTGCCGCCAGCTTGCCCTGGCGTATGAGCTGATGCGGGGTCTCCGGAAACAGGAAATTGCACACAAAGTAGCAGAGCGGCAGGGCAATAATGAAGGGCGGCGCCGTGAAGTAGTCCACCGACGTGGACACAATGTAGCCGGTGAGCACGCCGCTGTTCACGGACAGCAGGATCATGGAGCCCAAGCGACCGCGAATGCTGGTGGCAGAAATTCACAGACAAAGCTCATTAAACCTTCATCGTGATTCCAACGTAAAACACTCACTGGCTATCCGCAATTTCGCTGATGAAAGTGGGCAGCACCACGTAGCAGGCGCCGCCAGTCATGCCGGCCATCAGGCGACCCACATACAGGTACTCCACGCTCTGCACAAAGTAAACGAGACACCAGAAGATCTGCAAGCAGCAGGGGAAACAGCCAATGACACTCCACACCTAATCGTGCAACGATTTCACTCACCGTATAGGGTATGGCAATGCCAAACAGAACCAATTTGCGGCCAATGCGATCCTGGAGCGTGCCCGCCAGCAGATTGCCCATCACGCTGCCAATGCCCACGAGCGAACCGATCCAGGATATCTCGTGCACCAGCACAGCAAAGTCCAGCGGGGAGTCTGCCGTTTGCAGTTGCCTCATCACCGGGGACATCCAGCCCACGCCCAGGCCATGCGAGAAGGTGGCAATGTTAACTGCGGGGGAGTGCAAGTCAAGGCTCAGCCAAAAATGCTGCCTAAGGATTCGTTTGGTTCGCTTGGCTTACCCAGCAGCGTGACCAGCAGCTGGTAGCGGTTCCGGGCACTCAGCAGACAGTTGGGATCGTCGAAGAGCGACGCCAGCCGCAAAGTAAACGTCATGGCTGCGCTGGAAACTCCACACTGAATGCGGCACTCGCGCCGGCCAGTGGAGCTTGCCTGCCCCTTTGGGCGGTGCGGTGCGGTGCGGCGCTATCGCCAGGCAGAGATAAACCCCCAAGCCATTTACAGCCTCACAGCAGCACGAAAACACTCAGATAAAAGTTCTTTTTAATCTTCAATCATAGATTTTCCCTTGGTTTCGGGCAAAAACAGCCAAAAGTAAGCAAACGTCAGCAGCGCCGAAGTGGCCGAGAACCACATGGTAATCGATATGCCCCAAAAGTGTAGCAACAAGGGGAATAGCTTGAGGGTGCAAAAGACGAGCAGACTCAGAAATATCACCGAAATGGAGCTGGCCAAGGAGCGTATCTGAAAAGAGGGCAGAGAGTTGGAAATCCACAGACACTGCACGAGCAAAGGCAAAGGCAAAGGCAAAGGCAATAGCAAATCTCGCTGCTAAACTCTTTTGAAATAAATAAATTACGCACCGCATTCGGTGCAGCCATAAGGTAAATGCAAAACTTTCTGCCCGCTCGTTCCAGGAGCGTGGCCATGACCAGATTGCCGCACAAGCTGCCCAGACCGAGCATCGAGCCCAGCCAGAATACCTCCGCGATGCTCACAGCAAAGTCCAAGGGCGAATCGGCTGTTTGGATTTTGGTTAGCGTCGGCGAGAGCCAGTCCACGCCAATGCCATGGCCAAACATGATGATGTTCACTGTGCACGAAATTAATTTTAAGTGCAATAAATAATCCCCCAAAGGAGTGGGACTTATGCTCACCAATCACTGTGGCCAGCAGCTGATAGCGTGTGCTGGGCTGCAGCAGCGAACTCTGAAATATTTTCGACATTTTCGCAGTCTTCGCCCGGGCAGCATCTGTGGGCGAATGCTGCACGCCGTGCTTATAATATGCCACAACAAAGCAAAAAGCTCGCGGAATATTTCGACTGTAAACTTTATGTCCGCGCTGTATTCGAGTTTATTGGGCAGAGCCATCGCTTGGAGCTGGATCTGGCATGCTGCCTTAATTTGCTGCCTTAATTTGTGGTGCATTTTTGATTGTGTTTTCGTTTTGTCTGGGCCTCAGGTGTGAGCATCCTAAAGATAAATTGGCAACAAATACGAGTATACAGAGACATAGATACAGATTAAGTTCGTCTAGTTGGCCGTGCGACAGGCATTTCACAAGTCAAACAATTAATTGCGATATCAACAAAAAAAGAGGCTTGTCTCTGGCAGTAAACTAAAGTAAATGCTTCAACTAGAAATTTCTGAGGCACTTAGTTGTGGGCTCCTATAAGTAGGCTACGATTTCGGCACGTGGCTGCGTGTCGAATCCTTTCAGCATTTCCGACAGCCCAAAGTGCATTACTCGCAGTCTTCAAGTGCAAATTAAACTTAAATATTCGTGTTCTAGAATCGCAAGAGCTGATCATTAGAACTGATTAATAATCCTCCTGGCACCTGTTGCTTTTGTATTAAATAATACAAAATAAAATAATAAATTATATATTCCTTTAGTTATATTTTCGTAACACTAAGCATGTTTGACACTGACCAAAATCAACACCTATCGAAGCCTGGGTAGCTGTCTCGATGATAGTTTGTTTTTTAGAATGCCAACAGTTCGTAGCGGGTGAAAGATATGACTCAAACAGGAAACTATGTGGCTATCCCAAAATCTGCAATCTGCTGGAATAAACCATATAACATATGGATTATAAGAGGAGCAATTGAATCACATTTGAATAGTATTTCCCTCGTATTCCTCCTGTGCCTCCTATTAGTAGGCTACGTTGAATGTACATTTTTGTAGGAGTGTAGGATTTGTGGGAATCATTATTTTAAAGTCCCGAATCAGCTCAACACATAGACGGAGCTGTTGGCTTGGTAATACATACATATACGTATATATTTGTATTCGTTACTGGTACAAAGTAATTTAGCATGGGAGATGGATCGTGACTAACGTTGACATCGCTGCAGCTTACATCCAGCGTCAATGCTGTAGGAGAGCCGTGTGGATCGCAAGCGAGCAGCGAGCTAACAGTACGCTGTTAGCCAGAACGGCAACAGGCTGTTAACCCCTAAATGCTAACAGCGCTGCTGCCCTGAACAGTGCTGCTGCCCTGAACAGTGCTGCTGCCCCGAACAGTGCACACATACATATGTATGTTTGTTTGTACATACATATATTCCTCATTTTAATTACAATTACAAGCATCAACCCGTGAGAGCTTTTCCATAAATATCTGAGAGACTTGCGTGTGTTTTACAGGATTAAAACTGAATGCCAGCCTGGTAATATTCAATTAAATATAATATATATATATTTAATATATTCCACATACATACATATGTAAATACATATATGTTAATAGACTTTACGAGCACCAAAATCGTGCAAGCGGAAATGAATGCGCACAATTTGCTATACATGCAAATAATAACAGAAATAAAATAGTTGACAGAAAATAGTAAATTTACACATATACATACATACATACATATGTACATATATGTAACAAAATAAAGCTGATTTCATTGACAAATATAAAATGTGATTTGATTTTGTGTGCAGAGAGAGCAAAAATTCAGGAACTTTCAGTTACTAGCAGCATCAATTATTTCACCATGCTGATTCTTGCCGTTTGCTAATGCTGCCCAACTAATCAAGTATAAAGCTGGCCATAAAGAGCATCAGCCACACGAATTGGTTAATTGCCCAGCGACAACTGTTGCTGCTGCCGTGTGGTTTGGTCCTTATCGCATCCTTATCTTATCTAATCAAAGATTTTTGCACTGCCAAGCAGCCAGGGAAGCGTGTGGAAGCGATAGCTGTGCAAGATCACAGGATCAGAGCACTTAAAGACAGACAAACATAATTACAATTACAATGCTGGAAGCTGCGTGTCGGCCCCACTGCATATATATTTTAATAAAAAAAACATTAACAAATCATTTAAAATTAATTGTAATACTAGAGATTGGCCAGGATGGTTTCGATGGTCTTGCCCTTGGTTTCGGGCACGAATATGGCAATGAACAGCGCCGCACTGAAGGACATGCTGGCGAACATGAACACAGTGCCGTGCATGCCCAGTGTGGCTGTAAACAGGGGCATCAACTAAGGCAAATACAAATAAAATAACATAAATAGTTGGAGTAAAAATTAAACCAAAGGGAACCGCCGACTCACCTTGATGGCGGCTGTGGCAATCACCCAAAGCACCGACATCAGTATCATATTCGCTGTGCTGCGTATTTTGGGCGGCAGTATCTCCGCGATGACCAGAAAGGGCAACGTCAGCAGTCCACTGGCGGCCAGCAGCAGCATAAATGAGAAGCCCGCCACGGGCACCCAGCCGTACGAGCTGACATCGTAGTCCAGCACCTTCAGGTAGCTGTAGCTGCCCATGGCGCTCTGGCCCAGGCCAATGCCCACGGCCGACACCAGCAGCAGCAGTTTGCGACCCAATCGCTCCACCAGCAGCGTGGACGTGTAGGTGCCGAGCAGCTGAATCGAACCGACAATAATGGCCGAGACGGTGGGTGCCAGACTGGCGCCAGCCTGCTCAAAAATCACAGCCGTATAGTTGACCATCGCAAAGCAGCCGCACAGCTGATTGAACGTGACGAGGCCGAGACCCAGCAGAAAGGCTTTGCGCACCTTGGCATCAGCTGCTCCGCCACGGAAACAAATAGACTTTGAGACCCCACAGCTGGTTGGTGCTGTTTTCACTCACCAAAATCCGCCCACGTGACGGCGTTTTCATCCTCCGCATTTTCAGCCTTGGCATCGAGATCGGTTTTTTCCGTGGGCTTCAGTTTTTCCAGCTCCAGCTTGAGATCCTCACTGAGTTCGGCGGCGGGACTGATGCGTATGTTGCGATAGTAGCGCAGCGACTGCTCGGCCTCCTGCACGCGATTCTGTTTGGCCAGATGCTGTGGCGTCTCTGGCATGAACCAGAAGCAGCCCACAAACACAAAGGACAGGGTGGACACAAGCCAGGACACGGTGGCATAGTCAAAGTAGTAGCCCAGAACGAAAGCCAAGACGACACCGCCATTGCAGGTGAGCACCAGGAAAGTGCCCAGAACGCCGCGAACGCTGCTCAAAAAAATGGCAGGAAATTATGTACTGAAATGCCTGAACTGAACTGCTAGCTGCTGGCTGTCTTACCTGTCTGATGCCAGTTCTGCTATATAAATTGGTATCACCGAAAAGCAGCCACCGCCCGCGGCGCCGCCAATGAAGCGCGCAATAATCAAGTGCGTTGGCGTGCTGGCAAACGGTATGATAATCCAGCCAATCTATATAAACGACAGATAAGCCTTAGCTTTCACTTAATCGATGCACTTCACTTTCGATTCATTTACCAGATTTGGCAGTGCCAGCCAGAGCAGCGACCATCGCCTGCCGATCCTCTCCGCCAGCCAGGCGAACAGAATGCCGCCGAAGAGTCCACCAATGCATATGGTGGATGCCACCCAGCCCTGATCCTGATTGCTTAATGGTCCCGTGGCCAGGGGACTGTCCTCGCCGCCCAGTTCCAGAAAACTGGCCGAGGGCCAGCCACAAAATGCGCCATACGATATGGACACAATATTTACTGGGATGGAGAGCAGAAGGGGGATTACGAATTATGTTAAATTAAACTAAATATCCTGATTTGCGCCAGTGGAATATCCTTTATGATCGCACAGCTTTAGAGCACTCTCACGCACGTTCTCTTGACGTTTACTAACCACTTATGGCAGCCAGATATTGGTGTTTGGCACTGCCCGAAGAAATCATTTTATTTTGTATGTTCTTTTGCGCTACCGATTAAATTATATTAGATGTATATTAAATGCATAGCACGACGAGTCCTCGCTGCTGGTTGCTCGAAGTTTTCACGCTTAACTAAGCGAAACCAGTGGCTGGATGATAATATTTATAAGCACATTGCATTAGATCGTAAACTGAACACGAGCGAGCGGAACGGAACGGAGCGAGCGAACGAACGGAACGGAGCGAGCGAGCCATGTTGTAAAGAGAATGCGCGCACAGGGAGCGCAAAACTGTGTAGATTACGACGGGTACCACGATGAGGGGTACTATATGCCGTTATCAGCGCACCTCATTATGCTCGCAGTAAAGTTAGAGAGAGCGTGTGGGCAAGAGCCTTAAACTAAAGTACTTAAACTAAACTAGAACTAGAACTAGTAAAATATAGCCCCTGGGGTGTGAATGCATATTTGTTGTTGCTAACCCACTGTGGGATTATTTACAATCATAATTGCACTGAATGACATTTTTTATTGCCCATTTTCCTGATTTGATAGCCAGTTGTAATGGGAGAGCAAGACTGAGAGTAGCTTGCAGTATCAGCGCACAAGCACAACAAAGCGAGAGGGTGTGCGCGAGAGCGAGCGCGAGATTAGGCATTGCGATTGTAAATTACATTCTAATAAGTCTCAAATATTTGCCACTGTCCAGAGATACCCAGGGCAAACACACGTCGCGCTCTCACTCTCTCTCTCTGTCTCTCTGTCTGTCCCTGCCGTCCTGCAATCTGCACATTAAAAGCTTAAATTTGGATAACGCTTTGGCCAGCTTAGCTTTTTTCTCCGTCTCTGTTTGTTCGCCAAGCGAAAGTACAAATGCGTGCTAAAAGGAGAATGTGACTGAGTGGGTTGACTGATCATGAGGATGATATAAGACAGATGGCAGGTAGCGTCGCATGCCAGTTGTCTCGCGGCAGCGCAGTCGGCACACGCACAGGGCGTAAAAGCTTCGTGTGGCTTCGGCTGATGCGCTTCGTTATTCTGCTCGCAGCAGCAGAGCAGCAGGAAACCTTTTTTTCGTGTCTTCGTGTCCGCTACCTGCGCGCACAGAACGCACTGAAAGTTGGAGTGACAGTCGTGCCAAAAGCATGCACTTCAACAGAAAAGGAAAGTGAAATATAACTGAAATATAACAGTACATTTCATGCGCCAGTTAGGGGCAGTCGTATACTTTTATGCTTCTTTGTGGCAGTTTCAAATCTCGTATCGTAAAGATATTACTCATGTTTATTATTTTCGTGCAGTGTAGATTTGGGGCAGTTGGAAGATATCAACGCGTGTGTCCCTCATAGATGCCAGCATTTCGTAATAGTAACGTTCTAGACGTCGCTTTTTTTTTTTTGTGCTGCTAATCACTAATTAAAAGGCAGTTCCAGCCCAAAGCCAGATAAGATTTATATGATCTGCAAACAAGCATACTTCAGAGAGTAGCAAACGAGTCGCAAGAGTGTCGCGGGAGATAAGAAATCGTTTCCTTCTACCGGAATGGAATCCAGTGGCTGCTGCTGCTGCTGCCAGTGAATCAAATCAAATATTTAACAGTTATTTCATGGGGGGGTATGCAATGTGAAAAGTCGCTGCATACTTTTTGTATAATTCGTAATTAATCTACACATATTTATTAATACATACTATCGTAGGGTGGGGTGGGGTGGGCCTTAAATGTGCGTGGATATGTGGCCATTGGTTACGCCCGAACCCTTGGCCACGCCCCCATCGTCCACATAGCCCAGTTCACGTTGCACGGCCGATGCACGTCGATGGCGCGTCTCGGGCAGCAGGGGCAACGATATTAAACCCACAAATATGGAAGCGCCGGCGAATACCCACAGATAGAGCACCAGGCCAGGAGCAATTGAGGTCTTGACCGCATTGAATGCCTGCAACACAAATTGGACCGTAATTCCTATGCAAATATGCTGTGCAACAGCTGTGTAGCTGTGGCTACACTCACCTCAATCATGCCGAAGAGCAGCAGCCAGGCGAAGGCAGAGGCCACCGAGTAGAGCACATCATGCAGCTGCCAAATTGGTGAGTTATGTTAGGGGCAAGGATGCTTTTGGGCGAGGCAAAACTTACCTTTGTGGGCAGCACTTCGCTGCTCACAACCGCCGCCAGTGGATACAGCCCGAAGCTGACAAACATCAGCTGCATGGCCAGCAGGAAAATGGGCAGATAACGCGCACACCAGACGCTATCCGAGTGCCAGTGCAGGCCGTACTGCTTGAACAGGGCCAGGGCAATAACCGCCGCTGCAGACATCAGCGAGGAGAGGCAAAGCAGCAGCTGGAAAAAAGAAACAGAGTGGAGTGAGTGAGCGAGTACAGCTATCCGGAGAGCAAACCTTGCGCGGCAAACGAGGCCCGAAGAAGCGTGCCAGAATGGCGCCCACACACTGAGCTGCGGCCAGGACAATGTAGTTCGTGTCCATGGAGTAGCCGGTGCGTCCCAGGAAGTCGGAGGCATAGTTGAGCTCCACAAAGACGCCGCTGAGCTTGGCGCAAACGGTGAGCAGCAGACTGACAAAGGTCAGCCGCACAATGTAGCCCTGGGACATGGGCGCGGAGCCAATGTTCTTGCCCAGGCAACGCATCTCGGCCTTGAATTCCGCCAGCTCCTGCAGATACGCGGGCTTCTCGCGATCGTCAATGTCGCGAATGCCGCGATACCAGCGCAGCGACTTCTCCAGGCAGGCCACATTCTCGTTGCGCATGTAGAAGTGCGGACTCTCCTGCACAAAGGGGAAGGTCATGGTGAACACAAAGGACACCGCACAGCCGACAATGTTGACCAGATCGTAGGGCACATAGATGCCCAGCAGAAAGCCCAGCAGTATGCCCGTGGTGCGCCACAGTTCGATGGTGAAGGTGAGACGCGCCGCCTTCTCGCGCGTTTCCGAGATTTCGTTAATGAAGATGGGCAGCACGACGAAAGCGCCGCCAGCCGCCACACCGGCGAACATCCGCGAGGCATAAATGTGCACAATATCAAAGCCAAAGTGTATGCAGAACCAGCCGAACTGCAACGGCGAAATTCCAGTGAAAAACTCGTTACGATAATCGAAGTCTAATGAACCCAATTGGTACTCACAATCTGCAGCATGCCCGCCCAGAGCAGCACGGACTTGGGGCCGATGCGCAGCGCCAGCACACCGGAAACCAGCGCTCCAATGGCCGCACTGAGGAACAGATATCCCGATAGCCAGGCGGTGCCCGTTGCGTCCGTGGCTTTGTTTAGCGGCGTTTGTGTCTCCGATTCGTAGAGGGCCATGTGAGCCGGCGTAATGCCGAACATGAGTCCGAAATTGAAGCAGAGCAGGTTGCCTGAGTAGGGTGGGGAGAGGAGCACACACCTAGGGGGTAAGTGGGGGGTGACACAGTGCGTCGGGGCAGTGTGCTGCTGCACTCACCAATCGCCGTGGCAACGCTCTGAATGGCCAGGCCACCGACATTCGTGGGTAGGCACATGATGCTGCAGCTGCTGGCTGTTCCTAGTGCCTGTTCCTAGTGCCTGTTCCTATTCCTCTTCCGATGAGTTTGATTTTGTTCCGCACTTAAATTAATTCTGCAAACCGCGCGCACTGCTCTGAAGCTACAATGAGAATCGCTGAATGGATGCTGCACGGGTATTTATGGCCCGCTAGCCGCTGGCTGCTGGCCGCTGGCTAAATGCTGCTGCTGTCTGTTATCTTACCTTGGAAACAGATAAGAGCCTCTAGGAAAAAGACGCGCCCGCAGCGTTATGCGCAACCTAATTGAACCCCGAAATGGAGCACAGACTACCCGACCGACCAGATCAGTGTATCCCGCTTGTTTATGTACCTATAGTTGGCAGCTGAAATGAGCAATATCTATGCAGGTATATATTTGCCCAACGTGAGTCCACACCACGATTCCGTGATAAGATCTGAGCACTGTCTGCTGTCCGCTGTCTACTGTCTGCTGTGACTACTTTTGTTGCTGTTGCTAGTTCTGATGTCGCGATTCTGCGCTAGGGAAACTCACAGCGACAACGAACAAAACTTTTAATTGAAATGCGAACTTCTCATCGGCATCAATTAAAATCAATTGTAGCGCAATTGAGCTCGCAAACTAAAAAACTGTGTGCACGTTTTACATCAAAAACAGCTGCAAGTTTGTAGTTAATAAAATGCCAATTAAGGAAAAATAAGTTTGAAAAGTAACAGAAAAACCGCCAATTTACTCGATACTATATCGATAGAAGGCGTACCAATTCCGATAGCTATGATCACAACCTTACCAAAGCTAACTGCCTTAAAACGACAAACAGCTGCAGACGAGTGGTTTTTGCTTATTTTTTTTGCGTAATATTTTGTGCATGTTTAAGCTATAACAAGAAAATGGCAAACGCTTTCAAACAATGGTGCGAGATACTTGCGGTCGTTTTTAAAACACTGTATTAACACAACGAATTAACAGACAAACAGCAATTAACTCTATACCATTACTCGATAGTATCTATATCGATGGCGATAGACTAAGATCGCAGCCGTACCAAAGCTGACTGCGTTAAAACGTTAAGCAGCTGTTGCCGCGAGTTTTTGTTTTGTTAATTTGTTCGTGTTTTATAATTGTTTGCATGTTTAAGCCATAAAACAAAATGGACAAAGCACCCGAACAATGGGTCGAGCTATATGCAGCCAACGAAGCAATTTGGCAGGCAGAGCAAACCACTGCAAGCAGTAAACAAAATGCCTGGCGCACACAAAGGATATTGCTGGGCCAAGCAACTCGGTAAATTCTCGTGAAATTGCGAACACAAGCGGCACGGCACGGCAGTGAATTAACCTTTTAGCGCGTATTGCAGGCACATTAATGATGCAACGCACAATGCTGTAATCAAAGAGCACTTGGATAAGCTGGAAAGCGACAGGAGCTCGGAGGCAATCATTAAGCAGCGCTTGGAGCGATGTCACCAGATTATCAAGGGCAGTCGTCGTCGCGTCGGCTCCGGCAAAACCATGGAGTTTAGCACGCCAGCGGCCAGCGTATTTACGCCTGCTTGCCGTGGCGCCTACGAGAGTTGCCAGTACAACGAAGTAGCTTTAAGCGATTTGCACAAATTACACGCTCCCGGTGGAGGGCATAATGAGAGTGGCACGCGTAGGCCAATCCCAGCAACAGGACCTCTGGCATCTGTGGATACAGCACCTAAGCCGATTAAAGGCTCTCATCGCAGCTCAGTGGCCGCTTCCGCTGAGGAGTCGGATCCGAATTGGCTGGGCTTTCGCACTGCGCGCGAACAGCAGGAGTTGGACGATTTAAAGGTATGTCGCGTGCATCGACGCACTAACAGCTAAAGCTTATTTTTTATTGCAGAAAAAACGGGGACTAAATGAAAATGCCGCGCCATGGGATCTGATGAATTACAGGAAAAAGAAGCCACAGAGTGAAAATGCCGCACCAGCCGATTCGATGGATTACAGCAAAAAGACGCTCGGCGGACGGCGCACTGTGCACTCAAAGTATGTGCCGCCCACGGACGAGGCGCTGCAGCAGCATGCGAACCGCAGCAATGGGTGAGAGATGAAATTTCTCATGTCAGAATGTGGTACTAATTCCAAGCTCGCAGCAGCAGTTCCAGTGGGGGCAACATTCCCATACCCGACTCACTCGCACACCTCGATGCTAAAATGGTCGAGCAAATCATGCGGGAGAGCATGCACAACTACAAGCATGTGGGCAAGTGGTGTACACATTTCGCTGTGACATACGTTGCAAACATTCAATTAATTTGCAGCCTGGGAAGATATTGCCGGCCTGGAGTCTGCCAAGTCCACGTTCCTGGAGGCCATCATACTGCCGTTGCGGCGTCCCGATTTGTACAGTGGCCAACGCCGTCCGCCACGCGGCGTTTTGTTATTCGGTCCGTCCGGCACCGGCAAGACAATGATAGCCAAATGCATTGCCTCGCAGGCCAAGGCTCGGTTCTTCAGCATCAGTCCCTCCACACTTACCTCCAAGTGGGTGGGCGAGTGCGAGAAGCTGGTAATGACTTTATTTGCTGTGGCCGTGGCCCATCAGCCAGCCGTAAGTGGAACCAAATGTATTGCTATATTTATACCTAAGCCTGCACTTCCCCCCGCAGATAATCTTTATCGATGAGGTTGACTCGCTGCTATCGAAGCGCTCGGCCAACGAGAACGAGAGCACAATGCGCCTGAAGAATGAGTTTCTCATCCATTTGGATGGCGCTGCCACCAATGCTGAGGACCAAGTGCTGGTGGTAGGTGCCACCAATAGGCCCCAGGAGATCGATGAGGCGGTGCGTCGCCGCTTTGTGCGTCGCTTGTATGTGCCGCTGCCCAGCAAGGAGGCGCGCCAGCAAATCATTGAAAAGATCATCGCCACAGTGACGCACAGCCTGAGTGTGCTGGAAATCAATGAGCTGGCCGAGCTCACGGACGGCTATTCGGGCGCCGATGTGGACAGTCTGTGTCATTATGCATTACTGGCTCCATTGCGTTCCATTAGCTACTCCCAGATGGACGTCATACAGCCGCATCAGGTAATGCAGTGGTCGGGCGTCGCGTCGCGTCGTGTAAATAAAACTAAATTTAATTTATTTGCAGCTGCCTGCCGTCAGCATGGAGGACTTTAGACAGGCGCTGAAAGAAATTACCAGCTCTGTGTCGCAGCAGAACCTGCAAAGTCTCGTCGAATGGAACAAGACCTTTGGCAGCACACGCTGAAAAAAAGCGCTCTCAGTGCCATTTAATTAATTAAAGTAATTGCATTAAATTCTTTTTTTGTTTTTGTTTGTTTTTTTGTTTAATAATACTTTGGAAAGTATGTGTGAACACGAAGTAAATGTACAAAGATTTAAGTTTAAAAATGATGCCCAATTTTTGTTGGCAAAAACTCACAGCACATCGAAATTACGTTTCGTATACATACAACAGTTTAAGGGGGTGGGGGGGGGGGGGCAGGTCCGACAGGTTAACTAACTAATTAGCGCTTAATTAACTAACTATATACATAGAGAAATGGGGGGCGGGTGGGTGGTAGCTAACAATGCAAAGAAGCGACCAGCAACTACGAGCTAAAGGAAAAGCGTTTCACATTTATTTAAATTTAATTAAATTTAATTTAAAGGTAAGCATAGCAACTAGCAAAAGGATACGACTAACTTATGGACTATCCTTAGTCTCTCTAATCGGCGGAAATACGTAATCATCACTCAGACTGTTAATGTCCACATATGTGGTCTTTGGACTCAACACCCTGTACAGGGCATCGAATGTCGGCCGCTCCTCGGGCTCCTCCAGCCAGCACTGCAGCATTATGGTGTACACCTGCGGCGTGCAAATGTCCGGCCGCTGCAGCCGATTGCCCGCCAGCAGGAAGGGTATCAGCTCGCTGTTGCTTATCGTTGGATAGGGTGAGGCGCCCAGCGTGCCAATTTCCCACAGCACCACGCCATACGCCCAAATGTCGCTCTTGCTCGAGTAAACATTGTCGCGTATGGCCTCAATCGAGAGCCAGCGAAGCGGCAACTAAACAGGAAAGACAGCGGAAAGAGACGTGTACGGATGGGGTGTACGTGCGATGCTTTGGTTGCTACTGCCTTACCTTGCGCGTCTTTGTGTTCGTGTAAATGCCATGGCGGGACAGACCGAAATCGGATATTTTTAGGGTCTTGTTATTGTCAATTAGCACATTGCGCGCTGCCAGGTCGCTGTAAGAAAAGTATTCGCACAAGGATAAAGGATAAAACCCGAGCTCAAAGCTTAAGCTTAAACGTAAGAAGCTTATCATCCCGCACTCCCCCGCGCAACCGACGCTTACCGGTGTGTTATCTCCTGTTCTTCGAGGAACCGCATGCCATTGGCGATTTGCAGGGCAAAGTTGTGCAGCTCTCTGTTGTCCAGTATGTACTCGAAGGGCTCCTCATCCTCCACAATGGTGTACGTGGCTGAAAAAGCACCACAAAACACACACACTGATAGCTGCCCATTGTGTTGGCTTTATTCCATTTGACTTACTTTCGGCAAACGAGGGAATGGGCAGCCGTCCGGCAGGTGGACCCAAGCCGTTGCCCGTGTTGCCCGTGTTGGTTGTGGCGCTCTCGTGGGAGTTTGGCAGCTCTATGCTCTGGCTGGATGCCTTCAATTCGATATAGTTGACGCTCTGCGACTTGGGCAGTCCGCCGGCAGAGCTGGCGATGCCCCTGGGCTGGCTGGGCTTGCAGCTGGTATAATTCGCATTGCGCAGCTTCAATTTGCTAGCCTCCTGCCGCACCGTACGCAAATAGCTGAGCTGTGTGTGGAACGTAATTCGTAAATTTTGGGTGGGTTAGAAAATTGATGGAATGTATTACCAAATTGCCTCGCCCCACATACTCCATGATCATGAGGTAGGGCGCCTTGATGGTGGAACAGCCCAGAAAGCACACCACATTGTGATGCGTGCCCACGCCCTTGAGCATTTCGATTTCCGCCAGGAACTCAGCCACCTCATCCGCCGTGGGATTCGCTGATGGGAGAGACAGAAGACGGAGCGGAGCGGAGAGAGAGAGTGTCACACATCGTCGCTTGGCTGGGTGGCCTCAAAAACTACTCACGTTTCAGCTGCTTCACAGCCACAATTGTTGTGCCTCGCATGCGGCGCAGATTGATGGCTGTGGCCTCGTGGACGCGTCCGAATGCGCCCTCGCCCAGCATGCGACCCATGTGAATGGCCGCGTGCGGCACCTCGAATATGTCGGCCAGACCCAAAGCCTGCGACTGCTAATTGGGAGTGGGAAATGGGGGGCAAGCAGATTAGCACAAAAAAGGCTAGGAAATTAATGCGTGTGCCGGCACTCACCTCCACATACTTGTCCACATAGTTGACGTTGTCCTCCATGCTGGAAAATGGAAATGGATATTAGCTACTGGATATACTACTGGGCTGTGGGAATCTGGGAGCCACTCACTCGATGGCGGAGGTGGCAAAGGTTTGCAGATAGGTCTCCTCCTTCTGCAGCTTTGCCTTGGTGCGGGCACGTCGTCGGCGCATCAGCAGCAGTGAGAGGCCAGCCAGAATGATGGCAATGAGCATCGCACTCATAATGATAATGGAATTGCTCTGCGAGTGAAACAATGGAGGGAGAAGCACATTAAATGATTACCGACGTTGCCTTTTGTCGAGTCGAAACGAGTCGAAACGAGTCGAATGGAGTCGTACCACATTATCCTCGTCCGTGAGCACAATGGGATTTGCTGGCACTGCAATATGAAATTCGGTTTGTACATTTATGTGTGCTGGGGTATGTGGCTGAAGCAACTGCTTACCTGGCACCTTGGTAACGCTGCGCGGCCCCTCACAGCCCGATGTGTCCATGATGACGGCCTGCAGATTTAGTGAGGCCTTCTCCTTCAGCTGTGTGCCCAGCGGCAGCTTCATGTTGCCCTCAAAGCCCTTGGCCGTTGGCTTGAAGTTCAACTCACTCAGATTATACACACGAATCAGCAGATTCTTGAGCACGCCGCCCCAGGGCAATGAGGGATTCATTTCCTCATTTATTCTGCAAAATTTATGGTTAGTATATTCTGGCTGCTATTCGACTTTAATATTATGTAATAATAATTCCCTCCCTCTGGACGGCTCCCTCCGGCAACAACCGGCAACAGGAAACTCTCATTCCTTGGAATAATAAAGCAAAACTGCTGCAGGCTGCCAATGCATCATGTAAATTGAGGCAACTTTATGACTGCTGACAGCACTTCAATAGCCGCAACGAGTGGGGGCACGCACTGTGTGCCCCCCCGCAGCTCGTACCAAATTATTGCATTTAATTTTGTGCAGCAGTTTGCCATTGAAATTTGGCAAACTTTTCTTGTAATTAGTTGCTCGCTTTAAGATATCTGACGCCTGGTTTGGCCTTGCAAAAATAAAAGGCCAATCAAACTGTTCACTCCCTGCTTAAAGTGAGCCAAAACTAATGAAAGCACAGAGCACATTCTGTTAGGCGTTGAAACTTGGCACAAGCGCACACTGGGCCAAACAGCCAAAACAGCCAGGGCGGAATTAGAGTCATTATATTTTGGAATAATAAAGCTATGTTTTTGAGATAATAATATTAAAGCTCAATTTTTGAAATAATAATAATAAAGCTCAATTTTTGAATTAATAATAAAAAAGCTCAGTTTTTGAAATAATAATAATAAAGCTCAATTTTTGAAATAATAATAAAAAGCTCAATTTTTGAAATAATAATAATAAAGCTCAATTTTTGAATTAATAATAATAAAGGTCAATTTTTGAAATAATAATAATAAAGCTCAATTTTTGACATAATAATAATAAAGCTCAATTTTTGAATTAATAATAATAAAGGTCAATTTTTGAAATAATAATAATAAAACTAATTTTTGAAATAATAATAATAAAGCTCAATTTTGAAAAATAATAATAAAGCTCAATTTTTGAATTAATAATAATAAAGGTCAATTTTTGAAATAATAATAATAAAGCTCAATTTTTGAAATAATAATAATAAAGCTCAATTTTTGAAATAATAATAATAAAGCTCAATTTTGAAATAATAATAATAAAGCTCAATTTTTGAATTAATAATAATAAAGGTCAATTTTTGAAATAATAATAATAAAGCTCAATTTTTGAAATAATAATAATAAAGCTCAATTTTTGAAATAATAATAATAAAGGTCAATTTTGAAATAATAATAATAAAGCTCAATTTTTTAAATAATAATAATAAAGCTCAATTTTGAAATAATAATAATAAAGGTCAATTTTTGAAATAATAATAATAAAGCTCAATTTTTGAAATAATAATAATAAAGCTCAATTTTTGAAATTATAATAAAAAGCTCAATTTTTAAATTCAGCTTGTTTGAATTTTCTAATTAATTTTTAAATATTATATATTAATCTTTGATTATTAGATATTTTAGTGCCTACCTACAAACGGTCTATTGTTAAAAGTTCTCCGCTTATTATGGTTTAAACTACAAATTTGCAGAGACAACTAATCCCACACTAAATAAAAGAAAAAGAATTAAGTCGAATCCGTCGAATTTCACAAGTTGCAATCCACGAAAGACAGGGAAACGTTTCTGGACAGCGTTACGTCGGATTGCAATTTTATACAACGATTATCCTATACAACAAGAGCCACAAGAACCACAGCCTGTATTTTTTTGTATTAATAAATTCCCTTAAGTTAATAAAAACAAAGTTACCTTTTTTTGGTTTTTTTTTTTTACTATTAAAATCTGTTGTTTCTAAAAAAAGAGGGGAACATATGCTTACAACCACAACAAAAAAATAAAAATTTTAATTTTTAATTTTTTTTTGCATTAATAAAGTTAATAAAAACAAAAAACATAAATACAAAATTTTTCCTTTTTTTGGTTTTTTTTTTTTAATTACTATTAAAATCTGTTGTTTCTTAAAAAAGAGGACACATAAATTATTGCCCTTAATTTCTTACAACAGGGCAAATATTAAATAAAAAAAAATAAAAATATTTATTTTTTTTTTTTTGCAGCCCAAAATGTTGCATTTTCTTCCAATAGATTGGCTGGTTTCTCCCACAGTGTGATACATGGCGTAGGGCACACTGTTCCTGTTCAATGTTCATGCTCATATCCCTCCCCTGCACTCCCCTCCATTCCCTTGCTAACCCACCCACCCACTCTAACCCACTTTACTCACTTTAATTGCATTTTGTAGGAGCGCAGCGTATCGTGCAGTTGACTGGCCTGCTCCTTGCGCAGCTGCTCACTGGCCTGAATGGAAAAACTGATGCTGATGGTGTCGTTTGTTAGCATTTTGGCTGCGGTCAGGACCTTGGGCGGGGTTGGCGCCAGCTGGCAGGAGCACTTCCCGGCCACACATTCTGCAAGAATAACACAGAAAATGTAGAGCCGAGTTCGTTGCTAAATTAAATTTAGGATGTTGTGGGGTACGGGGCTTGGCACGCACGTGGTATAAAGATGCGAGTGGAGCGTCGAACGAGCGCATTGGATGTCTCCACGGTGACGGTGTACTGGCAGCCGAACATGTAGTTGCAGTCGACCGACTCCACGTTTAGATTGGGATTGAGCGGCAGGTAGACATAGCTCGAGGGCTTCTCCTTTATGCCGTACTCGCTGCAGGGCGCATCCGGGCAGCGTGTGTTGTTCACGGCACTCACCAGGACGTTGTAGGAAGTGCCTGGGAAATTAAAAAGCACAGCACGTGGCGTTTGAGCCGGTCATTTCCAACGGGCGGGGTGGACAAGGCGGGTACTCACCTTCGGGCAGGTTGTCTTGCCAGCGCACCTGAATGCGCGGTATCTTCTCCATGTACAGGGTGACATTGGTGCTCAGCTCCGTGATCTGCCCATTGGCGGGCAATGGCTGTTGATCGCACGAAACTTTGGCTACTAAATCCTCATGCTTAGCGTGTAAATATACTCACATTGTGGCGTAACCTGGTGCCCGCTGGCTGTGGCTGTGGCTGTGCCTCTGTGCCTCCGTTCGTTTTCCATTGCACATTTGGCTTGGCGCTGTCCGCCATCGTTGCCATCGTTGTCGTGTCAGCGCTATCAGCGGCAGTTGTGCTGCAACAAATCAGCGCCAGCAGCAGCAGCAGCAGCACAGTCCACTGCTGTGGGATGCCAATTGTGTGAGAGAGCCGCATTTTGCGAGTTTTGATCTGCTCATAGTGGGGTGTGTTCGGGTTGGGTGTTCACTGCAATGGCAAGAATGTGCACAAAAGAGAATTAATTCAGTACGAATTTGGCCTCGCACATCGCAACTATTTTCATATTTTAATGATTTTGTATATGCAGGGCTGGAATTTCCAACTAATCATCAAATCGAAGCTATGCAGCCAGCCAGGCGTTAGCTATTGATGGAGAAGATATTGATGCAGCTGCTTCATGTCTGATTTTGCACAAGGGGAATCGCTCACACATGTTTCAGTGCGTTCGGCTAACAGGCACGAAGGCGCACACGTTCCTCGCTGCGACAGCCGAGTCGAGTGCACTAACGAAGCCATTTAGGCAAGCAGTGCATAAGCCGGAAGCCACACGGTAGCTGAAGCGTTTAAGCTGTGCGTGTGCCGTTTGCGCTGCACCGAGACTTACCTATTTTTCTAGGCACATGGCATGCGAGGCTGCCTGCCTGCCTGCCTGCCTGACTGCCTGCCTGCTTGTTTGTTTTAGGGATATTCTGTTTGTAGCAGCTACACGTAGCATACTTTTGTGCACCAGTTTGCAGCACATAGAATGCCAGAGAGCGCAAGCAAAAGCGACATTGATAGTCGCAAAGGCAAACAATAAACTAGTAAATTAAATACTGACATTAGCCTAGGCATTTTTTTTTCAGCTATGAGTCATGAGTCGTGCCTTGGAGACAGAATTAATAACACAAATAAAAATCTTCTGTGTATAAATATGCGCTGGCAGACACTGAAAAAAAAGCTTTGCATGCACCAAATAATATTCATGCATTTATTAATTAATTATTTTGTTATTATTTATTATTATTTATTTATTTATTATTATTTTATTATTATTATTATTTATTTATTTATTATTATTTTATTTATTTATTTATTATAATTTTATTTATTTATTTATTATTATTTTATTATTATTATTATTTATTTATTTATTATTATTATTATTTATTTATTTATTATTATTTGATTTATTTATTTATTATTATTATTATATTTATTTATTTTTTATTATTATTATTTATTTATTACTATTTTATTTATTTTTGTATTATCTGTATAAAAACTTTACAGCTTGGAGGTTCTCTGGCACCCCACCTGCACAGTAAGAAAAGCTGAGCTGAAAGATGAGCAGCAACACAGCAGCGGCAAGTATGCGGCGAAGATGTTGTAAAGTTGTGAGGCATTCGCATGGCTTGTGCAACGTCTTTACCGTGCCTGCAAGTCAACGGATGTGTTTTCCTTACTCGTACGTGTGTTCTGTCTGGCTGGCACGTGGTGTGGCCTCCTGTTCTGACTTACTTCTCAAGGCCTCTGTCACGTGCTGCAACATCAATCGCCCCGTGTTTCAGCCAGCACACTGCCTGTTTGAGTGCTGTGCTGCAGGGCCTTTGGGCCTTGATGCCGCCGATTCGCTTCAACAATTGCAGCGTTTCTTGTCTTCCTTTGTGGTGCAACGACAAACTTGACCTCGCCGAAAACTGTGAAACTCTCCACGATGCTACGATAATTTTCCGCTCAATTATGCATATTATATGCGCCAGTGGCGGACCTTTAACGCCTGCTTTCCATGCCTCTCGGTGGTGTATTATCCTTCATGCTATCTTACTGTTAGTAGCTTTCACTTTATCAGTTGTCTGTCCCCGACTTTCACAGTCCTTTTGTATGTATCCCTCTGTATTGATCAGATATTTGCAGCGCAGAGAACACAGGCATTTTTTCGCGTATAAAACACATAAAAATATATTTCATATTCCAACTGCTGCTATGCTATGAGCGTCTCTCAGTATTAATGCCAAGTAGCTCAGCCCATAATAGATCAAATACTTTGAATCAATTGGAGCGCTCAATCCAAAAAGTTTAAAAATTTTTACAATAAAAATTATAATTTTTATAATTTTCATATAAGGTTTTTTTATGATTTTTATAATACAAACTATCAAAAAGTGATGTATACTTGTTATATATATTTTCAAAAAAAGGTAGAAAAACAACTCGATTTTTTCTTACATAAATTCCAAGCAGATTTGCGTTTTCGTTTAGTTTTTTGGGCAAAAATGCAATCAATAATTCGAATGGGTTGTTTTCGTGTGGCCCATTGAGTCGTAGCTGAAATGCCATTTGCCATATGCGCAGTGGGTGGCACTGGAGGGGACTCTGTGTAACAAGCGTCCCCCCACCCCACTCCCCAACTTTAACTTGCCATTCAAATGGTTTACGTTCCAATTACGACCCCGCAACGCCTAAATTCGCGCACAAAATGTGTCATTAAAATGCGAATGCAAACAAACAAAGTCAAAGCGCAAAAAGCGACAGGAGTGGGAGAGTGAGAGCGAGAGAGAGTGAGAGAGAGAGAAGGCCAGAGCGAGAGGTGCAAATGAGATGCCTAGCACTAATTATCAAATTTCTAGGCAATTAATTAGTCGCGAAGCCCCGAAGTTCCCTTCTTCGTTGGGTTCTTAATTTAACAAATATTCCGCCGCATGCGACGCGTGATGTCGACGGTGTCGAATGACAAGGATGGCGGCTCATTTGTCCTTGTTCCGCATAAACGCTTTGGTTTTGTGGCGTGGTGAGAGATGAGAGATGATGGCCATATACAATACATATGCACATGCATACATACATATGTGCATGTATATGTACATTTAATAGAAATTCCTAATATTGCTGATGGGTAGCCCATTCACATTCCACGCATTTCTCGTTTCTGGGACTTTGAGCAAATTCATTAGAGACGTACAAAGACACTCAGCTGACTGCACTCAAAGTACAAGTTACAGTTGTTGAAAACAGAACGAAAACAGCGTGGGTAAACACCATTTTACAGCTGATTGCAGACATTAAACAATACATACACACATAGAGACATACATACATGTATGTATATGTATGCATATTACTGCTGGAGATGCACACGGGTACGTGCGTTTAGGGCACGCAACAGCACGCACCAGCACGAAAGAGCAACGAAAGAGCAGCTGCTTTAAGAGAGCAACAGCACATCTCGACACCGCACTGTTAACACTGTTAAAACTGTTAACACTGTTATCACTGTATACACTGTTAACACTGTTAAAACTGTTAACACTGTTAACACTGTTAGCACTGTTAACACTGTTAACACTGTTAGCACTGTTAACACTGTTAACACTGTTAACACTGTTAGCACTGTTAACACTGTTAGCACTGTTAGCACTATTAGCACTGTTAGCACTGTTAGCACTGTTAGCACTGTTAACACTGTTAACACTGTTAACACTGTTAACACTGTTAACACTGTTTGCACTGTTAACACTGTTAGCACTGTTAACACTGTTAGCACTATTAACACTGTTAACACTGTTAGCACTGTTAACACTGTTAACACTGTTAGCACTGTTAACACTGTTAGCACTGTTAACACTGTTAGCACTGGTAGCACTGTTAACACTGGTAGCACTGTTAGCACTGTTAGCACTGTTAATACTGTTAGCACTGTTAACACTGTTAGCACTGTTAACTATGTTAGCACTGTTAGCACTGTTAACAATGTTAGCACTGTTAGCACTGTTAACAATGTTTACAATGTTAGCACTGTTAGCTCTGTTAACACCTCCCCAGGTTACCATCCTGTTAGCGCTCCGCTCCCGCTAACAGCGCACTGTAAGCGCTCTCTCAAGATCCACACGGTGCTCGAGCGGCCTTTGTGGTCTCTCTCTTTGCAAGCTAAAACCGTTATGTTCCAAGCGGCCGCGAGCCAAGGATGCTTTAATTACATTCGTGACACGATACTCGTCCATCTCTAACTGCCATTAAAGTGCTTGTTGCTCTCTCTCTCTCTCTCTCACTGTTCCCCTCTTATCTTTTCCCATTATTATCACTTTCCTGATCATTGCGGCTGGCCCCCCGCTTCCATGTACATTGTTGGCAATTTGCCTAAGCGAAGTGAAGTAGCCTGCGCCTGTTTGCGGTGCTGCTGAGTGTTTTGGTTTCAACTTTAAAGTGGGCAAGTCTGAGTGGGACAGGGGCTCTGCTCTGCCAAATGTCCCTATGCTAAGTGCACACACGAATTATTTTGATATAATTTTGTAGTTTGCAACATCTCGTTTGGCAGGGATTTCCGCCGACACAACTGACACTGCTAATTGCTACTGCTAATTGAAAGCGTTTCAACTGAACTAATATATTGTGGTTGTGGTGCACCACAAACAGAGGGGTGGATTACATTCTGCCCCATGCAGCAGCGCAGCACGCCCTAAAACGAGCATTATATTTGATTGAAATAGTCCAAAATCCAAACCAAAAATAGTCTCTACCAAGTACCAGAATAATCGAACAAGCATTTACAGATTTATCGATAAGCAACTCAAATCTGGGCGTGCCAAGTGATTAAACAATATATGGAAAATGCCGCTGATAAAGAGGCTTTGAGGCAGGACACCTGCCACACAATACACTTGTGTTCCCATGAATGTGCACAAATAAATAAATAAGAAATAAAATAATAAAACTAATGGTAGGCAGCAGCAGGCAAGGAGCAGGCAAGGAGCAGGCAAGGAGCAGGCCAGGAGTCTTCACTGCATAATGATGAGTCAGGGCAGGGCAGGCCCCAAATGCTATCCATAAATAATGAACAAAATAAACACGAATCACAATCGCATTCACGAATCACAAATCACAAATCAGAATGATTCAGCGGGTTGTGCCCAAGGTGAAGCTTTATTTAATTTATGCTTGGAATATTCAGTATATGGAAAAGACATTTTCTTGGGGCAGCTGCTGGAATGGGCTGCCATTTTATGCTTGCAAAGATTTTCCATTTGCGAGCAACTTTTGCACGTGTCTGACGCGTTGGCAGCCACTTAACGAGCGGCACCACACACACAGCCATCAGCCCACAGTCGACGTGGGCTGGGATTAATGTACGCGCTTATAAATGATAATACCAACAGAGCTAATTGTTGACATGACATTAGCGGCGGCAATGGCAGTGGCAGTGGCAGTGGCAGCTGGCAGTGGCAGTGGGAGCTGGCAGCAACAGGCGCTGTGCCAAGTGAAGCTACTGGCTCATAAATCAAGCCATGTCAGTGTCATTTTTATGGGGGAGAGAGAGAGCTCTTCTAGCCTAGCTCTGTGTAGCTTTGTTTTGTTTTGGTTTAACGCCCCCTAAACAGCAGGCAGCACAAAAAACACGGGCACGAGGCAACTGCTGAAAGGAATACTGAAAACTTTATTCGCCCCAGGTTGAGGCTGGGACGGGCACGATCCCAGCAGGCTTAGTCAGAGTCAGAGGGCTTCCCCCTGCTGCTTAATCGTACATAGACCTGCCCTTGGTCTCGTCCACGAACACCACCACATAGAAGAGGCACAGCGCAGCGACAGAAGCGCTGAACCACATGGTCGCGGCCAGACCAAAGTGGAACATCATCAGCGGAAAGGTCTTGAGCGACGTGAAGGCAAAGAGGCTGAGGCAGCCCAGACAAATGCTGGTGGCCACCGCGCGTATCTTCTGCGGCAGCAGCTCCACCAGCACCACCATCGTGACCGAAATGACGCCCACATTGGCGATGAAAATGATGAGCGCCATCAGGCTGACGGGCAGCCAGGCGGCATAGGCGGACAGATCGACGTCCGTCTCCTCCGCATAGAAGGCGTAGAGGCCGAAGGCGGCGGCACCCAGGCCACTGCCGGCACAGGAGGCGACCAGCAGGATCTTGCGGCCATAGCGATCCACCAGATACATGCTGGCCAGCGTGCCCACAATCTGCACGGCGCCAATGATGATCGTGTTGGTGTTGGGATCCAGCTGCGTGTGCACCACATCGAAGATGTTCGACATGTAGTTGATGAAGGCAAAGGTGCCCGTGAATATCTGGGCTATCATCAGCATCAGGCCCGTGGCCATGGCCTTCAGGGCGCGCCTGTTGCCTGCGGGCAACCACAAATATTAAAAACCCTCCCAGTGGCGGCTCAATGTGGGAAAACTTACAGAAATCGGCCAGGGTGAGGCCCACGGAGCCGGCAGCCTTGCTGCGCTGCTGTATGGCCAAATGCATTTCGTCGAACTGCTGCTGATAGTCGCGTTCCTGCTGCTTGGTGACCAGCGGACCATCGCAGCGGCGGTAGTACTTGAGGGCGCGCTGTGCCTCCTCCACGCGCGACCAGACGAGCAGCTGCTGCGGCGTCTCCGGAAAGCGGGTGGCCAGCAACAGATAGAGCACGGGCAGGCCCACCACAGCGCAGGGTATGACGTGGTAGGGTATGTGCGAGGCGACAATAAAGCCCACCATAATGCCCGTGTTCATGGTGAGGGTGAAGAAGGAGCAGAGACGGCCACGAATGCTGTCAGAACGGAGGAGCAGAATAGAACAGAGGAACAGAACAACTAAAACAATTCCAATTGATGGATGAATCGATGTGGGAGTCTGGACAGGCACACACTCACACACACTCACCTGTTGTCGGCTATTTCGCCTATGAAAATGGGCAGCACCACGAACATGCCGCCGCCTGTGAGACCCGCGCACACACGCGCCACATACAGCCACTCAATGCTCTGGGCAAAGTAGAACAAGAACCAAATGCACTGCAAAACGAGAGGGGGGCGGAGACACATGAGACATGAGACATGACATGACACCTTAAGCTGGGGGGCGGATCATCGTTACACCCACCGTATTGGGCAGTGCCAGAGCATAAAGCGACACCTTGCGACCGTAGCGATTCATCAAATAGGAGAAGGAAAAGTTGCCGCTAATGCCGCCAATGCTGATGGCAGCGCCCAGCCAGGAGGCCTGGCCCACATCGATGTGAAAGTCCAGCGGTGTGTCCTTCGCGGAGAGCAGCTGCGGCAGCATGGGCGACAGCCAGCCCAGGGCAATGCCATGGCAGAAGGTTATCAGCGTGGCTACAAGTAGATCAATAAATTACATCATCCATTTAAAGCGCTCTTCCACACTCTTCACACACTCCACTTCCCACACTCCACTCCCCACACTCCACTCTACACACTCCACTCTACACACTCCACACTCTTCCACTCTTCACTCATTCTTGAGACGAGTGTGTGTAAGAAATTTAGCCCCCATTCAGGGGCAGGGCTTGGAAATTCCTAAGTCCACAGCTCAAGCAGCTCATTTGCATAGGCAGGCGACACGAAATTGAATTTTGACCCATCAACTTGCTGGCGTTTGGCTGTTGTCCTGTTGTTGTACCGTGAGTGGGTTAGGCCTGCCAGCTGGTTGTGTGTGTGGCAGTTCCTTCACTTAAAGACGCTTCCCTGCTGTGCAAATCCCACACAAAATTTCGCTGGCCAGAAATTTTCCACGCCTCAAGTGATGCCCGTAAATCGTTTGCTTTTATCGCCCACTCGAACAGCCCACCCCCGCCGAAAGCACCTACCACTCAGTGTGACGAGCAGCTGGCGACGGAACTGCCGCTCGAAAATGCCCGTTTGGAATACGTTGAGAAACATCTTTGGGCTGTGTCCCTGCACTGCTCGTTTGAGTCTGCAGCGCTTGAGTTTTGCTAGCCTAACTATGCTACGGGTTTTTGATGCTTTCTTTTTCTTTTTGGTTTGTTTTATCACAGTTTTTGGGGGCTGCCGCCCGATCGAAGTCGCCTCTAAGTAACTTTGAAACTCTTGCGCGAAAATCTTAAACTCTGGTATCCTTTTTCCATGCTAGACTCTGGCGTCTTGTGTCGCTGTTAGTTGATGCCAAAATGACTTGTGAAATAGCCGCTGACGTGCCATTTATACTGGGCAGGGTGGGCTGGGAGGCAGTGGGGTATTATATCTCTCTTCTCTCGTATCTAAATCTGCGTGTAAACATTTACAAGTATTTCATCTAAAACAGCAAACGTATTACGCAGATATCTGTATCTCTCTGTGTGTGTTGGCTTGCGAACGGAACGAGAAGTTTCATCAACCCATCAACAAAAATGATTGTCTGGCTGGCTGCTGTTTGGTTGCTTTTTATTGCCACTGCCACTGTAGTACTGTAGCACGCTTGTATATCAAACTACCTGTGGGTAGGCAGTCAGCCGTCTCCGGTTTCTTGGCTACTATCTCCAAGCTCGTGAAATATTTGACAACGGAACTGACGCCGCTCGAAAAGGCTGCGTGCGTGCGTATCGCGGGCAGGTTTCAGCTGTGACGTTGATGCATGGCAAAGTTGCTGCTGCTGCTGCTGCTGCTGTTGCCACTGGCACAGTGCCCTGACCTAGGCGACTTTACGAGCACTACGTACGTACATATCTACGTAGGTATATCTGCGTAGTAAATTCGTAATTAAGTAACTCATCAAAGGGGTGCGATGAGGCGGCAATTGCTGAGTGGAAAATAAAGTCACACTTTTATGACTTTTAAGCACTTTAGTGCCTGAGGTGACACGGTTATGGCACAGCCAGGTGGGTGGTGTGCGGTGGGCGGTGGGTGGTGTGCGGTGTGCGGTGTGCTGTTGGCTGACGCCGACAAGAACAAACACTTAAAAGAGCTTTCAGGTGGGGTTACTCGCGCCGAGTTTGTTTGCCACTTTAAGTTTTCGACTTTTGTGTTGGGAAAATTATTTTATATTTATTTCTATTTTTGTATATACCTATTTTATTTAGTTATTTATATTTTATACTATTTATATTCATCCCTTCCCAAAAAAATTAGGGGTATATTAGATTTGTGGTAAAGTGATCCGCGTATATATATATTTTTAATAATATTTAGTTTATATTTTTGGATAATTATATTTCAAAATTTCCCCCCCCCTTCCCACTAAAAATCTGTGGCTAGCACAATTTTGAAGATACATAACTAAACAGTATCGAACAATCCATATCTACCAGACTGCCAATATGAATCGGACAGATAATAATTATAGCCAGAATGAAGAAATTAATTTCTGTTGGTTCCCCCGCCTCCGCCAGCCAGAGACACACAACACATTCTCTCTCTCGCTCACCCCTGCCGCGTTCAGTCCTATCGTGGAGATCAAATATAAATGGTACATCTATAATCTACATTTATGTAAATATATACTTTGTAAGATTTAGATAACAATATTTAAAATGTAAATTTTTTTTTTTAAAATTCTAAAAAATCATTTCTCAAAAATGTATATTTCTGTTTATTATATATCTATTTATATTTTTGGATAATATATTTTTATATTTATTTGTATTTATGTATTTATATTTATGTATATATATTATAACATTTATTTTATGTATTTTTTATATTTATTTATATTTTTGTATATTTATATTTTATTTTATGTTATATTTATTTCTGTTTCTGTATATACATCCTATTTTATTTGATTATTTATTTATTTATATTTATTTTAAATTTACTTTATATTTCTGTATTTTTATATTTATTTATATTTTTGTATATTTATGTTTATATTTATTTTGTACGCTGCGTATATTTCTGTATATTTTTGTATTTTATTTATATTTCATATTTATTTATTTATTTTTTTTATATTTATTTTATATTTACTTATTTATTTATTTCGCTCTTCTATAGTTGGGAAATTTATAGAAATAATTTCACCTAGCTTTAGATAGATAAAAGTTAAAAATTAAAATCCACTGGCTTGTAGCTTCGGGCACATAATTTATGATTTATTTATTTATTTTATATTAAATATATATCTTAAAATTATTCTATAATTTATTATGACACATTTGGGCATGGAACAAGCTCCAACCAGCACCCAAAGCGCTTCGCTTGACATTGATGTGGGCACCCAGCCAGTGTGTGACAGTGTGTACACACTTCAAAGTTAATTTTCACACAAACAAAAAATGGCAGCCCCCAGCCCGAAGTTCATTATTCCTCAGCATAAGCAGGGAATGACTTAGCAGCTTTTTATTTATTTTTATGGAATGGAAAAATGCACTTGCGCCAGCAAGTCAGCATCCTCCTTAGGTTCAGCCTGAAACTGACAGCCTTCAATGACGAAAAACTAGGAGTAATAATTTGCCCTGATATCCAGTCGCATATTGGAATTTTAACTGCGCTTGTCATATTGCCAATAATGTGACGCATTTCAGCAGCAGCAGCAGCAGCAGCAGTACCCAACCCAACCCAGATAAGGCGCTGGCGGGGGAGGCAGCAGCAGGCAGCTGGCTAGCATAAACATCGAATAAAGTTCATTTAAAAGTCGTGTGATAAGTCCAAAGAACATTGCAATCAATAAAAACGGCGCAGGCAGGCCCGGCCCAGAGAGCGCCGTGACTTTTCAGATATTTAACACATTAAATACAGCTTACTGATAGCTTCGAATATGGGCGGGGCTTGCGGCTTTCGGCCGCGAGGATTGCCCCTGTCTGGCCGCGCTGACAGCCTAAGCTGTGTCAAGTCGGCGTCATGGCGGGCTACCCGCCAGAGCCAAGACGATGGATAGTCATAAATTAAATGCTTGTGTTTTAATCAATTGATAATTTGCCATGCGCTTTGGCCTGCCAGCGCTGCCAACTTAATGCCAGCCGCAAACAAAACAAAGTTAAATCAGCCAAAATTAAAACACAAATATAATAATGAACAAACAAAAAAGAAGAAAAACAAAACAGTGGAGTTTTGGCACTGCAATACCCTTTGCTGTAATTTATTTTTGCTGCTCAATTTTAGGCTAATAAATGTACCAAACCGTTTAGCTCATTAATTAATTAGTTAAGTACTTAAATACCCATGCAAATAATGAGACTCGAATAATTTAATTTAATTTAATTAATATAATACATGTTATACATTAATATAACAAAGAAATTTTTTTTTAATTTCTAATAAAAATTACCTTTATAATGGCCAACCATTGAGACTCGAAAATTTAATACCCTTTGCTGTAATTTATTTTTGCTGCTCAATAAATGGCCAAATGGCCAATAAATGTGCTAATAAAATAAAAATAAAAATATGCTAAAAAAAAACTCATTAAGGGCCAATGGGGCCATTCAAATAATTTCGAGTAATTTAGGCGCCGAACTGGTGAAAGATATTAAATAATTAATAATTAATATTAAATTAATAAAATTAATAATTAATAAATAAATAATTATTGTTTTGTCAAGCAAAGAGCAAAGTGGAATTTACAAGAAGAATTTTCCAAAAACATAATTTTTTGGCTTACAAATTTCAACTGCGAAAATAAATGTTTCTTAGTGTTTCGAAAAATTAAAAACGCGAAATGTTTCCTAGATTTGGATCAAGCATAAATCAAGCTAAAGCGATTTATAGGTTTATTTGATCACTGAAAAACCCAACATACCCCTGATAGCCGGGTATCAAAGCCCACCCAAAGAAAAAAAAAAAGGTGCCGCTACCAAGAGCAACGACTTTAAACCCTTATCGCGGGCTGTCCTGTGTGGGCCCAAGCACATACATACGTACACGCGGAGCACTCAATGCCGCCCCAACTTATGTGTGATAGCGAGTATGTATAGAACCTTGTTGGGGTTTTTTTTTTGGTTTGTTGGCTCGATCCGATTCCATACGATTCCAGTTTTGGCCGCGTCACTTTTAGGCACTTCTCACTCTCTCTCCTTCTAATCGTTATCGCGGCGGCACAGCACTCAGCACTCGATTTATTGATAAGTTCAATTTGTTTTCCATTTTACGCCAACTTGAACAAATTGTTTTGGTTTTTGGCTGGGAAAATGAACACACCGCACACAACACAATACAACACAATACCTTTTTTTCGAGTCATGGAAATCTCATAAAAAGCTCGCAAATTAAATGCTGCTGCTCGATCATATGATATTGATAAATGTAGCAATTATTGATGATGCATAGCTGCATATGTTACAGAAAGAAGTGACTATTTTTGGACTTTCCTTTGTTTAGAATTTGATTTTATTTCGCTGCAGGCTATGGGATGATAAGAGACTGCCACAATAAACCAAAAAAACCAAACTTGAAGTGCGCAAAACTGAACCTTACCCCGGAGCATGAGCACGCCCCAAGATATATGAGAAATTCCCCCGAATTGCAGTTGTATATTAATAAAGTGCTATGGCCTGAATGGCCAATGTACAGGTCAGTACCAAGTTCATTTTATTTCTACGCATATCAAAGGTTTTAATGAGCAATCCGCACATACGTATTTTGTGTGCATTTCTCCACAAAACTTAAATAAACATGCGGGCTTGCGTATTCCGTGTGCGAATGGGTTCATTCGCATGCAAACAAAAGGCAGAGACCCTGCGGTTTTTCATGGAATTATGTTTTGTTTATGCGCTGCTCGCAGTTAATTAAACATAAAGAGAATTTCATGTGTGGAATACTCGCATGTAAACCACAAGAACACAAGAACACAAGAACACAAGAGCACAAGACACAAGAACACTGACCTGCGAATAAAGTGCATGCCGTGGATATAAAAGTACCAAAGAAAAAGAGTTTTTAAATATCCTAGATCCTGTGTAAGAATTTGCATAAATATTTAGTCATTTATTATTATATTTGTTTGCATTAATCAATACATTTTTATTGATTTTTTTAGGCACAGTAAATGCTGGTTTCTAGGGGTAATTAATGCTCTAACTACAGCAAATTAAATGAGTTTCCATTTATTAGCTAACAATCTTTTGATGCACAATCAATTCATTAAAACTTTATTTAAGCAGCAATTTTAAAAGAACTTTTCTACTAGAGGCGGTGGGGAGCTGCTCCTCCTGCAGCGTACTCTTTAGTAGAAGAAAAATAGCAATTTTAATTGAATGTTTATGAATGTTGAATGTTTTTAGTTGTTGAAGTGATTTAATGGGATTTGGCGCAGCAGAACGACCTCTGAATACATATCAAAATACATAATAAAATACATATCAAAATACATGAATTTTTACACTTAAAAATCTCCCAATCCCTTGAACGTATCATTTTCTAAAACATTTTTAAGCCCACTGCCATTGAATATAATTTGCTCACTCTCATCACTGTCCAAGTCTCATAGCGGATTTCATTTGTAAAAAGACTTTCCTATATATTTTTCCTATATTTTCCAAGTATTTAATTAACGGCGAAAAAGAATCTCTCGTGAAATTCCCGCTGGGTGTTCTTCATTGTTCCTTTTGGTTTGCTGCACTCTTCAGAGTCTTCAGAGTCTGAATGGTACTCCATTTCACATTTGCTTTCATTTAAGAGCATTAGCAATTTTGCCATACAGACTGTAGTCATGGGAGACGAATCTCTATTAAATTTTTTGTGGGCAGCATTTTTCCAGTTCTGCCAATGGCATAAATATTCTGGGAAATTCGTTTAAATCGTTATCTGCGATTTCCATGTGTTAATAGTCGCAGGTTGCGGGTGGGTGGGGGCTGGCACACGTATCCATGTGTTTTTGATTGTCCCTGAGGGTATTTTTTTTTTTTTTTTTGTATTGCTCGTATGGGGTTGACTTTTAAAGCTTTTCAGAATGTCTGTGAACGGAGCCAGAGTCGCGCCAATGGCAATGACTATTCGTGAAATAATTGATGAGATATGAGCAGCACAACGACTGCCTGGCAGCCAGCCCCGCGGCACTACGCCGCCCCTGCCATTGTATATAACACGATTTAGCTGTATTTGTTAGATAGTAAATAAAAGACTACAACATCAACGTAAAAACAAAGAGAAACCGAACGAACGAACTATGACGTCTGGCAAAACATCTGTGCGAATTTTGAGGCTGCGATTTGGCAAACGGAAAAATATGTCAAGAAATGCGAAATACGAGCAAGGATCAGGCAAGGGCACCATCGGGAAATGTACAAGAGCAACTACGAGTAAGTGGAAACTGCAGACCAAGTGAAAGTCACTTAAATCAATTTATTTATGTAGAGAAGATTGGTATAAACTTTAATTGAAAAATATTGTTGTTTGGTCTAAAGTTTTAGAGGGAAAACTTTGAAATGGGTTTTTGTTTTACTTTCAAATATTTACCATCATATTTTTGGGAAACTTTCAGCAAATATTGGTATAAAATCAAGGACCTCACACAAATATAGACGTAAGCCTGCATGCTGTATGCTCTTCGTTTGTGTTTTTGTTCAACAAATTGCAGTGCTTTGTGCTGCTCCACTTTGATGTTGGTGGCATGCCAGTAATTAAATAAAACTAATTAGTGCAGCATGTTTTAGGAGGTGGGGGTACTTTGAGTACCTTGATATTCTGGCAAATTGTTTGGTCTTTTTTTGCTGCTGCTGCTCTCACTCTCTCTGCAGCGGGGCAGCAATTATTTATCAATTTTAGCGCGTGTTTAAGTAGATTAAATGCTGCTACTTAATCATGTGCTGACTCTATACGTGCACGTATATATATATATTATTGCTATGTATTGTGCCTTTTGTTGACCATGCTCTCTCAACAATAAATAACATGCTTTTAAGCTGTAATAAAACAAAGTGTCGTGGGGCGAGAGAGCGCAGCGCGATAGAGGCAATGCCCACAGAGTGCGATCATTTTTAGTTCGATAATTAGTGGAGTAACTAAACTGACAAAATACTACGCAAGAGGTGGGTGTGTGTGTGTGCTGTGTGTGTGTGTAGTATATAGCAACCCAATCGCACACACAAACAAACACTGAACAAATGGCGACACTTTGCTTATCACTTAAAGTGTCCGCTGCTGCCGAATAGCAACAAAAATAAATGTGAAAAAATTGTGAAAAATATATACATACATATATAACCATAACCATAAACGTAACTGTAACTGTAGCGATCGAAGGCACAATCTAATAATAAAAAGAAAAAAAAAATTGAAATTTCCCAACGCCCAAAATAAAAGTGAAAGGGTGCGATGTCTCATCACTTAATGGGGCGGGGAGAGGGCGGCACCTGAACCTGAATCAGTCACAGTCACATCTGTGCGATCTCGTCGCCCATCTAGATTGATCAGTGTCAAATGGGTAAATCAATTGCGCCGTGCGTGTGTGCTTCAATTGAAGCGACGATCCTCAATCAGCACAGTAATTCACTTCAATGTGATCAAAAATAATGCACCGAACACAGCGACATTATTTATTGGGAATTCCAAGAAATTCCACAACATTTTAACTCACTCCTCGATGCTCGTATTTTTTTGCGAGCACATGGCAGCAGAGAGTCTGCCTATCTAATCGGGCAGCACATGGCCTTGTCGAAGGCAGTTACCATTAAAAATGGACAGATCAAAAACCCTTAAGTCGCGGCTTTTACTTACCATTTGGTTTTCCATGCTGCAGCCACTTAGCTCGAAGCGAGAATCCAACAATCCACAATTAATTGTTGACTTTTCCGCCGATGATCGGATGATGGGGTTGAAAGCTTTCAAGGTTTTATTTGCGTTGATCCAACACTTACGTATGTGGATGGATATGGAAATGGATATGGATTTGGATACATATATGCTATATGCTATTTGTTTTGTTTCTTTTCAATTGTAAACAATTCGCACATCTAATTTGTATTATTAACAACACACACACACACACACACGCAAATATTTGAAGAGCTATTTTTAAAGTGAAGCAAAAGGAAATGCGCAACACAACAAACAGCAATTATTATTATTAAATAATTTGGAATTTAATTTAAATATCCGCTTGGCCGTTTGACCGGCACTTTGGCACTTTTATTTTGGACACTCACTCCCCGTAAATTTTGTATATTATATGTGCACTTTTGTTTACAGGTTTTCTTTCTGCTCAGTTTTACTCTTTAGCGGTTTTACTCTGTGGGGATTTTCTCCTCTTTTCGGTGGATTATTTTTTTGTATTATTCTTTCATCTTTTTTGGTTGCATTTCATTCATTTTATTGCACACTCACAATGCAAACAAAATTTAATTTTCACTTCCGTTTCCGCTTCCTCCTACACTGGCCAACAGCCACACAGCCACAAAGCAAAATAATCTCTCACAATTTCTATGCAAATCTCTGGCTACGCGTCACTAATAGCATTTCCATTCAGATTTCAATCTTGAACTTTTTTCCGCGTCACTTGTCCGCAATTTGATTTGGAAATTCGGGTATTACGGTGCAAGTAATGGCGCCGATGCTATGGTTCGGTTTTAATGGTAACTGGCGCGACGGGCAGCCGAGAGAGAAAGAGACGTGGAAGCAACAAGCGTTTCTGCCGGAATGATAACAATTGTTAACGTTACGACCTGCCAAATGTCTTGGGCAAAAATGCACGACGAAAGCTCTGGGGGAAAAAGCTTCGGCAAAACGCATGTTTCGGCGCGTCTGAAAGCTGCCCATACTCCGTGCCATACCGCGTACCTTTGCTGTGCGTACAGTAGGCATCAGCTACTAAGGAAAAGCTCTCTCAATTGCAAGAAAATATGCAAAAATAAGCGTAATATTGAAGAAGATAAGAGTTATCCGTGGTAGGATGATGGAATTTTCTCAACATCCATCAAGCGAACATTTTCAGATTTTATTTCTGATTCTATGTGGCTTTCATCGTTTCTAAAGCAGTCCATTAAGGTGCATAAATCATCGACAGGCTATCAATTAATTAAATGATAAATCGATCCTTCTTCGGCGCTGATTAATAGTGGTACATACATATACATATGTGTGTGCATTGTGCATATGTGTGTACTAAATATTTGGAATCAAACTGAAGCTGTAACTAATCCACGAACCTTGTACTCAAGATGAACTTAGTAATAAGATGGCAGCCAGCGCGTCCACATTTTCAACTCGCTCTCTCGGCTCTCAGAGAGACAAGCAAGCAGTCCTTCCTTGTTGTTGCTTGCTGATGCACACCGAAAAACGGGTAAATTGTCCTCGAAAGAGTGCAGATGGTGGCGCGATGATGTCACATTATTTATTAAATATGTATGTACATCTTGCCTGTAGCTGATCCAAAATCTTATATGAGAAATGCATAAAAGAAGGTTACATAAAAGAACCAAATATGAGCAATTTCTTGTAATATAAAAACGCCGCTTGTCCTATAAGCAGTAGAAAGCAGTCTACGCCAAGCAGTGACTGACACAACCTCACATTGCTCTGATTTCTCAATCATTGTAGCCGGAGCTCCAAACGTAATTTGCTGCAGCAAATATTCCATTATATTCGTAGATCTCGTTCAGTTAACTTCAGTTCATATTTTATTCTAAACTTTTTGGTACATTTGTGATCAAAGTGACACAAATGCTCGTTTAATGCAAAATTCATTGATTCTCTAAGCTCGCTGCACATCAAGGATGACATTTACGTACAAGGATCTGATAGATGTGGCCATTGGCACACCGGAGTCGGGCCACGTCAACTTCTATGCCCTGCACGTGCTGCTGACCAACTTGGCACAGAAATTGGACTGTCTGGATGAGATTGTGGAGCAGGATGAGTACCTAGCCTCCAATATACGCATGCAGAGCAGCATGAGTGAGTGCTTGCCGGGCGCGGACTGTCACGAGGGATCGTCCTAATGCCTGTCCTTTCTTTCCTCAGTGACAATGCGCAGCCCGTGCTCCAAGTATCGCCTGGTGGGCGGTGCCGATGCGGAGGAAGCACCCGCGGATGCAGCCGCAAGCGAAGCACCAGCTGAAGAGGCTGCACCACCGCCAGCTGAGGAGGAACCAGCCGCAGCAGCTCCAGCGGAAGAAGCAGCAGCTGCGCCCGAACCAGAACCCGAGCCCGAGCCAGCAGCAGCGCCCGAGCCCGAGCCAGAACCTGAGCCAGAGACTGCACCCGAAGAGGCGCCAGCAGCTGCACCCGAACCAGAAGCCGAGGCTGAGCCAGAGCCAGCAGCCACAGCCCGAACCAGAGCCGGAGCCAGAGCCGCCCGCAGTGGCATCCGAGCCAGAGGTGGCGCCTGCCGAGGCAGAGGATCAGGCGGAGCCAGCGATCGTCTCACGCGCCACGTCGCGCACCTCCCAGCGGAGGTCGCACCATCGCCTCGATGGCTCCCTGGTGGGCAACCTGACGCGCCTGGAGAAGCGCATGTCCAAGGTGGAGATGCACAAGGAGCAGGCCAACATGGAGATGCAGACATTCGTGACCAACATGACGGGCCAGATGAAGCTCACCATGGAGCAGCTGAACAATGTGACCCACCTGCTGATCGACCGCAAGCCCAATCCGGATCGCTTCAAGCTGCTGCGACACATTGCCCGACAGCTGCGCGTGCTGATGCGGGCCGCCGACGACGAGGTGTCCATCAGCTGGACCAGCGGCGAGGCTGTGATCGAGGAGATGGAGGCCATGGAGGAGGAAATGGAGGAGGAGGCTACGGCCTCCACCACGCCCACGGAGGTGGAGAAGCCCGAGGAGGAGGAGACCTTGGATCTGGAGCAGCATCTCTGCTACTCGCCCGATCGCATGCTCAACGAGCTGCTGGAGCTCAAGTCGCAGTTCTGCGCCCTCACCAACAAGACCAACGAGCTGGCCGCCGCTCTGCTGAAGCAGGACGCGCAGCATCTGATGGACAGCATGCAGGACCTGCAGGAAACGGTGCGGGAGATCAAGCTGTATATGGCCACCAATCGGGAGGCCACCCAGAGCATGCTCATCCAGGTGAATGCCAATGTCGCGCAGATTGTGCAGCTCAAGAAGTCCGTTACGCACCTGGACGAGATGAAGATCGACAAGACGGAGGTGGAGCTGCTGCTGGCCGAGAAGGTCGACTTCGATCAGCTGGCGACGAAGGTGTCGCTGGAACAGCTCGAGGAGTACAAGGCCCGGCTGGAGAAGCAGTTCTGCGAGGTGCGCCACATCGTCAGCCTGAACGAGAAGAACGTCCTGCAGATCATCGACCATCTGCGCATGACGCTGGGCATCGATGCCCTCGAGCTCGGACTCAAGGACTTCCGCGAGCTGATCGAGAAGCGGGTGGCCATGATCGCCGAGGCGCTGCAAAAGTACATGGAAATGACCAACGATGACTGCGCCGCCGCTGCCGGGCGGGTCAAGGTGCTGCAGGACCTCGCCTGCATCTCCTGCGACACGCCCTGTGTGATGCGCACCGTGGAGCGCTCCAAGGTGCCCTCGCTGCCGGCGGCCAAGGGCTCGACTGGCCTGGGGCCGCTGGTCACCTACGAGCTGGGCCAGATCCGCAAATCGGGCATCATGGGCTACTACCGCAAGGACGAGTTCCCCCACTGTGCCAGTGCCTGGACGAAGGGCACCGCCGGCGCTCCCATGGTCAAGTGTGTGCCACGGCATGCGGGCGGCACCCACACCACCCACACCGCCGACGATCACATGCAGAAGGTGGTGCTGTCCAAGAAGACCTCTGGCTGGCGATAGAACCACAAACATCAGTTGAACTTTTATTTCTCACGTTATTTTCGACACGATTCAAACTAAATTTACAATGTTTCGGGAATGTTTTTACATTGTTTTTCCTCCATGCATATCTACATAATTTAAATTTGGCGCCACGGCAACCAATATGCACGATATATATTGTATTCGCAAGTAACTTCGAAAATTCGAACTCGGCTGTTGGACGGGCACTAAATAAATGAAGAAATCTTAATCTCGAGTGCACAGAACTATCAAAAGATCGTTTTCGCCACTGTCTATCAGATTTCTGTGCCTATATAACCCCAGTCTTTCGACTGGGTCAAGGCAAGGTATGGCCAACAGGAAAAAAACGTCTAAGCTTTTTATAAGGGCCCACGTACAATGCTCACCTGGCTGAATATCGAATATCAAAATTTGATGAATATGATTTTCCTCGGTATATTTACGGCATATTTTGAAAATGACGTCACACTCGACAAAGCAAATCAAGTGAAATATTATATTTTTCCATATATTAATATAATTTTGAAAATGACCGCCAAACTCAGTTAGCGCACAAAACAGCGGTATCAAGTGGCAGCCCGCAGCAACTACGAATTGCAAGAGTCTGGTAGCGCCACAAAACATCGTCACATTCGTTTTATGGTGTTCTTGTTTGTACCTCAATATGTACACAATCCAATAAAAAAGAGTTCTAAAAACTAGCCAATCCTGAACAAAATTTATGTATCTATCGGATAAAATTATTCTTTTAAGGCAGAGAGGGCCAACTACCTCGTAATATTAAACGGAATATCAAAATCGAGGAATATCAACGTCTTGTCGTGTCCGTCAGTATATTTACGGTATATTTTGATAATGGCATGGTATATTTGGGTATATTTATGAGGGTCAGACGGTATTTTTGTAATAAATCCGTCACACACATACTGCACTACAGTTTAACAACAATTGGATTTTGAATGAACAACAACTTTTGTTTTTGAATTTTCGTCGAGGCAGGTCGTTGCCGCGCTTGTTTTCCCATACTCTTGTGCTTTCCGTCTCCGTGCGTGGTGTCGTCGTCGTGTTGTTGGCCAGCGTTGAAACCGAAACCAGCTGGCAAAAATATATTTATTGGCTCGCGGTCGCTGCATTCCGAACAAGTTCTCGACAAATAAATGTTTATTCCGGCCCAGTGACGTGAAATTTTTGTGTTAAATCAAATGTCAATTTATGACTGATCCATTCCAATTGGCAGCGCTGGATCGAAGCCCAAAATACCTATATTCTTTATTAATTGAGCGTGTTGTCACAGCAGAAATTAAACGTCGAAATCAGCAGAACCAGAAACACAAAACATAACACATAAAAACGACAGAGAAATATATTTTTGTATAATCAAAATTCAGAACGAGACGCGAAACGCAAGGCAAACACAGTGCGAGATAAATCGAGTAAAAGAGTGTAAAGGTAGAGAGACGAAGAAAACAAGCAAAACAAAAGCAAGAAGTGAACCCCGAAATATTACAATTTTCTCGATCTTCGCGCGAGCATCGTCCTCCCCTCTCACTCTTATTTACCTGAGAGTGTCCAGGTCCCCCGTCCCCTCTGCCCTTGCAGCCGGCATTTGGTAACGTAACTCGCTCTACCGCTCTCACGGGGCAAAACAAAACAACGCAAAGGAACAGAGAGAAGCAGCAGCAAAAATGGCATTGCAACGGGAAGTAGGCGTACAGGACTTTGTCCTACTGGACCATGTGTCCATGGAGAAATTCATGGATAACTTGCGTAAGCGGTAAGTCAGCGCCAAACCCACATTGATATTTATTGATTTCACATTCCCCTTTGTGGCCTTGTCCTCGCGCTCCCCGCTGCTGTGCGCTGCCACTTGAAATTCTCTTGGTCTAGTTCAAGGCTTCTCTTCTCTTCTTCTGTTTTGCTCCATTGCCAGTGCCAGTGCCAGTGCCAGTGCCAGTGCCTGGGGCTCCCAACCGGTTGCGGTTCTCGGCTTTTCCAGCTCGATTAAACTTGATTTCTTTTATCGGCTTTTCAATTAAACTCTGCCGCATGCCGTTTGCCGGCTCTGTCTGGTCTGCTGTGCTCTGGCCTGGCCTGTTGCCCTGCCATGTGTCGGCTTGGTTCTACTTGAGAGCGCGCTCAATGGACCCATTTGCATGCTCATTTACGAGTGTTTAACTTTGCTCTTTACCTGTTCGTTTTTTGTGAGTGAGTGAGTGGAGTGTTGACGGAATAACTTTCGGTTTTTAAGCATTCATTAGCGGCGCCATTTATACAATTTAAGAGGGAAATGGCAATGGGAAGAGGATGGGGATGGGATGGGGGTACATCTTAGAAGGTTTTAGCCCATCGAAAGAATGTGGCAAAAATAGGAAGAGAGAACTTCCTTATACCCTTCAAATTTGTATTCAAATTAAGCAACACATTTGACAGATTTAAAATTTTTATTTTTTTTTTGTGCTATTTTTGTGCTTACCTATTGGATCACGCTGTCAAGGTGGAAACGTTAAAATATGCAGAGTGGCTATCAAATGATTGAAGTCGCATTTCGTGAGCATCCACAAAAATTTGATGGCAAATAAAAAAAACAAGCAAAATCTAGTTTTGGTTTAAAGTAAATTAACTTGGAAATTGAACAAATCTTTAGCTATAGAATCACACCAGAAGTAAATAAATAAATAATGATTTAGGTGCATTTTTGAGTTACCTGACGAACTGCTACATATAAATAAATACAGCAAATAATTAAAATAAATCAAATAATAAAACAATAAACCGTAAATATATGAGGCAATTATATAATAAACCTTATGGGTATAGCAACAATAACTTTACCTGTTTGCTAGCCCAACAAACCCTAGCCTTAGCACTCTGGCCACCTGTGGCCTGTGGCCAAGCATTGCGCGTGTCAATATTTGTGTGGCCAGCACTGTGGTGGGTTCCAGTTAGCATGTTTTGATAGTTACTGTCAGTGGCAGTGCAGGGTCCACCATTATGTTGGAGTTCCTTTACCTGCGCAGCCCACAGAAGCCCCCACACACAGCACAGGCAGAGGCACAGAGCCAGAGGCACAGGCAGAGGCACAAGCAGAGGAAGGGGCACAGGCAGCGGCAGAGTATGTCATTTCATGCGGCGTGTGTCAACAACTTGTTGCATGTGCTTGTGCTTCCTTTGAAGCACTCTAGCTGGCTGTGTGTCTCTGTACCCCAACCACCTGCCACGGGTCGTTGCATTGCATGCCTCGCTAAGTTTCATGTAAAAACGATCGCTATCACGAAAAGTTCTCGCTACACTGTCGTGTCCACATATTTATCTTGCTGATTAGCAATGGGTCTACAAAATTGTGGCAATAGTTTCGCTTTACTCATATGATAATGAAGTGCTTCATCACTTCATTACGAATGCCCAGGGCCCAGGGCCCAGGGCCCAGGCACTTCAATCCGAAATCCTACCTGACTCAACGCATTATTTGGGCAGTGATTCATTCAATTAGACGAGTCGTAGCGATAGGCACAGCTATATACTATGTATGGGCATATTTAATTACTGAGCACACACACTCAGCAGACGATATATCACAATTACGAATGCGCTGGCTTTGATAAGCCCAAAAGCCAAAGCCAAATGCTTGTCAGATCCGAATCGGTTTGGGCATCCAAAAAAGTAAAAATTAATTGCTTAGGCAGCCGTGGCTGGCACTGGCTGAGTGGATATTGAATCACTAAAGATCATTCATTCATTCGTTGCACATGATAAATGGTTTACTGGTCTGCCATCGATTGCACAACCAAAAACTATAATTAACAGCAGCTTAATGTCACAAAGATGTTAACCCAATTATGTGGAGTGGATCATAAGACCGCTTATCAAAGCCAACAACAACAACGGGCAATTGTTGCGCTGGAAATTGGATTAATTGCATAATCATCTCGGCGATAATTACACACGATTTTCTTTTTCTTTTCTTTTTCTTTTTCATAAGACATAAGACATAACCACAACACGAATCAATTTGCTGTGCCATTAATAAATATTCAGCTGAAAACCCGGAAAAAAAAATGACTACGAGTATTTGTTGCACAAGGAAAACCCCCCCAACAAATTGAGGGTCAAAAACGAGCCAAAACCAAAAGAAAGAGAAAAGCGAAACACGTAATTGGACGAAAAAAGGCGAAAACGTGTAGAAAATAAAATGAAATTGCAGTTAAAACAAAACTCACTTTCATTGCGTTGGCCAAATGGGAAATAACTGCATTTCATTTGGTTTACATTTTTAGGGGGGCATATAACACTTGGTGGAGCAGTGGGGTGCTATGGGCTAGGGTATGCACTTTGCTACAGCCAGCAGGAAGCAGCTAGAAGATTTTTTAATTATATATTAGCTTGATCTGCATAGCTGTACTTTGGTTTCCAGGCGCATTCTCTAATTTAAGAGCTGCTAAATAAATAATAATAGATAAATAAATAAACAATAAATAAATACTAATAAATAAATAAATAATAAATTTTAAGCTGCAGTTCCAGTCTTTTTGCTCTTCAAATTTACCTAATAAATATATTTATATTACATATTATATATTATATATATGTATATTTATATTATATATATTTATATTTTTATTATTTATGTTTATATTATATATTTTTATATTTATATTATTTATAGTTACATATATTATATATATTTATATATATATTTCTTTATTCCATTATTGTTTTTATTGCTGCTGAAACTGCCTTAGAGTATTTAATCTTCGACGCGTCGAAATGTTTTCCCTCATGCATTTTCACTTAGATTTGCTGTCGTAGTTTGTTGGCAATGACATCATCTGTTTGGGATGGACATGGACTTGGCACAGCGAGTCTCTTCGTCTGCTTTTATTTTGGCACCCCAAAATATCTCCCCAAGAGTGCCCTCTTTTATTTTATTTTCAATGCAAAATATATTTATTAAAAGGCTCTCGTCGCTTTAGTTTTTGGTTCTTCGTGGCTCTTGCCCTTGCGCTGAGTCACTCCTCTGCGTATCTTGCAGATACTCGACTCTCGACGAGTCAACAATAACAAAACACTAATGCCGAAGCGAGCAACAGCAAAAAGAGGCTGGAATAAGAATGCCATGGCGTAGCCAAAAATACAAACCGGTTGATGGCGTCAGTTTGGCCAAAGACTCACCCACAAAATACAACAGAAAAACAACAGAAAAACAACAGCAACAGAAACAAAAAATGTGCTTGGAAGAAAACTTGTTTGAGTTTACCTACCAGCAGAAAACCTAAAAAAAGAGTTTCCTGAATTGTTTGATCTGTGCCCAAGTTCACAGCAGAGCAGCAGCAGAGCGGCCCCAGGAGTTTTTTTTTTGGTTTTTGTTTTATGACTGCCATTAAGTCAAGTGTCCTGCTCATGGGAGGGCCATAAAGTGCACTGATTGATTGCCCTTTGACCCATTCAGTTGCACTCGCTGCACACAGCTCACTTCGATCTTTCGTTTAGTTTTCATTTTCGGTTTTCGGTTTTGTTTACGCATTTATTTGGCCCACATTCTCGATTGTAGATCATCATTTTTGGTGCTTCTGTTTACAGTTTTTGTGGCTCACTCATGGATTTCCCATGAACTGCCGCTGAACTTTATATTGCTGGGAAACAAAACAAAAATGGACATTTATTACGGCTATGAATTTTCGTGATATTATTTTTGGGGGATTTTAAATTAAATGACAACGAGACAAAATGTGCTTTACGAGCTGATGCAGTACAGCTTGAGCTTGTACAATTTAATGAGCCAAAAATAGAATTATGTGGGCAGAAAATGTACACTTTGAGGAATCAGCATTAAAAGGGGGTTCCTTGATCTTTTCACATGCAGATTATAATGACTTGAGTGGGGGGGGTTCTCTGGTGCTCTGTTGCTCCTCTTTTAGCTTACAAATGTATGAAATAAAATTTACCACAGTTTACTGAACTTTTAACTGAAGCGTTGAGTCCGTAAAACACTCTTGAAACATTTTTGTATCAGCCCCACAAATCAGTTCTTGTTTGCCTCAGTTCTTGTGATCTTCAAGTGCTGCCGCAGCAAGTGCCGCCACACACTATTTACACACTTCATAGATTGCCTTTTGTCTTATCAAGTGAGAACAAGAAAACAGCTACAGATGCAGCTACAGCTACAGATGCAGCTACAGCTACAGATACAGACAGATACAGATGCAGCTACAGCTACAGCTACAGATTTAGGCCAGGCATCGCAATGAATCATTCAAGTGACGTCCCCGAAACGCTCAATGCAAACAGCAAACTGCATTTCAATTTCAATTTCATTTTTGAATGCTTTTCGTATAATTCCATTAAATTTATTTTATTTTATTTTTACTTAATTTTTTTTTTTTGGCTTTGTCAAGGCTTAGGATTTTAGTATGCCACACTCGAAATTCAAAATGCACTGAAAATAAAAACTGTTTTGTTGTTGTTGAGTGCCAAGTGAAGAGGCATTTTTTTTGTGGGCAAACAAAAACTTTGAGACTGAAAAAATAAAATAAAACATTTATTTATGAGTGTTTTATGACTCTCAAATGTTGGTGTGGTGTCACTTTACACGAATAGAATAACTCCTGAGAGTTCGCTGGCAGCACTTGGGCAAATCTTATCGCTCAGCCCCCACAATTGATAGTATTTATCAAATGAAGAAAATAATAAAAAAATATGTATGGCTGCACCTTTTGGTGTGGTGTGTGTGGTGTGTGGCAGTGTGGCAGCTACACCCTGATACGTAGCATTCCTTAGGGGCAAGCATTTATTTATTTATTTGCTAGCCGATAAGATTGCCAGCGCCAGAAGTGGTCGCAGAAAATATATTTTTCAACCCAGTAAAGTACATCGATAGCCTGCCTGGGTCTGGGGCTTTTTGGCTGCTATTGACGGCCCACGTACGGCACGGCAATTGGACATGGGTAATACTTATCGTCAAGGTGATAAGCGGGCTGCTTATGCAATTGTTTTGGTAACTTGAAGACCTTCTGTGGGATTATGTTACTTCCCCTATGGAAAGCCCACAGATTTGATATCAAATTCGGTTTATTTTCTGCACTTTTTTGATGGGCATTTATTACAGATGCCACTGCTTATTTGTACAAGTGTTTCGATGGTTTTTTCTGGCAGCCGAAAGCTATTCAATACTTCAGGAATGCTTTTTCCTTCGCCGATTGCCATCCGTGTTTATTTTTACAGTGGAAATAAAAGCGAAGCGGCGCGGGGAAAAACTTCATCTGGCCAGTTGCAGTTGTGCAGTTCAAAGGGAAACTCTTTCAACGCTGCCTCGCTGTAAACATTTCTCGATCGTTGCCTCCCACCTCCCAGGTCTAACTTTGCCTGCCTTTGCCTGCCTTTGCCTGCCTTAGCTTCTCCTGTCTGCTGATAAGCGCTTATCAAATGACTTGGCAATTGCTCCAAGTGTGATAAGCACTTCTAACGATACCCAAACGGAAATCAAATCATTTACATAACGTCACCCAAGCCCAAGGTTCGATTTGATTGCCACGCAACAGAGATCGCTGGCAACAGAGAATCGCTGGCATCTCTGGCATCTCTCACTGCTGTTTCCCTACATTAATGTGCAAATTCTGGGAAAGAAAAAGAGCGTAAACTGAGGGAACCAAACTAAAGCAGCAAGACGGAGGCTGTGCCAGACACTGGGAACAAACTGGAGAGCCCGTCTAGAGTCTAGACGACGCGCCACTGTTGCTGCTGTTGCTGTTGCTGCTCTTCTGTTTGTTTATTCTACAGAGCTCAGAGCAATGTTTGTCATTCGCATTGCAATAACTTTTACTGGGTTCATTTGGAGTATGGACGGGAGATGGGGGCTGCATCTGCCTTTCGTTTACACAATTCTTTATCAAGTTCTAGCGCCCTGTCTGTCCAGCAGCAGCAGCAGCAGCTCCCTGCCCCACTCCTGCGCTCTGCTCCTGTTAATTGATTTGCGTCTTCTGCCTTGCTGCCTCGCTGCCTTGCTGCCTCGCTGCCTCTCTGCCTTCTGCCTCTCTGCCTTTTGGGTGTAAATTGAAGCTAATTTGAAAGCATCCCCAGATGCAATTGTGCATTGCGCAAATTGAGTAAGAAAACAGAACAAGAAAACGAAGAGAGCCAGCAGCCAGCAGCCAGAACAGGATGTACAATGCAAATGCAATGGAAATGGAAATGGAAAGTCTTGTGAGAAATGCGCTGTGTGAAAAGTTCTATTGCCGCCTTTGTTCTCCACAGAGGCTACACAGATGTGTCTGCCGTCTTCCATCTACTGTCTGCTGTCTGCTTTCCGCTCTCTTGTCTGTTGTTCGTTGTCGGCTGCGGTCAGTCAGGAAAGTTGGCTAAAATGCTGGAGATAGAACCAGGCAGGCAGGCAGGCAGGCTGGCAGACAGGCTTTCTGGCAGTTCTGTTTCCCATAAATGCAATTATTGGCAGCCGTTCAAGAAATTAGCGTGGGCTTTTGACCTCTTCCACGCACGGATAGATCGGACTTTCTTTTGCTACATTTTACTTGGCTATGAAAGTGATCAAAAGTGATAAATCAAGGCAATCGCTATTTGCTTTTAGTGTAGGACACAATTTTTGTGCATTTTAATTCAAAATTATTTTATTTTATTTATTTTTTCATTCTTGCAAATTGCTTTCAAAAATTGGAATACAAAATATTTATTTGCTGCAAAGTTTTATTTTAAAGTTGTATAGCGAGTCTTTGGGCTGGTAACACGTTAGTTCCCGCGTCATAATTAAAACCAATGAGCACTTAAAAAGATTTATAAGAAGCAACTTGCTTTATTCTCCACGAAGCTCTTCAATTACTCAGGGAATACTCCCAAAATAATGACTGTGCCCAGCCCTTAGACGGGGGGGTATAAAGTCAAGTTACTCGTTACCCTATGCCGCTATAAGCAACTCGTTACTCCATTCCGCTATTAGCAACTCGTTACTACATTCCGCTATTAGCCACTCGTTCTTATATTCCGCTTTTAGTCATATAAAACATTATTTACTGCTCATGTACTATAGCTAATATTTTGATAAATAAATTCTACCCTACCCTAAATATGGGAAAATATATTTATCGCCCATTCCATCAACTACTCCGCTACCGTCGAGTGTGCACATTCAATCTGGCTGCTCTTCTCTCATTCATTCTGCTATCGAAATCGCTCAATAAATCGCTCAAATTCAATTAGACAAGAGACCAGAGCTGAAACAAACCCCCAATAAAAGCCAAATAAAAACATTGACCCACTAAAAGCCCAAATCGATATGACGTCAGCCCCAAAAGCAGCAAACATTTTCCACAACGAATGCGAAAAGTGCAATGCAAAAGTTAACCTATCGATTTTCTGTGTGGCCTTTCTGGCTCTGGTAGTAAAAATGTTTCCTAGCCAAGAGTACGAGAGTTCTACCAGTTTTATTCATGACTCATGGGGATGTAATATAAAATGCGTTGCAAATATTTAATGACAACATGCAAATTGCATTTTGAGAACCAGCAACAGACGGAGGCAGCTGAGTCACGGCGCTTGCCTGAGACGTGTTAGCTAAGCCGAAGCTCAGCCCACAATTTGTTCATTGATAAATGTAAATAATTCAAGCACAATATTGAAGGTCTTCTCGCACAACATCAGGAAAGATGACTCACAAAACGCTAATAAAATAATGCAAAATATACGTTAAAAGTAGTGTGAAAACAGGCTGTGAAACTCACACAGAAAATCAAGACATATCGGCATAACAAATTGTGGCTGGAATGTGCTCTTACATTTTGTACAATAATAACGATATAATAATAATAATATAATATATAATATATAAAATATATATAGCTGCAAAATTCTGTTGATTTCATTGTTTTCTTTTGGCGCGCTCTTTTATCTTTGATTACGTCATTTGCTGGTCATGCAGCGGACCCCTGTAACAACTCCAGCAAACAATAAAAGACGGCGAACAGCTGAGGAGAGTATTGAAAGCCCGAGCCAGCCACAAAAATCATTATAATGAATAACCCAGTCAACTGGCTTGCCATATTCAAGTTTATGAAGTGCGCGAAAGAATGAAAATGTGGCGGGGAGAAGATGTGGAAGAAGACGTAAAGAAGAATGTAAAAGAAAATATTTTATGATTATGTTTGGGATTCAGCAGCAGCAGTGGGGGGAAAGCCCCAAACTTAAAAAGAACAAAACACACAACAGAACAGAAATCATGTGCCAGCACTTGGGCACACACAATAAATTATATGTACAGATGTATGCACAGATGTATGAAAATATTACTGAGGAGCAAGTGCCATATGATACAATAAAAGAGCCAAGCCGATTAAGGCAAGACATTAAAGGAGCTATTAGGACTGGCGCGTTTTTGTAGGGGAATTTATGCCAGAGACGAGAAACCATGAGTCAAACTTTAGAAACGCAAAAAAATTAAAATTATAATATATAATAATACTAATAATAAATAACAAATATTTAACAGCTCTCAATGGGCATTGCAAACAGAGCTATGCACTTAAGACACATTTAGAGCTGTTAAATATTTGTGTTAATTATTTTACTTAAATTTATTTGTTTTAATTTAATTTCAAGCTCATAATAATTGAAGTAAAAAATGTGCAAAAGCTCAAAGGATTGTAGCTTGTAAAATATGTTTGTCAAATGATAACTGTGCTCTGGTTTCATATTAAACAATTTTATTAATTAATAATAAAAATAAATAAATAAAAAAATAAATAATAAATAAAAATAAAATAAAAATAAAATAATTAATATTAAATAAATAAATTTTTTTTAAATAAATGAATGCTGATAAACTACTTGAGCAATGCAATGGATACCATCAAGGAAAGAATCTCATACTCATAGCTCAAAGTTTAAGTCCAGAACTAATGCCAGACTAATGCTGTCATCCTCTAATTTACTTCGTTAGCGTGAAATAAATAGAATAAGCTGCTAATTGCATTTGTTTACTAACAGCTTCAACGCTAATTCAATGGAAATATGTTCAGAAATAAGCTAAGATCCTCACTGCCGCATAACTTGTCCCGGATTGAGCTGTTCAGCGACTCAAAGAATTGTTCACTTTCCTTGCCGCTGCTTAATAAATTCCGCAGGTAATGCGGAAACCTCCTGCAGCGTTCAATCACCTGCTGAATGAGCTCATGCGTTGCCCTGCCAGCCTGGCCAACTCTGTTGTCCAGCTCTTGCCCGTAACAATTACGCCCAAAATGTAATTTCTATAGCCTCATTTGGGCGCCTACGCAAAAGGCAAGTGGAAAGTCATGCCAGTCGGGCCACCTACAAATTGTTGATGGCACGTCAATCATGCGCCACGTGGGCGGTGCCACATCACTCCACTCCCTCCCCCCCCCCCCACACACCTGACAAGGTGTCAATATGAGACAGAACATACCGCGCAGTCAGGCAATGGGAAATCATAGAAATCACACACGAAATGGAGACTAAGAGGCTTGCGGCTTGCTGCTTGCCCTTTTCGCTGCTAAGACGGGAGACCTCCCCCCCCCACTCGTAGGATGATGGAGCTGACCGCCTTGTTGTGCTTAAAATTTAACAAGCGTACTAAACGCTTTCTTGGACCCTGCCTGCCTGCCTGGAGTTCACTAGTTCAGCGCTATTATTAACGCCCTGAGGGCACACATTTTGCCATTTGTCGCCTGTCACATTTGTGACCCAAATGTGAGGAGTCGCGGCGGCAACAGTAACAGAAAGAGCAGCCAGACACAGAGACAGTCGCAGTCGCAGGCTATAGAAAACGAAACAGAAAGCTGAAAAGCCAGCAGCAACCTGTCTATAAATAAACACTGAAAAACTTAAGTAAAAACATGTGTTGCCCGACTTCTGGGCAGCGTGCGACGCGACCCGCCGACCAGCCAAAACATAAACACAAACAAAATGCACGGCGCGGCCATTAACTTTGTGTGTTTTGTCTTAATAATTTTTCTCCACTTTTCTTTGCTTGGCTTGGCTTGGTTTTGTTTTAACAATTTCTCCGTTTTGTTTTTTGCTTGCCTTCATTTTTTTGTAGCTTTTTTTGGGGCTTAACTTTTGCCGGGCTTTGGGCAGTCGCAGGCGGCGCTTTTTGTGGTTTTGTAATACCTGTTGCACAGTGGGGTTGGCCCATGGGTTGGCTCTGCTCTGCTGTAATTGCCATAGAGTTAGCCATTATTTTATGGGGCAGCATTAGCCAAGACAGCGCGCACTTTGCATTGTCTGTGTGTAGTTTTTGGCATACAATTTGCAGCTAACTGGGGGCTCTTAGTTATAATTATTCATGGGGTACTGAGACAATATTTTAATGATTATTTTTATAATTTATTTTATGTTAATATTTCCACTCTTTTGCTACACCTCTAAGCTAAATCTAATCCATTCTTTCCTGCCTCTTTGCTGTGCCACTTTTGATTGTGTTTTATCAGTTTTTAATTCCTTAAGTTGCATGGAAATATTTGCCTTGGCCCGTTCCACTTTAAGTTGAATGTTTTTTTGTTCCTTGGCAAGTTCTGCACTATCTTTGGTACAATTCTTAGTTTCCGATAAGATTGCAATGGCTATTGATCTGTAGCTGTGTTGAGTACTGAATTTTACCCAGTTCAATGGAACTAATTCCCAACCAGACCAAGGCGCTATTTTTGTTGCTGGGCTTAGCGCTATCTTTATAGTTTTTCTTTTCTGATAATTGTTTAGATTATGTCAGATTATAGCGCTCTGGAATTAGTTACTTTGTGTATGAGGCCACTAGCTTAGTTCAATTGATTTGCTTAGCTTAAACAGGATTTTCATATACTTTAAAAATAAATAGTTAGTTGCTTAATTAATTAATTTCATATAGTTTGAAGCTAATACTAAGTGGAAGAAGCTCTTTAAAATATAATTAGAATTTTTCTATTTTTAATACTTTTTATTATAGCATTAAAAGATAAATGAATATTGCCCTAAATAACTCTAGAAGAATTATATTTAATTACTATTCATTATACGCAAATACTTAGGCTTCAAGTTAAGCCCAGAAATGATTTTAGTTTATTTTAAGCAAATTTCAGCATTATATTTTCCATTTCCCATTGATTTTCCCTGACAATACTTTAGGTTTCCATGATGCTTACCCATTCTAAAAACAGAACTGCTTGCATGCCTCACATTTCGACAGATTGAAAAATTCTATGGCTGGGGGATACCCCAACCTCTGCCCATTCTCCTGCCAGCCATCGAAATTGACCCACTTAGCGCGCATTCAGTTCATCATTTAATCAACACAACAGAACTGAACGAACTGCAGACGCGATCTTTTTTGGCGCCTTACAAACTGCATACAAAATAAATGCAACACCCACCCACACACCCAGCCAGCCAGCCAGTCAGACAGCTAGCCAACCAGCCAGCCAGCCATGCGCCCCTTTCAGTCAATCAAAAAAAGGAAAAAGAAATGATCAAAATTTTGATGCACACATCAGGCATCATCGACGGCAATCAATTTGATTATACGGCGCACCCCGTGAGATTAACGGAGAGGTGGCACATAAACCCAGATCTCTGGCAAAACATATTCGAATAGAAATCCACAGGCGCCAAACCACGGGCGGTGCTGCTGGCTTCCACATACACTCAACAATGGGAGCATTTATTTTATGCCCCAAATCCATTTTTTGTAAATTAAATGTATTTCCAAACATTGCATTAAATAATCTTTTTGTTTCTCTCTCTCTCTTGTACAGTTTCCAAGCTGGCTCCATCTACACATACATCGGCGAGGTGTGCGTCTCGATGAATCCCTACAGACAGATGAACATCTACGGCCCGGAGACCATACGCAAGTACAAGGGTCGCGAACTGTTCGAGAATGCGCCGCATGTGTTTGCCATTGCGGATGCCGCCTACAGGGTGCTCAAGCAGCGCCACCAGGACACCTGCATACTGATCTCCGGCGAGTCGGGTGCGGGCAAGACGGAGGCCTCGAAGATCATCATGAAGTACATAGCGGCAGTGACGAATACCCAGGGACAGAACGAAATTGAAAGGTGAGTGAAACGCAACTAAAGGGAGAGATCTTTAGTTAAGATTAAAATTAATAAAAATGAAAATTGGTAAAAATTAAAATTAGTAAAAATTCGAATTAGTAAAAATTCAAATTAGTAGAAATTGAAATTAGTAAAAATTAAAATTAGTAAAAATTAAAATTGGTACAAATTAAAATTAGTACAAATTAAAATTAATAAAAATTAAAATTAAAGTTGGTACAAATTAAAATTAGTAAAAATTAAAATTAATAAAAACTAAATTTGGTAAAAATTAAACTTAGTAAAAATTCAAATCAGTAAAAATTCAAATTAGTAAAAATTACAATTAATAATAATAAAACTAATAATTGGGAATATTTTTATTAAAATGATTAAAATCACTGGAGTAGTAGTATCCACAGCAAAGAGCATAAATAACCCTTAACTAAAAGATTTATTTTATGTGCCATAAACTTCCAGTTCAGAGCCAAGAACTAGTTCATTAATTCCCAAGCCGTTTTCACTGAGTACACCATAAATAACGAGCAGTCTGCCTGTCAATTTACCAACTCGCAAGCTCAGCCTGGCGAGCTGAGAGAATGCTCTCAGAGCCCCATCACAATACTGCGAACTAGACAGTGGGAAACCCGCAACCCAACCTGTATATCTGAACTACCCGTACAAAACTCCAGAGGGAAAAAACAATCTAACTTGCCATTGTTTTTGCATGCAAATTGCAAGTGGAATTTTCCTTGGCAGTGCCTGAAGCAAGGCCAGCAAATAATTTCTAATTAGGCAAAGGCCCCCAGAAGGGTATTGGCAACATTCCGCAGATAAAGAATAATCGGCACACACACACTGACCGAAGACAGTCATCGCGTGATGACACTCTGATGACATCAGACATCATTCACATCAAAAACTAAGCCTTAAGTTACCGAATTAATTGCCACACTAATTGCCTGCCCCACCAGTCCAGTCCAGTCCCGAAACCACTTTGTCTAAGCGACTTTTATCACTTTGGGGCGTAGTTTAAGGTGCACCATTAAAACCCCACAAAGAACTCTGCAGCAGACCCTGGGCCCAAGCCCCAAACATAATAACCCAACGAAATTGCCAATTTTTAGTGGCACAAATGGAATTTTAAATGGGGCAGGGATTAGTTCTAGGGCCATTTAGCAAATTACGCTGAAACGCGGGCCACAAAAGCAACGTTTTAAAAGGCATTTAAGTGCAATTCTGCAGCGATTTAATTGCATTTTTTATGTATTAATGTTTTCATTCTTTTTTTTTTAATCTGTTTTGCTCCCTGCAGAGTGAAGAACGTGCTCATACAGAGCAATTCGATATTGGAGACCTTCGGCAATGCGAAAACGAACCGCAACGACAACTCGAGTCGTTTTGGTAAATATATGGACATTGAGTTTGATTACAAGGCGGATCCAGTGGGTGGCATCATCACCAACTATCTGCTCGAGAAATCGCGTGTGGTGCAGCAACAGCCCGGCGAACGCAATTTTCACAGTTTCTATCAGGTGAGTTCTACTCCTACATTACCCTCTCTCCCTCTATCACACTCTTCCGCACTCTCGCACTCTAAGTCCTACTCCTACACTACTCTCCCTCTCCCGCCCGCTCTCGCACTCCCGCAAGCTCAGTCCTACACTACACTCTCTCGCTGCCTCGCACTCTTGCACTCTGAGTCCTACTCCTACTCTCTCGCTCTCGCACACTCTTGCACTCTGAGTCCTACTCCTACTCCTACACTACTCTCCCTCTCTCGCCCGCTCTCGCTCTCCCTGCAGCGGGTGCTATGTGTGTGGGCGACTATTTACTCAAGTGAGTCAGCGTGACGCGTGCCGAAAAGGTGACGAAAGGCAGGCAGGGCCATGGGGCGTCAATTGCTGTGCTCGGGTGGGTGCTCGGGTGGTGCGCTGTACTCGTGTGTGCTGTGCTAGCAGGTAGCTGGGAACTATTCTCTTCGGCTGGGCAGACAGTTATTGTCGTTGCTGTTGTTGTTGTTGTTCTGCTGTAGGGTGTGTTCGACATTTAATGGACATTTAACTTGAATGCGAAAGCAATTTGAGACAGCTTTATGCAGGGTGGGAGCGAGGGCGGGCAGGCACACATATTTACGAGTATATTTCCTAATTTTTTTTTCAAAACTCATTTCCGTTTTGGATGAGTAAGTTGTGCTAAAACTGAAATCGAAACTGATATCACAAAATTAAAAAAAAACAACAGCCAGAACATTTTGTCATATATAATATATGTATTTCGCGGTAATTTCGGCGTTGATAAGCCAATGGCCATGAACATATACATATATTAAACTGTTGGAATGCCCACACACACTCATGAATATTTCAAGTAAATTTTAGCACTTGTCTCTCAACTAATTAGCGCAACAAACCACATAAAAGAGCAAAGACTATTCATTTAATTACACATTCTGACAGTTGTTAAATTTAGTTCAATTACTGAACTATTGTCCCTGGTCTTTGGCTTGGCATGTTGATGATATCATCGGAATGATAACATAGCCTACGCCCCATACCATACCCTAGCATACCCACACCCTCCCCTGACTTATCCACTAAGCAAGCAACAGCCAGAGTGCGCGTAACGCACCTTTAATTATTGAGTATATATGAGTATAATGCCACCATTGTTCAGTTCGATTTAATCGGCAGAGGTGTTAATTAACAGAGCTATGCGATTGCCAGCTAGATTATTTAATTGCAAATTGATTAATTTAGTAATTAGCACCGCCATAAAGTGTTAATTCTGCATCAATTTGAGCTTTATCGGGATTCTGGTATAGTTGAAGACTTGGGCGGGCTTTCAGCAAAATAAATCAGGGTTTACAAATGGGTGGGGGTTATGAGTCCAAAATGTGTACTAGGTGTATGAAATACAGCTACGCTATTTTTAGAAAGAATCGTGAAACATCAAAAACTTTTATTTGCAATTTCATTTTTTATAACTCTAATTTTCATTTTTTTTATTTTAATTTTAAATGTGTTGCAATTTTTATTAGCAATTTAATTTAATTTTCAGTTGTTTTTTTTAAAATAGAAACAATGGTTTTTATTTTAAATATGTATTAAAAAATATAAAATAAGAGCTATACAAAAATTAAATTAAATTGCTTATAAAAGTTATTAAGTAATTTTTTATTTTTTTGTATTATAAAAATCACTAATAGCTCTTATTTTATTTAACAATTTTTTTGAAGTATAAACTTGTGTTAGCAATTTAATTTTTTTTTAAATTTATTTAATTTAATTAATTTTTGTATAACTCTTATTTTATATTTTTCAATAGTTTTTATTTTTAACTTTCTTACGCTGCCGGAAATAAAAACTGCACGAAATTTGGCACCTCATCGATCATAGATTGCATTGTGTGTGTGTTTTTGGCTAAATATAATTATGACTGATAGATCCATAGATAGTTACTTGGTTACTGGACTTTCGCACTTATTCGTGTGACACTTTGATGGTTAGTAACGGGTGCAAAAGTAACTGTTAAATGTGGATTTTCTTATAGATAAAATTAGGTATGTTTTTGGGGGTTTTCACTCACTCCGCGCTGAACCCATTGCCTCCCCAGTTAAGCATGGGGAAATTCCCCAGCTAAATTGGCCAAACGGAAATTCAATAATGGACAGGCACGTCCACTAATTGTCTGCTGTGCTAAATACTAGCGGCATGGATATGGTCACTGCATAATTTGTGCTCGCACGATGCACTGTCTGAACTAATGGCCCCCCCGCATTTGGGTTTCCATTTCAGCTCTTGCGCGGAGCCAACGACAATGAACTGCGCCAGTATGAGCTGCAGAAGGAGACGGGCAAATATCATTACTTGAACCAGGGCAGCATGGACATACTGACGGAGAAGTCCGACTACAAGGGCACCTGCAACGCCTTCAAGACGCTCGGCTTCTCCGCGGATGAGGTGCACACCATTTGGCGCACAGTCGCCGCTGTGCTGCACCTGGGCAATGTGGAGTTTCAGAGTGAGTGTCGCACACACACACAGAAATCTATGCCCATTGGTTTTTGTACTAACTTTATTCCGTTTATGCCCCCCCGCAGCCATTGAGGACGAGCTGGTGATTACCAACAAGCAGCATCTGCAGTCGACGGCCAAGCTGCTGCAGGTCACCGAATCGGAGCTGTCGACGGCACTGACCAAGCGCGTCATTGCCGCCGGCGGCAATGTCATGCAGAAGGATCACAATGCCACACAGGCGGAGTACGGCAAGGATGCGCTGGCCAAGGCCATCTACGATCGCCTCTTCACCTGGATCATATCGCGCATCAATCGCGCGATTCTGTTCCGCGGCAGCAAGACGCAGGCGCGCCACAACTCCGTCATTGGCGTGCTCGACATCTATGGCTTTGAGATCTTCGATTCGAATAGCTTCGAGCAGTTCTGCATTAACTACTGCAACGAGAAGCTGCAGCAGCTGTTCATTGGTGCGTGTCGAGTGGATTTAATGCTCGATTCAAGCTAATTAAATTATGTTTTTTTTCCATCCCTCAGAACTGGTGCTAAAGCAGGAGCAGGAGGAGTACCAGCGCGAGGGCATCGAGTGGACGAACATTGATTACTTCAACAATAAGGTGAGTCTCGAAAGGCAAACGCACAGCAACGCCCCTTAATCCCCGCTTAATGCCTTGCAGATCATTTGCGATCTGGTGGAGCAGCCGCACAAGGGCATTATCGCCATCATGGACGAGGCCTGTCTGAGCGTGGGCAATGTGACCGACGACACGCTGCTGGGTGCCATGGACAAGAACCTGAGCAAGCATCCGCACTACACCAGTCGCCAGCTGAAGCCCACCGACAAGGAGCTGAAGCATCGCGAGGATTTCCGCATCACGCACTACGCCGGCGATGTCATCTACAACATCAATGGGTTCATCGAAAAGAACAAGGACACGCTGTACCAGGACTTCAAGCGGCTGCTGCACAACTCCAAGGACGCGAACCTCAGCGAGATGTGGCCGGAGGGTGCGCAGGACATCAAGAAGACCACCAAACGGCCGCTGACAGCGGGCACACTCTTCCAGCGCTCCATGGCCGAGCTGGTGGTGACGCTGCTGAAGAAGGAGCCCTTCTATGTGCGCTGCGTCAAGCCCAACGACATCAAGAGCTCCACCGTGTTCGACGAGGAGCGCGTGCAGCATCAGGTGCGCTACCTGGGCCTGCTCGAGAACGTGCGCGTGCGTCGCGCCGGCTTTGTGCACCGCCAGCGCTACGACAAGTTCCTGCTGCGCTACAAGATGATCTCCCAGTACACGTGGCCCAATTTCCGGGCGGGCAGCGATCGCGACGGCGTGCGCGTGCTCATCGAGGAGAAGGGCTTCGCGCAGGACGTGAAGTACGGCCACACCAAGATCTTCATACGCTCGCCCAAGACGCTGTTCGCGCTGGAACAGCAGCGCAACGAGATGATACCGCACATTGTGACGCTGCTGCAGAAGCAGGTGCGCGGCTGGATCGCCAGGCGCAACTACAAGAAGATGCGCGCCGCCATGGCCATAATGCGCGCCTACAAGACCTACAAGCTGCGCAGCTACGTCCAGGAGCTGGCCAATCGCTTCCGCAATGCCAAGCAGCTGCGCGACTACGGCAAGAGCATTCAATGGCCGCAGCCGCCGTTGGCTGGGCGCAAGGCCGAGTCCAAGCTGCATCGCATCTTCGATTTCTGGCGCGCGTGCATGATACTGCGCAAGTATCCGCGCAGCGAGTGGCCGCAGCTGCGACTGCAGATCATTGCGGCCACTGCGCTGGCGGGCAGGCGACCCTACTGGGGCCAGCAGCGCCGCTGGCTGGGCGACTATCTGTCCAATTCGCAGGACAACAGCGGCTACGATTCGTACACGACGAATGTGCGCAACATGAAGAACCACGGCGGCGGCGACTCCTTCCGCCAGGTGCTCTTCTCGGGCTTCGTCAAGAAGTTCAATCGGCACAACAAGCAGGCGGATCGCGCCTTCATTGTCACGGACTCCACCATATACAAGCTGGATGGCATCAAGAAGAAGTTCCGCGATCTGCAGCGCTCCATTGGCATCAGAGAGGTGAGTTCTAGTTGGCTTTTGCTTGGAGTTCACCTCTAACCTCACTGGCACTGGCCCTTCTGCCCCACAGCTGACATCGATCAGTGTGACGCCCGGACGCGATCAGCTGATTGTGTTCCACTCGCCAAAGAACAACGATTTGGTGTTTGCGCTGCAAGGCGAGACGACCACACTGCGCGAAGATCGCATTGGCGAGCTGGTGGGCATCGTCTGCAAGAAATACCATGAGTAAGTCTCAGCCAAAACACTGGAGATCCAGCACCCAAGTAGCCCTGTCTAAATTTCTTACTCTGTCTTGCAGCTTTACGGGCACGGAACTGCGCGTCAATGTGAGCAGTAATATTGCCTGCCGCTTGGGCGACAAGCCGCGCAACATTGTGGTCGAGGGTGCGGCCAATGTGGAGACTCCAAATTTCCGTCATTCCGCTGGCAGCATTATCTTCGAGGTGCCCTCATCCTACTGCGTCTAAGCGAGAGATGGAGAGCTAGAGAGAGAGAGAGCTGACTCCCACAACCTTTATTGTACATTTTGCGAGCAAACAACCTAAGCTAAGGATCGTTCTACTTAAAGCCTTGTCCACTGATCTGTCCTGTCCACTATGTAGCTAATCCTCAACTCTGTGTATACCGTGTGCCTTCTGCTAACCCTCACCCTGCTCCCCCCCCCGCCACCGCCCTCGCCCAGCCAGCCACCCACAATTGTAGTTGTAAAAATGTTTTCTAGTTAGTTCTACATGTAGCTGTGTGTGTCTGTAATTTTGTACATTTTTCTATTACGTATGTTTTAAGCAGATTTATTTATTTAACACGAAAAAAACAACAACAACAAAAACAATGTGAAAGATCGATCCACCAACTCTGCCTGTTGAGCTGGCAGAGCAGACAACAACAACAACAACAAAATTAAAAAAGTATTAAATGTACTTTGTGCATTTTTATTCAACAATTAGCACACGACAAAAAAACTAAAAAATATATAATTAATAAATAAATACAACAAAAAAAGTAAAATAAAAATTATAAGCAAATAAATATGTATGTGTATGCAACGAATTCAATAAGTTTGTACTTAATTATGAAATTCACAAAATGCAAAAATAAAAACGAAATGTGTGCCATTAAAAAACAATAAAATAAATAAAAATCAAAGGTGTAAATTGAAATAAATCAAAATTGTATAACTTGTGCTGGAAATTGTCTATGCCCCCCAGTAGGCTGGCAGATCAGCTAAAATCAGATCAGCCCCAACACAGCAACAGGAGAAGTGGAAACAAAAAGTAAGTAAAAATAAAAACACAAATTTTAAATTAAAAAAAAACAAATCTACAAATCCAAATCAACTAATCACGCTTGAAAGTAACTTAATATCATTAAAAAAAAACTTATTTAGTTCGTTTCTTCCCACTTGCCAGCATGACGGAGCAGCGACTGAATAATACGCCCCCGTCGGATGAGCCTGGACAGGAGCAGCAGCCGTTTTCCTGGCATCAGACGCTGCTGCTTGGTGGCGGCGCCCCACCGCCAGCGCAAAAATTGTACCAGTTTTCGCGTCTACTGAAGGAGCTTTCGCCGAAGCTGAAACATCGTCGCAGAGTGGAGAAGAAGCTGCAGAAAAAGAAGCGCTCGCTGAAGCGCTTCATGCTGAAAGTGCTGCGCCGTAACCTGAAGAGACGCATGCTAAAAAGGCGCCGGAATGGAGGGTTCCCTTTGAATTAGTTTAGTTAGTTAGTCTCTGCAAGTTATTTGGCCTTTGTGTGTGTGTGTGTGTGTGTGTGTGTGTGTGCTGGGTTCTATTCAAAATTGTTTGTGTTCGGGTCCTGCATGCGCATCAAAATGTATTGGCAGCAGAGACCAAAAATAAAGTGCACATGGCTCGCCGCCTATTGATAAAAGATAAAAATAAAGAGCGACGGAGCGACAGAGCGGGAGAGAGACTGGTGGTGGTGGTGATGGTGGTGCCGTGGAAGAGCAAAGAATTTGCACCGATTTTTATTTGCATTCGCTTGTAAATTGTCGAGAGGCACGCGTGCAACGAACGAACGCATTGAACGCTTTCAAGGTGATTACATAAAGTCGATCGGCCAGGAAAACTATGCAGAAAGCCATTAAGAAGGAGCTGAGTTTCTCGCTGGACACGCTGGAGCGCTATCGGGCCAAGTACGGGCGCAGTGCATCGCTGGACACCAATGGGCATTCGCTCTACACAGACAATGAGGCCGCTTTGAGTTTGGTTGCGCCGGCAACACCATCGCCGCCGGCCAGCATATTCACACGGTCCTCGTCGCCGCCGAAGCTAACCAAACTGCAGGAGCTGCAGCTGAAGAAGGAGGCCTACCTGCGGGCACGCGAGCACGAGCGGGAAATGGAGCAGCTGCATCGCACAGAAAAGAAATCCACAAATGGGAGCCTGGAAGCGGCCAGACCCATGCCAGCGGCCAAAGTGGGCAGTCCAACGAAGAGCACAGGCCCTGCCACGGCAGCTGCTGCTGCCACTGCCACTGCCACCAAATTGTCGACTCCTGCTGGCTACTCGAACTGGTCGAATCACCATACAACGCTCTCCTCGCAGCCCTGGGTGGCCATCTCGGAGCTGATGTACTTTTGCGACAAATACGAGTTCACGACCCTCAGCACCCGGGACCTGAAGACCCACCAAGAGATTGTGGCCGAGGTGCGGGCGCTGCTGTCGGGCAAGGCACCGTTCGATCAGCGCACACGCTTCCCGGGCAACATACACGACCCGGAGAACCTGTGGGTCTGCATTGGACGCTGCGCCAGTGTGGAGTATCATCTGCAGCGCATCATCAGCATCTTCAGGAAGCCGCTCAATCAGCTCACACCGGACAAGCAGCGCACGGTGCGCCAGAACTTTCACCTGGCGGTGAGCGAGCTGCGGCTGGACATCTCCGCGCGGATCAGCGAGGTGCGTCTGTACGATCGTCTGGTCTTCGAGCGTGAATTTCGTCTGGAGTGGCAGGAGGCGGATGCCTAACGGCGCAGGGCAGGGGCAATGCAATGCCAAAACGTGTGCTGTAACAATCGACAATAACTTTTATTTGCAACACTTTGTGGGGCATTCAGCCCTTTCATTTTTCGGTGCATGGTGACAAAAAACGGTTACAAAAATACACACGCACACACACACAGAGGATTTACATGGATACATGGTTTGTCTCCATTTAACAATAAATACAATTCATAGCTCTCAGCCGTGGAATTGCGCTTGAAATTAAAATCTATAAAGGCCAACAGCAGCATCCAGCAGGGTTAAGGAACTTGGATTGGCACACTTGAACCTGTCGGCTGTGACAGTGCGTCGCGGCGCGGCTGAAACTTATTGCTTCACAATACGTAATACAAAAAACATTTATATATATATAATACACATATGCTCGTACATAATATTAATGGTAATTGGTAAAAATAAAGCACTTTTGTGGTTTGCTCAGGTGCGCGTGTGGGTGCTTAAACAACTAGCGGAAGATTCATAGATAGCCCCCCCAATATACATATATATATCCCAGGGTATGCCTTAGTATGCAGCTGATTAGTGGGGGGGTCGCTGACATCAGTGGGTTCTTTTCTTCGTGCATTTTAGTTAACATTTAAACAACAGCAAACAACATTTACGTGCAGCTTTGGTTTGGGTTTTGCTTTTGGTGTTGGTTTCCGTGGTTCAGTCTAACAAAACTTTAGCTTCATTTTGCTGGTCTTGGGCACATTGCGTATGGTCAGGGAGATGCGTGGCGCACGTCGCACCAAATGGTCGCCCATCTTGTAGGTGGTCTCACACAGATCATAGTTGCAAATGCGATCACAGAGCACATCCTCGCTGATCTCGCCAATCGAGTGCAAGTAATCACTGTACAGGCTGTCCTTCAGAATGAGCAGACTGCGCGGCTCCAGCAGCAGCTTGAAGAGAACTTGACGACACGCCGCCTGATCACCGGCAGCGTCAACTGCCTCTGCCGCTGTCGCCTCACGCTTGGCAAACTCCAGCACGGTGTGCGCGCCGCAGGAAATGGTTGATATGATGGGATAGAAGAGTGGTCCATCGGTGTGGGGCAGGATTCCCTGCCCGGGCAAATACTCGTTGACCAGAACATGATTGGCATTCTGCGACTCGAAGACACCCAAATTGTTCACCTTGTCCACATAGCTCTGCAGCCATTCGGGTATTTCCTCGGCAATCATTCCATTGGGATGCGGCACACCGCCATAGTTGACCAGGCGGCGATTCAGCAGCTGCGTCCAGCGCGGCTTTGGCGTCCGCTCAATATGGCTGAGGATCCGTTGCTCCTCCTCGGAGGTAATAAAATTGGGAATGTACATGGCAGTCGGTGGGCACTTGCGCACTTCAAAGCCGGTGAAGTCCATAGCTGTGTCTACTCTACGTTTATTTACCAATTTATTTATTGTTAATGCAAATCAATATTTTGACTTTAAATTTTGTGCAGGGCAGCAATCGATAACATATTTTCAAGCTCTGGTCGCACTTTTTCTGTGATTACGTTCGCTTACGTTGATGCGCTACGTTAAAATGATAAGCAGCTGTATAAATACGTTAATATGTCAATAATTTAACATTGAATTTATCGCACAACAAGGAAGTTCTAAAAATTAGCAAATCGTGTACAAAATGTATTCACAAATCGGCTAAAATTATGTATTCAGTGCTGAGGATCCTAGCTAACTGGTAGTATTAAGCGGAATTTTAAAATCGCGGAATATGATTGCCGATTAACCCATTGTCGACCAGTGGGTATTTAAATAAACACACGCATATGACAAATGTTGAACTACTTTTAAGCAATTCAGGTGAGAGATATCGTGGTCATTTCTTTTGTGTAACTGCAGAGAAAAAATAAATCTATACGGAGAATTTATAAACAGTAATAATTCCCTGGATTTAACTCAAGTTGTCAACCTATTTAAGTATATGGGGTTTAAGTGGGCTTAGCTCGTAAACTCACTCATGATTTATGGTATATTGGTATATTTTATCAATTGTTTGGTATATTTCATCAGTTGTCTTGTTGTTTGTGTTTTGTTTTGTTTTGGAAGAAGTTTTTTGACACGCGATGAGCAATTTAAAGCAGGACTTGGACGAATATCTGCTGCTGCAGAGCGACCAGAAGAAGAATTTCAATGTAAAGATGCCACAGCTGAAGGTGCCCAGTCTGGGTGGCATCTTTTCGCGCCAGCCAGAGCCACAGGAGGCCAACAGTTGGCTGAAGGACACACAGGACTCGTGCTGTCCCAAGCTGGTGAGCCATCTATAACCTTGCAAATGGCCTATACAAAGTACGTAATCCCTTCCTTTTCAGTCCCGCCTGCAGCGTATTGTTGGCTTTGTGGCGTGCCTGGGTATGGGAGGACTCTGCATGACGCTCTCGACGCTCTACATTCCCGTCCTGATTCTCAAGGCGCGTAAATTCGCCCTGCTGTACACACTGGGCAGCCTCTTCTTTATTCTGGCGTTCTGCTTTCTCTCTGGCTTTGGAGCCTTTCTCAAGCAGATGTTCTCCAAGCCACGGCTGCTCTCATCGATCTCCTACAGCGCCTGCCTGGTGCTGACCCTCTACTGCGCTCTGGTGGCCAAAAGTACAGCCTTTACAGTGCTCTTTGCCGTTGCCCAGATCATTGCCTTGCTGTTCATGGTCCTGGGCATGGTGCCGGGTGGAGCGGCCGGCCTGAAATTCTTTGGACAGCTCTTCAAGAGCAGCGTCTCCGCCTCAACGAGTGCTTTGCCAGTGTGAAACGATGGCAGGGCAGTGGCCTGCGCACACAACGATATATGTAATTTATTTAACCCTACGATAAATCCAAAATAAAACTTATTTGTGATACAATAACTACAAAAGAGTCCGCGTTAAAAGGTTTATTTATCATCAAGTCTCTCGGGTGCAGCGTCATTCCTCAATCTCGCCCAAATACAAAGTCTTATCGCTGGAGGCGGAGAGTATCAGCGGCTCTTTGGGACTGAAATCCACATCATTTACACTGCCATTATGGCCGGGCAGCTTGTACAGTATCCGCCGTGTGTTCACATCCCAAATATAGACCTGCCGATCAGCGGAGCCAGACGAGATTTTATCGCTGCCCGGGGCCCAGGCACAGCGCAATAGATTCTTCTCAAAATTGTGCTGATGTCCCTGGAAGACCTTCACGCATCGCTCGCCGGGCGCATAGGGACGCACATCCCACACCCTCAAGGTGTTATCCATCGAATTGGTGAGTACAAAGTCACCTTCGGGCGAGAGAGACATTCCCGTGATGGTGTCCGTGTGTCCACGCAGATGGTGCAGCACCTCCTGTTTGCGTATGTCCCAGATCTTCAGCTCGTTGTCGATGCCGCCGGTGATGACCTGCTCGCCAGTGTCGCCAAAGCACACGGATGTCACCTGGTATGGCGACTCCAGCGTTTGCACGGCGTGCTTTTTCCTGGCATCCCAAATCCGGATGCCCCGATCATCGCTGCCGGAGCACAGCAGCTGCTGTCCCCGCCTCGTGCCCTGGACACTGTTCACAAAGCTCGTGTGGCCCTTGAATCGACGCAACCGCTGGCCGGTGACTATATCCCAAATGGCCAGCGTTTTGTCTGTGGAGCAGGTGAAGATGTGGGAGCCATCGGGTGTAAAATGAGCTTCCATCACGGCTCCAGTGTGCCCTGACATGGCCATGACATTCTCACAGTCATCATAGACTTGCCAAATATCTGCAAAATAAAAGGAAAATTCAGTCACAGGTTTTTCATTGGCTTTTCGTTGGGTCTTTCTCACAGAGCTGGCGATCAAAGCCAGAGGACAGCAGCAGTTCTCCTTCCGGATGAAATTCTGTCGTAAAGATCTCCCCCTCGTGTCCCTCCAATTGCATTATGGGCGCCTGTAGATTGGATGTTCTTCGTACACCCTGCAAAATAACAAATTTCCATTGACAAATCTGGGCGATGCTTCTTCTTTCCACCACGCTTACCGACTCCAATAGCGCTTTATCACGATTTGTGTGTGCTATTATATCATTTTTGCTGCGCTTCGACTCCTGGGCTAGCACCACACTATTGTGAGGTCGTTTAGTGCCCATTTTATTTGGTTTTATACAGAGATATTACAAGATTCGCAAAAGACAGTAATTTTTTCAGCCGAAAAACAAACAGAGATGACAGTTTGATTGAACCTGCAGAAATATCGATGTCATCGATGTTTTCTGAAGTATCGATAGATTAAAACACCGATTGCATTTTATTTTTTTAATTTTGTTTATTTATTATACAATTTGCGCCTATTCCATATGAAGTTATACACAAAATTGCTCTCCCTCTTAATAGGCATCCACGCGCGGTGGCTCAGCAAAGAGTTCGGCCCTCTTACGCTCTCCCACCAGCCACTGCTTATAGCGCTCGTTCCTCATGGCCTAAAACGGAGATAGATTTATGATTATTTAATTAATTTCTTGATATTAAGGCATAGGAAAACCTACATGGAAACGCAAGAGCTGCTTGTTCATGCCCACGCACTCCTGGAAGTCGGATATCAGATCGGCGCACTCCTTTTTGCCGCGCTCCAGACCGTAGGCCTCGAGGCAGTCCATCATTTTCATCTCAAATTTTCCACATTTGTCGTAGGTCTGATGGTTGATCAGACAGCCGGTCAGATCGGTGAGTGGCAGGCGCAGGAACGGCGTCAGAGACATCTTGTCTGCGGGTTAAAGAAAAACAGAGTCCATGAAGAGTCTGGATAGAGATTTGGTCTGCTCCTTCTGTGACGTAACCATAACAAAGCTCACAGAAGCCACACTACCGCTTGCAATTAAACTTAAGTGGTGAATTTCCCTCTTTAATTTGTTCTTTTCTACGATTTTCTGCTAATTGGACTTGTAACGCACCTTAAATTCCAATAAATTGGCAATGAAAACAATTACTTTCTGTTTTTCTTGAACCGACCAGCGCTTAGTGTTGGCTAACACTTCAATCAACTGACAGCTGACTAGCTCTACATGTGTGTTTGTGTGTATGTGTAGTAGAGTTTTTAGCGGCACCCACGTTTTGTTTTAAAAGCAAAATGAAAAATCAAGAACTTGTGGACTATTTGGTGTCCTGCGGTGTCTGCAATGTCTGCCAGTTGCGTTATCTTCGGGCACGCGGTTCCGAGTACAACGATATCAATCAATCATTCAAGCGGGTGAGTAGAAATCAAATTTACTGGCAAGACAATTGTTTCAAAGTTCTAATTTTCATTCTGCCCCACACAGCTGGGTGTAAAAGTGGCTGTGGAGGAGGATGAGCAAAATGGCATCTCCACAGATGAGCAGCCGTTGAAGAAGCCCCGTCTGAGCCACTGCTCCACCTGTTTGGGCATCTTCTCCGAGGACTTTCAGCGGGAGCTCATCGAGGGGATTATCGCTTCGGACTTTGGCAAATATGACAGCGAGGGCATCGTTTTGGCCATTACAATGCCCATGAGCCTGCAGCTGCGACAGCTCTCCATGTGGTTCGCCCTGCAGCGGAAGTTTGGATCCACCGTGCACAGCAACTCGCCACCCGATGTGCCCATCAAGGAGGCCGTGAAGCTGATTCTGCATCCGATAATATGCAAAAAGCTGGACAAGAAGTACGACGCCAATGGACTGATGATCAGCATTGATCTGCGGCACACGGTGGAGGAGCAGGAGGTGGACAAACTGGTGGAACTGAATCGTGTGGCCTTTCCCGGCAAGACACTGAAACGCATCGAAATCTCGCGCGGATTGCTCGAGAAGCAGTACCAGCCGTCGCGCGTGAAGGCAGAGACGTACGAGAAGTATTTGCCCATTCCGCCGCCCGCTGTGGACGAGTCACTCAGCCTGAAGTCTGTGGATTTGCTGGGTCCCATGGTCTGTGTGGCCGGTCGCTACCGGAAGCTGAGCCGAGAGCTTTCACACACCCCCTGGCTGTTGCAGGGAGTGCGCCAGATGGAGGACAGCATTGAGGAGATTATCATACGGAATGTGGGACCACATTTCACGGAGACCGTGCCAAAGATCACCTTCATGTCCAGCGGTCGCGAGGATGTCGATGTGCGTTGCCTGGGCAAGGGCCGTCCCTTTGTGCTGGAGATACCCAATTCCCGGCGGAGTTCGCTGACCCAGCAGCAGGCCCTGGCCATGGAGCAGGCGGTGGACAAATCGGGCAAGGTATCCATACTGCATCTGCAGGTGGTGCCCCGAGAGCAGGCGATGCACATCAAGACGGGCGAGGAGCAGAAACGCAAGTACTATCGTGCCTTGTGTGCGCTCAAGGAGCCCGCCACGTTGGAAATCCTTCAAAAACTGCAAATCTCCGAGAGCTTTGACATTCAGCAAAAGACTCCCATAAGGGTGCTGCATCGTCGGCCGCTGCACACACGGCCGCGCACGATCTACAGCGTCAAGACGCGACTGCAGCGCGACAATCCGCTGGTTTTAGTCATCGACATTGTCACCCAGGCGGGCACTTACATCAAGGAATTGGTCCACGGCGAATTCGGCAGGACCACGCCGTCGCTGTCTTCGATTATAGGCAAGCCCATGGACATACAGGCCCTGGATGTGGTGGGCATTGACCTGGATTGGCCGCCCGAGGTGGATAATTCTGTTTCTCAATAAAAACAAAAAAAAAAAAAATTACATTAAAATGTTGCCTTAGCGCCAAATGAAGTCTTGCATTTTACAGCACTGCTCGCACTGCTGCAGTTCAAGAACCAGTTCAGTTCGCTTACTATTTCTTATCAGCTGGAGCGTGCGCCCAGCTTCTTCTATTCAATGAAATAAAAAAGTATATTAATGGACACATTGGCGTATACTACAGGTCTGCCGTACTACTGGTTGCCTGGTGCATTGACTTCATGTCCTTGAAATAACTTGATTTGGATCGGCCTCCAACCTCTACAAGTTCCGCTTCCAAAGTTCTGTGCTATAAATAAATGGACTAACCGAAATAGCCGCTGGAAATTTTTGTACAAAATGTTATAAATGAAACGTGCGCAAAAATCGAAAGTGAGTGTTGCATTTGCATTTGCAAAATACATAGAGAGAGAGAGCATCTATCCATGGTCCACGCCCACTGGGGGAGTAAAAGCCTCTTCGACTCCTTCTCAATCACCCGCCGACCCCCCCTAATGCATATGCGCGCGCGTGTCGCGGTGTTGTGTTTGTGTAAATCGTGCGAATTGAAGCGTTTTGGTAGCGTCTCCGACCTTCACACAACCTTCAGGCCACACAAAACATGCAGCAACACGTTGTGTGTAATCAATAGAATCAGCAATAGGAGCAGTGACAGTGGCAGGAGCAGCGTCATCAGGGGGCAGCCAGCCACCACCCAGCAGCCGCTGAAACAAACAAAATACCCAAAAAAAAAAAACAACAAAAGATTCTAGGGCTCCCACACCGCCCTCTGCCGGCTGCCAGGGGTAACCGACAATCAACAAAAAAAATCAACAAATTCTACGCGCTAACAATTCAACCAAAACAAGAGAGGATTGTCACAGAGAGAGAGAGTAACAGGACCATGGCACGTGATACCCTCGCAGATCGATTGTTGCTTCGAAACAGTCATTTGATTTCCATTAAATGTGGTCTATGTATACAAATATGACACAGTGATGATAAATAATGGTCGCTTCTTATCGACTCGCATGTGGGATGCTGTTCAAGAATGCTGATAAAGTTACAAAAACATCATGCGCTCTGCTAGGGTATCATAACTGCATCTGTTCGGTGCACTCTCACGCTCTCCCACTCATTCACGCTCTTGTTTGTGCGCTGCTTGCTCTCTCTCTGCTCAATCGCTGTTGCTGCCTGCGTCGCAGCCGGCGCACAGTGGGCGCACACACATCTTTGTCTTGAGAATAGGCCCAGCTATTAATAAAAAAACCAATCAAAAGTAAAATTTCATTAATCATAGAAAATGTGTAGTAGTTTCACGTGTGCCTCGACGAAAACGAAAACGTTCCAGCGATTGGTTTTAATTATTGATTGTTTTTTCTTTTTGGACAGTGGCGCGCCCACTGTGCCCACACTGCACCCACTCGCAGTTAACTCGCTCGCGTCGCAGCTTTCTTGCTCAGTTGAGCCCCAAACGCTCAGCGGAAAAGTTTTGCACCCAAGCTTTCGTTCCGTGAGCCCCAACCGACAAAACTAAAATAAAGTGATCATCAGCGTTAGTCGACTCTGTGCGCCTTATCAAGCTGACAGCCGGTCGTCTGACCCAGTGCCTAAATACAATAATATCGTGAATAGACAATTGATAAGACGCGCGTCGCTCTTCGCTCTGCGCTTGCTGCCTCTTTCGCCTCTCGTATGCTAATTTTTATTTCATAATCGTTTCAAATGTTTCACTGATTTGGTGTTTTATATTTGCGTTGTATTTCGGTACCCTTGTATCGTAGAGTGTTGGGGTTTGTTGGCTGTATAAGCAAATGCATCTCTGGTATTTTAATAGCTAAAGGAACTACATTTAATGGAAATTCTTCGCGATGCTGTAGAAAAATAAAAGTTTTGTACTAAAATATCGTCATGCTTAATTCGTAGTCTATAAAATTTACAAAATATTGTGGTGTACGAAATTCTCAAGACAGAAATCTTTTTTTGTAAATATGTTGATATATTCTTATTAACTGATCCAAAAAATCCTCACTTTCGGATAAGTTTTACAGTAAAAATTAAGAGTAAAATCCATCCCAATAGAACCATTTTCCACAACGTATCTTTTTTCCACTTTCGAGGGTAGCCCCACTATTCGTAATATCTTCACATAGCCTTCCCCTTCCCATTTAATTTCTATTGCATTCTTATGCTAAATTATTTCAACAAAAACGATTGACAGACAGTCATTGGGTGCGACCCCTAATCCTAATCGCTTACGTCACCAAGAGGCAACATCATCAGCAACAATTAACAATTACAACAATCATTGAACAAAAACGCAATTGTAAATTTTTAACAATTTTTTTGCTGCCTTTACAGATACTTGATACAAAAGTTCAACGGCATTCGGTAGAGTAAATACAAAAAGAAAAACAAAACAAAGCAAATTAATTAGTTTGTTTATTTGGCACATTCGTTGCTCCCCAAATACGACTACGAATACAAGTCGCGTGTGAACTGAACGATACGACAAATAGTGAACCATAGGCCACAGAATATTTGCTACACAGTGAAATATCCATCAGAAGTACAGCAGATCAGCGGATCGGCGACAAAATGAATGACCGTGAATTGAGCTGCAATGCGGGCGGGCAGTTTATGGATCGCGGACGAATGAATCAGAATGGCGTTGTCCAGCCATTGCTAACCGGTAAGTGGAAATTGAAATTCTCCAGCTAAATTGTTACTTTATCTGTAGATTGGGTTTTCACGGGGTCGGTCTAAAGGTAGCAGCATTACGTTTGAAATAAAAACGATAAGAGATGGATTTTATTAGTAGATTAGATAGGGATATTTACCATGCAAATCGGATAGTTTTAAATGGAGAATTTATAGATTCTGTACTCGTAATACAATTTGAGAGTATATAGCAATGTAATTGTAAGCGAGTGGATTAGTTTTCATATAAAATCTAAATGTTAGAGAAGGGATGATAAATTGAGATTGAGAGTGTGGCATAACTAAAGGGATTATAGTCATAATATGGAATAAAAATAGTAATAAATAAACTTTTTGGTAGATTTCGATTGGAAGAATTAAGAATTTAAATTGAATAATGTAATATATTGCATTTTGTTGGCATAAATGGCAGAGAGCTATGGTATTAGGACAAATATAAATTTGATATTCGTTCGATTTGAACAAAATACAACATTACCTATGCTTTTATTTTTGGATGAAATAATGTATCGAATATGAGTGGAATGGTGTCAGGAACACTTCTTTGTAATAAATCATTAAATCCGCTTGCTTATGGGACATTTTTCGAAGCAAACTAATGACTGCTTAGCATTAAAATGTGGAACGTAGATAGACAAATGAGAGCATAGAATATTCAAGTAAGAATTGGCGATCGATAAACATTGGATAGAAAAAGTTAAATAGATGTGAGACATAAATTGAAGACTTTGAATGGAATTATGATGTACAGTGAAGTGGCTTCCAAATAAAAACCATTCCAAGATATTCCACGCTGCAGTAGATGCCAAAGTCATTGCTCTGCAATATAGCCAAAATCATCATTGGTATCTGATAAATATATACTTCCTATACTACGAGTACCCATCGGATAAACTCTCGCTTTTTATATTTGAAACTCGTTCCAAACAAAAAAAAAAAACTCAAGTGGGTTGACATTTATATAGCCCCAAAAACAGAGACAATTTGGCGCGCGTTTCGATGCTACTATATCTCGAATACACGCGTATATATAGCCACATACACTTGTATTTATAGACAGAGGAGATACACAGCACAGACACGGAGGCACACAGAGAGTGAGAGATATAGGCGAACAAATACAATGCACGATCTGCAGGGTCTTTGCACTTAGATAAGAATTTGCATTTGGATTACATATATATTTGTTTTTGTTGGAACAACCACAACACGAGCCATGGAGATTTCTTTGCCCGCTTATCTTATCGACATTGGGTTAGAGTTTTATATATTTATTTTTGCCAGCACACATTACTGTCTGATTTGGGGTTACATATGTATGTATGTCTAGTCATTCATTTATTGGTTTACATTTACAGATTTATATCAAATAACGATGGCCTATGCATATTGGAAATCGGATAAGACCGACGATCAGGCGGTATTCGATCTATTCTTTCGCAACAATCCATTCCACGGTGAATTCACCATATTCGCCGGCCTCGAGGAGTGCCTCAAATTCCTGGATAGCTTCCACTATTCCCAAAGCGGTAAGTACTTGCATTTACATTCTCCACTTTGCTCGCATATCAATATTGATTTAATCAAATCATTTTGCTTATTGAATTTCAGATATTGAATACCTGAAGCAAACACTGCCCGAGGGCATTGAGAATGAGTTTTTCGAGTACTTGGGCAATCTAACGGCGCGAGAGGTCACCTTGTATGCCATTGATGAGGGCACTGTGGCATTTCCACGGTGAGTTTATCACTATGATGACCTCTATAGAGGTCTGGTATGCTAACACTATCATCATTTGGCGAATGATGGGGGCTGCTAAGCTGACGTACATACGTGACTGGCATATATCCATCCGTTTGTTTAGGGTACATTTCTACGGAGAATTAAGGTGCGGAGTGGTGCCAGTAGCAGCGGCATTATCATCACTTGCCGATGCTAGAGGTTTCATGCAACGTTGACGCGTGAATGGCAAACGTTTACACGTGAATGGCAAACGTTTACACGTGAATGGCAAACGTTTACACGTAAGTGTACCCGTTCGCTTAGGGGACATTTCTGCAGCGTATCAACAGTGGATAGGATAGGGCACTTAAAGCTGTATTATTTGATGTTTTTTAAGTATAATCCCTGAGATATTCTTGGACATTTTCTCACTCATATCAAAACCAGCTAGCCAGCCATAAATACTATCTCAAAATAACTTCATGACCCCAGAGATTATGAGTATTAAGTGCTCAGCTATAGCACATCTATCTCTAAGCATATATAATAAAGTTCATGGCACAAAAGATAACTTGAGCAGCAGCAAAACAACAATTTACACTATTCATGTGGCTAAACAAATGACATGGCTAATGACAAATCTTCTCTCTTATTCCACAGTGTGCCCATCATTAAGATTGAGGGACCCCTGATTATTGTACAGCTGCTGGAGACCACACTCCTAACGCTAGTCAACTATGCTAGGTAATTGTATTCGTATTCGTATCTGATGTATTTGGTGAACTTTTTAATAATATATTTATATATATAATAACAGTTTAATGGCAACGAATGCAGCCAGATATCGCATGGTAGCTGGCAAACATGTCAAACTATTGGAATTTGGACTGCGTCGTGCTCAGGGACCAGATGGTGGCCTATCCGCATCGAAATATTCCTACACAGGTACAGCAACAACAAAATCAAACAATATATATCATAAAAAATAGCTGCAACTTTCACACGCCTCATCCTTCATCCTCATCCTCCTACTGCTACTGCTACTCCTACTGCTGCTCTCTTCCTCCCAGCGCCAGTGACAAGTAAGGTCATTCGTGTGCGATATAAACATACATTATTTTTTTTTTTGGCATTGCCAAATTGCATGCAGACAACTCATTATCAATTAAAAGGAATGGGTGGGGAAAGACCAGAAAGGCAAAGGCAGGATGGATGGGCATCAACGCGGAGTCATAGTCACTTCCAAAAATGATTTTATTTTTGGGCATGCCAGCGAAGAAGTAGTTGCTTGATTTTTATGGGCAGTTTGTTAGCAGGAGAAGGAGAAGGAATTTTCAGTGTTAATGAAGTGATAAATATTTGTAGAAAACCTTGAATATTAGTGGCTAAAAAGGGATATAGTTTTAGTACTTTGATTAGTCTTTTAGTTCTGCAAGTTCTATTCGAAATTCGATGCAAGAAAATTCCTTTTTTTTACTTTATTCGTTGGAATTAATTCTAGTAAATGTCTCCTTGGAATTAATTCCAGTAAATATCTTCCATAACAATAATTAGTCGTGAGTATCTTATTAAATTATTATTATTATTTTTAAAAACCACAAACTTCGCTTCAGTACTTTTGATAGTGGAAAACCAACGTTACCAATTCGAATTGTTTGTGGTTTTAAATGATATTAAATGGTTGCCATAGGAGCATCAAAAAGAGGTTTTTGCTAAATGCAAATGATATTTATTTAGAGCTGCAAAGAAGTGCCTAAGGAATGTTAGCTCTGGCAGTTCACTTTTAGCAGCTTTAGGGGGCGACTCACAGCTATGCAGCTCAAAACTCTTCTTGTAAGTGGCGAGCATCGTAGAGAAATAGATGGATTTATTCCTTGAGATAATTGAATCAAACTTGAGAATTGTAAGCTGGTGCGTGATAAAAACCAAATTTTAATAGAATCCATAAAGCCTAGGACAATTTTGAGGGTATACCAAAAGCCACTACTACGATCTACTACACCCTACTTCGCCCTACTACCCACTCGTACCCCCTACTACCCCTCTACTACGCCCTACTACCCCCTACTATATCCTACATGCCACACATTGATCGTTTTCAGTGGGCTATGGGCTGTGGGTTGGCTAACGGAGGGAAAACACCGCTTTTCATATTGTTTTGTGCCCGAGTTTTTATGATGTGCATGCATGCAAAGCACGTGTCACTGTCAGTAGCCTAGGCATCATCCAAACTTCTCCTACTTGCTGCTAGAGCAAAGGCTCCGACTCCTCCTAGAGCCAAGGCTCCCACTCCTCCTAGAGCCAAGGCTCCCACTCCTCCTAGAGCCAAGGCTCCCACTCCTCCTAGAGCCAAGGCTCCGACTCCTCCTAGAGCCAAGGCTCCTGCTCCCACTCCTGCTTTATCCGTTCCCCTGGTGCCTACCTACCTACAATACATCTCTCCGCTATTGGGACAAAGTTCAAGCCTCTTGTTTATGTGTTAAACTAAATGTGCGCCCCAACGGCAGTAAAAAGAAATCCCTAAAAGTGGGTGGCACACGCAATGCCCACGATAAAGAATGTGGGTGTGTGGGTGCCAGAACGCCAACGGGGGGTGTCCATACACGACAATCGGTGCCTGGTACCGCCAACGGAGCAGCGCAGCTCCCTTCAATTGGCGCTCACACATCGTAACTTTGGGCTTCCGCTGCAGGCTTCAGGCAGGCAACGCTCCAACTTTTTAATGCGTTCCAAATTATTGTTCAGGCAGGCTCCTCACAGGAGTGATGGGGGTGAAGGGGTTTATCCATTGTATATGGTACATATATCCGAACAATCGATGGGTTGGCGTGCGCGTCCAGTTGGCGTCAAGGTTCTTGTCAAGGCTGCCAAAAAAGAATGGCGGAGGCAGGCAGGCAGGCTTTCAAATTGAAATGTTTGTTGTAGCTTATGGAATTTGATGGGGAAATGAAGTCGCATGATGGCACAGAGACATGTTCTATGTGGCATAGAGATATAGGGCTCTGTAGAGGTTCTTTTGCAAGCTCAAACCCTGATATTTTGTTGGCTTTATGTCTGATTTTTAGGTATTGTTGCAGCATTTATGCACTTCCAAATAAATTCTATTCAACCTACCACTTAAATGCTTTACTGTCTTCCCCTTTTAGGTGGCTTTGATGGCACCTCCAATGTGCTGGCTGGCAAGCTCTTCAACATACCCGTCAAGGGCACCCATGCCCATGCGTATATCACCAGTTTCAGCAGCATTGGCGAGCTCAAGACGCGTCTGCTCAAGCACAAGCAAACGGGTGAGTGTGCCAGAAATCCATTAAATGCATTTAATTATCAGTTTTTAATTTTTGTAACTCCACGTGCAGGTGTCATGGAGGATCTGTTGGAGCATGCGGTCAGGCACCGGGGCATGTTGTCGCATGTCTTGGACGTCTCCACGGAGGAGTCGAGCGAGGGCGAACTGGCGGCCATGGTCTCATATGCCATTGCATTTCCGGACGGATTTATGGCACTTGTCGATACGTACGATGTTAAGAGGTATTTCGCTTTTAGGCAGATTCTCTCGGAACGTCGGGTTTTTGTTTTGTTTTTATTTGTTTTTTTTTTTTACATTTTTTTTTTTAATTTTTTTTTACATTTTTTTTTTGTGTGGAACATTTTTGTATTCCTTTTCGTATAACTCCTGATTGTGTGTGTTTTACCCTGCCCATTCTTCCATCGTAGACTCTACGGAATGCTATCCTTTGCTTGTGAGTTTTCTGAATGCCTTCGAGAGTCTTTCGAATGCTTTCGAGAGTCTTTCGAATGCCTTTCGAGAGTCTTTCGAATGCCTTCGAGAGTCTTTTGAATGCCTTGCTGCCTTCGTCGATGCTCCCGAGTACCTTCCACAGTTCCACCAGCAGCACATTTCATATTCATTCGTGCCGAATGGCCTCTGTTCGTGCAGAATGTACCCGTTCGCTTATGGAAACATTTTTGACGGCGCATCACCGCCATTTGCCATCATTTAACGAATGTGCGCTGCTGAAACATGCCTGTTATGCGCCCCATTGTATTTCTGCCTCTCCCTAGAACTCTGCTGATTCCCAACCCTTGCCCTTTGCCCATCCACCATCCACCTGATAGCCCCATCTCCTTCTGCGCTGTTTTTAAGTCCCAGATTTGATCTCTTTTGTATTTGTATAACTTGAAACTTTGGAGACGTGCACCAATACTACATACAAAACAAAAACAAAGCCCAAGAGTAACGGACAATATTTTTAAAACATTTTAAAACTAGCTAAAAGTGCTGTAACTTTTTACTCATCGCTCCCTTTTTGTCATTCATTTGCTGTGAGGCTTTTGTTCATTTAGCTTTTCTTGTATTTTGTTTATTGGTAATAATAATGACAACAACAAGTATTATCCAACAGCCGAGAAACAGAACAGCTTACACAAGATCTTCTATCGGGTAACCAAAATGATAGCAAATCCAAAGACAGCAGCAGTCCGTCAAAGCCGCACAGCAGCACTGTAAATGGCCAAAGGCAGAAAGCATTAACGAATGGCAAGAATGGCGGCCAGTCAGCTACCAGCAATGGACACAAGACACAGAAACCAAACGACAATGGCCATCAGAATGGTATTGCTGCTGCACAGAGTAATGGTGGTGGAGGTGTTGGTGGTAGATCGCCAGATACAATAAACGATACGAATCTCAGCACAACAACAACAACAGCCACAGCTGAAACAACAGCCAGAACAAGAACAACAACAACTTTGACAGCAAAAGCCACAACAGCCACAGCAACGTTAGCCAGAACAACGTCCAATGGGACGGCATACCTACCAAAATATGTCGAGAAGTCATTCAGGTAAATGTCCCCCCGCCCCAACCAAAAGAAACAACAACAAGAAAAACAAAAACGAAATTTAAATTAGGGAAAAAAATACCAATACCAATACCGAAAGTTTTGATAGAACCTAAAACCAAAAAACCGAAAACATTTTTCTTATTCATGTGAATTTCATGTGCATTATTTTATGCCTCATTTCCACGGCTATTTGTTTAACTTAAGCTTTCATACGAAATCATTTCCTTTGGGTGGTTTTTTCTATGGTTTTTTTTTTGGGGTGCTGCCTGCATGATTTCCTCTCTTACTTCACCACTAAAAAAATCATCAAAACATTGCATTGAACCTAAAACTAAAACTAAATTATTGCTATTAAATTTACAAATTATAAGCCAACCATGTACATGCATATGCTTATATATATGTATGTAGATATATATAATATGTATATTGTATGTCTATGTATGTGTCCTGCTACTTTATTGGTCCTTAAGTGCTCGTATAATTGGGAAATAATTGGAAAAACCTAAAAGATAAAGATCCAGAAAAAACAGGTGAAGTTTCTACCGTTTTTTGTTTTTTTTTTTCTTAATTCTCTTTTACTCTCTTGTCCTATGCTTTCTGCTTACTTTTTAAATAAAATACGAAAAAAAAAAATAAAATTTAAATAAACTAAAAAAAAATAAAATAAATAAAATATAAAAAAATTAAATAAATAACAAATAAAATAAAAATAAATAAAATTTTAAAAAATAAATAATAAATAAAATAAAAATAACATTAATTCTTTCAGTTCCCTTCCATGCTTAATTTTCTCTGATTTCTTTACTAATTTTTGTAAGCTCTTTGCTTAAAACATTTTTGTTATTTCGCATTTTTTTTTGTTTCACATTTTTTGTTTGCTCACATTTTCTTCTTCTTTAATACTCATTTTTACTCACATTTTCCTGTGTATTATTTTAAGCTAACAATTTCCCTTTACTAACCTACATTTTTACTCACTTTCGTTACCGTTTTCGTATTATTTTTCGATCGTCCTGAATGTGTAAACCTTTGCCCCCCTAATCAAACATTATTCGAAACCGAATCGGTGAATCCATGAATACAAAAATTGAAACATAGCGAAAAGAGAATTTCCTATTCTAACATAGTAAACAAAATGACTTCCGGCACTATTTTGGCAGAGGTATGTAAAAAACACACGTCTTCAAAGTTACTCGTACAAACCAAACACACAAAACACAAAAATCAATCAAACGACAATAAACCACAACAACAACAACAACTACACCATGATATCATCTGGCATAACCCCCCGCTCCACTCATCCAAAACAAAGCAAGCAACAGAAACCCATATGCAATGTTTGATACATAAATAAGTGAATTCATTTAACCAAAAAGGTGCATAAAACAAATTGCAAAACAGACCAAAGATAAAATTAAATTAAATTAAATATAAATATAAATAAATATGCAGTCTTGACGTGCCTTTTATAAGCTAATTGGCAACTTAATATATGATATTAATAATATAGTATATGATATTAATATAATATATTAATAATGAGGGAACATTTTTAAAAATTAATCAGATTTCAGTAAATATTAAATACTTTTAAAAATCCTAAATTTGATATTAATATAATATATTAATAATGAGGCAACATTTTTAAAAATTAATCAGATTTCAGTAAATTTTAAATACTTTCAAAAATCGTAAATTTTATATTAATATAATATATTAATAATGAGGGAAAATTTTTAAAAATTAATCAGATTTCAGTAAAATCTAAATACTTTCAAAAATCGTAAATATGATATTAATATTGATATTAATAATATATTAATAATGAGAGAACATTTTTTAAAATTAATCAGATTTCAGTAAATGTTAAATACTTTCAAAAATCGTAAATTTTATATTAATTAATAATGAGGGAAAATTTTTAAAAATTAATCAGATTTCAGTAAAATCTAAATACTTTCAAAAATCGTAAATATTAAATATTCCTTACAAAAAGTGTTGATTTATTTGCATAAAACGTTGTTGCAAGTAAAATCTAAAAAAAAAACCAATTCTAACGTGTCGCCACATTAGTGTACCCAATGTGAGATTTATTGTCAAATGTTAAGCTAATAAATCGTGCACTCAAAGAACTAATTTTAAGAATTCCAATGAAATTTAAACTTACTTCCTAGCATTGCCAATTGTTTTATGCACTTTATATCGAAGCAAATATTCAAAACACACACACTGAAAATCACCCTAATGCTGTCATCGATCTACCTCCCAACCCTAACCCCCCTTGTAATACTGGTACATGTCCTTTGTCCCGAAACTCTCCACACAACAACATTTTGTTCAGTTCACATTTTTTTTGGAACCCAATTGCATAATTTTTTATTGTCTAAAATGTTTCCCATTATTTTGTGACTTGGATTAATTCGTTGTCTTTTAAGTTTAAGAAACATTTTTCCTATGAACCGAAAACCCTTGCAGAAATTTCGTAAAGAAATCTCTTGAATATTTTTGAACAATTTTTTGTTTAGTAATTTTTTTGTTTACCTGTAAATAGTTTAACTAAAGCGTCCGAGAGAGCACACTGCATGGCTTAACGAACGAAAAGAAGCGAAAAAAAATAAATGTGCAACATTTTGTGCTGCTCCCAAAAATGAGATAATTCCGACACAGGAAAAGATTTTTCCTAGAGGCACTTGCAAAACCCAAAAAGGGAATCCCAATGTGGTTCCAACACGTTTATAGAGCTACACCCCCCCCCACCAACTTAAATAGTATATATTTTTGTGTACAGTTTCGCTTACAATTTAGTGGCAAATGAAATCCTTAAAGCGAAATTTATTTATGTTGAATTGAGAAGCAAAAACCAGAAAAAAACCGCAAGCAGCACTTGTTGGCATTTATAGGCACAATTTTTATTAATCAAATTTTTTGTGTGTTTGTTGCTCTTTCCATAGGAGCGGGCTGCTGAATTTCAGTGCCGTGGCCTTGGCCCTCAACGATTTGGGCTACCATGCGTTGGGCATTCGCATTGATTCGGGCGACTTGGCCTACCTCAGCTGTTTGGCGCGCGAGGCCTTCGAGAAGGTGGCGGACCGCTTCAAGGTGCCATGGTTCAATAAGCTGACAATTGTGGCCTCGAACGACATCAACGAGGACACCATACTGAGCCTGAACGAGCAGGGACATAAGATCGATTGCTTTGGCATAGGCACGCACTTGGGTGAGTTTTCTTTTGAGCTGGAATTATAATCAGATTTAAATGGTTTGCTCGCCCATCCAGTGACCTGTCAGCGTCAGCCCGCCTTGGGCTGTGTCTACAAGCTGGTGGAGATCAATGGCCAGCCGCGCATCAAGCTGAGTCAGGATGTGGAGAAGGTCACCATGCCGGGCAACAAGAACGCCTATCGCCTGTACAGTGCCGACGGCCACGCACTCATCGATCTGCTGCAGAAGGTGTCGGAACCGCCGCCAGCCGTGGGCCAGAAGGTGTTGTGCCGCCATCCGTTCCAGGAGTCGAAGCGCGCCTATGTCATACCCTCGCACGTGGAGTCGCTGTTCAAGGTGTACTGGAAGTCGGGCAAGATATGCCAGCAGCTGCCGACGCTCGAGCAGGTGCGCGAGAAGGTGCAAATCTCATTGAAGACGCTGCGGAATGATCACAAGCGCACGCTGAACCCAACGCCCTATAAGGTGAGCTTGGATTAACCGATTAAATGTGAGCTGTAATTTATAATGATTTGTTCTGTTTTGCGCAGGTTTCGGTCAGCGATAATCTGTACAATTTCATTCACGATCTGTGGCTGCAGAATGCGCCCATTGGCGAGCTCTCATGATCTATATAAGGATAAGGGGCAGCACACACGACCCCGCGCGCGCAGAGAAAACATTTCCGAAACAAATCAAAACAAAACAAACAAACAAAACAAAACACGTACTTTTATTTGATGTACAATGTTTTTTTCATCATGCAATCAATGTTTTTGGATGCTGATTTTAGTCATTTGCTGGTCATATGAATTATAGAATTTTGTTAGAATAGAATTATTGGATTCTATTTTTTTTTAAACACTTTACCCTCCTCCTGCTCCTCATGCGTTGGAGCAATAATTCCGTAACGAAGTTTCGCGTTTATTTCAATTGATTTGTGGTTTAGTCGAATAGTCGAATTTTAATTTGTTTAAAAATTAAATAATGCTAAACTAAACGTAATTATCGTATGTATGAAACGCACATTATATTCAGGAATGTGTACAGGTGCCTTATAAAAGAAAGTAAATAATAACCAAACAAAAGAAAAGAAAAAACCAAGAAAGGAGCAACTCAGAGCAAGCAAAGGGACAGAGAGCAGGCAGGAGAGCAGCAGAGCAGAGCAGAGCAGCAAGCAGAGCTGCAAGCAGTGAGCAGATCAGAGCAGCAAGCAGTGAGCAGAGCGAGTGAGAGAGAGAGTTGAAAACAAAACGAAAACAAGATGTATTTAGTAGTTTCTTTTTTAGTACTTAAGTGTTGAAAATGTTTTGCGATTTAACGAAAGGTACAAAATGCTGTTTAGTACATTTTGCATGCAATAATAGGGCACACATTCAAGCACACACACACAAACACACACACCTAACTATATATAAATATACTCCATATATATATATATATTATATGATATAACTTTACATATTATGTTTATGTATTTAACGTATAAATTCAATTGTAAATATGTTCAAAATTCAAATAATTGTAAGCCCCCAGCCCCCCCGCTTCCAATGTAGGCGCCACTTCCCCACACCCACTTCAGTACCCCCCACCAACCCACAAATAACAAGCCCCACTCAAAAAAACCAAAAACAAACTTCAATCTGTTGCCTGTAGTTTTGATCGAAAATAAAGTTGAAAAAAACTGAAGGAAGCCACGCAATATTTTGGTTTGTTTTTATTCAGAATTGCATTTGGTTTTTGGCAAGCATTTTAGCCCGAAAGTCCCAGTGTTAGTCCCAAAGTGTTTTGGTTTGCTGTTTAGAATTTTTGTGAGTGATTTTTTAAGCAGAATTTGGATGTACAGAAATTCATTGGCGACTCCTGTCACATATAAACATATTTGGAGGAGTCTCCTAGCGTCGCATGCTTGATGGATTGTGTGCCAGAGATTGTACTTCAGGTGCAGCAGAGCACACCTTCAAGTGAGACAGTTTCAAGCTGAGTTACCGAGCCGAGGAACCCGTCCACCAATACCAGAATGTTGCAGGAAAAATCGTGACCAATAAGACAGACATCTGACTATGAAACAAGAAAGATTTATTTAAGTGCTGTTTGTGGTTTACATTTGATGTGTTGTGTGCGTCTGGAGTTCGTCGTGTTCTCTATGCGCCCTCAACTACAGAAATTCCTTGGACAAAAGCTCTTGCGTGCCGTATTCGAGGATGACAGCAGCCAGCACTAGCACGCTTGTCGCGGTATTGGCACTCGGCGCGAATAAGCCAAACAAAAGACACCAAACAATTGGCGGATGCAAGTCCATGCTCGAGCAGCGCAGACCACCACATGACCCCATCAGTGGGCCACGGAGTCTGAATCGATGCCACTGGCTGGGCGGTGACAGCATCAAAGCTATGGGCAGCAGCATCAGCCACGATGCGATCCGAAACAATGCCGGCAGTGCAATCAGGCACGTTATTGACCCAAACTGCAGCTGCAATATTTGATTTATAAATTTGATTGAAGAGCTGTCCGACCCATACGAAAATTCCGTGGCATGGGGTACGGCAGGTTACTAAAGACTGCTGCTGACAAAAACCTTTGAAAACGGAAAAAACATCATAAATTACACGACATTTAAATGGTAAATTGTGCTCACCTTATAGGGCAATGGGTTCAGCGTCTTCAATGGGATTCGCAGCTTCTCTGGTGACCTTCGCCACATCCTGACTCAGCTTGATACTCGGCTGACTGGTCACTGGGGAAGAGAGCGAAGTAGGCCATGCAAATCTGATCAAGAAAGCTCCTCCAAACACTCACAGATGTGTGCCATTCAATTCTGTGTCCTGATCGCTCTGCCGATACCGTTTCCGATTGCATGGCTGGTGGATGCAACTGCGAGAGCATTTCATGGGGCCACCGCTAAGACAGATTGCATCAACGGCGACTCCATGGCTTTGAAATGGGATGGCACAGTCTGGCATTGGCTGGGCTCGACCTGGTCTGGAGTAGACATATTGCCTATTGCGCCTGTTCGCCTGACCCGAGACACTTCTCTGCGTGGGGATTGCCTTTTACAACGGGCTGTCGCATTGGGTAGCCATTCGTTTCACTTACCAACCAGAGCCAATGCCACAACAATAGTGATAGTCCCGGCACCTGTAATCCTTGAATCCGGCTCGCTCAGCACTTGTGTCCACTAAGAGCAGAGCTGAAGGCGCAGCAAAGACTCCGATTAGATGACGCGCATTGAAACAGGCGCAGCAGTATGGACTCGACATAAAATGGTCAAAAATAGGCATTGTCTTACCTCATGTGAAAGAACATTTCTCCTAGGATGCAAAAACAAAACTCTTCCAGAATTACAGGCGATGAGTGGGGGAGAATTCCGAACCACCAGGTAATCCCCTAATATGGACTACTCATACATTTAACAATGCTAATAAACAGCATCTGGTATTCTATACATCTCTTGATGTTTAATTTTGTTTTGTTGTAACACTTTGAGGTACAAAAAATTTTGTTTTGTTGTAGCACTTTGTAAAAAAAAATTTAATTTAATGTTAAAATTGTCTGAATGTGAATTTGAATTTCGTTTTAAAACATTTTTGTAAAAAAAATTTTGTTTTGTTGTAGCACTTTTTGTAAAAAAAATTTTATTTAATTTTAAAATTTGTATTTTTCCGAGAGCGATGTTATCCGGTTGAGTTGCCGGAACTTTATGAGGATTGACTGCCCAAAACCTAGACACAGCTAAACCAAAATAAATGTGAGTGTAGGCAGCCTACTAAGATTTCTAAGTTTTCGTTTTTTCTAGTTATTTTCGAAATTTAACAGAAATTGGCAGAAAATTTATATCGATACACCAGCTGGTGGTATTTTTTAGTGCATACGAAACAGAGTTGCCATACCACCAACTCCAGCAGTGGTATTATTTAGTGATTTTTTTTTTTTGTTATTTACTGGTTACTAACCTGATTAAATGGAGCGGGATTAAGCTATTTTTTTCTCGGTTTCTGAGCTTCCAGTCACTCGACAAAACAAATCAAGTGAAATATTTATTTTTCCATATATTAAGACACAATTCAAATTGACCGCCAAACTCATTTAGCGCACAAAAATATCGATATTATTCGCTCTCAATTCATGGAGAGTTTTCATACGCGTTCCCGTATGATACATTTGATTTGTATGGGAAAAATTTCAGCAACATGAAGTAGCAGCATTGTTGTGCAACTTTGGCACAGAATGAGCAACAATCTGCATACCTTGGGAAAATGGATATTATGGACTTGAGATATTGTTTGTAATTTCAGGCACCAATTAATGCAGAAACTACTCAGTCTCTGTTGTAATGATTTTAACAAAGTTTTGCAGCTCACGGGTACCAATAATAGGTATCAGAACCGGGATAAATGTATTTATAAAACACAAACATATGCATTAATAGGTGTAAACATTTCAATCTAGGATAAAATCATAAAAAATGTTTCAATGGAGCTTGGAACAAAACACTTAACATCAATTAAAGGAAATAAGGTATACCAAAGCCCATACGCATAAAAGAAACTTGGTTGACCAGCAACACTGACGTCACATTTTGTCAACATTTACGTTTTATGCTTTGGCCGTTTTTGTTTGAACCTTAATATGTAAATAATCCAATGAAAAAGAGTTCTGAAAACTAACCAATCTTGTAGAAAATTTAAATATCTATCGGATGAAATTATTTGTTTAGGGCTGAGAGTCCCAGCTAGCTAGTAATATTAAACGGAATATCAAAATCGAGGAATATCAACGTTGAATGTTTTGAAAAAAACAATCGATACTATCGTGATAACACTAGTAATTATTAAAAAACCATTGAAACCTTTTAGGAACTTGTCCATTGTAAAAATTAGATGCCACCTGTCGATTTGTTTACAAATGTGTCTTCGTATTTTATAGCAGTCAATCCAAACATATTAAAAGCGCAACGACTGTAGCTCGATACTATCATGGTAGTCGCAAAACCGTCGATAGTAGAGACTAGCAGTAAAATATCGATACTATCGATAGTGCCCTCGATGGTTTGACACCTCCAGCTGACATCGCGGCTCTCTATTTACATTTGTTTCCCATTTTATTGTCAAATTTAACAAGAAAATACACCAAAAAGGTTAGTAAGCTGCACAAAGTTAACAACATTTTGCATTGTCCATGCCCAAGAACCGCACAAGAATGACTGGGCGAGAGAGAAGAGCAAAGATTTTGTCGATTTTTGCTGCAGCTGCGCAGCCTGCGCTGCGTTGTGATTCATCTCAGTGAAAGAAGTTTTTGCACATACACAAATTGATTTTTAACACTATTGCGATTGCAGATAAGCAACAAGATGGAGGACACTTTGGATGGGGATGCCGGCTCCCGCAAGGATCTCATATTGGATCGCATTAACAAGCGCGACAAGGACAGGAAAAACTATTTGGATATAAAGTTGGAGCAGCGCTCCAAAGAGACGGTGCAGAACGAGGGCGTGGACTATTTTGCGCAGACATTCGGCAAGCGCGCCTACGACATTGAGAAGAGCATCCTGATGCTGGACATGAACAGTGGGGATGCACCGCTGCCCGATCTCAGCAAGCGGCTGCCCGAGATCACTGTCCAGATACAGGAGCTGCAGCGTTACCTAACCGCTTCGACGATGTTCCTCTCCGATTTCAAAATCAAATCTTGTCAGAATATGCTAAACGCATTGACCAGCAGCAACGATGAGGCCCGTCAGCGCTTGATGCCCAAAAAAAAGTTTGGTTTCAGCGGCAAGAAGACGGCGCTCAAGCAAAAGCCGCTGGCGGGCGTCGCCGATGGTCAGCCACAGGATAAGAAGACACCAAAGAAGGAGCAGAGCAGCAGCAACTTCACCTGGACCATTGCCAATCAACGGAATGCTCACATTGTGCTCCGCGGCGACGAAGTCAATGGCCAGGATATCACCATTTCCAACCTAAGTCAGTGTCTGGTGGAGCTGCAGGGTCATCCCGGCTCTGTGCAGATATCCAAGGCCACGCAGTGCACCCTGCTGTGTGGGCCGGTGGCGCGTTCCTTCATGGCCGAGCAACTGGATCACTGCACCATGGCCATTGCCTGTCAGCAGCTGCGCCTGCATTCCTCCCATTCCACGCGCATCTATCTGCATGTCACCTGTCGCGCCATCATCGAGGATTGCAAGAAAATCGAGATCGGGGAGTTCAACTACGACTATCCGGAGCTAGAGGCCGACTACGCCGCTTCTGGACTGAACAAGGCCCAGAATAACTACACGGATGTGGCGGACTTCAATTGGCTGTCGCCAGATGTGCATTCGCCCAACTGGAGCCTGCTCAAGGATCATGCGGCACCCAATTGGAATGCCCTGCGTCGCGATTTTCTCAGTAATAATAATGATAATGATAAGGAAGAGGATGATGAAGATGACGAGGAGGAGGAGCAGGAAGACATCATATAGTGGCGGCGTCGGCGGCTGCTCTTGACCGTCATGGGCTATGCCTGGCTGCTGCTGGGCTGGCTGTTGCTCGAGATGCTGCTGCCGATGCCGCTGGTGCCGCCGAATGGCCCCAACACTCTGTAAATAGCTCATAAGTGAATGAAATTAATATATATATAACCCCTGCCCCCTGTCTTTGGCATATATCCCCCACTCTAAATGCCACTTCTTCTTTTTCACTGGGTTGTGTCTCTCCACAGTTATTTGTGTTGCCGTAAATTATGTACGCCGCAGCGGCGTACCAGCCGTACCAGCCGTACATGTGTCTCCGGCAATTTGACATCATGTCCATTTCGGGATAGCGCATAATCAGTGGCTGGCCAAAATGACTGGGCTGCCACACAAATTACAGTTGCCATTGGCATACAGTAGGAGGCGGCAGTAGGAGGCGAGGCGGAAGAACGAGACAGTGTGGTCGGTCGATGGCGGCGACGGCGGCGCCTCTCATGCAAGTTTCATGTATGGCCACTACAGGACTCTCAAGTTGGTAACTTCTTTGGCCGCAGGGACATTGATAAGGGTCGGTCAACTCTGTCCTGCGGTTTGTACTACACCGAAAGTTTAGCCACACTTTGGACAGGGGTTGTCCACGCTTTGGCCTGACAGTAGTTCACTGAAAGCTGGAATCATAACAGAAAATAGCTTTAAAGAGAGAGTAATCCGTCTTCGTGATACTTATTGGAGCCGACCCTCTCCCTTTGCTGTTGATTTCTGTTGCGGCTGTCCACATGACCGTTCGACTGTCAAAATAATTAACGAATTCGAGTTACATGCGTGGGCAGAGCCGAAGCCTGAAAGCCAATGACAGACCACCGCTGCGACCATATCGACATGCCATATTAGCGAGGGAGGTAATTGAACTGCAAATTACACCTACAGCGTGGGCTGCGTGAAAAGACAGTGCAGAGAGAGAGAGAGCGATAGAAGAATGAGGTTATGTAATGAGCTGTCAACGTGAGAACAGCTGTCACCGTTATGTTATAACTAAAGCTGTCCACTTTGTGGCTTCTATGAGGGCTGAGCTGTGTGTGTGTGTGGGTGGTTGAATGCTGGTAATGCTGATAAAGCAAAGACAAGGAGCAAGTAAAAGGGAGAAAGAAGCAACAAAAGGTAAAGTGCAAACAATTTAGCACGTGTTTCGGTGGTTGCTGTTGCTGGCCAAAACAAAAGGGTAAAGTTGGCTATAGGTAAAAGGGTAAAGCTAAGATAAGAGTCAGCCACAGTAGCTAACCGTTGGCTCCATTGAATGGCAAGGGGGGCACTTTGCGGAGGAGCAGTGTGGGCACTTTGGGATTGCTATGCAAGCAGCACAATGGCAACCAAAGAACTTGCTGCAATTTTCTAATCAAAATTGTGGTTTCCATTGCAGTTTCTTCGCAGCGAGAGAGCAGAGAATGAAGTCTTATTGTTAGCAGTGGCTGTAAAACTGAATTTATGGCTGTGTTCAATGGCTGTAAAACTAAAGATTCTGGAACCTTCACTGCGTAAATATGCGGTGCAGTGGCTGTAAAACTGTACGATGTGAGTCTCTCACTGCGTTGTGCCTTTGTCAAAGTTAAACGGTTAAACGGCTTGCCAAACTTTTTTCAAAAGCTTGCCACTGGCTGCAAAACTGGTTTCTGAAGATAAGAAAATTAGGTATTAATGGTAGTCAATTATTAAGCGCAACAAGTGCATTAGTTATTAAATTCAATTACTCAATGTCCCCCATGTCTGTGATTGCTAGACCAATGACACCCCAAAATATAACTCCCCAAACTTAATTACCCTGTCAATCGCCATCTCCACATTCACCTCCACATCGACGCATCGATTGCCACTTAATGCCCGTGTCTTTGTTCAATACACAATCCAATCCCAATGACTGCAATCAAATTGCAAATGAATTGTTTATAATGTGACAAAAGTGGCCCAATATGCCTGTCAGGTGGATGTCAAATGCACACCTGGAATTCGCTTGAATTAATTTTCATACTCAACGCCTCTGCTTCTGCCGCTGCCTCTGCCAGAAGCAGCGCAGCGACAGCGGCAATCACACAGAGCTTCAATGGAAAACATGAAAGGCAAGCAAAGCCCGCATCGAGAGTCGCCGCTTTGCATACCCTGGCAGATTATTTCGTCATATGGTTTTGAAAGAAGATGTGCAGAAAAGTTTGTGTGTGGGAGAGGAAAGAATACCGGCAGATGAGAAAAGTGAATGAGAGAGTACAATTGTACACCCACTCACTCTCCATCTCACTCCCACCAACAGATGACGCAATCACACTCTGTCCATCTGTCCATTGCAGTAGGAGAGTAGAGCACGCATCTAGTAAGAGTAGCTAAAGAGAGAGTGGCAGAGAGTGCGCTAAGCTTCCCGCGCATTTGACCGCTCTCTCGCATTCAATTTTTTTCTCCCTGTCCAAGCGCGCGTTTTAAGTTAGCTCCGCGTTTAAAGCCGTGAAAATCGGGAAAATACGTAAAATCGAGTGAGTAAAAAGTGTCCAGAAGTTGTGTAGTGAAGTGCAGTGTAGTGGTGCAGTGATTAAATATGGAAAAGACTTAAAAGTGTGTGTTTAGTGCAAGAAAATGTGTTATGGCAAGGGCGAGGGCGCAGAGAGAGGCAAAATGGCAACCAAAAAAGGCAGCTCAGCGAAGGAATAGTGCGGCAATGTGTGGAAAAAAGTGTCCAGAAGTTGTGTAGTGAAGTGCAGTGTAGTGGTGCAGTGATTAAATAATGAAAAGACTTAAAAGTGTGTGTTTAGTGCAAGAAAATGTGTTATGGCAAGGGCGAGGGCGCAGAAAGAGGCAAAATGGCAACCAAAAAAGGCAGTTCAGCGAAGGAAAAGTTCATTATATATTTGAAATTAATTCAGCTTCACGTTTTAAATCGTGAAACACGGCAATTTGTAAAATCGTAAGCTCTTATTTATGTGTAGTGGTGTAGTAACTAAACCGTTTGTGCGTGTGTGTTTTCGGTTTCGTGCGGGAAAAGGACAGGGAGATTATCGCGTAGGACAAAATAAAATTTCTCAAAGAAAGCTCGAGAAGATTTAGTTCTTTCAATTTCTTCTTTCCTTCGACTATGAAAAGGTGAGTTGAACTTAATTTTGCATGGAGTGTGAAATGTCCCATTTGCCGCGTTGCCAACATCTGGTAAAAATCATCAGTCATACCCTCTGGCAGGGTACTCGTTGAACAATTTGAATTGCAAATTGAACAGAGCTTAGGGTGACAAAAAGAGGAAGGGGAAGGGAAGGAGCTGTGTGTGAGTGAGAGAAGGCTGCGTCTTTAAGTTTCAAGGGGGAACATAATCAGCTAACAGGAACACCCAACGACCGCAGAAAGGTCTATTTAAACAGGGTGAGGTATACAATTTCGCGCTCGTCAGAGTATATTTTATTTTATTGTCAGTTTGTACCTCTCTGTTCAGGTGCTCTGGGCAAGCCTCCCCTTGTGAAATTGCACCTTGGGCTGCAGTTGCCGCTTGCAAATTGAGCAGCTAAATGTGTGATGGGAGTGCAAGGGAGATAGGCAATGTGTGGGAGTAAATGGTAGTTGTATTGAGTCGGGAAATGTGCGAGAGATCGTCACCGCTGACAGGCCAATTAAGCTCTCATGTTGCATCGGTGCTGTGCTCTCATCAGCAGCAGACATTTTGGGAATTTCGCCGGGAAGAGAGGACACCTCCACCCAAGCGACTAGCGACTTTCACTTTCCAGTTCCCAAAGGACTCTCCTTTTAATTTTTTTTGTCAAATATTTTAGTTTGCATTTGCATTGGTAATTACACTGCGCTACAGAGAGATATTTCGCATAAAATTATCATCTTCAAACAGGCGTGCCAATTGGTACGGCTTATAGAGAAATTAAGCTTTAAGTCTCCCAATTTGGTTATCTCTAATGCTATGCTGCTTCAGCTCATTGAACGTACAAAAGTAAGACCTGGCCAACTCGAGTGCAGTCGAGTGTTTGTCGTCATTCCAATTTCCGTTTATTCAAATGAAGCATCCCACCACCACCACCACCCACTCCACCCCTCTCTGATAAACTATCAAATTTAATTGCTTTCACACTTGGCCAGTGTTGGTAAGCACACACAAACACACACACACACACACACTGCTGTACAGGTGCATCTGTTGGTGCCACATTTGCATAGCTCACAATTAGTTTTCTCATTATCGCAGATAATATTCGCCGCATTTGCGATAAGGGCCCCCTCCCCCGCCCAGTGCAATGCTGACCGACCGACCGACCTGCTGACCGCCTCCATATGCATTAATATTATCGTTTTGTCGTGTGTGTGTGTGTGTGTGTGTCTGCACTTGTAATTGCCCAACACGGCCACTTCTGGGCATCACACTCTCCCCTGTCCTTACCCTCTCTCTCTCACTCCATTCCAGTCGGCACAAATGGCACCTACCTATGCTTTGATGGTTTCAATTACTGCAAAATTACCGACCCGCGTCACCTGGCTTCTACACCGTTTCCTTCTTGGTCTCCTTCCTGTTCCTTGCTCTTCTCCTTGGTCGCCTCTACGCTGGGGCTCGCCTGCCTGCTCCTTCCACTGCTCTGGTCAGGCTTGTTCCCCCCATTTTGACCCACATAACCACGGCAAATGCTTTTGTGTGCAGATTTTATGGCTCAGCTGATGTGGCAACGATGGTAATTTACGCATTAGGTTTTGGCAGCACACACACAATAAGCCCCCCCCTCCACAGACCTCAAGCGGATAACCAGGATCCCGTCGGCGTGCACCTTTCTGAGTTTTCCCTAAAACAATTGCTGTGGAAATGGCTGGAACATTTTTTTTTACTGCCTTTTAGAATTTGTTTTAGGGGAATTTTGATGTATTTTGTGTTTGGATACTTAAATTATGAAAGTTAAGGTGCACTTTAAGCTGTGGAACCGCGTAAGAAGTGGCTCATAGTTGGAGAAGTCTTCTTTTAAAGTTTGCCTAATAAAGAATAATTTAAAATGAGTAAAAAAAACTGCCCCCTGAGTTTTATCCTTTTTAGATGACAAATTATTAAATTGCCATCCATCCAATTTGTATGCCAATTTCTGGGCGCTTTCCTTTAAAAATTCCTTTCGATATTGATAAGCGAGAAAAGAAATGTTGATTAATTAAGCGAATTACTGGAGTCATGGAGTGCAATTAAAATGTCAGCGCTGCCCACAGTCTGCCAGGGATATATATACGTATGGGCTGGCTATATGTAGGCTCCCGGGCAACGGGCATCGCATCCCGGCCAGTATTGGTTATGTAACGCTTCCCCTTTCATCCTACCGGCTTCCAGCTGTTTATTCCCTCGAATCTCGGCGCTGCGTGTGCAGCTCAAATTGTAATTAATGATGCAAGACAGCCGGCTGGCAGCAGCCAGTAGCTCCCACTTTTTACACCCAATCCCGCTACCCACAACACCACCCCCCCAACCGTTGCTCCTGCTGCTCCACGGCGTACAGACCACAGTCGGATCCAAACCGAAAATCTCTGCCAGATCCGGGTAGGCCTTGTCATCCTGCCACCACTCCAGTGTTGTCCTGCGCCTTTGTTGCTTTTGTCATACCCTGGCAAAAGGGTTTCCAGGCAGCAGTTTGCAATGGATCGAGGGATTGTAGATCACGAGATGCCACTGATGGGCAGACCCATGCTGATATTGGGCGTCTCTAAACAAGATTTGTATGGTAAATAAGTCCGCAAAGATAAATTCATATCAAAGGGAAAATATTACACAAAATTCTATAATTTCTTTTTCGTTTTCTAGGGTATACTGATTGTCGCTTTTTCCTCTTCCTCCACGCTTTACTGTTTGTTTGCTTAAATCATCGACGCGGAGCGCGTTTTAAACGCGTTTCTCATGCTTTTCGTGTAAATAAATGAAAAGTTCGTTTAATTCTCGTCGATTCTTTATGTGCAAAAGCGGGGGGGGGGGGTTGTGCGTTGAGTTGTGTGTGCCACAGACAGTGGCAGCGCTGGCACTGGTAGGGGGGCGTGGCCAGGCGGGTATCGTTTACTTTGGAAATGAAAAATTATGATTACATCAACAATAATCGAAATGCGCTTGTAAGCTTCACTTCTGCTGCTGCTGCTGCTCCTTCTCCTTCTCCTGCTGCTGCTGCTGCTGCTTCTGCTGCTGCTTCTGCTCCTTCTCCTGCTTCGTCTCCTGCTTCTGCTTCTTTTCCTTGTTCTGCTGCTGCTGCTGCTTCTGTCAGCCCGCTTCCTCTTCTGCATATTCTTTGCTCACAATTCCGTTCCGCTTTTCCGCTCTCCCTACATACCACTCTCTGCCGCTCTGCCCCGCTCTCGCTTACTCACGCTGACTGCTGGCTTCCCTTTGGTGCCGCTATCTTTTGCATGGCTCCGTTATTGTCGTTATTGTTGTACCTCTCGGCAGTTAGGGTATATCGATTATGAGCAGAGCTTTGTGCGGAATAGGGGCAGGCACTTTAGGAGCCCCCTTTTATTATTTATTTTCTTGATGCCCAACAATCAATGATGAAAATTCTTCTTTTTCTGTCTGCTTCTGTCTGTTTTAATCTCTCTTTATTTTGTGATAACTGCCCCAAAATATTCACGTTCATTCATTAAATCCGATAATAGAATTACTTAATTTTAAGTTAAAAAATCTCTGCTTAAAAAACTTTTAATATTTTAATATTTTTATATTTATTTCTGTAGTGTGTTTAGTATTCTGCCTTAAGCAGGCTTGATCCTCCAGGGTATTAAAGTCCTCGATCCTCGTTGTACCCCATTCATGTTGTTGCTGCTTTTGTTGCATTTTTTTTTTGGGTCTTTTTTGGCAATTTCTCTTCGTTCGCGTTGCTGACTTGCAATGCTCTCATGCGTAGCAGACGGTTGGGGTGAGGGCAGGGAGGAGTGGGAAGGGGTGGTGTACACAGGCATTCATGGGGAAGTGGGGTGGGGTGGTGCTGGGAGGTGAAATGGTTTCGTAGTAATGTAAACGTTCAATATTTGTGTTCAAAGTGAAAAAAATCGGAGACGTTTTTTGCACTTCTTCTGGTGAGGGGGAATGGGATGGGATGGGATGGGATGCTCCTCGCTCACTGCACTTCCCTCATGGATAGCTGCAAGGTGTGTTAGTGTAGGGGTGTGGCAGTGTCGCTCTTCACGGGGGATCTCTAATATAGAAGGCCTACGAACTGTTGTCATAAAATTGTCTAAATGGTGAATTCAAATCTCTCACAGGAAAGCGCTCTCTGGGGAGACACTTTCCTTTCGTTGGTACACAAGCGGCTGCTTCTCTCTCCTCTCTACACTTTTCATGATTTTTGCCTTTACATGATTTTCAGGTCTATTCCATGTAGTCATCTTTATCCATCATCGCTTCCCAATCTCAAAATTTATTCAGCTAGATTTGCACTGTCGAATTTTTCTAGCGGGAAACTCTAATGGCGGCACCTTCTGTTGTCTTGGCCTTTCCCTTTTTCTTCCGCCACTTTTCACTGTATCATCCAGGCTCCTTCTTTCTCCTACCACACTCCTGCTTCCCCCCCACCCGCTCGCACATTGAACAAGCAGCGACGCGTTCAGCCAAAAAGTATGCAAGGCAAAATCGGAAAAAATGCGCGTGGCAGCACCTCCGACGGCGTCGTCCATCTCCTCTTTCGGGGATCCTCTTTTCGGCTGGCTCCCTATCTCAATGGCCGCCCACCTTTCTCTTCTTCACTCCCCTTCCCTCACTCTCTCCCCCTCTGCTGGTGTGTGTGAGATATGCATATAAATCAGCGTTGTCTGGGAACGGGCGACAGGACAGGAACAGGGACAGGGCTGTGGCATCGCTGTCTCCTGTCTCTAGCACCCTCTCCCTCTCTCTCCCGCTTGTACACTTGTACACCCTCTTCTACTACTCCTCCTGCGCCTCCTTCTCCTGCATCTTTGATCCGGCGACAATGCCAAAGCCCCAGACACAAAACACAACAATTTTTGGGTGCCTGCCTGCCTGCATTGCGGCGCCTCTGCTGCTGCTGCTGCTGCTTACACCCCACATCACGCTGTCCCTTTCCAACTACCTACTGTATCCCTCTCTCTCTCTATCTGTGTCTCTCTTCCTAGCTGTGTGTCTCTTTCGCTCCAGTCTCGGGTTGACTGCACTCGGCATTATGCTTTGCGTATTTGTCGCTTTATGAAGTCATCTTGGCGTAAAAGCAAATTTATGACCAACTTCACTTTATTTCTGTCAGTTTTTGGCCCAAAACATAAAGATGGCCATCTTTTTCAGCCACCCCCCTGCCCTATCTCGCTCTCCCTGTATCTCTCTGTCTCTCTTTCGCTCTCTTGCTGTGAAAGAACATTTCCTTTATCTTCTTTCATAAACTCCAGAGAATTGTGCATTAGCATTAGCTGGCGGAATGTGTCAAATGGTCTGTGGCATGCCCCACGAAAAGGGGTTGACAGTCTATAAAGCGGTTTTGCAGTTTAGTTTTCTTTTTTTTTTCGGAAATGACATGCTTCACATTTTTTTATTGGTATTTTATGCGAATTTGTTTGTCCCTGGAATTGGTATAATTTGAATATTAAGTTTATTATGGGATAAAAATTCAATGTGCGCAAATACAGGAAATCTCTCCTTTAGGAAGGAATTCGATTAAAGCAAAGAACGATTTATTTATTTAGTTAAATTTTGTTGTTTATTTGCTAGCCATTTTCGTTTTTACTTTCCATCAGTAAAAGTTATTTGAATCTCTTATTTTTTTATGTCAATTTTTATTGGCTGACATGTGGATTTTAATTGAAAAATGCATAAACTTTGTTGCCAAAAACTTTTCTATGAGCCCAAAACTTTGTTCAGCAATTAATCAACTATTGGCCAAAGTTTAGGGCATTAATAAAGCTTATTAATCCAAATGAGTTTTGTTGGGTTTATGTTTGAGCAGATTTAAAGCTGAAAAAAATACAGTGGACTTTTTGTCGTTTGAGATCTTTAAAGCATTTCGGTTTATGTTCGCCATTTAATTGTCATTCGTAAAAGAGCTAAAAGGCAGCACTTCATGTTCATTGTTTTACATGTCTGCTGCATTAAACTTGATAACCTGTCAACAAGGTTGCAAGTCGCTTTAGAGATGGTCGTTGGTTGAAGATATGCTGTGTGACTCGTGATGGGGGTGGAATTGGATGTCTATTTTCTACATGAAACTTGTGAAAAGAAGGATTCCAAAAGGCACTCAAATTAATTACTAAATATATTATGAAACATAAATAAAACATAGATTTGATATAAAGTTTGATATTCTTTTTTAATTTTAATTTTTTTTAATTTTAATAAATTTCATGAAACTTATGAAAAGAAAGTTTCTAAAAGGTACTAAAATTAATTACTAAATATATTATGAAACATAAATTTGATTTAATATAAAGATTTATAATCTTTTTTAATTTAAATTTTTTTTTTAATTTTAATAAACTTTATAAAACTTATTAAAAGAAAGTTTCTAAAAGCTACTAAAAAATAATTTTTTAAAATATTTAAAAATAAATTTAATAATTAATACTAAAGTTATGAATTTTTAATTTTAATTTTTTGTTAATTATTATTTCAATTTAAATCTTATTTTTTTTAAATTTTAATAAACTTTATGAAACTTATTAAAAGAAAGTTTCTAAAAGCTAGTAAAATTAATTACTTAATATATTTTGAAACATAAATTTGATTTAATATAAAGTTTGATATTTTTCTTTTTAATTTTAATTATTATTTTATTTAAATATTTTATGACTTTTTGTTGAATTTTATGATATTTGCTTGACAGCTCTTAAAAATTTCTTTGCTCAAATATTTTAGCACTTTGTTTTATAGCAAAAATGTTCAACAATTTTGTGTAAATTAAAGTGACAAAAAGGCTGTATTTTTAGCAGATCCAAATTAAGTAAAATGCAATAAATAATATTTTTGTATTTCACGTTTTGTTTGTAGAGTTCTCGAGTCTCTTTTTTTTGTGTATAGTCGTGAGTTTCCATCCTTCTACAGGCTTCCAATTCCAAGCCGTGTCCATCGCTACCACAGACGACACATCCAGCAGGCTTTCTCATTCACTCTTAAGTGCTCCCTGCCTCCCTGCCACCCCCCTAGGCGAACACATAGAAGAAAGGAGCCTTTTTTGTTGTGCATAGCATACTTAAGCGGGCAGTGAAGCATTTTTGTGTGCGGTGCGGCATTCGTGTAGCAATTGTCAGGCCAATTACCGTGCCGCAATTATGAACCGTATGAGCACATAAAGCCCCGGATACGCTTATAGCCCCCAGGATATGTCCTCTCTCGCTCTCTTTATGGTGCAGACCCTTGTGGCTATAAAACTCTTAGCCAAAAAAAAAAGAAGGCGGCTGCTGAGGAGCAGGAGGCGAGTATTCCCGTTTGACCCTAAAAACCAACGAAAACTGACACCGAATTGTATGCAAACAGTAAATGAAAAGTGATAGGACTGAATGGGAGCAAGGAGTGTGGAGTGGGGGTGGTGGGGTGGGGAATGCCATCAGGCATAAAAGCAGCCTCGGAGAAGGCTGAGAGAAAGCCAAAAGAGAGTGCAAGTCAGAGGGGGGCACCGAAAAAGTTATCAGCTTGTTAATTGCTTAACTTTTTCACTTCAACTTTTTTTATTCGTCGACGAGCGAGCGGCAGCAGCAGCAGCAGCAGAGTGGAGCCGAAAACGTTGGTGGAGGAGCCCTGCAGATAAAAACCAAAAGGCAAAATAAAGGAACAAATGAAGGAGGTGGAGGTGGGTGGTGTGCACCCAGAGACCAGCGACAGATGCAAATTTCCCCACCCAAGAAACTCTGGCTGCTCCAGAAAGTATATGTTTCGCCGTTTTATTTTGCTCGCTCTTCCGACACTTTTGCCCCTTTCACTGGGAAATTTAAATGACAAATGGCAGAAGGCGACTGCAACTTTGACCCTATCCATGACCGCTGCCAGCTCCCAGCCCCCAGCCCCAGCCCCCAGCCGCCACTGACCCCCCTCCCTGTGACTTTTCTCCTCTATGACATTTGCTTATCGGTCGCTTACAATGTCATAACAGAGCCTCCAGAGGTCCAGCGCGAGAGAGAGAGAGAGAGAGAGAGAGAGGAAGAGAAGTTTTTCGGTAGCCAGAAAAAACTTTGCTTTTCCCTCCTCTAATCTTGTGACAGGCCCAAACAGAGGCACCAGAAGCAGCAGAAGGACCAAAAGGAGATGGTGCTGTAATTAGGGTCGAGTTGGGTGGGAGTGGGGGCTACGGGTACGGTACGGATACGGTCCTGAAATAAAATGAAAAATCAATGCAGCATACTGAAACTCTCATTACTCATATGCCAGGGAATTGAATGGCAGGAAGGTGAAATTAATGGTACACTGAGCGAAGAGAATGTGCTTCGAATTGAGTACTTAAAATTAGGCCTTGATATTAGAACTCACAGTGCATATTCCGAGGGAATTAGAGCTTAAAAATCAGAAAATAAAAATCGGAAATTAAAGGCCAAAATATGTACACAAAACTGGGCAGAAAAGTAGCAAAGTAGAAATAGGTGCAGATAGCCAAGAAGAAAAAGGAATTTGAGCTCTTTTAGTTATAGACGCCAATATAACTAAAGAACCAATTATTAGTATTATAAGTAATAAGTAATAATAAATAAATAAAAAATAATAATAAATAATAAATAAGTAATAAGTAATAATTATAAGTAAGTAGTATAAGTATTTCAAAATCATTTTTTATATGTAACTTCGAAATAAAAAATATAATTTCAACTGACATAATTTAATATTCAAGCAATAGCTAATAATAATAAAGCAACATACCCAAGTCGGTTAGAATTTTGATCATCGGGGGACTAATTTACTTGATAAAATAAAGAAGAACATTTTACCTAATGGGGGCTGAGTATTCTCTGCCTTGCAAGCGCCTGCATGCACACAACTCGAGAGCGAAGCTACGGCACAGAGAGAACTATGAAGAGAGAGAGCGCGACTTCTGCCAGCGCGGCTGATCTGTCGCTGAAAAAAGTGCGCAGGTAGGCGGCAAAGCAAAAGCTTTGCTGTGTTGCTCTCTCTCGTTCACTCTGCTCGAAGTCGTGCTGGGTGGAATGAGGGAATGCAAAAGCTGAGACGCGCTGCCTGCCCGATCGAAGTTACTGTTTACCTAGTGATCGCCGAGAGTGAGTATACTCATCACTGAGTGCATGCTGCGCTCTAGTGTCTTCGGTCACAGCATACCCATGCCCCTCACGAGTACAGGGTACAATCTCTCTGTGCCGTACCTTCGCCTTCGAGGTTGTGTGCATGCAGGCGCTTGCAAGGGCAGAGAATACTTGGCTCCAGTGCATGTACCCAATGGGGGTGTACAAATTGGAATGCTCTTCTCTCACAAATGCTGCATATTAGTCATCGTACTTTTTTCGCTCAGTGCATGGCCCTTGCCCTGCCCTAGTTGCCCTTGGATTCCCTGCATTCCCCCCCTGCGTTGTAGTCATAGGTTCCTCGACGAAGCCTCGACCATAAAAAGCACATTAAAACCATTTAAAAGTTGGCCTAATCTGCACAAGCGGACGGACGGACCAAGCCCGGTACCTTACCGTACCGTACCCAAAGGTAAACTTACACACATACATACATATCTATGGACAATGTTTTATGACTCTGGCGCTGGCCTTTTCTCTCTTTCTCACTCTGCTTTTCCCTCTGTTTTTTCTGCGCTCGCTCTCTCTCTCTGTCTCTGCTTTATTGGCCCTGCCCAAATTGATTAAAAGATCAATGATTATGTGCCCGTTTAATGGTTCATTGCATTTAATTTAATTTTTCTTACTTTTAATTTTAGTTGGAGATTTGGCAAGGTCGTAAGCTGTTTGGGTGTGGGCTGGTTGGGCTGGTGGGTTGGTTGGAGTCCAAGTGCAAGTCCAAAAAGTAAATTAAAAGCAGGAAATAATTTTTCAACCTTGACGGATAACGAAAGAGTTTGAAAAGGTTTTTAATGGCTGGAAAATAGGAAAAGTTCTTGAAGGTTCTTGAAGGTAAATGAAGGTCAAATGTTCAGGGAAGTTCCGTGCGAGGGAAATTGCAACTTTGATAAATTATAAACCAATTTTCGTGGATTAATTAAGCTAAAGAAAGTTTATTTTTTATGTGGTAGAACAACTAATGATGGGTACAGAATTTGTGGAAGGAATATTCCAGAAACTTCTCGTTGAATGAGAAGAATTTTTCAGAATTTTCAAAATTTTTGGGAAAGAATATTTCAGTAACTTTTTGTTGAATTTAAATAAATCACTCAAAGTTCCGCCAAGAACTTGCCTGAAACTCTACAAATTATCGGCAAATCTTTTCGTTTATGAAACTCTACAAATTATCGGCAAATCTTTTCGCTTATGAAACTCTTCAAATTCTCGCCAATATCTTTTATTATTATTATCGTTGACACGGATAAATCTTCGATTGTTTATCGTTTACAAACAGTTTAGCGATGACTCTTGCTCAGACACGTTTCCCCGAACCAACACAAGCGACAGAAGAAGTTCTACCCCATAACTCTAAGCTGTAAAAGAATGATAACTTTTGGCGCAATCCTCAGACCTAAGACCGACCATTCCATCCTCCTCTCCGTTGAGTGTGTAAATGTGCTCATGAGAGTAATGCTCTCTGTCTGTTATAGTTCTTGGTGATGACTTTATGTGGAATGACGCACGTAGTCAAACAGTAAAAGTTTTCAATTGGTATTATGCCATTATTAAAAGATAACCGAGAATGAGAGCGCAGCAGCAAGCCAGCCAGCCCCCTACCCTCACCCGTCAATGCAGTTCTTCACGCAGAAACTTTTTAAATTCTAGTTTTGCCCACGCGCGTTGTTTTTTGCATGGCAAGAAAAACAAAAGAAAATATAGATAAGAAAGAGCAACACTCAGCAGAAATCTCACTCTTTGCGAATTGAAAAAAACAACAGAGAAAACAGAGAAAAAGGAAAAGCTGTAAAATGCAGACAATTGCGATAAATGCGCGGGGTGAGCGAAAGACGTTGCAAAAGTGCAAATGGATGGTGGGGGTGGGGGTAAAAATCATTGAATACCCGCAACGTGATGCAGAAACTTCGCATATTTTTCTTCATGCACAGCCAGGCACACACACACACACACACACACAGTGCTGCCATTTCCGTTTCCGGTTGCTGCTTCTACTCCGCTCCGCTCCGCTTCGCATCGCATTCTTATGCATGTATCTGGCGTGATAAATAAAATGTTTAAGCACACATTTTCGGATCCATTGTGTAGATTTGACTTTGAACCGTTGCCCCACTGACACTGCCACTGCCCCCTCATGCTCGTTTTTTTTTTTTTTTTGTTACGTGATGCAGCAGCAGCAGCAGCCAAAGTGTTGCAGACAACGCTGACGATAGGGAACAGGGAACGTTGCTGAAGCTGCAGCTGCAGCTTGTTGCTGTCTGCAATTGCTTTTATCAAAAGTGGCATGCAGCATTCCGGATTCCAGAGGGGTGTGGGGGGGTATTGAATGAGCAGTTTTCTGAGATATGGAAATCGAGGACGTTACTTTAGTTTACCTTAAAGCATAAAGATGCCCGCAGATTTATTTTATAAATAAATAAATAATAAATAAATAATAAATAAATAATAAATAAATAAAAAATAAAACAATACAAATTAAATTAAATGTTTAAGAAAATACAAAAATAAATATTAAATTAAATGTTTAAGAAAATTAAAATTAAATTAAATGTTTAAGAAAATTAAAACTAAAATAAATTAAATGAAATGTTTAAGAAAAACCCGAGTTCTTGCCTGAGCTACCATCTCCATTTTCTTTTACACGCCCTTATGCCATATAAAATTCTTCTTGCCTTACGCAACATTTCATTTTTGTATTTTTTATGGCGTTTTTTTGTGGCATTTTCAATTGCAATTTTTGTGCTGCATTTGCTGCTTTTGACACGGCTCCGGGAACCTCTCTGTCTTGCTCCTTCCCTCTCTGCCTCTCTCGATGCGTATCTCTAAGCTTTCTGAGACATCAGGCAAAACCAAATCCTTAACTAAGAAATTTTCAAGAATTTTCTTATGCAGTTTGCAGTTTGTTTTGTTTTTGGTGGTTCTCAAGGCTGCTGCTGTTGCTGTTGCTGCTGCTTGGGTGCTTTGTTGCTTGGTTTGCTGGCTGGCTGGCTGGCTGCCTGGCTGGCTGGCTGGCTGCTTGGTTGGTTAGTAATGTCTCTTACACACGCTAATGAGCAAAATAATTAATGATGCTTCTGTCGTCTCAGTCTCTCAGTCTCTCAGTCTCTTAGTCTCTTACCCTACCCAGTCCCGCCGCACAACTCTGTGGGTTTGCTGCTGCTTGTAGTAACATTTTCCATGCCATTTGGCAGAAAAGTTTCACTTGACAAAACTTGAAGTAGTCCGTCCGCACGGCACAGCACAGCAGCACAGCAGAGGAGCAGCACAGCAGCAGAGCAGCAGCAGGCCACAGTGGTGGATGCGATGCGGAATCCATCACAGGCTTCTCCATGCTGCCCTTAATAAGCAGTTAATTTCATAGTTTTCCTACAGTTTTTCCTTCTCTCTGGCATTAAAAGTTGCAAAATAACATTGCCAACATGTTGTTCCTCCGTGTGTGTGTGTGTGTGTGTGTTTCTGTGTGTGTGCGGCTTCTGTTTGTTGCCGGCTTTTCCTGACTGTCGGCGGGGCGGCAGCCAGCGAGCGAGAGAGGTCGGTGGGTAGGTAGATTTTTCCCCATTTTCATTACATTATGCTGCAGCTTCAGAGCTTCGGTCGGTAACTCTTCATTCGTTCAACTTAATTTACGTTTTATAACTTTTGCAATCATTACATGTTGCATTTATTTTTCTACGCTTCTCTCTCGCTCTCTGCCCTCTCTTCCTCTCTGCCCTCTCTGCCCTCTCTGCCCTCTCTTCCCCTCAGCCCTCTCTGCCTCTCCCACTTGTTTTTCCTTGTTCTTTTTTGTTGTTTTGCTTTGTTTTGTTGCTAGTTTTCTCTCTCTTTTTTTCACTGTACAACAACCGTGTGCATAAACCATTTAGTAACAATTTTTGCTTTGGCAAAGTTTCTTTTTTTTTCTCCTCTCAGGGCATGGCAATGCTGTGTTCTGGGTCTGGGTGCCACGAGAATGATGCTCTACGGAGGAGGATGATGATGAGCTGTGGGAATACTGTGCATCCATCACGGCATTCCAGGGGTTATATTAGTAATAAATATTAGTAATAAATATTTGTAATAAATCCGCAATTTCATATTTAGCACAAGTGGCTTAGATTTAGTAGGGAAATAATATTAGAAAATTGCCAGCAAATTCTGCGAAAAATACTTTAAATAATGTCATGAATATATTATGGAAAATATTAGGAAAAAACTAAATTGTGGCACTGAAATTCTAGAAAGAATGCCCGAAAGGGACAACAACAAAAACCATACAATTTTGAAAAGTAATATAAACAGCACCGGAAAATAAACCAATAACGGAAAGAATTAATTAATTAATTAATTAATATGTGCTAGAAATAGTACTTTAAAATATACCAAAAAGAGTACCATTTAAATACTAGATAAAATACAGGAAACTAATAAAGAAAGTAGAAATAAATAAAACTAATAATGCCTGAATAAAACTATAAGTTATAGCAGAAAAACGAACAGAAAATGTAACAGACAAGTTCCGAAATAATACTAAAAAATATACTAGAAAATTATAACAGAAAAATATTTAAAATTTGTAATGCCACATACATAATATGAAATACTAGAAAACAGCATTCTAACAGTTGAAAGGACTTCATCTGTAAAACACTAAATTCTGTTTTCCCTAAATAACAATCCCAGGCAAGCATTTCTCGGGATTTTATTATTTCATAAAACTAATTTCCATGCCGGCAGTGGCCGACTTTTCTAGGGTATCACAAAAACAACAACAACAAACTAACACACACACACACACACACACACAGTGGCATAGCCATCTAAACAAGAAAGTTTTTCTTACAATTTCCGCTTGCAAATTCGTTTTAATTAACCGATAATTGTGGCAAAAGGAGAAAAAATATTTCAATGAACAAGTCGCTGGCTCACATGAAGCATACTTATTGGCTTACAAGCTGCATGGCTTTCCAATTGGCGTACAAAAGTGGGAACTGTGCTGCATGCCACACAGAACGAGCTGGGGATGGAATGGGATGGGATGGGAGAGCAGCAGCAGCAGCACATGGATGTTAAGTGTAAGTCACATTAGCGCCAGGAGTCGGTCCGTCCGTCCTCCCCCCATTCGATGGAGCAATGCAGCTTATCCGCTGTGTGGAGAGTTCTTTGGCTGTGAGTGAACTTTTAGTAACTGCTACAAATCTGTAACCAGGGAGAGCTAGTTAGCAAAGGCTTATCACACAGACAGACGGCATAGGGACAGCCGAGAGAGACGCTGTACAATCACTCAGACAATCTCTCACATGGAAGGGAAAATGACAGCCATACATCACATAGCAGGAGGAGGAGCAGCAGTGGGAGCAGGAGCAGCAAAAGAAGGAGCAACAGCACAAGTAGCAGCAGGAGGAGGAGCAGCAGTGGGAGCAGGAGCAAAAGCAGGAGGAGCAGCAGCAGCAGCAACAGAATTCCCCTTAAAGACAGGAACACAGACACTTCATAATGACACCCAAGCTACTGGCTGCTGGCTCCTGGCTGCTGGCTCCTGGCTGCTGTCTCCTGGCTGCTGTCTCCTGGCTGCTGGCTCCACGAACTTCTCTGGAACTGCTCGCCTCCTGGCTCCACCCTCACATGGCTATGAATTACATTTTACGTAACGTAAGCTTTTGCCCAACGTAATCGCAACATGACAACAAGTAATGAGCTTTGGCACGCCTCCCCACACACACCCCCCACACACCTCCCCACACACCCACACACTCTCTCTCTGCCATTTCTTTCGTTTTCCTTGGTAACTCCTATCGCTGGCTCCCTATCCGAGTAGATCCGACTTACGGACAGCAGAGACGACTACTTAGCATTTCTTCTTACGCCCGAAATGGAAGCAGGTAAATGCAGTGAGCGAAATTAATGGTGGGGTGTGTGGCTTAAGAAGTTGTTAAGAAGGGAAATCGGGTTTGGGATTTTTATTAAATTAATTGATTTTGATTGATTAATTGAATTGAATTTTAATTAATTAATTAATTAATATTAAAGCGATTGTTTGCATCGGAAATTGCACTGGAAATTCGTGCAAATATTAGACTAGAGATTAAGCAGCAAAAGAAAAAAAACCAAAAAATGATAAATAAAAAATAAAATAATAAATAAATAAATAATAATAATAAATAAATAAATAATAATAATAAATAAAGAAATAATATTAATAAAAAAAAAATAATAATAAATAAATAAATAATAATAATAAATAATGAGAAATAATAATAATAATAAATAAATAATAATAATAAAAAATAATAATTACTAATACTAATACTATACTAAATAATAATAATAAAAAATAATAAATACTAATACTAATACTAAATACTAATAATAAAAAATACTACATTATTTAGATAAATTATAATAATAAAATAAAAAACTAAAATAAAAATTAAACTAAAATTTGAGAGCCGAAATGATGAGTTGGAATTAGTAATGCATTTGGCGCCGCGATAATTTCTATAGACGATTTAGTGTACAAATTTCTGTGAGTGCAGCTTTGGCAGCCTCGGACCAAAGCTATTTCTCATTTTTGTGACACACACACCCAACGGTGGAGCTGTCTGTGTGCTGTAACCCGCTCCCTCTCTTCTCTCTCTCTCTCTGTGTAGCCCAATGCAAGGTGTCGGTTAAATCATAGCAAAAGTATCTCTGCGCTGCACTGTGGGAAAGTGGGCGGATAGGGGCCAAGCAAAAGGGGGGGCAGCAGGGCGGACGGTAGCCCGAGTTGATAAGCATCTGTGCACTTCATTTTTGCACTTTTCTCAAGTCCTTGCAGCAATTTTATTACAAGCAACTTAAAACCTGCCCGGCAGCCCCTCGCGCCCCTCTCGCCCTCTCGCCCTCTCGCTTCCTGGGCGGCTGAAACTTTGTTCGTTCGCTGCTGCTGACGCACTGGCTGCGCTTTCTTATTTATTTGCAATTGCAATGACATTGCCGTCGCCAGCGTCATCCGGGTGCCGCTGCTGCTGGTCCATCGTCCTCTGGTATTTATTCAAGTGTGAGCATCAGAGCAGTCCCCCCAGGAGTCCCTTGGCTGTGCTGTGCTGTCTGTGCTGTCTGTCTGTCGTCCTGGCTGCTCTGGCTGCTTGTGAATGCGATTTAAACTTCTTACACACACATTTTGAATGGGCAAGTTGCAAAGTGCCAAGTCCATTACGAAGACAGTGTCCTGAGAGATCAGAGCAGAGCAGAGCAGAGCAGAGGGAGAGAGACGCAGTGAGGATAACACCGCCTTGACACTGACTCAACAAATGCCGCACACTCCTCCGCACACTCCTCGGCACACTCCTCCGCACACTCCGCACACTCCCCAGCACACTCCTCCGCTGCTCAGCCTCTCAGCAGCCTCAGCCCCTCGGAAGCAGCCTTCAATCTCTGCCTGAAAGTCTCTGCTACGCTCTGCTCCTTGTCAATCGGCATTAAAATCACAAAACAGCCTTCAGGAAGAACTAGAAGCAGGAGGAGCAAGAGTGAAGTGGAGCTGAATTGGAGGTAGGAATAAATATAGATGGACCAGCCCCAGACCCAGACACCTGCCCCTGCCCATGCCCCTGCCCCTGCCCCTGCCCCTGTCCCCTGCCCATGCCCCTGCCCATGCCCCTGTCATTTCTTCGCTGCTGCTCAAAATCCTTTTCTCGCCTTGAACTGCCACTGGAATATGAAACTTTCCAAGTGGCCAACGGCAATGGCACTCCAAAAGAAAAATCGTTGCAGAATTGCAATCACTCACACCACACACACACACACACACACACACACACACACACACAAACACAAAGGCATACACATACACATAGGAAAAATGTATAAGAATGATATATGTTGGGCGTCGCTATAGGGACCATGGGATACCTCAGAATGTGGTTTATTTTTGGGAAAAATATGTAGAAAATAAACCCATGAAAATTAACCAAAAAAACTCACTTGGAAAATATTAAACTGAAGTATTTGTTTTGCTTTATGTGAAGTTTATATATTATTTATATTTATAATTTATATTATATTTATATATTTATATTTATATTAGTTGCTTGGCGCATTTAGTTCTATTAATTTAATAAACATATTAATAATTAATAATAATAATAATAATAATAATAATATTAATAATGGATAATAATAATAATATTAATAATATTAATAAATATTAATACACTAATTACACTACTTTGCACAGTTGTTTTTTCTTGATTTGCTGTTAACTTTGCAGCCAAAATTTCATCTGCCAAAGACCGCCACAGACTTCCACCAAAGGCTCTAAAAAATAAAAATAAATTAAATAATAAGTAAATAAAAATAATTTGCTGAAAGTACTGCTCCTCCTGTAAGCAGCATGCCCTGTGCACCGAACTAAATACCCTGTAAAATAAAAAAGGGGCGAATGAAACGAAAAAAAATGAATTGATGGCTTGACTAACTGACTAACTGCGAAAGGAGAGACCTAAATGATAAATAGCAGCGACTGATACGTTGTTACTTCCTCAAAAGCCGCACATTTCCCCCTGCCCTAAGCATTCATTTCCCCTCCCCTAAGCATTCACTTGCTCCCCTCCTCCAAGCCTTCATTCCCCTCTCACAGGTTGCAGGCGGCTCTATCTCTGCGGCTGCTGCTGCTGCTTCTGCTGCTGCTCCTATGCCTCTTCACATGCCTCAAGATTTATGTTGCGCATCAATTGCTTTGAGCGAAGTTCTTGCCATGGCTTGAGAACTTCAGCAGGGCAGGTGGAATGGGTGGCAGGGGTGGCAAGTGGCGGCAAGGGGTGGCAAGGATGCTTGGTGTACCATTTAAGGCGCTGCCTCGTAATTTATAAAATGAAATGAAGTATGGCCTGGCGGGTGCATATTTATTTTGAATGACTTTGACTTTACAAGTGTTTCGCGGGGCGGGGGCGGGAGCTTTGACTTGAAAGTTATCAAAATCTGAAGAGGGGTAGGGCAGGGGCAGGGGAGTGTGCAGAGTGCGCACCAAAACATACATATGAATGTCGTTTGATTGCGTCAAGTGACTGCCTGTCTCTCCACTTGCCACTTGAGTTTCTGATTTTCGCCTTGAAATTATATTTTAATTGGAGAATTTAGCAGCGAAATGAGTTCCAATTGAAGGATTTTAATTAGCCGCAAATCACAGAGGATGCGGATGTGTCTACTCACAGCAGCAGCAGCAGCAGCAGCAGCTGCAGTGGAGTTGCTTTTGGCGGTGGGACCTTGCCAAGGTTAATCGCAGGGCAGCAACATGCTAGAAGTTCTTTTACTTCCCAATTATATTACTCACTCAAATAGCTGTATATCTGCCCTTTAATACAAATATTTCGCCGCTTTCTTTAACCCTACTTCTGTCTGCGTCTTTCTGCCCATTTCTCCCCATTCCTCTATTAATCTTCTTGCCAAAGCTCTCTTAATTTCCCCACCAAAAACTTCTTTGCCGCAGCCGCAAAGGTTAATCCCTCGGTAAGCCGCTAGAAATCTCTGGCATTTAATCGCTAAACTTTCACCTGCCACTCGATGACTCGATGACTCGCTGCTCTTCAGCTAGGTTTATTCATTCATTCATTGGCTCAATCACTTACTCAATCATCGATTTGTCAGCTCTTTGGCCATCTCCTCATGGCCTCAAGTTCCATTTCCAAGCAATTGATTTTGGGGCGCTAAAATGAGATTTCAAGCAGTGCTAGCTGGAATGTGTATGATGTGTGTGTTTGTGTGTGTGTGTGTGTTATGTGTATGTGTGCATGTGTGTGTGATGTTAGTGTGATGTGTGCTATGTGTGTGCTGTGTGTGCCGTACCTTTTTAATTAACATAAAAATCTAATTTGCAGCATTTTGACTTTGGGGGCACGCGACAGCTGTGGCAGTGAGGCGTCTCTCTGAGTGTGTGAGGCGTCTCTGTGTGTGTGTGGCGTCTCTGTGTGTGTGTGGCGTCACTGTGTGTGTGTGGCGTCTCTGTGTGTGTGTGTGTGTGTGTGGTGTGGGGCAGATCTCGTCTCTAGCATTATGAAAACAGCTTAACCTTATGGCCAACGATGTGTGCCATAATGTGTTCCTCCTCTGCCGCTCATACTTATTCCATGTGTTTTTTTTTTTTCTCATTCTATACACTTTGAGTGCAGGGTAATTGCATTTTCATGAGAGCTTTGGCAACGCAGAGAAATGTTATAGAAATTCCATAGTAAAATTTGGCCCTGAAAGTGTATCTGCAACTTCAGCATTCAATGCCAGACTTTTCTAGCATTATTTTTCACCATTCACCTGCTCTGCCCTCTCTCTCTCGCTCTCGCTCTGCAACGCTGTTTCTCTTTGTCAGCTAGCAGCGCTTTTGACATTGGCTTAGACAAGGCCAAAAGCTTACCAAAACACCTGCCTGCATCTCGCTGGCCATGATGGCTACGTTCTTCACATCAGCGTTTCAGCAGGAGCAGCCTCCTCATCCGCTCCGCACAACAGCCACATCAGAAGCCACGTTGTCGTTGTCCTCGCGGCACATTAGCGACATTTACACGTCGCAGCAATTTCAAACAGCAGCCGACAACCTCCACCTCCTACTCCCACTCCTGCTACTCCTCCTCCCCCTACTCCTACTTCTCGTCATCGTCATCGTCGTCGTCATAGCGCCTTCATATGTAGCGTAGCGTCCTCTCGCTTTGATACGTGGACGTGTATACACCCCCAGCATGCAGTCAGTCATAATCATTTTCATTGTCAACATTTTGCGCGACACATGACAACAGCAACAGCCAGCAGAGCAGCAGCAGCAGCAGCCAGCAGCAGCGAGACAGCAGCAGCCAGCAACAGCAACAGCAACAAACAGAGCTGACACCGAAAGCTCAAGCAACAACAACAACAACAGCAACACAAACAATGCGAAGCGAAAAAAACGTTGCTCCTATTTTGTGTGTCATCTTGTTGGATTGCTCATTAGAAGCAATTAGCTGTATCTCTTGCTCTCCTCTCTCTCTCGCTCCCTCCTCCTCCCCCTGTGTGTGTGTGCTAGCCAACAGCAAAAAATTAAGCATAAATAAATATTCTAGCATGGCAACTATAAAGATACCCCCCGCTAGGCAGAATTTAGTCTTACATTTTGGATTTTGCGGGCATAAGTTGGAAATTATTTGCTTTAAATTAGAGTAAAACGCAGACAAATTTCCACACGAAAAATAATCAAAACTAGGCAGAAATTAGCTTACGAGTTGAGTGACTATTTCGCACGGAACTCTCTGCCCTTGCAAGCGCCTGCAAGCACACAACTCGAGAGCGCAGCTACGGCACAGAAAGAACTATGAAGAGAGAGCGCGACTTCTGCCAGCGCGACTGATCTGTCGCTGATAAATGTGCGCAGGTAGGCGGCAAAGCAAAAGCTTTGCTGTGTTGCTCTCTCGTTCACGCTGCTCGAAGTCGTGCGGGTGTGGAATGAGGGAATGCAAAAGCTGAGACGCGCTGCCTGCCCGATCGAAGTTACTGCTTACTGAGTGATCGCCGAGAGTGAGTATATTCCTCACTGTGTGCATGCTGCGCTCTATTCTCTAGTGCGCTGCCCAAAAGCACAGCATACTCTGACTCCCAGCGCGTACAGGGTACAATCACGTTGCGTGCGTACAACAAAAAATGGGAGTACAAATTAGTGCCTACTTTGCTGGCTGCGTTGGTTGGCGGGCGGCTGCTCATTTAAATTATATATTTACAGGCATGCAAATTTGATTGCCACTTTCAACAATTTTCTGGCGCTCTTTTTCGCTTTTTCTGAATTAAATTTTAAGTGGCACGAGAATCAGAAAGGACTGTGTAGTGGGCCTACCCACTGTGTTTCTCTGTGGACGGGTGTAAATGTCAATAGCCAAACGGCAAACAATGACAATGGACCACCACTCGCTCGTTGTCGCTGGCAAACATTTGACCAAAATGACCGCAACGCCACGAAAGGGAATGGAATGGCATGGAAGGTGACACATGGAAATAAAAATTAAGCGCAAAATCAAGTGGAAATGAGTGAAACGAATAGAAGATGCCCAGCATGAAGTGTGTTTAGAATATAAACTTTAGATGATTAATGTGACGATTATTATGCATTTTGTGTGCATATGGAATATTGTTTTCCAATCAATTGAGTGCCTAAATGATTGCATGCCCCCCACCCTAGCAGTAAATTCCCCAGGGAGTGCTTTCTGCTTGGGGGATATTCATCTGCACACCCAGCCTGCTGGCTGTGGACACTTCTGAATTAGTTGTTGCCCCCCGAACCGCGTTTCTCACAGCACATTGCCTCTGCTCAATGGTTTATGTAAATTTTTTTTTCGTAATTTTCCAACACACAGAACAGAAAGCAGGCCACGCCCCCACACCCCCTGTTGGCAGCATGTGCCGCCCCACTTGTACTAGCATTTGCATTTAAATCTCATTAGTTTTTAATGGTTTTAGATTTGGTGTTTTTTGTTTTTTGTATAATTTTTTTGGTTTTTATTTAAACATTTTTGCGAATTTTTGGTTTTGTTCTGTAACTGACAACTTTTAATTCTCTCTTCCTGTTTCTCGCTCGCTCACTGCTGGCTACAACTTTCGTGTGCCATTTCCCGCGGAAACAAAACATGGCCACTGTGCCCCGTGGCGGAGGGTAAACCACCAAAACGGCGCGAGCTAAGCGCACGCCCCTTTATCTGCCATAATTGGGGGGATGTGTTGTTGCCATTTTGTTGTGTGTTTATTTAATGAAATTGCATGCAAAACATATGTTTCACTTACACACACACACACACACACACACACTCGCAGTAGCAGAGAGAGTTGGATTGGAAAATTCTCGTATTTCGTAGCATACTTTTCTGCTGAGTGCTGCATATCCGGCGCTGCTGCTCCACTTGACTTCCAACGACTCCATTTGTCCATTTTGGCTGTTTGTTAGCTGTTGTTTTTGGCTGTTGCACGTTGCCTGCTGTGGATGCAACATTTTCAGCATTTATTATGCCATTATGTTGGCACTGTTGATTGGGTATTGGGGTATTGGATTGGATATGGATTTATACATATATATTGTCTGCACTAATGCTGCTCTGCTTTTCATTAGTTTCCAATACCTGAAATTGTTTTAATTTTTACTGGTTCGATGCTTCATGAAGTTTGGTCAAGTTTTCCTTTTTGCAGTGGTTCATAGAGACAAAATCCTGCATATTTTCCATATTTAATTAACGAATATTATTTACATTATTATTATAATTAGTAATTATTATTATTATTATTAATGAATAATTATTATTATTATAATAATTAATTAATAAATTAAAATTAATAAATTAATAAATTATAATTAATTAATCATTATTATTACTATTATTTATTATTAAAAAATTATTTTTTTTGCTTTTTTTCTCCTGTTACCTTCCTGATTTTCCTAGCTGTTATCCCAGCCACTTTTACAGGTCATCTGCCCCGTCAGTTTTTATTTGGAATGTCTCACCTGCTTCGCATTCGCATTCCTGGCTGTCTGGCTGTCTGGCCGTCTGTCTGTGTGGTTTTGGTGCCTGTGAATATTTTAACATAATTGCCATGTAAGCGAAATGTACACAGCTTCTGGCGCTTTAGACTCTCCTTTTTTTTTAGGCCATTTTTGGTCGCGTTTCGTATGAATATGCGACATTGTTTATGGCGCTTAATTTGCATTTGTCTGTTGCTCATTTATGGCTCAGCCTCAGCCCTTTTTATCTGTGTATCTGTGGAGTGCATTGCCCTCTCATGGCACTCGCAGATAAAGCCACATATACATTTATATATATATATATATGTATATGCCATGTAGATACAGATACATTAATAGCTGTGTTGCATGGCGCATTAATGTCGCTTTGAATGTGGCTTCAGATCGTGCACGTCCTTGGCTGGTTGGGCTGGCTGGGCTTGTGGCCTGGCTGTTGGCTTTAAATTTTCAATTCGCATGCAATGACTTAATTGTTCATAATTTTGTTATCAGATTAACACAAATTCCGCTTAACGATAATGACTTCATGCAGTTTATGGGCAGTGCGTGCGCCGAGGATTCAGAATCACAGAGACCGGGCACCCGGGCACCCTCAGCAAAGGACACGGCGCCGGCACTCGCGGCTTATCCATTATCAGCTGCACGCCAGCACTCGCCAGAACCACTCTCCAATCTCCATCTCCCTCTACCTCTCGCTCTCCATCCCACTCTCTATCAATGTCCTTCTCTAGGGGCCATTGGATTTTATCGCAGGACAACGCTGATTAAATATCAACGTAATTTATTATTCAAATTAAGTTTATCGCCGAACAAAAGGCAGACGGAATGCCCTGAAAGGGCGTACACGGGAAGTTTATATGGAAAATGGCCTACACTGAGAGAAAAGTGATTAACTATAATGGCAGAACATTTTCTTAGCTTTTAGTTACTTGCAAGAAAAATTGGGCTAACATTTTGCAATGAAATTAGCTAAACATTTGGCAAAGTCTTTACCGCTAAGCCACACTGAAAAAGGGAGAGAGAGCGTGCTACGGAAATTCTATATATTAAGGATTAATAATGCCAGGGAAGAGACACCTTTTGCACATTTTGCGACATCCACTGGGCGAGAAAGGGAAATATTTTCAGTTTTTGCCTTAAAATTAATGGGAATAATTTTTGTCAAAATATAAATTTATATTTATATTTATTTATTTATATTTATTTATTTATATTTATATTTATTTATTTATATTTATATTTATTTATTTATATTTATATTTATTTAATTTATTTATTTATATTTATATTTATTTATTTATATTTTGGTTAGAAAATGTTTATTTTATTTTATGACAAAATCATAAAAACTTACACTCTGGCTAAGCCACACTGAGAGAGAGAGAGAGAGAGAGAGAGAGAGAGAGAGAGAGTGTGACAAATATAGAGAGAATCGTTAAATGTGTGAGCGCTTTCGAAATAAAATACAACCATTACTGAGTCACGCTGGGAGAGAGCAGGAGCGCGGCAGGTCATAATGCAATCAATTGCCTTTAATTGAAGAATATTTTTCAGAGTGTATGATTATTCATGTCCATACATCAGTGTGGGTGTGCGGGTGGTGTGGGAGTGTTCCAAATTGACATATCGCTTTCACATACATGCATATGGATGTGAATACATGGGCACTGGCTCTGCCTGCCATGCTGCCAGGCCGTGCCCCCACCCTTTTAGGCAAACAAATTAGCTACGGGTATAGGCTATCCATAACAGCGAGAGAGCTCCACAAATACAGCACTCGGCTACGTGTGAGAGGAGTACACGCCACTCCACTACACTCCAATCAAATACATAACACTACACACCTAGCGCTGGGATTTTCATATGCATATATACATACATACATATATAGATATATACGTGCATGCATATATTTATGCATCGCATACACAAATGAGAATTTTGACGCTCCATGGGGTTTTCTATCAAAAATGCATTTGTCATTATAAATGCAACGTGCAACCAACCTGCACTCAATGTCGCTGTGCCATGTCGTGCTCTGTCATACGGACTCTCTATCTCTGTCCCTCTCTCTCTATCTCTGTCCCTCTCTCTATCTCTCTTCCTCTCCCTCTCTGACACCAAACTCATTGCAGGGGTAGATGGAAAATGACATGTGGAAGGTGCATGTGGCATCATGTGTAGCTGCTTATATATCTTTGTATATCCTTGATTGAAGTTGCTATGATTTATGATATTTAGGGGGATTTAAGCTCAAGGAATTAGAAGCATTTATAACAGCCCAAAACTAATTGGAAATTCACTCATAATTAACAAAAATATTTCGGCTTAATGGATTAAGCTATATCTATATATCAAGGCAAAGACCATTAATTCTCAGGCCTTAGAAAACTTTTAATCATGCATTAGTCATACAGAGAAAACTGCTCAAGAAATCCGCTGCAGCTGATATGAAACCCGCTAGGAATTCGTGTCCAATCACATAACTGACAACCGCCAGCTAAGCCACACTGCGAGAGGGCGAAACCAGTCTTCTAGTTGATAGGAAACTGTCCACCACGAAAGATCTTTGCTTGTATTTCCAAGCTAATCCCCAATCGGATTTTTCGCACCTATTTTCGCTTTTAATTCCATCAAATTATAATGCATTTTTTTGCTTCATTTTCTTACAGCTTCCCTGTGAAGTACTCCACCCAAAAAACAGCCTCCAATAAATAGCTGCTACATAGGTGAGTTTCCCCTTTTGAAATCCACAGTTTTAAGAGCATTCAATCATCAGCGATTGATGCCACACCAAAAGTTTCACCACTTGTTTAATTTTCAATTATAAATTCATATAAATTCAATGCCCGACGCGCGGCCACAACCATTATCGCGTCCATTATCCCACTCATCCAGACACCAGACCAGGCGGGCCACGACGCCGCTACCTGTATAACAGCGCCCCCGTCCATGCCGTCCCATGACCCCCAGGGGGGTATGGGTACACAATGGTGGGCTTTGGGGCAGCGGCCGCCATTATGTTGCCGCCTGCGTTACCTAGATTTCAGTTGCGGCACGGTCAAAACGTGTTCAATAATTTTGTCAATAAAATGTCAGAGCAGAGAGGCATGCAAAAAAGCCCCTGCTGCCAACGTAGTTGTGTTTGCCACACAACAACAACAACAAAAAAAAATGGAGTGTTTTATATATTTTCTCTGCCGTGTTTCCTTTTTCTTTCTTTTTTTGTGTTGGGTTTTTGTCGGTCGTGTGGCCTACAAATCGTAGCCCTGAATGCGGTTGAATACTGTCAGCCCATAAGTTTACCTCTCTTTCTGGGCTCCCCCTCCCCCTCTCTTCCTCTCTCGCTCTGTGTCTCTTGCTTTCCCTCTCCCACTCGCACATTAAACTCATTGTGTTTATGGCATAAATTTGCATGTTTTTCACGTAAATTTTTCAATTTGAATGGACGTCGATCCTTTTTTTGGGGACTCTCTTTTTTTTCTGTGCAGCAATAGAGTAGTAGGCGTGGGGCGGGTGCTGAGTGAATGGTTTAAGGGACCCGGGACCTGGGTGCTTTGTTGGGCGAGGCTTTTTGGGTTCGATAGGTGGGGTGGCATGTTGTTAGACATGTTAAACACAAAAATTTAAAAGGTGACAGAAAGTCAGCCCAGCCATACATCAGATCAAATCAGTTTCGAAATTGTTGCGACATTTAAATGCAAGTCAAAGGGGAGCCAAAGTGGGGCCCAAGCGCTGCTTAGATTATGGGTTTTTCCCGCTTGGGTTTTTAGATTTTTTAGAAGTTTTCATTGGGTGTAGGGAAAGACAGGAAATTAAGTGCAGCTTGTAATCCCATGGCATGTAAATAAAATGGAGTGCATATACTGAATTTAAGTACATAAATTTAATCTATTCTTTGCTAGTTTTAGTTAATGCAAAGGCATTAAATTAGCATTGAGGTTCCGACTTCATTCATTGCCCCTACAAACTCAAATCTCTAGCCTGGCAAATGCCCTTTTAAAATCCAAGTTAAACAGCAACTGAAAATAGTTTTTCCCCATTTACAATTTTAACCCACATTTAAGCCACACACACACACAAACACATTTAATTCGCCAGTGTGTGTGTTCCTGTGTGTGTTTTTTCTACTTTTTTAAATATTTATACGCTTATTTATGTTTATATTTGCTGTACGGGTTACAGTCAAAAGCACGACAGTTTTGCGACGTTGATTTTTGTGTGTGTGGCAGCTGCAGGACCTGCCATTTTTTAGTGTGTGTGTGTGTGTGTTTGTGCCCCTGTATATAAGTGTCAAAGGCATGTGCTTAGCATGCCTCATTTGAGCGCAAATACACCTGCAGCCATCAATTATGCAAAGAGCCGGAGACCAAAGTCTACGTCGTCGGTAGTCCGTCCCGGGCTCGTCAGGTGAGGCTTCTACAGTTTTGGTGCCTGGCTTTTTGGCTTGGGGCTTGGCCTGACTGCGTTTGTCTTGCTGGCCATGCTGCCTGCTTAGACCAACTTCTAGCGGCAGGCAGACAGGCAGGCAAGCAGGCAAGAGGCAGGCGGCACATTCAACGCCATCGCCAAGTGCTCGCTGCACCTTCCTCTTGCTCACTTCATTCAACCATTCAAGCAGCGCAGCGCAGCGCAGCCTTCTCTCTAAATTAATTTATTGGCCTGCCTTGCATACACCAAATAACTGCAGTTTGCATAATCATCAGACACACACACACACATATACAGATGCAGATACAGCCATATATGAAGACACACCTCAGAGAGAGGGGGCGCACCGTCGGACAGCTTATAAAATATTTATACAAACTGCAAGTTGCCTGGCAAACTCCTCTGGCTGACTGTCTGGCAGGCGCCTGCAGCATGCAGAAATTTTGGTGAAATATCCTTTGATGGCGAGTCGATTTCTAGGGCCTGCAAATGGTCGTTGAACAGGCAGAGGGTTGAGTGGCTTAGGGAGGTTCTGCGACAGGCAAGGGTTCCTTAGTAAGGGGCCAAATATTAGAATTAATCTTGCAGTAATTTCTAATTAAGAACCAATGAAATGGGAAATGGGAACCAATGGGAAAACAGTCCTTAATATTGTGAAAGTTTAATGCGAAATTAAAGGTACATTTTGAGGTTTTCTGGTAACAAATTTCCAAAATACTTTTTATTGGAAATTACCAGGGAACGTAAATAATGATTATTTTTTTTTGTTTAATAAAAAAATCACATACCTTTAATAGACATACAAAAAAATGGATTACACCAAAATCTCTGCATTTTCGCTATGAATTTTAAATTTCAAATTACAATTACAGTGCTAAGCCACACTGGGAGAGGATGCATATTGAGAAACTTCAGTTAAAAGATGTCTGAAGCGTTTTGAAATTTCTCATAAACGATGAGGCGACACTTTCCAAAATCCAAAAACCAAGAAAATATAACCCAAAGACTCCCCAAACCGAATCTCCCCTCCCGACTACGCCTCTGTGTATCACGAGTGTGTGTGGCATGGGGCATGGGCTTGTTACCTGTAAAACGAACATCAAATTCGTGCCGCAAAAGGTCATTGAAAATCGTTTACCGAAAACTAAAGTTTAATTACCAGCACACGCCCAATTTGCCACGCCCTCCTCCCGGCCGCATAACCCCTTAACCCCTTAACCCCACCGAAAGACGTTGGCCTAATTGTGGGTTAACAATCTGGAAACTTATTGAACTATGAAGCAACGACAACGCCCAACTCATCAATTATGCTGCACAGGGTGGAAGGAGGAAGTGTCCCCTTTTTGGGTGATTTTAGGCTATAAAAGGCCGTTTGGAGCAGGACCCGGCTTATGAGCTGTGAAGTGTACACGGAGCAGTGAAGCAGTAGAGATGTTACGTCGCTTCCTCACCTCGTCATATTCCATGGAAAGGCACTTCTTTATGCTGCCCAAGTTTGCACTATCGGTGATTGGATTCTATCCGGAACAGGAGCGCACTTTGGGGCTGCGCCTGTGGAGTTTCGTCAACTTTTTCATCCTGGCCTACGGCTGCTATGCGGAGGCATACTACGGCATACACTATATAGCCATTGACATAGCCACTGCCCTGGATGCCCTGTGTCCAGTGGCCTCGAGCATTCTGTCCCTGCTGAAGATGGTCAGCATTTGGTATTACCGGGACGAAATGAAGGCGTTGATTCAAAGGATTCGGATCTTAACTGAAGCACAGCGTTCGAAGCGGAAACTTGGCTACAAGAAGAGATTCTATGCGCAGGCCACCAGGCTGACGGCATTGCTGCTCATCTCGGGCCTGTGCACGAGCACTTCGTACTCGGTGCGGCATTTGCTGGACAATGTGCTGAGACGTGCCCATGGCAAGGATTGGATCTATGAGACGCCCTTCAAAATGATGTGAGTAAAAAAGCTGCACCCTGCAATGGTTAAGGGTAAGGGTAACACACAGTCGAATATACCCTTGGATCACGCGGTAAGCAGTGCATTCGATCGCCGCGTCTCAGTTTTTGCATTCCCTCATTCCACCAAGCACGACATCAGGCACGCGTAGGGAGGGAACGAGAGAGCAACACAGCACAGGTTTTGCTTTGCCGCCTACCTGCGCACATTTATCAGCGACAGATCAGTCGCGCTGGCAGAAGTCGCGCTCTCTCTTCATAGTTCTCTCATTGCCGTAGCTTCGCTCTCGAGTGTTGTGTGCTTGCAGGCGCTTGCAAAGCAGAGAAGAGCCACATTAAGTATGCTCTTTGACTGCCCACACACATGCATAGACACTTACATGCACTTACATGTGTGTATTTCTAGGAGAGCAATTAAGCTCATTTCTGCGCAGTTTTAAGAGTTTACTTTCTATTTGCTTGCTCACACTCTTTTTTTTTGCTGTTGTGGCTTGCCAGATTTGTTGTAATTTAGCTAATTTTCAGAGTTTTCGTCCTTGTAGGCTGCCAGCTCCTCTGCTCCGTTTGCCGCTCTACCCGCTCACCTACATGATCGTTCACTGGCATGGCTACATCACTGTCGCCTGCTTTACAGGCGCCGATGGTCTATTTCTTGGCTTCTGTTTATATCTGACGGTGCTGCTGTACTCCCTGCGCGACGATGTCAACGATTTGCTGGAGGTGGCCAGCATAGAGGACAGACCCAGCGAAGCGAATGAGGCACGCATTGTGCGTGAGATGGAGAAGCTGGTGGAACGTCACAATGAGATAGCAGAACTCACGAGGCGAGTGTCGGGTGTCATGGTGGAGATCACCCTGGGACACTTTGTAACCTCTAGTCTTATTATAGGCACCAGTGTGGTGGATATGCTGCTGGTGGGTTGGCAATTCAATATTCTATGTACATGGATCATCGGTGCATATTTTATTTGTTATATTTCTGTTTTTTTTCTTGTAGTTTTCAGGCGTTGGCATCGTCGTTTATTTGGTATACACCTGGGCTGTGGGCACCGAAATCTTTTTGTATTGCCTGGGCGGAACACACATCATGGAAGCGGTGCTTATGGTTTATTTTTTTTGCTCAGTAGAAAACCTTTTCAATGGAAAATTTCTTATATTTTTTAATTAGTGCTCGGAGCTGGCGCGCTCGACCTTCGCCAGTCATTGGTATGGACACAGCGTACGCGTGCAGAAAATGGCTCTGCTGATGCTGGCTCGTGCTCAAAAAGTGCTCACCATTAAGATTCCATTTTTTTCGCCCTCGCTGGAGACGCTCACATCGGTGGGTGCACTGCGAACCCCAAAACCCATGTCATTGGTTTTAAGATATTTCTATGATATTTCTTTGATCTTCTCACTCTTTAGATTCTACGCTTCACGGGCTCTTTGATTGCTTTGGCCAGGTCGCGCATATAGATGATTAAATCGATCTCCTTTTCGGGAACACTCTTACCTCTTAGAGATTAAATATAAATGAAGCGAATTTTAAAAACTATAAAAGCCACAACCTTTGGAGCTCTTGTTTTTATTGTTATGGATTGATCAGTGAAAAATTAAATGTTTCGTGGAGCTGCCTAGAGCTCTCTCTCAGTGTGGCTTAGCCCTCTGCCAGTGTGGCTTAGCAATCAAAATATCGCATGCAATTTTGCAAGAATTTCGATCAATTTCAAATATGTTTCAAAAGAAAAACGCATATTGCACTTTTCCGTATCATTTCCTTTGCTTTCACTCGCCTGAAACTCATTTCCTTTTGTAATATTTCTTTCATACTTTTGTTCTGTGTATTCTCTCTCTCTCTCTCTTTCTCTGCCACCTCTTCAGCGTCTCTGTGTTAATTCGTGTTTCGGTTTACTTTTCATTTTTCCTGCTCCCTCTGCTACTCTCGAATGACCCTCTGATTGTTGTTCTGGATGTTGTCGAATTAAAGCTGCAATGTTGTTTAACATCTCTTCCCCATACCCCATGCCCCGTCCCCTGCCCTTACCCTTGCACAACCCATTGCTGGCTGCTTTCTGCTGCTTTCTCTCTGGCAAATTGGTTTCTTTACCGGTCCTTATTGCTGCCGTCCTCTCGGAATTGCACAAGCTCTCTAGGGGAAACCTTGCTCTGCTTTCCCACACACACACACACCACACACACCAGCACCAGCACCAGACCACCCCACAATTCTCGTCCCACTGCAATGCTCTTTGGCACTTTCTCCTTGGCCATACCACTTGGCCATTTTCAGGCTGCAGTTGTGCTTACAGTTCATTTCCATGCTCTCGCACTTGCAGTTCCACTGCCACTACCACTACCACACACACACACACACAAACGCATACCCACACGCACACGCACACGCACACACCTTAATGACATCCGCATGGGGCGTGTGGGCAGTATGCACTGAAAACAATGGGCTTAAAATATTTAAACCATTTCCCATTTCTTCTAGGACTTTTGATCGGTTAATTTTAAAAACTAGAATGTGATCCAGCCTGGCTGAGCGCTCTTTCTCGCTCCCTTTTCCAGTGTGGCTTAGCAGTAAAGGCTGGAAAATTGTTTTCTGAACTGTACATTACATACAGTTCAGAAAACAATTTCATAATAGTTTTTTGTAGTGCATTTAATCGTACTTCATATCCGTTGGGGGGCGCTTCCACCCCCACACTCTCTCAAAGACAAGCTCTTCAATGATGTTGATGTTCTCTGTGTGCTTGTGTTTTGGGGTTCTTCTGGGCTTTATTTTTTGTGTGAGTTTTTTCCCATTGTTCATGCACCAAATTCTTGCCATACTTTTCCTTTTCTTTCCTTTTATTTTGCTCTTATTTCTGCTTAATGCTGTAGTCCTTGAAATCCTTTACACGCACATGAATGAGCCTATCTAGTGTCTCTGTCTCTCTCTGTCGCTGTCTGTCGCTGTCTCTTTCCTTCCTTATTACTGTTGTTTGTCCGTCTGTCTGTTTTTTCTGTCTTTTGTTTCTTTTGCCATTTGTTTGTTTGTTTTTTGCTGGCGCCTCCTTTTGTCAAAAGTGCTTTTGCTTGTAATGTGTTCGACGTCAGAACCGAAACGAACCGAACCGAGACGAGACGAGTGGAGGGCGACCCCTTTCCCTATCCCCTTTCCCTATCTACGACCTGCGCCCAGCCGCCTACGCTCCTCTTATCTCACACTATGGGGATAACCTGAGAGGCGCAGCCTCTTACTTTTTGCTACCGCGACAGCCCTTTAGTTTTTGTATACCCTGTATAGCTCTACCCGGCTTGAAGCAGGGGCAGGGGGGATCTTGGATCGTTCCTCATTTTCTTCTATTTTCTAGAATTTTTCTGTTGTTATTTCTTTTAATTTATCTGTTTTTTTTTTTGAACATTTTGTTGGTACTTCTGGAACTTTTTACTACTACTTCTGTTCTTCTGTAGATTCTTAATTATATACTTTTTTAAAAGTATTTTTTTCCATTTAGTTTTGTTTTGTTTTGTTTTTAAGTATATTATTTATTATATAATATTATATTGTATTATTATTATATTATTATATTATACTTATATTATTTATTTATTTATTTATTATTTATTTATATATTTACATTTATTTTTTATTATTGATTTTATAATTTTTTGTTTCCTAATGTTTTTAATATTTGATGCATGCATCGCTTGCACTTACTTTCGGATACTTTTATTAGAATTTTGACTTTTTTTCATTTATATTTTTCAACTTTAAGGAATATCCGACTAATGGGTGCTTTGTAGTTCAGTTATGCTTCTTCTGTTTCTTTTTTCGTTTCCCTATTTTAGAGGTTCTTCTCCTCTCTGTTCATTTGGCCTTTTCTTCTGCTGCTGCCACTGCCGCTGCCCTTGCCGCTGCTGCTTCTGCTTGTTGCTTGTTATTTTTATTTCGCTTCCATTCAGTCAGAACTCAGAACTTGTTTCCAGCTTCCCAACAAAAAGCCTGCCCCAAAAACCACCACCACACACCGACACAAACCCTCTGCCACAAATTTACCAACCAAAAAAAAAAAAAACACTCTCTTATGGTCCTTGTTAATGTTGTTCGTTTTCACATTTTTATGTGCATTTTGTATGTGTGTGTATGTGCATATGTGTGGTATATGCATGTGTGTGTGGGTGTGTGTGGGTGTGTGTGTGGGCCACACATCCGCATTTGCTACGCAATTTTTGCACTCAAGTTTACCTACTTTTTATGGTAAACACCCAAGGTTGCTTGTTTATTCTAGCAAAAATGTATTTAGGTGAAGCTTAACTACATGTGAATGTGAATGTTGGCTGGCATGTGGATGTGGATAAGTACGAATGAGTGTGAGTGTGAGTACAAGTGTGAGTGTGAGTACGAGTGTGAGTACGAGTGTGGGCACTGGTTTGAGTGCGGGTAAGCCAGTGGGGGTTGAGTGAGGTTCTCCCGTTCGGTTTTGGTGCCACAGAGCCTGCGGGGGTCACACACACACACACACACACACACACACACACACACAACATTACTCCAAACAACCAACAAAATTAACACAACAAAAAGAAAAAACGGAGAAATAAGCAAAAATTAAATAAATACTTCAGCGTTTTTTTGTGTGCGCAATTTGCCATAAATAATCGCAGTTTTTTGTTGGTGCATTTCAATAATTATTTTTTGAATCAAAGAAATATAAATTAATCGACGGTAAAAACAAAACAAATGCTCAATAAATAATGTATGAATTTTAATGCAATAAAAATACTCCAACACAGTAGTTGCATGGACCATTGGGGTTGGGCAATATTTATATTTATATTTTATATATTATATTTATATTTATATTTATACAAGTGCAATATTGAAAGAACTCAGGCAAAGGTAACTGCAAATTTTTTGCCCAATTGGACAAAACTTAGCTGCAGAGCTTGAGCTGAAAAATGCAATTTTTAGGCGACAATTCCTCTGGCAGATAAATGAACTATACTATATATTTATCGCTCTGATCGAAGTGCATTTTGTTTATGTTTTAGAATATTATTTTTTGTATGCCCAGCGCCGAAAATTTCACATCGATGGAATTAATGTGTAATAATAATATATGGTTAAATTTTCACACAAAAATAAAAAGGGTTTCTATTATTTATTGGCTTAAATTGTTTCATCCAAATATATAATTTTTTTTGAATATTTATTTATTATATTTTATTTTATTATATTTGTATTTTATTATTATTATTTTATTTTTTAATGTCTAAATTTTGTTAATTCAAAAATATCCTTTTTTTATATATATTTTATTATATTTGTATTTTATTATTATTATTTTATTATTTAATGGCTAAATTTTGTAATCAAAAATATCCTTTTTTGTATATATATTTTATTTTATTTGTATTTTATTATAATTATTTTATTATTTAATGGCTAAAATTTTGTAATCCAAAAATATCCTTTTTTTTGTATATATTTTATTTTATTTGTATTTTATTATAATTATTTTATTATTTAATGGCTAAAATTTGTTCATCCAAAAATATAATTTTGTTGTATATATTTTATTATTTATTATTATTTTATTTGTTTTATGATTCTATTATGATTGCGCTCCCTTATTCGTGAGTGTGCACGAAAAGCGTCCCGTTTTATTGCCATTCGAAGTGAATTCGGCATATATTCTCGCATAGTTTTTCGGTTGGATAATTGATTTGGTGAATTCTTTTTTGCCACAGTAAACTTGCGTGCTTTTGGGGTTTTCAACTGCATCCACGTACGTGATCACAACGATGCGATGATTGATGCAACCCTTTTTCTAAAAACAGAAAATTAACGCCAATAAACAGTGGAATTTGCATGTTGTCTGAGGCGCACACTTACGTCCTTTGGTATGTCCATGTTGCACTTGATCTCCAACTTGTTGCTGGCCCAAGCGGTTGTTGCGTCGACCCGGCAAGTGGAGCCGGCTGGGTAATTGTTGGGCCAATTGGGGTTTCTAAAATAGAAGGATTCTCCGGGCTGAATCGCCTGGCGGTAGTCACAATCCCACTGCCTTTCGCCGCTGGCCAGCAAGATGGGCAGCAACAAAAAGCTCAAGATTTCGAATACGAGCTGCATTTTGCTCAGAACTTGTCGCCGTGAAAGCCAACACTGAAATGGCCAAACATGTCACTTGACTGGATATCCACATACTGGAATTGAGAGTAAATTAATGCCAGCAGACAATGAAAATTAAATACTCTGTGAACTCTGAAATTAAATTAAATAAAAATTCACATACATAGTAAATTGTTGCTGGAATTTTAGCTTGCTTTTTGCGCTACAAATAAGATGAAAATCAAAGCGAAAAATTCCTAAGAAAGTACTAGAAAGTATAGGCAGTGCAATTCGGTCAAAAGTTTACACTGGTGAGCACAGGGTTAGGGTATACAATTAGGGTATACAATTAACTAACTGCAAGCGAAAGGAAAAACCGGTCGGTCAGAACTTGGCACTTGTTCTTTGTGCACTCGATGCTGCATAAACCAGTTGGCCCTTTTGGCTGAGAATGGATTTACACCACAAACAGGATACAGCTGATACAGGTTCGATATGGTACATACTACATATACATACATACTAAATATATACATATGTATTTTTTATTTATTTATTAAAGAAGAATCAGCAACCATCTGCTAATAGAAACTAAGATTTAAATTAAAGGAAAAAAGGGGATGTAAAAAATAATTTAAAAAAATATTTGCACGAGTATGTACCACCGCAAAGAGAATATCTGATGCAGATATATATAAATATAAATATATTATTTATGTATATGTATATGTACGAGTATGTACATATGTATGTACGTATTTGATGGATTGTACACCTGTTGAATTTATTTCAAATCGACTGAAACACACACCAAAATACACTTGTAGTATTATGCCAGGCCGCGGCAAGCTACATTTCGGTGCAACTTTCTACGCATGCATACACTCAAAGATACATATATGGCCTGAGGCAAAAAGAAACACACCCACATTTAAATTATATATTCGGGCTTTTGGTACAAAAATTGTGAAATTATTTTATTTAAATTTAAATTTATTTAAATTAAATATTTGGGCTTTTGGTACCAAAATTGTAAAATTATTTTATTTAAATTTAAAATTTATTTAAGTAATTTATTTATTTAATTTATTTATTTAATTTATTTATTTAAATTTTATTTAATGTAATGTACGTACTTTCTCTGAGTGTAGCTTCCATGAAGTGCGTTTGGAAATGCTTCTTGTGGCTTGTTGTTGGTTCTCCTGTTTCTTCTCCGCAGCCCACTGCCGCTGCTGCTTTTTTTTTGGACCTCTGCCGCTGCTGCTCTTTTTTCGGCTGCTGCTGTTTTTTTTTGGTCTCCGCTTTCGTTGCTGTTTCTGTCGCGGCTTCGTTCTGCTCCTTCTGCTGCTGCTGCTGCTGCTGTTGTTGTTGTCAACGAGGGAAAAATAATTTTAAATGTAATTTTTACCTACACGACTAATTAAATTTCGCATTTTATGCGCGCGACGGGCCAAGCGAAATGTACATAAAACGAGGGACCCGTAGCCAGTGAGGGAGCGGGAGCGGGGAGCTGAGAGCTGGAGCCGAAGCCTCGCAGCGAGCGAATTACCAAAAACAAACACGACCCTAACTGTAAAATGGTGACCCCAACAAGCGAAAGCCGAGCCACACAGCATGTCAGTGGCCCCCACACTCCCCTGCCATATAGGATAGGCTGGTGGGGAGGGGGTCTGGGAATGCGCCAGCGTCGCCACATGAGTGAAATTTTAAGCAGGCGCCAAAGTCTTTGGGCCATTTGCCTTCTCTGCAAGAGGACAAGACACGTTCGGTGAGCGAGAGAGTGAGAGCGGGAGAGCGGCAGAGTGAGAGCGGGAGAGCGGTATCGGATCCATTAAAATTCCGTTGGGGCATTGCAAAATAAATCCACTTGCAAGTGGCATAAAACAGGCTCCAACAACAACAGGCAATCCCCCCAAAAGAAGATGCCAAGAAATCGCACAACAAACAACAACAAAACTCGTCATCGTCAGCGGTTTTCCTTTTGTTTTTGGTTTTGTTCTGGTTGCTCTTTCCCTTTGGCGTCAAATGCCCAACGCATGTGATTCCTGCAGTCGGCGGAGTGCTAGGGAAATATAGGGAAAAAAAACAACAACAGCAACAATAAAAAGTAAAAGAGATATCAATTAATTGGCAAAGGTTGCGACTGGAAGATGCCCCGTTTTGAGATGCTACTTTGAGGATAATTTGAGGATCGCTGACCATAAATAAATAAAAAAAAAAAAATAAATAATAATAATAAAATGTGAACTGGGAAATGAAACTAAAAAATGAAATGAACTAAAAAATGAAATGAAAATGAAAACTAAGAAAATATTAAAAAATATAAAAAAACTATTAAAAAGAACTATTAAAAAAAACTATTAAAAAAAAACTATTAAAAAAAACTATTAAAGTAAAAACTATTAAAAAAAATCATTAAACAAAATATTAAAAAAAATATTTAACAAAATATAATTAAAATAAACATAAAAGTAAGCGTGGCTATTTTCCAAATCTAAAAAAATTTAAGCATAGAATTTTGAGTGCCAAAAAATTAATTTTTTTTTATTTAAATTTCTAGTACAATTCTAAAGTATTATTATTTATTATTTTGCATAATGTATGGAAATGTACAGGTTGCATTTGTGAGCCCATATCCACAGCAAGAAAGAACCTGGAGCTAGCTGGCACAATGTGAAGCTTCAATCTTGCAGTTCTTCCAACTGCCTGCCAAGCAGACAGCCAAGCAAACACGCCCCGTTAAGTGCCATCTAAATGCTGGGTATTCAACACGCAAACACCCACGCCGTAAAGCCGAAGCCGAAACGCTTTCGCCGACGTCCTTGTGATATGTGAAATGGCAAACAAATATTTTTTTGATGTACGGCCTAAAAGTATGCATTGAAATTCAACACGCGGCAAGGGACACACAACACAACACACAACACAGCGCCAAAACACAAACGTTGTACGCGTATTGATTGTGGCAGGAGGCAGGGAGAGAGATAGGGCTAGGAACAGGGACAGTGGCAGTGGCAGGGACAGGGACAGGGCTAGGGACAGGAACAGGGACAGTGGCAGGGAGAGCGGCAGGGACAGGAACAGGGACAGTGGCAGCGACAGGGCTGGGGACAAGTGGCAGCGACAGTGGCAGGGGGCACTTTACTGGCATGTGGTATTTGAAATGTTGCAAAGCAATCGCTTGAAATTAGCACAAGATCTTTGTTGTTTAAAGCGCGACACCAGCAGACACACGCAGGCGGCACACGCGGCACACGCGGAAACCAACACCAAAGCGACGGTAGTCGGAGTGGCAGGAAATTACACGAGAAGCGGCAAAGGCATGTGGCAGGAATAAGTTGATGGAAAGCAAAGGAATACGTGGAACTGGCGGTTGGGGGGCTGAAGGAAGTCAAGTGAATTGAAATGGTAATGATACATGACAATGTTTCGCTCCCGTGCAAGAGATACCGCGAAATGGAGACAGACAATCGCTTCGCTGTTTGATGTGCAGGCGCCAAGGATATAGCGTGGCAGGGGCAGCTTAGAATGTAGCCAGCGATAAGTGTGTGTGCCTGTGCCTACTTTCAAATTTGTGCGTAGAATTTGCTGCCTCGAATTGGCGCTGCTTTAACAGATGTCACAAGATATCGGCCCTAAATGTGGGATATTTCTTGTGGGTTTTGGGCTTAAATTTGAGGCGTTCTTTTTGGTATTGAATTGGGAGAATTGAAGGTAGGCAAAAGCTTTATTTTGAAGGCCTAAAGTTAGGGTTTTATTACATGATTTCTGGCGTTGTTCTTTGTGCTTGAACTTCATATTTTTTGGCTGACAGTCTGAGTCTGATTCTGAGTCTTTGTGTTCAGTTTTTGGCTTTCAAAATATTACAAAATATTAAATATTAAATGTATAAAGATTTTTAGATTTTAGGAGACATCCAAAAAATGGGAGCTTCTACTTTTATGGATATATTAAAATATATATACATATATTACAAATATTTAGGTTCTTTTTATTGAACATAAATTAAAATTTAAGCCATTAAATATGAATGGCTTAAATGCGACTAAAAGACACTCATTTTCATTGTTGTTAATATTCTTTTATTAGAAATAAAGTCTCGATAACTTCCACAAGCCGAAAACAGAGTTTATTCCTTGGCTTGAGCTATGTTTGAGATAAACTCAAGGAGTTCTTGGCTTGAGCTACGTTTGAGATAAACTCAAGCTTCTTGAGCACTTAATTGTTCGGCAATAGGCAGCACTTTTTATAGCAAAGTTTTTTCACATTTTTTCCCTGCAGATTTTGCAAGTCTTCAAAGTTTTTTAAGATGTTTTGCTGTGACATCAATTTAAAATGCAATAATTCACATTTTTGGTAAACATTTTGTAATGGGCCGCAATAAGTAGTTTCTTTTGCCATATCTACATTTTGCTTGACAAATAAAATATCAATAAATAAATATAAATTCTTACATTTCAGCATTTGTTTTTATTATTGTTATTATTATTATTATTATATCCTTACAAAAACTCACATTTATTTTTATTATTTATTATTATTATTATTATATATATTATATCCTTAAAAATCCCTAAATATAAATTCTTACATTTCAGCATTTATTTTTATTATTGTATTTTTATTATTTTTATTATTATTATTAATATATCCCTAAAAAACACACACACAGAAATAATGTCTGCCCCATATTAGTTCTTCTCGTCTTTTATCTGCTTGTAGTAGTAGAAAGTTTTTCCCCTCTTAAATGCTTGCTGCTTTTTTATCACGCATACGCCTAGTTGAGCGCCTAAAAGACTGAGTCGCAATTAGAGACAACAACCATGGAGCGTCTCCACCCCCCATGCCATGTGTCTACCCTCACTGCTATCCGCTGGCTATTCAGTCTCCCCCTCATTTTCCTGTCCATCTCTGGCTGTGTTTTCCTTCAGCAGCAGCAGCAAGCAGCACCAAGCAGCAGCAAGCAGCATCAAGCAGCATCAAGCAGCACATAATCTGCATACAAATGCGTTGATTTGCCTAATCGACGCCTATTTGTTTGGACCAAAAGCGAGAGCACAAAAAACGAACAGAAAAAAAAGAAACAAAAAAAAAAAGAAAAGGAAAACCCACCAGCAGCAAGCGAATATTCTGTCTGCTTCAAAAAGTTTTCCTACACAAAAAATGGGAGGAACTTTCGCGGAGGAGGAGGCGGAAAGGCGGTAAAGTAAACCGACGTTTAATTTTTTGAAGCGTGTTGCACGCATTAAAATTAAAAGGAGAGGCAGGCACACAGGCACACGCTCCCTCCACTCGCTCCCTCCCTCCAGCCAGCCACTGGCGCTGCTGCCACTTCCGTTTGAAGCCCGCGTACGTGATGCTTGGGAGCATCAAAAACTGGCAATTGGTAGGGGAATGCGAATGGGAACGGGGAACGGGAACGGGAACGGAACGTTGCCTTTGACTATGTTTTGCATTTGCATGCAAATGTTTTTTTTTTTTCATTGGCGTTTTCACTTTTCGTGAGAGCGCAAAGCCACGCCCACACGCACACACAACGTGAGAGAGAGAGGCGCAAAGGAAAGTAGCGGACGCGAAAGAGAGAATTTAGTGGAAAAAGAAAGTAGCAAATTCTTTTGACTCGAAATCAATTGACAATTGCAGCACATAATTTTCATTTTTCCATCTTTATGTGTGGCGTTTGGCTGCTACCCTCTAATCATTGCCTGCCTGTCACACGTCACGTGCTTTGCCCCCACTTTTTATCCCTCTTTTTCCCCATCCTTTCATGCCAACTTCTTTGTCTGTGTTCGAATGCTTTGTGAGCCGCTTTTTCTTTGGTATAAACGCCGCTTGGGGAACAATTTTCCATTTTCATTTTCATATTCATTTGCTGCCTTGACATTTGCGCATTTCCGTTTCCGGCCGTTGTCGGTTCAGCACCACTTCCGGCCGCAAGACGATGCGCGTCAAATGTGACATCCTCCGCCGCCTTCTGTTCGTGCTGCTGCCACAAGATTATAGGCTGTGCTGCGCTGCGCGGCGACTCAAGGCGGTAATTACTATATTATGAATGTGGGCGATGGCTGCGCTCTCTGGCTGGTTGTGGGTGTGTGTGTGAAGCTTAGAGGGGTGTCTGGGGAGGGGTAGAGGAAGATCACTCATCGCTTTAATTTTTTTGGGAATTTTGAAACAAGTGCTGTGCAAAGTCAACTGAATTAAGTCTTTATTTGAGTGTGCTGAGAGGAAACTATAACTATTTAAATATACCTGAAAAATATACCTGAAAAATACTAGAAATACTAACAAAATTATACTAGACTTGCTAAACAAAAATACTTGAAAATAAATGCTAGAAATCTGCATTGAATTTATTTAATTATTTATTTATTGCTATTGCTATTATTATTAAAACAAATAGTGGAAAATACTAGAAAATAAATGCTAGAAATCTGCATTAATTTATTTAATTAATTAAAACAAAATACATAATAAATTTAATTATTTATTTGCTATTTTATTAAAAAAAAAATTTTAATAATTATAAAAAAATTATTTTTCTTTCTTTTTTTTTATAAAAAAAATTATCTGCATTGAATTTATTTAATTATTTATTTATTGCTATTGCTATTATTATTAAAACAAATAGTGGAAAATACTAGAAAATAAATGCTAGAAATCTGCATTGAATTTATTTAATTATTTATTTATTGCTATTGCTATTATTATTAAAACAAATAGTGGAAAATACTAAAAAAAATGCTAGAAATCTGCATTGAATTTATTTAATTATTTATTCTTATTATTATTAAAACAAATAGTGGAAAAACAGAAAAAATCTAGAAATCTCATTATTTATTTAATTATTTATTTATCATTGCTATTATTATTAAAACAAATAGTAGAAAATCTAAAAATAAATGCTAGAAATCTGCATTGAATTATTTAATTATTTATTTATGCTATTGCTATTATTATTAAAACAAATATTTCAAAAAAAACTAAATCTCCATAATTTATTTAATTATTTATTTATGGCTATTCTATTATTAAAACAAATAGTGGAAATACTAGAAAAAATGCTAAATTTTTTTTTTATTTTTTTTATTTTTTTTTTTTTTCTATTGCTATTATTATTAAAACAAATAGTGAAAATTCTAGAAAATAAATAAAAAATTTTTTTTTTTTTTTTTTTTTTTTTTTTTTTTTCTATTTCTATTATTATTAAAACAAAAATAATATAAAAAAATGCTAGAAATCTGCATTGAATTTATTTAATTATTTATTTATTGCTATTGCTATTATTATTAAAACAAATAGTGGAAAATACTAGAAAATAAATGCTAGAAATCTGCATTGAATTTATTTAATTGTGGCTTAGCGTGGATTACTAAAACAAATAGTGGAAAATACTAGAAAAAATAGCGCAAAATAAACCAGAATAATATTAGAAATACTATAAATAAATCTCTCATAGCTTCATAGGGCAAAAGGATGTCCTGTGCTAACATAATACAAAAAAAAAAAAAAATGTCTTAAAAAATAAAACAGAATAGTAGTGGAAATACAATAAATATATCACTCATAGGGTAAAAAGATATCCCTGCTCTAACATTGAACAAAAAAAGCAAAAATTTCGTTAAGTTGTAGGGCCCAGCAAGGGCTTGAAAGATGCTCGAAAGATAGAACCAAAAAGATAACTGCCATGGAAGATTTCTACCAAGAAATATCTTTGTATCTTTGTGTTGGTTTTCTTCTAAAATTTAAAGCTGCTTTAAAGCTGCGTCCCCCGCTTTCTAACAGACTGAGAGCTAATCGCCCTCTCCGCTCGAAAATCCATTTTTCAGCTCTTTCTGTACTTTAGCTCGAAAAAAAAACCCAATCGCTAGATCAACTCTCGCAAATCGAGTGGAGGTGCTGCGTTGCCCATCAAAGCTTTGGTGATTCCATTAACCATTCCATAAATTGATGGCGCCGGCGACTGCCAGCCTCCCTCCAGCCACCCTCGAGCCTCCCTCCAGCCTCCCTCCAGCCTCCCGCCAGCCTCCCGCCAGCCTCCCTCCAGCCTCCCTCCAGCCACACTCCAGCCACCCTCTCGCTCTGCTGCCTGCTGTGCCGCCGCCCCCCTCCAATATCCTGTCATATACACAGCTGATAATCGAATTCGACATTTCAACAGCCCGCCCCAGCGAATTATGGAATCCCCCAGAGGATGGATGCAGGGTGGAAGAACAATTTATTGGTCTTCCCCGTGAATGGATGGGTCAGGCGGGGGCAGCCGGAACACACCCACCCACCCACGGCTTGCAATTGCAATTAAAACATGCACATGGCATTAATTTAGAGGATGCGACACCTGAGGGCACCGCACTCGCACATAAATCCGCTCCAAAAATGGCCACGCTGCCACAGCGATGGCTGAAGCGATAATTTGCAATTATGTGGGGAGGACAGCGCCACACAGCCCCCCACCCAGCCAAAAAAAAAAGGAAAAAAAAAACAAATACGAGAGTGGAGGAACAACGAGAAAACGAGCGAGCAATGGAAAAACAACAAGTGGAAAAGTGGTTTAAATAAATTGCAGCAGACCAGAGATCAGAGGGTGGGTGAGGGGGGTTGGGAGCGGCGAGTGAGCGTCACAGACACAGGCTGTGGCAAGTGGCATGTGCAGTGCTTTTGTTGCTGTTGCTGCTGCATCGTTTGCGGCCTGTTGGCAGCCAACAAATCTCTTTTTGGGCGTCCTCCTCTCCTTTTCCTGTGCCCTGCCACTTGGTCAGGGTCTGGGGTCTGGGGTCTGGCGGCCTGGGCGCCTGTAGCCTGCAGCCTAGGGCTCGGGTCGGTCTTCATAGCCTTCTGACCTCTTGGTCTTTTCGCCTCTTTAACCGGTTTTGCCCGTTTGCCGCCATTACGTTAAATATTTTATGAACCATTAAAAGTTTTTGCAAATTTTATGGCCGCTTTGCATACACATACACAAGAAAGGACAAAAAGAAGAAAGAAAGGCTGGCCATCGAGAGGTCGCGACTGTGGATACCCTGAGGGGTTCCCAAGGAAAATATAACATTATGTAGAAATTAAATTTTATAAGTTACTGTGGCTGAAAAGTGTAAAAAAAGGAAAAGAGTGGGAAAATAATACTAGAAAAAATAACTGAACAAATACCACATTTCTAGAAGTAATTTTAGAAAATATTTTTAGACCAAATAAAAACAAACTAGAAAAATGCCATTAAAAATAATTATAATAATAATATATAAAATAAATATATAATATATAAAATAAATATATAATTTATAAAATAAATATATAATTTATAAAATTATTTACATATTTGTGTATTTTAAGTTTTTATTTATAATAATTAAAATATAATATAATATATAAAATGAATAATATAATAAAATAATAATATATGTATATAATATATACACAAATATATATATAATTATATAAATTATATAAATAATAAAAATGAGCAATATTAACTCGAATCTTTTTGTTGAATTACTAGAAAAATAACTGTAACAGTCTTGGACATACAACAAAAAAATAATATAATTTTAATTTGTAATTTTTGGGTGAATTATTATTTTTGTTTACATTTTTCTTGTTACTTTTGGGAACTATTGTTTATGCGGCAGATTTTCTTAAAAATTTTTTGTATGTTTTTTTTATCAAAAATATTTAGTCTTGTCCAGCGATTTCCAAGAAGATTTTTTAGATTAGGAAAGGATCCTAATGAATTCCAGGTTTCAAAACAAGATGTTATTAAATTAAATTAAATTTCGTTATTACGAAAAAAGATAGAAAATAGCGAAAATTTGTCCATTGAATTAATAAAAACACCCCTAAAAAAGAGTATCACAAAGAAAGGCAAACCGCCTGAGATGAGAAGCTAAAGAGAACGCGGCAAGCTGGCGGCATTCGACACTTTGCCATCCAGCGGCACTCTGCAGCCTCTCTGCCCTTTGGCCCTTTCCGCTCCGCTCCGCTCCGCTCCGCTCCTCTCCTCAGCCTCTCCCGAACGACCTCGGGAAGCGTGTTAGTATGTCACGACTTGTGCAAATGACTGGGCCATCAGAGAGAGAGTGCCAAAGGAGCTCATAAAATATCCCCCCGTCACTCTTCGCACTCCTCGCACTTCCCCTCATGTGGCATCCCATATACCCATGCCACATGCAGCACTTTCGATGCGACAACAAAGCGCGCGGCAAGCGGCTGAAAGTTTTCAGTTTGATGCCAGCACACAAAAAAAGCGAGAAAAGGAGAAGAAAAAAATTATGGCGGAAACTGTCGATGGCATTGTGACATTGTCAAAGGCAATAACGCATCCAAAACAGCAAGACGGCAACAAGGCAACAATGAGAATGGATAAAATAACAACCAAAGTGGGCAAGAGCTGGAGGAGGAGCTGGAAAAGGAGCAGGAGAAGGAGCAGGAGAAGGAGCTGGAGAAGGAGCAGCAGCAGCAGCAGCAGCAGGAGCAGCAGCAGGAGCTACTTTAAGGTTTTCAAAGAGTTCTGGCAGCTTAAAGGGGCCCCTGCCGAGCGCCGAATAAGCCTAGTAGCCCGAAGCCTGATAGCCACATATCTCATGGCTAATTAGCCCCAAAGTTAGCCGCCGCGGGATGCCATGAACTGCATAGCAGCTCAAAGATTTATTTGATTTCTTAAAGCAATTTCCAGTTACTTTTCGTTTAGCAGGCAACAAAATTTCCACTTTTCATTTAAAGTTTAATTTCTCAAAACATTTTCTAGCCAAAAATTGTGCTGCTCATGCTACTCCCCTGAACTCTCTCTTGAGCTCCACTTAAATGTAATAAGTTTATACAATATTTATGCAGTTTTTACTTTGCTGTGGTTTTCATTTATTTCCATGCTCCATGCTGCAAGTTGCACCAAAACATTTGCAACTTTTGTGATCAATGCAGAAGAGCCTTGAGAAGTGCTCGAAAAAAACACTCGAACGAGTGTGCAGCACTTTAAAGATTTGTGGGCGTACAATAATAATCAGCAAAGCAACAAATACAAAGGAATAAAGAAAAAGAGAAGAGACGACGACGACGACAAGTGTTGTTTGGGAGAGAAAAGTTTTTGTTGCAACTAAAAGTTGCCTTTTGGATGGTGCAAAATCTGTGTGCCGTTTCCTGTAGGGGCAGGTGGCCTGCCTGCTATTTGTACATGTGTATAGGGCTCTGGGTGTGTTGTGTGTCTGTGTGTGTTGTGTGTGTGTGTCTGTGTGTGTTGTGTGTGTCTCTGTGTGTTTTGTGTGTTTGTGTCTGTGTCTGGGGGTGACACATATGCGGCGCCTTAGTGTTACAAGGCCGCCGCCTACTGACTGACAGTAACAGCTGGCAGTAAACTTTAAAGCAGTGAAAAAACTTTTAATTAACAAAATTAATGTTATGGCAACGGCAAGCACACACACACACACACAAAACACACACATGTACATATATGTACATATATTTACACATATGTATATGTAGCTTTTACAATCAGAGTGCTGCTGCCTCTCCAGGCCAAGGCAGCTGTGAATGTTTATGCATGAATATCGACTAAGGCGAAAGAAATTTTGCGAGCTGTAGCCAGCCACCCCGCCTTCCCGACTGCCTTGCCTTGCCTGCTGCTTGCCTTGCCTGCTGCTTGCCTTGCCTGCTGCTTGCCTTGCCTGCTGCTTGCCTTGCCTGCTGCTTGCTTTTGCTCATTAAAAACGCCCCAAAAGCAACAACAACAACAGCAGCAGCAGCAGCAGCAACAACAACAACAACAGTAGCAGCAGCAGCAACAACATCTGTTGCAACTGTAGCGCTTGCAGCAGCCATAGCAACAGCAGCAGCAGCGAACGACTTCAGCGCCCAACAGCGCCCAACAGCCCACGCTGCGTATGCTTAATTTCTATGCAGTTTTTTTTTCTCGCTGCTGCGCTGCGGGCTGGCAATGAGTGGGGTGCGGCGGATTGGCAAGGCAAAGGGAAATGGAGGGGGAGCGAGTGGCAGCACACACAATAAGCATGGCACTGCGTATGCTGTTCATTTATTTTGCAGCCAACATCTGGTAGAAGCAGCAGCAACAGAAAAAAAAATGTATCACGCATTTAAATGCGGAATGCAGCAGCAAAGAAAAAAATATAGCACAGTTTTCCGGGCACGCATTTAATAAGTGAAGAAAATAAATACCTAAATCCTAAATAAATACGTGGAAAATCTAAGCAGAAGGAAGGAAGCTTAAGCAAAAGTTGTTGCGTCATGTTCAAACCACAAACATTTATTATTTGCACAAATTCGTTGCCTTTCCATGGCAAAATTTTAGGCAAATTAAATCCTTTGTCTGTTTTAAACGTCTCACAAATTAGTTTTCGCCTTTGGAGCATTAAAGCCTTTAAATTAAATAAGAAAATTGTGCACATTGTGGTGTGGAAATTGTGATGAAAATTAGTAGAGGAAAATGCTCTAAAATAGAGCGATTTTGTGTCTTCAAATAAATCATCAATTAAGAATAAATAGTTTGAAATAAATAAATGGGAAAAAAAATTAAATAAAAATATAAAATGGGAAATTAAATGGGAAAAAAAATTAAATAAAAATATAAAATGGGTGAAATAAATGGAAAAAAAATTAAATAAAAATATAAAATGGGTGAAATAAATGGGAAAAAATTAAATAAAAATAAATCACAGAAATATAAATAAAATAGTTTTATAAAAATGAGTAAATATTAAATAATAAATATAAATAAATAAAACATTTGTAGCCAAAAAGTAAACGCTGCTTAGGAGAAATATTTATATATGGAACATGATCGTTGCAAGGGTCATCTGTCCATGGCAACAAATCGCCAGCAATATCGCCTATCCATGTCTGACCCAAAGGCAAAACATTTCCATTGCACACAACCCAAAACTATAATAAAAGTTTAATATATAAATAAATAATAAATAAATAAAAAATAAATAAAGTTTTACGCTGCCTATTTCAATGGCTAAAAACCGTTTTACCCGCCCTATTTGAATATATTCTAAAATGTTGTTGCATTGCTGCTGCTACAGAGCATTTACCATTCGCTGTAAAAAATTAATGCAATTTTCCGGAAATTTCCCAGTGGCCGCAAGACAATGAATCTTAAAATTGAGAACTGAAAATGAAAATGATAATTTCATTAAGTCTCTGCCCCGCACAACAGCAGACAGCAGCTTCTGCCTCTCAGCCTTCAACTTGCAGCGGAATTGATATGAATATACATATGTACATATGTATGTATGTATGTGTGTATGGTGTATATAAGTTTGGTATTTATATCCGTCTGACTGTGGTTAATCAGCAGAAGCTTCCGTGTGCTGGCTCTGTGCTGCTGCCCATGCGCCCCCACTTAATGCGCATCAGCAATCGCAGCTGTAAGTCCTGGCATCCTTCGGCATTACACCCCCCCCCAATACTGGAGCATCATGTAACGGCATTGTAAATGTACATTTAAAATCCAGAGCATTAATTATGCAATGAGTGCGAGTCCTTCACTTAACCATACAAATATATATCTGTAAATATATATATCTGTATTTATTTCTGCATATATATCTGTATATATATCTGTATATATATCTGTAGATATATCTGTGTATATTAATGCATGAAAATACGTTTTTAAAACTGCATTTATATGGATAAATAACCATAGAAGCTGCGTATAACATTTCAATTAAGTTTTTCCACTTGAGTTTTAAGTTCAAGTCGCGCTTCACATTAAGTATACGTCGTGGTGAATGGTTTTTCCACGAACGCACTACAGCAGCAGCAGTAGCCAGCCACAATGCTGCGCTCCTTTCCTCTGGTTTCTTTTTTTTCTGTGTGTTTTTTTTGCGCTGACTTTCAGTTTACTGTGACTTTGATACCCTTGTAGAGAGAGGCATTCTGTGAATTTTGGTGAGTGCTGGAGGGTTTTGGCTTTGCATTTGGGTATGCAGCTAACTGCAAACTCATCCAAGAGCTGCAAGATCTTTAGCCTGCAGCGTATCCAAATTTTATTTACTTTTATTTGCTTTCCATGATATTTTTTTCATTAGTTTCTTCGTCATCTTTGACTCTCGTTTTAGCATGGCTAGCAGCGTTACCCATTCGCACATTTAGCAGTGGCATCGCCGGGCACAGCTGCCATTGGCAGCAATACTTTGGGCAGCATGTGCTGGGGATCTTACAGCATACCATTCAGGCGCGAATGGGACTCAGCATTCGTTTTATTCTCGTGTTCTCTTACCTTTTTTGAATAGTTTTTTATTCCAGGTTTCTGATTTACTTATGTTTCTCTTTAAACAAAAAAAAATATGCTCTGGCAAATAGAACGAAGAAAAGCTTCCAAATTGGTTTTCTAGGCCCTTCTACGCGTAGTTTAAATATTTTAAAGTGTATCCAAAGCTTTGGCTTGTTCTTGCTGTTACTTTTTATTTTTGTGTGTTTTTTATTTTTTGTTGTTTGCCGCTGCTCTGGTTTTTCGATCTCTACCCAGCAGCAGCAGCAACAGCAGCAGCAGCTGTCGCATTAACCAATGTCCATTTTGTAGCCTGTCGGCCATTGTACTTCATTCCGCTGGTGTCTGCCTGCCTCCTGCCTCCTGCCTCCTGCTGCCTGCTCACTCTCCCCCGTACGCTGTCCGCTGTATATCCTCTTTGGTTTTGCGCTGTCGCGACGTCGTCTGCCTGTTATTAAAATACATAAATAATAAGCGGCATGTCAGCGGCGGCTTTTGTTGCTCCGCCAACGGCTATCACTATATAGTGTACTGTTATGGCCCTGGCAGAGGCACTTAAGCGGCCGCGGCATTCCGCACACTCCAGCAGGCGGAGAGCGCAGCAGGCGCCATGTTTGTCTACCCATCGCAGTCTTTTGGCCCAGACTCCGCCACTCTCCAACCGCTCTCCAGCACTCTCCCACTGCCACTGTTTAAAGGAACGCAAATTAGCTATAGATAGAGCGCCATTATCTTGATGGCAGTCTATGGGAGTGAACAATATTTTATTGGCAGTTAAAAATTAATTGAACTATAAAGGAACTTCTGTTCGTGCCATGGAAATGTATCTATCTATCTGTAAGCTGCCAGTAGGAGCAGCGCAGTGGAGCAGTGGCACAAAATCAAATTGAAATTAATGGTTTGAGGTTCTGTTGGGCTCTGCTGAATAATACTTTGTGGATACTTCAAGTAGTCTGTGGTCTGTGGATCCCAGAATTCCAGGGAAATTTAATTGCAGCTGCAAGTTTTTTTTTACTTGAATAAATGAAATGAAATAAACAAAGCTGCTTTAATTGTGAATTATTAAATATAATTGCAAGAAAGATTGAGGCTTAATGCTTTGGAAATAATTGTGTTCAAAGCATTTTGAGTTTGATTTTCCAGCAAGGGAATGAGGAAAAATTTATATGGAAACAACAAATTAAAAGAAAACAGCAAAGAAAACAACTAAGAAAACTTAAAGATAAATAATTGAAAATTTGCAGATAATTCAATGAATTCCATTAAAATTTATTTCCATTAAGTTCAATGAAATTATGTTCATATACATATGTACATATATGTATCACAGAAAATGCTTCAATGCAAAGAGGCTCTCAAAAATATTCAAAAATATATGAGGAAACTTCAGAAATGATTGCAAAAAGAGCTGAAGTAAAATATAATTATTATTGTAATTATATAATTATATATTATTATAATATAATACTATATATTATAGTATTTTAATATGCATCGGTGCTCATAGACTTAAGCCACAAGACTTCAACCAAGAATTTAAACGAAAATTAAGAAAAGTTTTTATTTCACAGCTCCAATTTGTTGTGTCACATTAGTTCTATATATCAGTGTTCTAATAGAAGAATAACCAAGTTATAAAAATAAATATTCAACGAAAAACTAAAAAAATCTGAGACCATCTCGAAAATGTATATTACTGTAATATAATTATATATTATATTAGTATATTATAATATATATATTATATTATATTATTATATTAATATAATATAATTCTAATTATTTGTATGACAAGAATCAAGTATGAAGACAGATGAAAACAAATGCACACTCATCTGGTTGTGGCAGTAAATCCTCTGCGATTGGAAACCCCCCCAATTAATGCAGATTAAAAATAATATTAAAAAGACTGACGCAATAATTTGATGCCCTTAAAAGTCGCGAATATTTCCATTTAAATGTAGCTTAATTGAGTTCGCTTCATGCTTAAGGACTTGCCACTTTTATGGTTAATCACACACGATATATTATATATTATATATATATATTTTGGTTAAATTCCTTAAACCCATTCAAAACACTTTCGGCGTTTCGCTGTAAATTCCCATTTGCCAGCGCGAATTTTGCCAATTAACCAGCTTGATTGCTGTGGCCCTTTGCCCGCCCCGCCACATTGCCGCTCATCGATTGCTGCATAAGGGCTTCCAATCATGGCTGGAAAAAAAAAAAAAAGAAAAAAAAAAGGGAAAAGCCGCTTTCCCGGGAATATTATTTAGCACCTCTCCACCAGCTCGCTCTCTCTCTCTCTCCATCTCTCACGCCGCATCTCTCCATTATATTCATTTCAATTTTTACTGAACTGCGGATATACATTTTTTAATCATTTTTTAACCTGCTTTTTTTTTGCGCTCAGTTTTTTAATGTTGTATTTTTTTTTTTTAACAGTGGTGTCCGTGCTTGAGTTTCAATTTTTGCCACATTTCGTCCCCGTTGCACGCTTCCACTTTGGTGAGCAAATTTGTTGTTGTTGCTGTTGACCCACGCACTGGGTCCCTCTCTCTATAACTAGCATATTAAGCCCCAACGATATGCGGCCATATGTAATTCATATGTGGATACTGTGCGGAGAGACTGTGTCGGTAGATAGCTCTCAAACAGCAGCAACAACCACAAAACAAAAAACGGAATATGATTTAAATTGTAGAGTTTTGTTTCCTTTTTTTCTTTATTTTCCATCCTTTTGTTTGATGCAAGAAATCAATTTTTATGCGCATTTCTGTTTTATTTCTGTGGCATGTGGCAGCAGCGAAACATTTTAAATTTATTAAGCTTTAAATGGGCCTGGAAAGCTGTCACACGTTAAGGGCATTTGGGATATTAAGGTTGTTGCTGCTGCTGCTGGCATTGGTAAGTGCAAGGGGCTTAAGGCAGAGTATTGATTGAGCATCGATGGGGCATAAGTGATTTCAATTAAATCACTTTAAATTGTATATTTAAAACAGCTGCTTACCGAACAAAAGCGCATGACTAAAAAATATATTTATAAATTATAGAAATTATAGATTCAAAATTTACTTTTCGCACAAAATCCCAGGCAAAATATTGCCTAAAAACTAAGACTAAAGACTAAAACTAATCTACAATTTTATTCTAGTTAAATTCTCCCAAATTCTCTGCCCCCTTTGCACATTTTTCGTGACTATTTCGCTCATTTGAGGCAAGGTCAAAAGGTTGATGGTTTTTGGGCACATAATCGACATGTACATCAAATTTATGCTTTTTTATGTGCATTATATTTTCGTTCCCTTTTTTTGCGGCCAGACATTGGCCATAAAATGGTGCCGTACAGACCAAGGACGCCCCAACAACTAGGAAACTACCAAGGGAGAGGGGCGGCTGGGGCGCGGTGTTGCCTGCTGGATGCTGAAGGCGAATCAACCAACCTCTCGGCCATAACATTTAAAGTCAAATTACGGCAAATGGTCGCAAAGTGTGTGATTTAAATGCACTTGGGCGACACTTTAAGACGCTCAATTGCTCCGCTTTATTGTGGGGGGGGCTGGCCCATAAAAAAGGCGACAGCCCTGGCAGCGTGACGCGTGGCGGGGGGGTTAGGGGGTACTCGTGACTGTGAAAGCCGAGCAATTGTCGCCGGAGTCACGTTTGTCACATAAACTCAATGCTCGGACTGGCGCTGCCGCTGCCGCTGCCGCCTGGCGGTCAAACTGAACAAGTGAAAAACTATTATTATTTGGTGGCATGCCCCATCCAGAAGCACTCACTCTCTCTCTCTCTCTCTCTTCGTCTCTCAGCCAAAATGGTTTGTTCGTAAATCCATCAGTTTTATGTTTTTTTCTTCAACCATTTTCAATTTTTTTTCTGGCTTTTGCTTGAATTTTTATGTGCCGCCAAAATCGTTTGCTAAAAGTTGATTTTTTTTTTGGCTGCCTCAAATTTTGTGCTTTGACGATGCTGCAGTTTTTTTCTACGGTTTCTTCTTCTGCAGTTCCTTTCTCTCGCTCTCTCTCTCTGTAGAGTTCTGCGTCAGCATAAAAATTAATTTCATTTTTAAGGGTCCTTGGGCATGGCTTTTCTTCCGTTTCGGGATCAATGTAAAGTCATCAAATTGGGTTGACCAGCGCAGGAGGGGCGAAGTGGGGGATGTTGGATGTTGGACAATTGAAGAGAAAGTGTTTTGATATATTATTTAATGGATTTAGGCTTAATTTTAGGTGAAGCTTTTCATAGATTCGCTGTGATAAAAAATTTCATTATAAATATTGATAAATCGAAAATTACATTATTTAGCTAAAATTATTAAAATTAATTAACACTTTTAGTTAGGGTAAAATTTTGTGCAAGATTTTTAGAAATAAAAATTAAATGTTAAAAATTAAATGTTGTACATTTTTGGGGTCACTTTTCAAAGCTCTAAAGGCCAAAGCAGCCGTAGCATAATTTCCATTAAAATAGTGCATGCCAAAAGTAGCACAAAAAATGTCCTGCTATACATTTCCTTTGCGTAAATAAAATCAACTGCAACAGAAAACGCTCAAATTTAAAACTTTTCAACGTACAAAAGCGGAACGTAGCCGGAGCACACTTGTTGGCTTGCAACTAGAATAATATTTAATCAACTAAAGATTTTGCCTCTGGCCGCAGCAGAGTTCAAATTTGCTTGCACTTGTTGTAAGGGTAATTGCTGTAAAGTGGAGTGCGATGTCTGGAGTGACTTTGCTGGTTTACTGGAGTAACAGTAACAGACTCATTCTGTGTCTCATTCTGTGTCTCATTCTGCGTGTCTCCGTCGCTGTGTCCTCTGTCTCTGTGTCCTCTGTCTCTGTGTCGTCTGTCTGTGGATCTGTGGATTTAGGGCTTCGTGTCTCTCTCTCTCTCTGTTTGTGTGTCAGTCATTCCAGTCAACGCAACCGCATTCATTTGCCAAATTAATGGCATTTCATTTGGGTATCTGATGCTGCTGCTGCTGCTGTGGAGGCTTCTGCTGCTGCTTGCTGCTTCTGTTGCTTCTGCTGCTGCTGCTGCTGTTCCTGCTGCTGCTGCTGCTGTTGCTGCTGCTGCTGTTGCTGCTCCATTCATGCAAGGATGTTGTCCCCCAGTCTCATAGTTGTCATTGTCGATGTCGTCCTTTTTGGTTTGGGGACATGTCTGGGACATGCCTCCCGCTCGTCCGAATTTACGTGTCTGGTGCTCTGCGCCGCTTCAGGCCAAAGATACCTACCCCTATCCCTATCCGTATCCCTAATCCTGATGCTGCAGAGAGCAGAGCCTCTGCTTTCAGCCAACTGGCGCCATGCCATGTCGCTCCACTACAGCCATTCCGTTTGGCTTTGTTCAGTGTGCAGTGTACCCTGTAGTTGGGTGGGACCAAGAGTCTGCTGGTTTTGTGCAGCGCAGAGCTTGCGATGACTGTTAGTCGAGCCAGTTCGAGCAGCTTTCAAGCAGTGACCGGCCTACAAGTACAAAGCAATGATTATAAATTTCAGCAAATTTCGAGTCGAATGTCACACAAAACATATTTACGAATTTTAGGAAGAAATCTTCATGGCAAATACTCAAAGGGAAAGAGAGAACGGCACTGAGGCACTATGAGAAAGTTTTTTTTTGTAATTTTGTATGTTTGGTTTCTGCGTTGGACGTTGATCTGCTCCGAGCAGGTAGAAAACGCAGCAAGAGCGACCCTTTTATCTGCACTCTCTCTCTCACTACAGCGCTGCTCAAGCTCTGCTGCGTGGGTGTGTAATGAAGGAATGAACCAAAAGCTGAGACGCGCTGCCTAGCTGATCGCAGGCAGTGATTACCGAGTGCTGCTCGGGCATATTCGACTGTGTGCTCAAGCAGTGGCTTAAGTGCTTTAGACTTGCGTTTTCCCGCAGATTAAATTGTGAAATAACAAACAAATAAAATGAAATAAACTTGTTTATAAACTTCAAAAAATATTTAGATAAATTCCTTTAGTATTTCTTCATCTTCTCCCACATCGTAAATTGCATCTTAAGCATTGCAACAACGTACAGGGCATCTCCCAGTCTACATGCCAATTACACCGCCGCCAATAGTTCGCTTACTTGTTTTTGCTGTGCGTTCTATCCCTGGGGATGGGTGGTGGGGGCCCCTCCGGTTGTTGGGTGTATAACATTTCCAGGCGAACGATTTTGGCAGCCAGTTGTTTGTCAGCGGCCTGCGATTATTCAAAAGTGCAACATGCAAATTTATTTTGTGCATAAAATGTTATGAGCTCTCGCATGAAAATGTCTGACAACAATTGTGACTGTCGGCTGGTCTGCGCTCCGCTCCGCTCCTGTCCACCCCCCACTGCACCACCCCTCACAAAGTTGTTGCCAACTGCTGGGGGGGCTGTAGTAGTAGTTTCAGGGGGTTTTTTGGGACAAATATTGCGAACTTTACGAATGGCAAGTGAGTCACAAATTGACATTCGTTGAGGTATTTTTGGTTGAAGAGCGACGGCTGTCATTGCTTTGTTTTGTGTGTGTGTGTGTTTGTGTGTGTGTGCATGGGATTGTTGCCCCAATTTGTGCGCCACAGCCTCTGGCATCTTAATTGGATGAGAGAGAGACACAGAGACAGAGCGACAGAAAGTGAAGTCCTGCTCTGATTGCGGCCATCCATTCACATTCAAAATGAACCAATTCCCAGGAACCGCATTTCAATTAATATATAAATACATATACATACATGTATATGTATTTATATATATGTATATTTTCACCATATTAATTTCCATTCATGGTACAAGCCCCAATAAAAAATAAAAAAAACCAAATGAAAATCGTTTGAGCGGCGTGGGGGAGGACAACAACCAGAAAGCCGCCAGTGATTTGCACTTTTCCAGCTCATTAAAATCGCATAATTTGTTAAATATTTACGAGTTTGTTGAGCGCGCGTTTCCGTGGCTCCGCAGGACCAGCAGGAGCAGGAGCCGCAGCTCCATGGAAGCTCCATGGCAGCTACACGGCATCTAACGCTCATTTACCTAATAAAATTACTGTCAATTAACGCCTGGGATCGCGCACACCTACATCATACCCTCCAGTATCTCACCAGTCTCTCTTCCTCTCTCTGTCACCTTTGAACCTGCCTCTGGGCTACGGCCAGGAACGCTGAGGCTGAAGCTGTAGCTGTAGCCTGCTGCCATTGCACGTGCCACATCCATTTGGCTTATTATTTACTTTGAGGGCTTCAAATTCAGGCTATAGGTTGAGCTTCCCTTTTCGCAAGGTAGGAGCGCGGGTCTTGTCTCTCTCTCCCTGTCTCTCCGCTGCCGTGCAACACGGTCAATAAATTATGTAAACGGCTTAAGCTTCTGGGCTTTTTTTTTTGGTTGTTGTTGTTGCCTGCAAAGCCTGTGCATAAATTAGAAGTCGGTCGGGACTTCACAGCATTAAAAATTATGTATTTTAACGAAATTAGATTGAACACCTTTTTGGTTTGCTGGAAAAATGATAATTCTGGCGCTATGATGCGGGGGAAAATTTTCAAGGATTTTTTAAGGATTTTGGTAAGGTAAAGAGGGTATGAACAACCATGAAATAAATCATAATTTTAGATGATTTTTAATAACCGTTTTTAGGCATTTCTCAGAGTCAAATTTAAAGATTTATTAATGGAGAACGAGTGTCTAGCGATGATTGCAGCGCTTAAGTGGCAAAGAAAGTGATAGATAGATAATTCGCTTGCAAAGCAATTATATTAATGACTTTTCTTTAAGAAGGAAAAGCAAGAGAAAATCTCAAATTTGTGTTAAATTTAATAAATTTAAGTGTTTGCAATACTAGTAGAATAAGCCCAGAATTTATGCACATTCAAGGTGTAGTCGCAGCATAAATAAATCTGCGGAATATGATAGAATTTTTAGTACTGCAGATTTTGTAAGAAAAATGCATGCACTTCGATTAAAAAAAGGTTTTCTTTTGCCAGGAAAATGAGAAATATATAATAAATGTAAATAAATAAAAATTCAAAAAAAAATAAAAAAAAAATAAAAAAAATATATAAATATACATATATATAAATATAAATATATATAAATATAAATATATATAAATATAATATAAATACATATAATGTTGCTTTGATTTTCTTGTAGCACTGCCTGCGCTGAGAATATATTTACAGACCTTACTTGATGCATATTTCCCTTTTATTTCCCAGAAAATTAGCTTAAAAACTGCTCCCGATTGTCTCTGTGTCCCTGCTCTGCCCCCAATACGTCCTTCAATCACAGCTTACGCCATCACTGGCAAGCACTCTACGTCTTGGTAGCTCCGATTAGATTGCCCGACGTGTGGCCTACACAAATTGGTTGTTCCTGTGTCATCTGTGGCCATATATCATGGTGCCGCCCCTGGGCTCAGTTTACGTCACTCCGCTGGCCGGCGCTTGGCGGGGCCCAGGGCCATCTATCAAGCAAGTGCTGCAAGTGCTATATAATATTTCTGTCATTATGCTTAATTATCTGGTTCCTGGGCAATGCGTCAACGCTGACCTGACCACTGACTGACACACCCACCTCCTGCCAGGCCAACCCACTTTGGGTAGGGGGGAGGCTTGCGTGCTCTTGTCGAGCTTCAATGTGAAATTAGTTGAGGCAGGGCATGGTTTTGGTTTGGTTTGGTTTGGTTCGGTCTGGGTCAGTCTTTTCACATGTAAGATTAAGGTTGAGGCTCCCCGGGCGGGGCGTGGTGCCCACATCGCGTGTGGCAAACGGGCGGGCCATAAATGAAATCTGCTGCCACTTTGTCGCCCATTGTTTAATAATGAAATTAAATCGTTTTACCCGACAAACTCTGCCAGAAATAAAGAATGGAATGGCATGGCCAGTGTAGTTGGAGGGTTGACCCTTTCTAGGGTGGGGGGAGGTGCGGGCTGTGCTGCCTGAGTTTTGGCCCCATCCGCTTCTCACTTGTCAGCGCTCTTGTTGACGCTTGACAAATGGTTTTTGGGCTGGCAGTAGAGCGGCCCGTCTGCTCCCTGCCCTGACCATTCTTCTTTTGATTTACTGCCACATTTTGTACATATATTTTTGCCCCTCAGCAGCAGTACTTATTGTGCTCGCTGGCAGCAGCAGCAGAACTAAGACTAATTCCCATTGAAATGAGTGTAAAAAAGTGAAATGTGTTGAGGCTCTCGGGCTAAGTGAAATGTCAGGCAATTGTTCAACGTCCGAAATGTAACCTCAAACTGGGCCAAATTGCATGCAAAGGATACACGGGCGGACACACGGACGAACGGATGGACGTAAGGTACGAGAGGTACGAGGAGGTACGAGGAGTACGAGAGGTACGAGGAGTACGAGAGGAACGAGTAGAATGTGTGTTATTACTGCCCGCTTGCTTTTATTTTTTAATCTCTCTTTGGGTTTTGTGTGCGACTGAGTGCGGTTTGATACCCCTTAGTGGTGGTGCCTGGGTGTGGGCTGTGCTGGGCTTTGCTTTTTGTTACGTTTGTTAAATGTGTGTGCGTGTGTTGTTTTGTGTTAATTGTCTCATTTATTTTTAATGATTTGCTCCAACTATAAAATGGTATTAAATGTTGGCTTTGGGTTTAACAGAATAATAGATAAATAGCTATAGTGAATAGTGAATAAATAGTGAATAAATAGTGAGTGCAGATTAGGGTGCTGGCTGCATAAATACACAGTCGCATATACTCCAGTGGATTGCTCGCTCGGTAATCAGTAGCTGCGATCAGCTAGGCAGCGCGTCTCAGCTTTTGGTTCATTCCTTCATTACACACCCACGCAGCAGAGCTTGAGCAGCGCTGTAGTGAGAGAGAGAGTGCAGATAAAAGGGTCGCTCTTGCTGCGTTTTCTACCTGCTCGGAGCAGATCAACGCTGACAGCAGAAACTAAATGCAAATTACAAAAACACTTTCTCAGTGCCTCAGTGCCGTTCTCTTTGCCTTTGAGCAGGGTAGGGCAAGGCGTAGGGTAAGGCGTAGGGCAAAACGTAGGGTATGGCGTAGGGTAAGGCGGCAATTGCCGAGCTTCCCACTAGGAAATGTAGCAAAAATCTTGCAATTCGTTTAGAGAATTATTCGGAAATTAATGGAAATGGAATTAATTGAATTAAATGGAATTTTAATTAAAGGAAATTTGCTGAAATTTTGCCTCATTGTTTTGTGACTGTCGTGGTGATCCCCCAAGTGTAATTGATTTGAAGAGGGCATGGGTCAGGCTGTTATTTCTCTCTCTTATCTGTTGCTCTCTGGCAGATCGGTTATTTTCTCCATTTGCTGCCTTTGTGCCCCAGCTTTTAGTTACTGACCCCTTAGGGTATTTTTTTCGTTTCAACATTCATCCTCTGAACTCAATCCCTCCCCGCCTTGCGTGTTCAGCCTTTGTTAATATTTGTTGTTGTTGTTGTTTCGTTTTTGCGTGTTTTTTGTTGCCATTTTTGTTACATTTTTTTTTGTTGCATATTTTTATACGACTATTTTAACTGATAATTTGCGCGCTTGTTGATTTGGCAGCTAATTACATAGTTGCTGCACGTTACGTCTGCGTTTTATACGTATGTACATTCAATGCAACAATTTTATAGTTTTACGAGTTATTTGTGTTTCATTTAATGTGCAATTTGTTGGTCAGCAAAATGGCACTCATGTGGCACCCTTGCCAGAACACACACAGAGGGAGAGAGGGAGAGAGAGAGAGAGTGAGAGAGAGCTATGACTGGAGTGGAGTATTCTCGGCCAAAGGGCAAACTGTTTCTGGGCCACTGGCTGTTGTGTCAAGTGCTTAAAGTGCCTCGAACAGCCTCTCCTCCAGCGGCAGCCGCTCCTCTCTGCTCCTCTTCTGCTCCTCTTCTGCTCCTCTCTGCTCCTCTTCTGCTCCTCTCTGCACCAATGCTGTGACATAAAATAACAATTACGCAATTAATTGCAGCATTTCAATAATATTTAATGAAGCGTAAACAAAATGAAATGACAGCGGGCACAAAGCCGTGGCCAACATGGCAAAATAATTGCAAATGACAACAACAACAAAACAAACAACAACAACAAAAAGAAGTGGAAAACAAATTTTATATATTGTCCCCATATAGAGCAGGATAACCCAAGCATAAGCGAACATATAGCAGTAAATACTTATAGCCGAACAATATGCAGAGTCATTTAAATGGGCCAGACAATTTATGTGTGTTTTATTACAATAATTATGAATAAACCAAATGCATAATTACGAGTGGCAAAACGAAAAAAAAAAAATGGCTTACGGGCTTGGCATACGCTTTTAGATACGCTTTTTTTTATAAACTATTTAAGGGGCACAACAAATTAAAGGCGTAAAAATGGCTTCCCAGTCGCTGATTCGTAGGGCTGCTGCTGCTGCTTTTTGCTGCTCCTTTTTGTTACTCCTCTTTCTGCTGCTCCTTTTCGGCTGCTCCTCTTTGCTGCTCCTCTTTCTGCTGCTCCTCTTTCTGCTGGTTGCCCGTGGTGTGGCTGGTGTGGCTGTCGCTTTGGTCACATAAATCTCGGCCACTTAATAGACGACTGCATAATTTAACAGATAAACAAACAAATGAAGCAAGCAACGAAGGCAACGGAACAGGCGACGACTCGGCAGAATGCAAGTGCCAATGAATGGAAAACTAGTGCACGGGCAGCAAGCAAGAGACAGGCAGACACAAGACAGAGAGGCTGTGAAAGAGAGCCAAAATAAGCTGGCAAAGAAAAAACCTACCAAAACGAAAGCCAAGGCAAAGGATAGAGTGAGGGAGAGAGAGAGGTAGAGGCAGAGGCACACAGTGAGCGCCGAAAGCAAAAGCTAATTGCCAAATACTAAATTACCCATTCAGCAGTAAAAACATCGCCCAAGCTTCAAGCTTCACTGCAGCACCAAACATGCGAGCGAGGGAGAGAGAGAGAAGCAGAACAGGAGCCAGAGCAAGAGCAAGAGAGCGCGCCTAAGAGTGTGCCCAAGAGTGTGAGAGGAAAGAGGTAACGGGCCGCGTTGAAAGCTCTCGAAAATGTGGTGTAAAACGTGGGCCAGGCCAGGCCAGGCCCACCAGCACTCGGCCAAAATGCTGGGCAAATATATTTCGAATTTGCTGTCAATGCGAAAAAAAAACACACACACAACCAAACACACACTCACAAACACATACCCATACACATACACTCACACACATACACTCACACACATACACTCACACACATACTCATACACATCTCACACAGATAGAGAGTGAATCCTGTCGAACGGCGCGTCGTGCCCAACAAGCAGGGCGGGGTCTCAGTCTCCGTCTCGGTTTCGGTCTCAGGCCGGAGAGTATGGGATTTGCTGATATGCCAGTAAATGCCAGTTACTGCCGAAAGTGGCCAAAGGAAATGGAACTAAGGGCAGGACAGAGTGGGGCAGGACAGGACAGGGGCAGAGCAGGGCTGGGGCAGAGCAGGACTGGGGCAGGGCAGGACTGTGCAGGACAGGGTAACGTGGCATGGGAATGCCATTCGGAGAAGGAGAAGTGTTAACTGTGTCCATGGTTGACCAAGCGAATGCGCTGCCTTGCCCAGAAATTAGCCAGAGATTTTCGGTTCGGTTTGAGTTACAGCTGGCCTGCTGCTGGCTGCTGCTGGCCTGGCTGGCCTGCTGCTGGCCTGCTGCTGGCTCTGCCAGCTGGCTGGCCTGCCACTGGCTGCTGGCTGCTACTCGCGTATTTGTGCTGCTCATTGATATCGATGTTTTATGACTTGTTTTTATCGCTAGTTTGCGCGTCGCTTTCAGTGGGGCATGAAAAATTAATACTCGCCACAGCGCAACGATGTGTTTTGGGGGGTACGTGGTCACCCAATAATGACAGGGATAATAGATTTTGTGGGCAGCAATAATATAAGTAAATAAGTACAGATTTTGGCTTACAGCTTTTCGATACTTAATAAAATTTAATATTTGTTATTATTTACAGGTTTGCGATACATAATAATATACTTAATAAATAAATGAAAATTATTATTTAATTTATTAAATTTTTTAATTTTATTAATTATTTAATAATTTTAATATTTAATATAAATATTTTTAGCACAAACATGGAGAGAAATTAGTTTTTAGGAATTCGCTTACAGAAATAATAAACATTTCAGTTAATAATGTAAATAATTAAATTATTTATTCAATTGACAGGATGGTTCACATATTAAAGATAAAGATAAAATTTAAAAATATTTATTCTACAAGGAAATTTACAGTAATTGGAATGCATTTACGAACACGAAAAAGTTTTCCGATTTCGCGCATGTCATCGATAAAAAATCGATGAATTTTATGCTGCAAATTTAAAGCAGGATTTTTTCTGTAAAAAACAAATTGTTATGGGTAATACATGCAACAAATATTTTTGGTAATGATCTCAAGGCGATACAAAAATTAATTACTATTACTACTAATTTTACTATTTTTTTACTTTTTTTACCATTTTACTATTTTACAATTTTTACTATTATTACTATTATTATTATTTTACTATTTTTACTATTTTTTTTAAACTTTTTTTACTATTTTTTCCTTTTTTTACTATTTACTATTTTTACTATTATTAATATTATTATTATTTTACTATTTTTACTATTTTTTGTACTGTTTACTATTTCACTATTTTTACTATTTTTTTCTCTTTTTTTACTATTTACTATTTTACTGTTTTTACTATTTTTACTATTTACTATTATGCTTTTAATAATTTAGACTTTCGATTTTCTTTACAATAAATATTTGAGGAATGCAATTAAAAAGCTTTATGTGCCTTGATTTTCATGGTCATATTTTTATTTTCTGCGTTTCAAACTCAGTCCATGACTTCAAAAAGGTTTTCTTTTTATATAAAAAAAATCCATCATATTTTTTACCAATTTCAGTAACTTTCAACTTTAAGTTGCAAACGCTCTGCGTCGCCTGTGAAGCACCCGAAAAAGTTCATAATTGTGTCACACATTTGAAATGCAGCTGCAAAGGGGCCACGAAGGGTATCGCATCGTAGCGTAGCGTATCGGGCAGCCCTTTCTGCGCTGCTGTGTGGCAGAGTGGCAGCGGGATAATCGCATCGTTCGATGGTCGTATAAGTAAGCACACACTTACAGCTGCCAAAGTAGCTCCGAAGTGTAGTTTTCAAATGTAAAATTATAAGCAATGGCTATGCCATTTCGGTCATATCCGTTTCGAGAGTGCGGAGCGCAGACACAGCACACACGCCCCTTGGCAGCAGCCAGTGCACTACTAGACTCCCCCCACTCCGCACTCCCCACTCCGCACTCCCCACTCCACACTCCCCACTCCACACTCTCTTTTCCGCCCATCCCTTGCCACAATCATCATTCCTGGCTCACTCCCTGCTTCCCTGCTTCTGGCACTTCGGCTCGTCGCTTCCGTTTGTCAACGAGTTCCGGAAATGATGATAAAAAATGGCTGCTGCAGCTGCTCCTCTTTTCCACACTTATGACACATGTATGCATGCATGTGTGTGTGTTTCTGTGTGTGTGTGTGTATGGGTTTGACTTAGTAGCTGTAGAGGCTGCTGCTAAAATTTCATTGCACTCGACTGCTGCAGCGCGACTACTTAGCGGCAAGTGAGTCGCAGTCGCAGTGCCCCGCCGAAGCTGCTGCTGGCCAGGCTTAAACTTGAACAGGGCTTCATTTTTTTTTGCAGAGAAAGTACCAGGGAAGAGCGAGATGGAGAGAGAGGCAGAGGAAGAGGCAGTGAGTGGGGCAGAGAGTGGGGCAGAGAGTGGGGCAGAGAGTGTGGGGACAGGCCAAGACAGCTGCTCATTTCCGCACGCTCAGGCGACGATGACTCTGGGCTGGCTGGGCTGCTGGGCTGGCTGTGGGCTGGCTGTGTGAACTGGGGGCATGGCTTAGGGTTGCATAATAAGCAACTAAGACAGCTTACAGCCACCCACAGCAGCCTCCCCCGCCCCCGCGCCCCGCCTGGAAAACTCTGTTGGCTTTCCATGACAGGGCACTTTCAAATGCATTCCTCGCTTTGGCTCTTTGGCTGTGACTTCGCTCCTTTTGCCACTCTGCCACTGCCACTGCCACAATAAATGTAAAGTGCTGCCAAGTGTCGACCGAGGGTCCAAAAGCCTTCCACACACACACACACACACACACACACACAGACACTGGCAGCCCACAAAAACTTCTACTTGTCCACCCACACACATGCATAGATTATTACCTGCCACTTGCCACATGCCACTTGGCACCTTTTTCCACTGCTGCCTGCTGACTGCTTCTGCTGCTGCTTGCTGCTGCTGCCTCCTGCTGCTACTTCTGCTGCCTCCTGCCTCTGCTGCCTCCTGCTGCTTCTGCTGCTGCAACTTTTAAGGAGTTTTCTTTCGACATTTTCCCCCTGCTTTCCCCTTGCCTTTTCGCCCTGCCCGCCAACACACATGTTGAAAAGTTTTCACTTGGCTTTTTTTTTACGGCTGTTTTTGCTTTTGGCTTTTTCTGTATATTTTTTTTCTATTTGCAGTGACATGAAAATGCTTTGAATCTTCATGCAACAAGCTAAAGGTTTAGTCAGGGGCGGGAGGGAGTGTCAGGGCTGAGGGAGGGAGTGTCAGGGGTGTGGGAGGGAGTGTCATGGGTGCGGGGAGGGCTGTGTCATGGATTGCTAAAATTAAATTTGGCAGCTGCTGACATTTTATCGTTGTGCCAAAAAAATAGGCAAAAAAGAAACAAAAAATAAACAAAAAAAGAAACAAAAAAAAAAAAAAAAAAAAAACTTTTGACTAATTGACATGTTGCATGTTGCATGTTGCAACTGAACGCAGACTAGGATGCAGACTGTGGCTGTCTCTGTCTGTCTGTGCCTCTGCCGCTTGCCGCTTGCTGTGTGTCGCTGTCTCTGTCTCCACTCCTCCTCTTTAGGTGTCTCTGGCCCCTCTCTCTGCGTGTCTCTGCCCCTCGCTTTGTGTCTCCTGTAGCCCCTCTCTTCGTGTGTCTCCTGTAGCCCCTCTCTTTGTGTGTCTCTGCTCCTCTCCTCTTTGTGTCCCTGGGGACAGTGTAAGGTGTCTTGTTGACTCCTGATGTGAAAATGAGTGAAAATGTATTTAAACATTTGCTGGGCAAATTTCAATTGGAAATCTCTGCCTGGCAACCGCAAGACGGCGGCAAGGGCAGTGGCAAAGGCAGAGGCAGAGGCAAGGGCAGAGGCAAAGGCAAAGGCAGAGGCAAAGGCAGAGGCAAAGGCAGAGGCAAAGGAAGAGACAGAGGCAGATGTCAGAGGCAGACGGCAATAGACAGTCGAGACGTGGCAGGAAGCTTGCTGCCGGCTTTGAATGCCCTGTTAATTACACGAAACACCTGGCAAAAAGGTTTTTGGCTGCAGCCTGAGAGCAGAGCCTGAGCATGCCCTTAGCCCTGGCTGGGGAGGGGGTGGGGCTTGCTGCTAAGCTGCTGCATTAGTCGACCACTAAGCGGCAACACAATGCACTCTGTGCCGCACATAGCACCTAACACTTGCAGCAGCAGCAGCAACACTTCACAGGGCTCGGCGCTACCTTGAAATAATGTTTCTCTGGGGGTGGTGGGGCAGCAACTACAGCAGCGTGGAGGAGACTCCAATGTTTATTCACAGTAAAATATTTGCTTCAAGGACAGCAGCAGCAGCAGCAGCAGCCACAGAAATTGCCAGGAATTTGCCAAAGCAAAATTCCAGGAATATTTTAATCAGGGCAAGTTTTGTTTTTGTGCGAATTTATTTGCTTAATTTTGATTAATTTATGGGCCAAGACGAACTGCCTTTAATGCTGTGTTTTTGTATGTTTTTTGGAGCTGCCTGAAGTGGCGGATTTTAGGGGAATTTCGAGGCATAAAGGAGGGCGCGAAGGAGATCCAACTTGAAGCCTGAAAGAGCGCGTGGGAGATCCAACTTGAAGCCTGAAAGAGCGCGTGGGAGCTCCAACTTGAAGCCTGAATAATGTGCAGTGTGTGTGTAGTTTTTGTGTATGTTGTCCTCCTGCTAATGAAACACATCCATGAAGGGAAAATGCGCCTGCTCCGGCTCCAGTAGATCGGCCAGGAAGCACACCGTGCCCGCCACACCCTCGTACAGGCTGTGCGGTCTGTCGGGCAGGCGTGCCTGCTGCCTGAACTCGTCGCTGTCCAGCAGCTCCATGAACCTGTGGGCCCGGTACAGGTACATCATGTCGTGGGTCAAGCGGAAGAGCAGCAGAAACACATAGCCATTGCCGGCGACGCCGTGACACAGGCCGGGGCCCTTGCGCAGGACGCCGCGACGCCACACAAAATCGGCGGAGCGGCGCAGCGCCAGCAGGTAGCGCTGCTCCTGGAAGATGAGGTAGGCCTTGGCCAGCAGATGGACGATGCCGGGCGCACCGTGGCACCAGTGCACCAGTCGCTGCTCGCCGCCATCCTCCAGCGCGACGGGGAAGTTGCCCTCGGCGTCCTGCAGCGTCAGCAAACAGTCAACGCTGCGCTTCACATCGTGCAGCACATCCGCGGGCGTGCCCAGGCCAAACGGGGCGACGGGGTTGGCGTCCTGTTGGTCCCTGCGAAACCAGGGACTCGCCAGCAGCATCTGCAGTATGCCACAGAGGCCATGGGCCGCGCCCAGATACTCGGTGCCATGGTACTGGTACATCAGCGGCATGGGCGAATGGTTCTGCGTGCTGTAGGCGCGACCGCTGGCCAAAATGCGCTGGCAAATGGCGATCAGCGCCGCGTCGGGGATCCGCTGCTCCGCGGGCAGAACGGCGTTCAGCCAGTAGCAGCCGGCCAGATAGCCGGCGCGTCCCACCAGCAACTCGTCGCAGCCGTTGCCCGCAGCTGGAGCCGCCGCCGCTGCCGCTGCCGCTGCCGCCGCCGCCTTGAAGCTGGCCAAATCCTTGGCCAGCTGCTTGGGCTCGTTGCCGGCCGCAGCGATGGCGGCGGACACGGCATGGATGCCGGCGGTGCCGCACACAAACGAGTAGCTCTGCAGCGCTGTGCGTCGGCTCAGGCGCTCGGCACTGGCCCTGGCCTTGGCGATGAAGTGCGCCGCATGCTGCAGGGCGGTGGGGCACAGCGGACGGGTGTGCTCGCTGCGCTGCAGCTTCCAGAACATGTACGCGATGCCGGCATTGCCCACATACAAGTCGCCGCGCTCCTCATTGCGCGGCTTGCACTGCTCCAGGATGCTCTTCACGTGCGCGCAGATGAGGTCCTTGATGCGCTCCTCGTCCAGGGCGAAGGCCAAGCCGTTGGCGCCAACTGTCGGAAAGTCCGGGTAGGGATTCTTGAGGTATCGCACGTTCATGTTCGCCGAGCGAGATTCGCTTGCTGTATTTACTGTGTGGCTTTGAGAGTTGTTTGAATTATTCACACAAATCTCCAGGCATTCAATGCTCGGGGAGAAGTGATCCCCAGACGCCCCACTCAGTGCCCGAACTAAATAGTTTTCTGTGATTATTGTGGGTACGTATTTCAGGCTGAGGCAGGCTCCAGGCCGTGCCGGATTCTGCTACAAGAAATTTGCAGATCGCTGGGGGAACTGTAGCGTAGTGCGGATAGGCAGGAGGAGAAACAATTGCTCGGGGGAGCGGCAAAAAGTGATGGCACGGATTTTGACTTGACTTTTATTTTATTTTTTTATCATTATTTATTTTTTTTATTTATTTATTTTTTTATTATTATTAATTATTATTTATTTTTTTATTTATTTATTTGTTTTATTTTTTTTATTTATTATTATTTATTAATTATTTGTTAAATTTATTTTTTTTATTTTTATTATGTATTATTAATTTTTAAATTGTTTTTTTATTTTTATTATTTATTATTTATTATTTAGTTTTTTTTTTATGTTTGTTTTTTTTTTATTTATTTTTTTAAATTTATTTATTTATATTTTAATTATTATTTTTTATTATTTATTAATTATTTTTTAAATTTATTTCTTTTATTTTTATTATGTATTATTAATTTTAAATTGTTTTTTATTTTTTATTATTTATTATTTAATTTTTTATTTATGTTTGTTTTTTTATTTATTTTTTTTTAAAATTTATTATTTATATTTTTATTATTATTTTTTATTATTTATTTTGTAATTTTATTTTTTTATTTATGTATTTATTTTTTTATTATTATTATTATTTATTTTTTATTTTTATTATTTCTTATTTATTTTTTTATTTATATGTTTATTTTTTTAATTTATTTTTTTATTTTTAATTGCTGCTGCTATTTGTTGTTGCTTTCTTTTGGGTGTCAGCTTGTTGGCAGCAGACCCACTGCTCCGCTCTGCTTGAGTGTTCTCTGGCTGCTGGACTGCCCTTTGCCTCCGTGGAGTGGCCGCTACTTAAACTGGCAGCTGTCGTCCGCCTAACAGCTGACTCCGCCAATTCCCCTGCTCTGTCTGCGTACCCGGAAATGCTTGATAATTAATTAATTAATAAGCAATTATAATTGCCAGCTTATGATTATTTGTGTGTGTGAGGTTTGTGGGTCGCGAATTTTGTGCTAAGCCAACGATCTGATTAGTGGATCAGTGGATCAGTGTGGTGGGGCTGTTTTGGTGTGTTGCTGAGGTCAGACGCTGTCTGCCAGTCGGTCGCTTGGAGTTGGGGTGTCGGCAGTTTTTTTTGTGCTTTCTTAAACTTATTGGGAAATATTGGTGGAAAAAAAGGGCAGGCGTGCAGGCAAAAATGTGCGCAGTTGCTGATCGAGACGAGAGTCACGTTGCATATCCGAAAATCATTTAAAAAGAAACTGCCAAAAAGAAACTGCACTGCCTACGAGTTTATGCAATGAAAATGAAATTCTCTCTGCCCATTAGCCATAATTTAATTTAAATTTAATTTTATTTCATTTTCAGTGTATACACTCGCAGGCAGTGTAGTTGTTTTTGGCACCAAATATTTAAATTATTTTCGGACATTAATCAATGAATTGAATTAAATTTACTTTAAATTAAATTTCAATTAAATTAAATTTAAATTTAAATTTAAATTAAATCCATTGTAAATTTAAATTAAATTTAAATTTTAATTTAAAAAAAAATTTTAAACTAAATTAAATATACTTTAAATTAAATTTAAATTTAAATAAAAAAATAATTTAAACTAAATTAAATATAATTAAATTAAATTAAATTAATTATTAATTATTAATTAATAATTATTCTCACTTTCCTTTAGCCTGCAATTAAGTTTAATTATTTAATTTAAATTTAGCCATAAGTTATCCTGCATGTGCAGACTTCCTGCAGCTTTAACCAGCAGTTATCTTTTCCCTATTCCAAGCTCCCCTTGCTGCCGCTCTGCTCTTCTGCATAACTCCAACTAAATCCCTTTGATGCCTCCTTAACCGCCGCATTTTATCAGCGTGCAATCCTTTGGCTTTGATTACTCATTCAAATTCCCTGCCCTCCAATAGCACTTTAATAGATGCCATTGCCCAATGGCAATTCAAGCCGGGCTCAAACACCTCAAGGAGCAGCAGGAACAAGAGGAACACAGGGCACACAGCAAAGTTTTTCAATGTCCTGCGGCTTATTTATGTCCACAGCTTGACTTAATGACCTTCAAGCGGGGTGTAGGGAGTGAAGTGGCCCCCCCGTTTGATAGTTGCAGGCACCAAAAACAGGAAGAAAAAAAATGTGAAAAGACAAAGCGACTGGCGGTTAAGTCAAAAGGCGTTGAAGGCACTTTCATGAGCTGCCGCCAGGACTGGACACTGGACACTCGCCGCCTGCCTGGACTGGACTGGACAATCACTGAGCAAATCCTGGGCCATTGAAATCAATAAAAGTTAACGGCTTCTCTCGCTGGCGGTGGCGGTGACGGTGGCGGGACGAGGGATGACTACGATTGATGTGCCATAAAAGTCGCAATTGAAGCGCCGCCGCACGCCCGCAGTGAACGAGCGAGCCAAAGGCTGACCAAAGGCGTGCAAAGGCCTGCAGGGGGGTGCTGGCTTAAAGCGGGGGGCTCAGACAGACAGTCAGACAAACAGATGAGTTTGTGGCTATCGGGAGGGGAGTGTGGGGGGGGAGTGTGGTGTGGTGTGGGGGGTTTCTGTAGGGGAATTTCTCCGCACACTCGGATTGAGTCGTGTCGGAAGTGCGTCATCATAAAAAGCTTTCACGGCATTGACTTTGCTTGTCCAGCAGTCCCAGACCCACCCCACACTCACCCCCCACATTACACCCCACACTACCCCCCTTACTCCCCCTGTCACCCTGCCCCTCCTGCACTGCTTATTGTCTGTGAGCGGCGAGCGCATAATTTATCATTTAACTGCTTTAATAGTTCCGTTTATATTGAAAATAGAACTGGGGCCCAGGATGGCTCTATAAATTGCGCAACAACTAATGGCCCTTGGGCAGGATATAGCAGTGCTCCCTGCACTCCCTGCCCACCCTGCCCTCCCTGTCCCCCCTGTCACCCCTGCGAGTGTCCCTTCTGCCCGTGGGTGTGTGTCTGCGCTGCGACCTGCTCGTCAGACTTTTGACTAATGGCCAGGAAAGTGGATGATGGCTGGCTCAAAGGGAGGCGGGCAAAAAAGGGACCAAAGAGTAAAGGCAGGCTGCCAGGGGGATGCCTGGGAGGTGCCTGGGAGGTGCCTGGGAGGTGCCTGGAGTGTGGGGAACACATGACAAATTCACCTGCCAATCGAAAGACCTTCGGCTGCTGCTAGATATTTATGATTTCAGCCACAAGATGTCTGGCTCGGACTCGGGCTGCCAGCATTGATTTTTATTTGGTCAAGAAAACAAGTCACAGAAAAAAAGAAGGAAACTGTAGCCAGCAGCGGAAGAAGGGGCTGCAGAGGGAGCAGCAGCAGGAGGAGCAGCAGGAGGAGCTGAAGCAGTAGAAGGAGCTGTAGAAGGAGGAGCTGAAGCAGTAGAGGGAGCAGCAGCAGCTGAAGCAGGACCACAGCCGACAAGTCAATTTCTCTGTTGGCATTTGACGAAATTTATGAACTACACATCCGTTTTTTTTGGGTTGCCGCCGCTGCCGCCGCTCTTGGCCGCCGCTCTTGGCTGCTGTTTACTTGGCTTGCAACATCCGACTGGGTGGCATTTTGGTTGGTGTTGTGGGCTGTGGGGTTATGGTGTGGCTGTGCCTTTGCCTTTGCCTGTGCCTTTGCCCCACATTTCTACTTGCTCTGCTTCTTCTGCTCTTGCTCTGCTTGCTCTGCTTGCTCTGCTTTCTCTGCTTTCTTTTATTCTTGGCTGTGCCTGTGTCGGTGTCTCCCTCCTTTGAGGTTAAGTTGCACGTGCGCCACATGGCCAACGAGGCGTGTCCTGACACCTGTACTATGGATATAAGTATGTGCACAACTATGCCACATGCCACATGCCGCCACCATGTGTGTCTCTGACTAGCGGCCATCTCTCTCTCTCTCTCTCTCTCTCTCTCTCTCTCTCTGTGTGTGTGTGGGATTTCTTTTGGCCAGGCTTTTGATTTGTTTGTTAACCCTCATGCGGTCAGCAGAGCTCACAGAGCACGGCGCGCTGTCTCTGCTCTCTCTCTCTATATGTCTCCCTGTCTCCTCTCTCTGTCTCCTTCAACGTTTCACTGATCATTTGGGTTGATTGTGGTCATTCCCAGCAGGTGAACGAACGATGAAGGCTGTGCAGAGGAGGTGCAGGGGGGTAGAGGGAGGCACTGCCAACACGATTCCGAATTTTGGGTGACAAATTAGCAATGGAAATGAAAATCAAATATTCAAAAGAATTCGCAGCAAATGGGAATAAAAAATTACAAATGCAAGGAATGTGAATTTCGAATTACATTGAGAATGGGCATGGAAAATATGGGATATGTAGCTGTATATATGTACTTGTATATGTATATGGAAATTTCTTAAGAAAAATATAGGAAAAAAGAATGTGTAAAACGCTTATGGACATAAGACTAATTGGGCCTACTAGTAGAAAATAAATTTTGAGATATGATTTTTAAAAGATTAGAAAAAAACAAAATTTTAATTCATTTTGCTGCAAATGTAATGCAACATCTACATGTAGCAATAAATAGTTTACATTAACATGTAGACATATAGGGCTTGTACAACTGTATAAACATAATTTTCTCGGCTAAAATCTTGGAATATTTATTGATTGTTATACGAAAAATGTTGAGCGAATTTTTGGGAATTGTAAAACATAATTTTCTTGCTGGAAGGGGCTTGGGAAGCATTTTTTTGACAATGCTTCATTCGGAAAATATTTACGATCCGATCTGATTTAGATTCATTTAATCTTATAATTTATATGGTCATTCTCTACGATGTTTTACTGCTGTTTAGTTTTTTCGTATCTTCAAAATTGTGCCTGCCAAAGATATTCGACCGTGGGCGGAGGGGCGGGGTCGAGAGTTACCAGAGAAACTCCAACTGTAGCAGTGTGATATAACATAAGTCTTGAAACCAAATTTGGTATGCCTTAATTCTTGGACTAATTTTTAAGAACCATTCGTTAAATAATACGTATATACGACTTTTATTACGGACTATTTCGGTTTTATCATTATTTGTACTGACAGATGGACAGACCATTCCATCCATCTCTATTCGACTCGGCTATTCTATGCCATTGAAAATAGAATATTATATACTTTATGGGGTTAGAAAATTTTTTTTTTATTTGTGTTATTACACATCCACTTTTACCACAAATCTAATATACCCCTTAACTCTTTTTTGAGTACGGGTATAAAAATAATTGTAAAAATTATGCACATCAGAAATTGGGCATAGAAAATATGGCAGAAAAATATAGCAAAAAAAGATTGCCCGAAATTCGAATATTCTAATTAAGCGCTGAGAAAATGCAATGCAAATGTAATGCAGCAATAAATGGTAGGCATATGCTGACATATGGGGCTTGTACAACTGTAAAACATAATTTTTTCGGCTAAAATCTTGGAATATTTATTGATTGTTATACGAAAAATGTTGACGAATTTTTGGGAATTGTAAAACATCATTTTATCGGCTTAAATTTTGGAATATTTTTTTTTGACTGCTATACGAAAAATATTGACGAATTTTTAGGAATTTAACTTTATTTAACTTAATTTAATTTAATGCCGTTTTATGCAATGTTTTTATTTTATTGCCATTTATGTATTTTGGCAACTGCATGAAAAAGTTAATGAAGTCGTACTGAGTTCAGAGAGTTAAAAGAGCAGCTCCAACTGGCTGCTCCATAAATAACTTGGGTACAAATTTTGTATGCCTTAATTTTGGACTAATTTTTAAAGCATTTTAATTATTATTTATTTATTATTTTTTATTATTTACTATTTCTTATATTTTATTATTATTTGTATTATTTATTTATTCCATTCCATCCATTTATTCCATTTATTTATTCCATTATTCTATTCCATTGAAAATATAATATTAGATATTTATTATTATTATTTAATTTATTTATTTTTTATTGGTTTATTATTTATTTGTTTATTATATATTTATTAATTGTTAATTTGTGTATTTATTATTTATTTATTTATTATTAATTTATGTATTTGTTTATTTTTTATTTATTAGTACTTACATTGAAAATATTTTAGATATTTATGATTATTATTAATTTATTTATTTGTTTATTATATATTTATTTATTTATAATTTATTTATTTATTTATTGATTTATTTATTTAGTATTTCCACTAAAAATATTATATTAGATATTGTTTTGCTCTGCTTACATTTCAGGTAAATGCATTTCAAATGACTAAAATCTTGGAATATTTTTTGACTGCTGAAAGTTTCAGCATTGATTTTATTCGTAATATTTTTGGAACCACATTCCCTGAAGTGATTTGCCACAAAAAGACGCCACAATTAATGGCACATATATTTTATAACATTCTTTTTTTTTGGGTAAGTGCAACATTTCTTGACTTTTCTTAGCAGCATAAAATCGCTCAAATTACTTGAATTTTCCTGCCCACCTTTTGGGTAATGAAAACCAAAAGAGAGTGCCACTATTTTCACACACATATTTCTGCTACAATTCGATAACTAATTTCGCTCAAGGGTTAAGGTCGCAGCTGTGGTCTGCACTGCTCCTCTCTGTCCCCACATGCTTTCTGGTTAGTTGGCTAAATCACAGCACACACGAAATTCACACAATGAACCCCAGAGGCCCTGGGGGCGGAGACTGAGGCGGGGGCTGATGCTGATGCGGAGGCTGAGGCTGATGCGGAGACTGATGCTGAGGCGGAGACTGATGCTGTGGCTGCGACTGTGGCCTGGGGTGCTGGCTGGGGCTGACAAATTTGGTCACAGACAAGAAAAGAAATACGAGACAGGCTCAAGGACGAAACCACCCACACATACGCCCACGCACGCACACAGACGCAGAGACAAAGCAGCTAAGTGTGTGTGTGTGTGCGTGTAGTCCATTTGATTGCAGAGATTTACGACATAACAATTTATGGAATGACGAAATGATTTCCTGTGTTTTTTACGATTGAATAGAAAATACCAGCAGGAGCAGCAGCAGCAGCAGCAGCAGGCTGAAGAGAGCGATGGATCAGCAGCAGCAGCCGCATCAGGCCACACACGCACCAACACAGAGAGGGAGAGACAGAGAGAGAGGGAGAGTTATAGCAGTGAAAGGAATGGAAGAGAATTATAGTAAAGGGCAGGAGTAGTGCCAGGGGTCGTCTCCGCTCCCGTGCCTTGTGGGCATTTGCTTCCATCACGCCCCTGCAATATCATTTCAATCAATTTTGAGTCCGGGAATTTGCTTCCTTTTTTTTTTTCTCTCTTTCTGCGCATCAGTCCAGGCGGGGAATAAAATTAAAACGTCAGCGAATGTGTGGCAGGCAGGGCAGGCAGGCGCGGGGCAGGAGTCGCCGCTCGGCATGTATTTCCTCTGAGTGTGTGTGGCAGTGTGGGCGCATAATGATATACATGCCACGTACATGCAAGCCCTGGGTCGTGCCTAGTCCACTAGGCACAGGAGGACCAGCACAGGAGGAGCAGCCAGGGCCAGAGTCGCAGTGCCAGTAACAGGATTCAGGCATAGGTCCAAGCCCCCAACACCGAACACCAAACACGCCTCTGCTGCTGCCACTGGCCCCCACTGCCGCAGCGGAAGTTCAATCGAATTTCAACGGAAATTGCCGACATTTCATGAGGTGTGAAATGATTTTATTACATCATTACGTGCAGAGAGAGAGGCGCTGCTCGTGACACCCCACCTACACTGCTCCACTGCTCTACTCCGACACTTTCCCATGCTTTTCCCCCTTCTAAAAAAAACCCTTTTTCGCGGTGCACCCACCCCCCAGGCGTTGGCCGCATGTTGCGCGTTCCCTAAACCAAAACCTGAAAAAGAATCTCTGCTTCGCTCTCTCCCTCTCTCGCTCTGTGGCACACTTTGCAGCGTTTCTGGTGCCGTTCCGTGTTGCATGTCGACATTTAATTATGGCCACGTACTGTCCGCGGCACACAACGTGGCAGCAGCAGCAACAGCCAAGGCCCCAGCCCAAGCGACTAGGCATGCTACGTAGGTTGCATGCTGTAGGTGGTACAGTGGGGATTACTTGGGTGTGACTTTTGCATGGGCAGCAGATGAATTAAATACGAGTTAAGGGCACAAAACGCAATCAGCTTCAAAGGGTGGCAGCAAAAACCAAATTAAGGTGAAGTTTTCTTTGAGGAATTCATGGAAAGAAAATCACTTTAAAGAGATTTACTTTTCTGCAGTGCCAATATTTATTTTATTTATTTATATATATATATATATATATATTTATGTATTTATTTATATATTTATGTATTTATTTATGTATTTATTTATATATTTATGTATTTATTTATATATTATTATTTTTTTTTTTTTTTGATATTAAGTTACTTTTAATCGTGATTAGTTGAAAGATTTATTTATTAGCTTTTATTTATTTATATAAGTTTAATGCTCTAAACTTTTAATTGCTTATACATACATACATATGTATGTACATATATTTTCATTGAAATTGTTAAATGAATATAGTTCGTTGCATTTGAATAATTCCAAGTTTAGTTTTAACTAGAGGCCCAGTGCAGTACGAGTATTCGAATAAAATGCTCGAAATGAAATGCACAATGCGATTTGCCCACTGAAACAAACAGAAAACAAAAATCAAAGCAACCACAATGGAGAGAGAGATCAGCTAGAGACCTGAGTCCAAACAAATTTTTTTTGCTACGCTTGTAAAGTCTGTTTCGTGTCTTCGTTCTGCGACAACAACAACGAAAAAGAACTCTCTTACAGATAAGCAAAATGCAAGGGCGCTCAAAGGTCTGAGAGCGAGAGAGCAAGAGCCGAACTCTATGCAGAGCTTAGCTCTCCAGCACACGCACACCCACACACATACCCAACAGACGAGCTTAGGCAGTGCGCGATCGTGCAGGCAGAGTTAGGGTAGAGAGAGAGAGCCGAACTCTTGGCTGAGCTTATCTCTAGAACACAAGCGCACCCATACACATACATACACATGTACATACATGCACTCAAAAGACGAGCTTAGGCAGCGCGTGATCGTGCAGGCAGAGTCACAACAAAGCAGCAGAAAAAAACGTGTCATTGCCCAAGCAAAAACAAAATCAACGCAAAATGTGTGCACTGCGCCGTAAGAACAGTTTCATATTTTAAGCTCTGGCTGTGGCATAAACATTATGCCATAAAGTTCTCGAACACTTTGGGATCAGTTTTAGCATTGAATGATTTTTGCTTTTGGAACTCCAGAGTTGAATATTTTGTGGCTGTTAATACCTTAACGATGAACAAGTAGAACGAATGGGAATGAAAGATAGAAGTTTACATTCCTTCAGACTTTTTTGAGTGACACAGAAATAGAGAAAGAAAGAGACAGAGACAGAGAACTCTGTTGTGTATCAATATCCGGAAATTAAATTTCATATAAAAGGAGCAGCTTACCCATTATTTCCTTTTATTCGATTTTCCTCGCATCATCAGCACTTCAGCAATATTCTCTAGAAAATTATTTTAAATTCAATCACTCGTTTTCTCTGCCTTTTTGCTGTCTTAACTTACAAACCCTTCTACTCTTTATACACTTAAAATGCATTCTCCAACTCTCTCTCTCTCAGAGGCAATCTTGATTCCATTATGGCAAATATTCACCTGAAAAACCAAAATGTTTTTCTAGCTGCAACCCAGAAATTCCATCCATGCCAGCGCATCCATCAATCTCCATTCTGCAGCTGCTCCTTTTATATGAAATTTAATTTCACGATTTTGATACCCTCTCTCTCTCTCTCCCTCTATTTCTGGACACACTCAACAAATTTTCGGGCTGGGGGATTTTATATATTCAATTAACAATGTGTTTTGTTCGCTCTTTGGCACTAGAATTTACATGGGCAAAATTGGTTGAAAAATATTGAAACAAAATACAGCAAAAAGCGTAGCCATTGGAAAAGTGTGTAAATATGTACATACGAGTATGTACATACATAGGTATACATACATATATATACATAGGTGGAAAATGCTTTATGCTCTGCCGCTTGCCGACAATTGTGGACATAAGCGCTGGAAATTGAATATACGAGTATTTCGGAGCAAAAACCTTCAGTTCTTTGGCGTAATTTTTTGTATAGAATAAATATTTATACGCGCCACAGAGGGCAGCGCAGAAAAACTACAAGAATTTCCACTATTTGGCAGGGTTTACTGTGGAATGGAATGGAGTCGCTGCCACCCACCAATCGCTGCACTGCTGCGCCACTCGAAGCCAGTTAGAGGCGACTAAATCAGGCAGCAACTATGGGCTATGGCAATCGCTATAGCTAAAGAGCGCTTATACATATGAGTATATATATGTATATATGTACATATGTATATGTATTCCCTGCACTTTTAACACTCATTATTTCCAGCCCCATTTTGGCATTATTTTTGGAGAGCCACCCTCAACCGCAGTCACTTTTGCAATTAGAGCGTAATTATTTTATAAACCAAAATGTCAGAGTGTTTTCTCTACGTACGTCTGTGTGTGGTGTGTGTGTGGGTGTGTGTTGTGTCTGTGTGTGTGTGTGCTGAAGAGTCAATGAATCGAACTGCAAGTACGAGTATTTTTGGTACAGTGAATAAAGTGAATGATGCGAATGTGAATGCGAATGCGAATGCGTGTGTGTCAAGCTGTCAAGCACTCACTCACTGGCACTCACTGGCACTGGCACTGGCGCTGGTGGGTGGTTGGTTGGTTAGTTGGTTGGTTTTGGAAATGTGACTAAATGACGGCAGCTACGGAAATGGCTGTCATTTGCACAAGTATCTTTCTCTTTCTGCCTATCTGTCTCTTTCTCCTCGCCCTCTCCCTCTCTGTCTCTGTTATTTTTTGGCTGTCTTTCTGTCTATCTGTGGTTGTATCCATGTGTGGCATCTAGTGGCAGGATGTGTGTGTTAGTTTTAGCTACGTGTGGCATACATATTTAATGATCAGAAAATGGAACTAGTTTTGAGCTGGGTAAGCAGCAGAAAGGATAGAACTTGAGGCCCATTGTTTGTTCCATTATCGTTTGCGGATTTCTGCCATCGATTTACCTTCAAATTTCAAATTCAATCGTGAAAGAAAATAGACCTAAAATTCAACTTAAACTTTATTTTGTAAGCTTATAAATCAGAAACATAAAATCTAATATCAGTTTTAGTGGCCAATGAGCTAACCATAATATCAGAGGAAATTTTCAACTTATATCTTTAAACTTTAGTCGAGAAATTATAATAATAATAATAATATATAATAATTATAAAATAATATATTATATATTATAATATAATAGAATATAATATAATAATATTATATAAGGAATTTTGAGAATAATTTTCCTTTTCCTATTATATTATAATATATTTTATATAATAATAAAAAAACTTTTCCATAGAAAAGGAAAATTATTCTAAAAAATTCGGAATAAGAAAAAGTATTTTCTACCACATTTATGTTAATAAAGTTCTAGCCTAGTTTAATTTTGCGACTGAATATTGCTATGGAAAAAATTGCAACTGCTAATTATATTTTGCTCCAAACGTATTTCCATTTTTCTTCTCAAGAATAAACCAAATAAGACATAGATAGATGTGTCCTATTTCTATTTGTATTTTTTATTTTTGTTTTTTTTATGTATTATTATTTGTATTATTATTTGCATTATTTTCACTTAATATTTTTTATTTTTATTTATTCTATTATTTTGCATTACTTCTGCTATATCTATGGTATTATTATTGCTATAGCATCATCGCGCAGTTCTTTGTGCTGTTGTCTTGAGCAATTCAGTGGATATGGATGGCAGTTCCATGCATCGTTAATTAAATATGAAATAAATTTCGGGTCAGGTACACAATTTGATGCTCACCTGTGCTGCAAGCAGCAGGAGCAGAACATTCTGCCCATGAATATTCCTGCCCAAAGTGAAGCAGCATCCTTTTTCTTTTGAATAAACCAATTACGATCTCTTCTCATTTCGCGCTTGCAATCACCGCCTGCTGCTGCTGCTGTACTGTCCCAATGCTGATTGGCATTCCATTATCTGCATCTTCACGAGAAGCATCTTCATTATTCCATCATCATCAGAAGGAGCAGCGGCAGGACAAGCAGCAGGAGCTACAGCAGCAGGAGCTACAACAGCAGGAGGAGCTACAGCAGCAGGACCAGCAGCTATAGAAGCGGCAGCTTCAGGAGTAAGGAGGAGCTGCAGTGGCAGTAACAGCTGCCACTGCAGGATCCTTCATTATGTTGATTCGTGAGAGAAGGACGAGTGTGAGTGCGAGAGTACGACTACGAGTGCTGCGTATTTGGTTAAATTGTTGAAGGTCGCCCGAAGGCAGGCAGCACTTTTGTGGGTCTGCCTCGCTGCGCTGCCTGGCTGCCATGCTGCCTGCTGCCTGCCCTGTGGGTCTGCCTGCCAAGTCTCATGTGCATAATTCAAGTTGTTGCACATGCCACACACACACACACACACACATGCATACACACGGGGAAACACTCGAGCCGCACGACGAGCCCTGTCGACTGTCGACTGCTAAGTGTCCTTTGGCAGGCGCAAGATGAAAGCAAAAGGCGGCTGAAATTAAATTAAAATGAAATGCATGCAAAGTGCCACAGCGACACAGCAACACAGCAACACAGCGACACAGCGACATGGTCTCCTGGTATCCCCGTATCTTGTATCCTGTATCCTGTATACCGATGCCCGAGTCCTCTTTCAGTCCTCGTCATCGGTGTGTCCTGAGTGTGTACTTTAAGCTTGCAATTAAATTGCTGGACGAGCCGCACGGGGAATTGCACAGGCTCTCAGCTACCGAGTGGAGTGCTGCCACAGAGGGTGGGGCCGGGCCCATTGCATATGCATTGCAATTAAGCAATCAATGGCATAATTATCGACACATGAGAGTCACTCGATTTATTAACACGCCTGCCCCCGAGGAGCCAGCAACAACAACGAAACGGCAATCGAGGACAATCGACGACAATCGATTGGCAACTTGTTCAATTTAAATGCTCAAACAAACAAAGGAGCAGCCCACAAAAGGCAGGAGACCAGCCACAGACAGACACTGGAGTGGTGCGGAGATTGTGGTGGGGTGGGGTGGAGTCTGGAGCGTTGTCCAAGAAGCCATTTGCCAGGCACCAGGCACCAGCACCAGATCCTGTGCCAATCAGCAGCCGCAGGCCACACAAAAACTGTCGCGACACCGAAATTGGCGTGGCGGCCACAAAAGTGTTTCGTGTTTCGATAAGTGCAATGTCCTTCTTTTTTCTGACAAGGCCAGACTTTGCACAATATGTGCGACATTTAAATTTGCAACTTAAATACGTTTACTTACTTTGAGTCACTAAGAAGCGAACAGAACAGAATTCCAGCACATAAAGGGCATTGAAAATTCACAAAAGTTCCTGCATGTAGAAACCTTTAATTAAAGCGCTTAAATTGTAAGCAAAAAGTTTACAAAATTTGGCAAATGGCTGCCAAAAAATAAGTGCATATACAATTTAAGTTTTGATATATTTTAGATATGTCATAAAAAGCTGAAAGCACGGAAGAAAATTGACTAAGAATTAGAATCAGACATAAATAAATGACTAAGAATTATAATGAGACATAAATAAATGACTAAGAAATATAATCAGCCATAAATAAATAAATTTGAAATAAATTGAAGTTTTTTAAGGGCACAAAACTTTGAAACAAAAATATGAATAATAAAAATAAATGCAAATAAAATTGGTTTTTAGTTTTAATTTTTAGTTTTCCATACATTTCAAACAACGAGAAATATTTAATATGAATTTTATTATTATTATATTTATTATATTAATATATTTATTATATTATTATATTTTCTTATTATTATATTTACTTCTTTTGAATTAATTTATTTATTATTTTAATTAATTTATTTTATTTTTAATTAATTTATTTATTATTTTATTTATTTATGTATTTATTTATTATATTATATTATTATATTTATTATTATTTATTATATATAAATATAGTTATATTTTATTATTTTTAAATTAATTTATTTATTTTTAATTCATTTATTTAACATTTAATTTAAAAAGAGCAAATCTGCCGTTCCAAATAAAATCCCTAAAATAACTCCCATCGAAAATCGAAAAGAAATGAACAAAATTTCATTGATTTTGCTGCCTCCCAAAGGCCTACCATTTTGCTTGCTCACCAAAACCAAACAAATCCCGAAATCTCCTGCCATTAAGCGGCTCATAAGCGTAGCATTCGAATATGAAAACCCCCGAAGATAGATGGCATATCATTTCCTACCCAACTAAAACCCAACTTAAACGCAAACCCCTGCTCATAATTCCTTCTGTTTTGACAAATGCTACGCCCTGTTTGAGGCTTAGTCGGGCAATGAAAGACCAATATTAAAGGATCAGAAATATTGCCAGCTGGTTTTAAATTGAATTCAAGTTTTAATGCCTTAATGGTTTTTCCCTTCTTGCTGCGCCGCCCCCCTGCCACTGTTATCTGTGCTAATTGCAAGTGAGGAGTCGCCAGGCTGGTACGAGCCATTGATTTTCTCCGTTTTGGCTTAAAGGAAAAGGGGTTTCCCCATGCCATGCCACTGCTCTGCCAAGCCATAAATGGATGACAATAAAAAAGTAATACCACGACAAGGCATGGAACGGAATGGAGCGAAGGAGAAAAAAAAGTCAGCCACGCGTTGCAGCTTAGCCGCTGTGGCAGCTTTCAATTTGATGACAATTCCGTAGATGATTTGACGGTTGCCTCAGCATTGGGGCATTTTTTAATATGATTCTGGTATTTCTGTATTCCTTTTTTTCCTTCTTTTTTGAGGGAGTGCGAAGGGGTTCTGGTTCTGGTTTTGCTTCCTGGATGGGGGATGACAACATCTAGCGCACATCTTGCGCTGTCTCTCCTCTGCCTTTGCTTTGCTTTTGATGTTTCAACAATAACAATTTTGCGCTACCGTCTGGTAGGGGTGGCTACCCCTCTGAGTTGCATGCTGCAACCCCCGCCGCCGCCGCCGACCCGTCGTTCACCGCTCCTTGGGGACAGTGTTTTGCGGCTTTTATTTTATATTTTATTCCTAATCGCATAAATCGTCAAGTATGCGTAATAATCTAATCGTCATAATTCCTACAACTGCTGCCGCCACTGCTGCTGCCGCTGCTGCTGCTGCTGCTGTCCTCCCTTTTCCTACCCACAAATCTCAGCATGAAAAATTGCGCATATTTTCCTGCTTGCATTTTCCTTAGATTTTCAGTTGCGGTGTGGGGGTGGGTAGTGTAGTGTGTGGTCTGTGTCTGTGCCCCAAAAATTGAATTATTTGCCACATTTTGTATTTCGCATTTTGCAAATTTTTAAATGCTTTTGATGACATTTTTATTTATGCGCGAAGCACACGACGACGACGACGACGACTACGGAGTACGGAGTACAGAGTACACATGTTTTCTTCACATTTATCTGTGTATGTTCTTCGTCTCTTATTTATGCGGCGGATTTCTGTCCCTGCTTTGCTTTTTCCCTACCCACCCCATGCCGGCGAGGAGCGCGCTTAAGAGCCTTAAGTGCCATCTGGGGAAATCATGGCGAGAGAGAACATGAGACTCGTGGCCGGGGGGGATAAATGGAAAAATGGCTCTGTGGGAATACTCACTCGAAGTGGTAGATCCAACGGAGGACCTTCCTACCGTCTGGTTGGGTGCGGATAATGAGTTGGGCGATAATCCCTGGCACAAGCAGCTGAGCTGAGGTGTTTATGGTTAGTCAAATAGATCCATAAATGTGGCGAAATCATTGGGAAATTGCAGTTTGCGGAAGGGAGTTGTAAAGTAGTGAAGATTTATGGTAATGTTAGTGACTGTATATGACAATATTAGTAATTTTATATTAAATATTTTACATATGCTAAAATATACCAGAAAATACCAGAATAATATGCTTTCTAATACTAGAAAATACCAGTTAAATAACAAAAAAATAAAAATACCAGAAAAAAACTTAGAGTATACCATAAAAATACCAGAAAATACCAATAAATTATTTATGTTTTATTTTGAAATTTTAATTGAAGGCTGAAGACCCTTAACAGACTTAAAACAGAGAGAAAAAATAGGTGCAAATGTTTTCTAAATATATACATATGTACCATATATGTACCATAAAATATGCTAGAAATAATAATAATAATAAATAAATTATTTATGTTGTATTTTAAATTTAGGATTAAAGTCTGAAGACCCTGAACAGAGTTAAAACAGAGAGAAAAATGATGTGTAAAAGTGCAAATATTTTCTACCATTCCAATGGAATACATTCCTGCGAATTGCCTTTAAATTTTCGCATTAAACTAATTGCAGTTCGTGAACCCTTTAAATTAGTCAATCGTTTAGTCTTTATGCAATTATTAATGACCATAAACTAATTATATGCTTGTGCTCTCGCACTCGTATATCCTTTAGCCATACACAAATTGACTTGAAACTAGTCCGAAATTAAAGTGGAATTTATTACAAGCGAAAATCATCTCCCACTCGCACTCCCTTTTCCGCTCTTTCCTTTGCTGTGTCTCTGTCTCTATCTCTGTCTCTGTCTCTCCATTTCCTTTTCTATTTCAACTATTTTGAATCCCTTGCAATCACATTTGATTCAGCCTTTGTTTGCCATTGCAAAATGATTTCTTTGCCATGCTTTATAATTAATTGCAAAATGTTCGATTTGCAGCACGCTAATTGCAACTTTGTATGCCACATACTGGCCCCCAAAGGGCTGCCCTGTGGCAGAAGGCGTGGGAGGGGAGGGCTGGTCTCTGGGTGTTGGTGTTGGTTTTGGTTACATTTTGCGACTGATATATGTATATTTTTGTAGCGTTGTTTTCGGGGATATATGCAGTAACAAAATTTAATTTAGAGCAGAAAATGTCTGCCCCAAGGGGCACAAACACACACACACAGACACCGCTCCGCCTCCCCCGCATGTGGCATGTGGCATGGCTCCTCTTTGTATCTATTTGCCTCTGTCGCTGTTTGAGTTGCATTGATTTGTTGACTTTGTCGCTTGCAGCTAATCGAAAACAAATGCACAAAAAGCAAAGCGAAAACGCACATCTAACTATCATACATACATATATTTGTATATATATATATATATATATAGGGATATATATGGTACATATTTCATATGCATAGGAAGAGACAAAAGAATTTTTGCCACGCGTTGATTTTGGCTCATAATTAACGCAAAAGTGTGGCAAATTGGCAAACAGGACAGCGTCCAAGACAGACAAACAGACAGACACACGGTCAAATGAATGACAATTACCTTTGTGTGGTGCACACATATATATCAGTGTGTCTGTGTGTGTGTGTGTGTGTGTGTGGAGCGTGTGTGCCAATGGCAGTTTACATGGCAATAAAACCGAACTGAAGGGGTCGCGCTGTGGTTTGATGATTGCAAAATGAGATGAAAAATAAATATTTCAATTATTGTGCGACAAGCACAAAAGAAAAGGGTTAGCCACAGATACACACAGAGAGCAGAGAGAGAGAGAGAGAGAGAGAGAGAGAGAGACAGAGAGAGAGAGAGATAGAGCGCGCACAATGAACAGGCAGAGACAACACACACACAAATCATCATCATTATCCCCAAAATAGACAATATGACAAAAACAAAAACAAAACCAAAAAAAAAAAAAAAAATTCAATTAATATGCTAAATGCAAATTGATATTTTACATGGCCATTTATGTACATTGCCACACGTTTACGATTATTGTTTGTTCTTTATTTAAAATTATAATAATAATCATCTCATAATCATTGAGTATTTTATTACAAGCCAAAAACAGCAGGGGGCCGCCCCACAAAAGAGCCCATAGAATGCATGAATGGCGCCCCGAACATGAAATGCTAAGGCCTAAGGCCTAAGAGCCCGCCCCACCGATCTACAACAACTTAAACAACAAATACAAACAAGGGGCGTGGCGGGGCATTCATCTGCTGATGCTGCTGCTGCTGCTGCTGCATACTTTTGGGCGCAGCGAATTTTAATAGAATTAAGCTAATTGCCATACAAAAAGCCTCTGACAAGCAGCCCCGCGGGGCAGGCCACGTATGGACCATTGCCATTGCAAAATGATGATTCGAATGAAATGCGAAAACTGATTGAAATTTTGCAATGTGCATAGCAAAAGGCTGCGCTGGGGCTTATTTGTTAGCGGGGCCAAAAGGGTGTTCTGGAAAATATTTTCGGCATGCGAGTAAATGGGAAAATGCTTCAATTGAAAGCTTTAATATGAGTTGCGCCCTGAGATGATTTCCCATTAAATTATGCCTACTTTTGTTACTGGTTTTTTTTTGGCGTGAAATATAATTTTTTGTGCCTTTTCAAAGAATTAACAAAAATTCACATTTATAGACTGATTTTCTGCAGTTCTTGGAACAGAATTTTCCATTAGGAAATTACATCATTAAATTCATTTTTGATTTTCGATTAACTTCCAAGACACTTGTAAATTCTGGCAATTGCCAGAGATACGAGGATCTCTCTACAAGCGAAGCAAATCCAAAAAAATAAAATGATTCAATTTGTGGAAATTAATAGGTAAATGGATACGCAGAACTGCCCCCCGCCAGTGAGAAGTGTGCACATGTCTGGACCGAGCTGAGCTCAGCAGTAAAAAGGAGAGCACAGCTTGGCCGCCCACATCAGCCCGTGTCTAAATTTTATTGAAAGCAAATATTTTTGGCAAATTACATTTTGAAGGCTGGCAGCCGGCAAAGACGCGACTGGCGAATGGCTTCCAATAGCCAGAAATTCCCATTCGGTATGGCCAGAGCATCAGAATCAGAATCATTGTGCGATGGAGGCCCTCAAGGAGAGAGCAATTTGTTTGATTAATTTGAGATGCAGAGAAAGAGTGAGAGTGGGGAATGAGCGTATGAGCGTAAGAGAGTGGAGCCGACCTTCATTATGTGAAATTGTTTGAGAAATTTAAATAATCATCTGCAATTTAAATGCAGAGCAACACACTTTGAGCTAAGCCGACGAAGCCGCCGACAATTAATCGTTTTGGTGTTACCCCCCGCCGTTCGTATCGCTCCTCATAAAAGATATGCCAAATGGTAGGACGGGCGCCTTATGTTCATTTTCTATTTTAAGACAGCAGATAATATATATAGCTGCCAGCCTGTTGGTATTAACTGCCACCATGGGCTGTGTATCTGTGTATCTGTGTGTGCTGTAGCTGTAGCTGTGTTTGCTGCTGCCATAAATAATTATTCATATTTGTATAAAATACACACAAAATTTAATTAAAAATTGTTTCGCAGCAGCAGCAGCAGTAGCAGAGACAGCAGCAGAAATGGAGAAGAGTGGAATCAGAATCAGCATCAGCATCAGCATCGTCATCGTCATCGTACTCTGTTCTCTCTGGAGAAGTATTTCTCATCTCCATTCTCATTGGCATAATTCCCTTTGTTTTTTGGACACTTGTATCTTGTATCTCTCTCTCTATCTCTCTCCCTGTCTTACGCTTGTTTCGCCGCATAAAAGGGACCAGAAACAGAGTCAGAGTGTGGGGGCAGCATAACCCGCCCGCCCATCATCCACTCAAGAGTTGGTCCGGTCCAGTGGTAAAGTGCCATTGCCATTTTGGCTCATAATAAAATTAAAACGAAATGAAACGAAATGAAAAAGTAATAAAGTCCTTATGGAAAATGCCAGCCAGCGCTCCATGAAGGGAAAAGCTTCTGCTGCTTCTACTGCTGCTGCTGTTTCTACTTCTGTTTTTGCTTTTGTTTCTGGCTCTGTTGCTTCTGCTTCTGTTTCTGTTATTGCTTTAGCTTTGGCTTCAACTTCAAGTTCTGTGTTTCTGCCAGGACTTCAAACCGAGAGACAGAGAGAGAGAGAGAGGGGAGACTACTTATGTAAGGCAACTGCTGCTGCTGCTGTCCGACTGCTGCTGCTGTCCGTCTGCTGCTGCTGTCCGACTGCTGCTTCTGCTTCATGCCACATTCAATAGATGAGTGGGACAGCAGAAGCAGAAGCAGCAGCAGCAGCAGCGAAAGTAGCCAAGGGGCAGTGAGGCGATGGCTGGCGAACAGACGGTCAACCCTTCAGTGGATACCCTAGAAATATTTGCGATCTGTTGAGAGGTAGCATGCGTTTGGGAGTAAAGTTGGTTTGTAATATTACAAAATTACATACATTATTTCAGTGCCTGTCCACCACACCTAGCAAAAAGCCGCCGTTGCTGTTGCTCAAATGCAAAAGAGACTGCCAAGAGCGAACTATGCAAAGCTTTCTTTTTGCGACGTGAATTGGCTTGCGCTGTCGACGCTGATCTGTGCCGGAGCAGGTAGAAACTGCAGCAAGAGCGACCCTTTGCTCTCGCGCTCTCACTGCGCGGCTGGTGTAATGAAGGAACGAACAAAAAGCTCAGACGCGCGCGCTGCCTACCTGCTCGAAGAGGGTTCGGGCACGTTTACCGAGTGATCAGCGAGCATATGCGACTGCGTGCTCAGCCAGCGCTCAACTAGATCAGTGTCTCACTGCGTACTCTATACGCCCGCACTCAATACTCTGCTACAGGGTATGCAGCGCCTGGATTGCCTACACACTTATGTATGTGCTTCCACTTGCCGGGTAGCAACCCATCCCAGCGACACCCATTAATAATTGTTGTTGCTAGTTGATGCGCGGGGCAATGGCTTTTGCTTGTCTTTGAGCTTTTGTGCACAAATTTTTGAAATGCTGAAATGCCGAAACGCGCCGGGGAAACGCTTGTAAACGCGTGTCCATGAGGAAGTGGAATGTAGCGACGGCCTTTGGGGATTGAGTGAGGATTTGGCAGGGTTTTCGGGCACTCAGTTCAGTTTGGGGCTCGGGGTTTGAGTTTGAGTTTCAGTGTCTGGCTGCTGCCTGCGCATAATTAAGCGGCCGGCTGGGTCTGCACAGCAGTCTACAGTCTACAGTCGGGCGGGCGGCAGTCTACGCCTTTGCCACTTCATTGTGAAATATATTTGGCCATTGCATTTAAGTGTTTTGCTCGTAAAAAGTGCGTTGGGGGGCCAGACAGGGAATTCATTAAACCATTAGACGGGGTGGGCTCCAAAAAGGGAAGCGATTAACGAAAGATGCTTTACTGCTTGCTGCCTGTCTGCCTGTCTGCCTGCCTGCCAATCGCTGGGATCCTCTTTATAAAGTGGGGCAGGGGGCGCTACGGGTACAGCACAAATCAAACGGAAATCAAAACCCAAACAAGTAAATCACAGAGAGGGGCAGAGAGGCAGAGCCACAGACACATGGAGTCCTCTGACAACCATGCGACAGACGACGTGGCAGGATGGTCCCCAGGACACAGCATGCGTCATCAGAAAATTGTTGCAATTACGTCGTAGCACAGTGAGTGGAACGTGAATGGGTCAGGAGCTGGGTGAGGGACAGGGGCAGTGGCAGGGGGCAGGGCCATAGGCTGATGATGGCAAAAAGAAGATGCCCGGAATTTCCATAAACACAATGCCGAAATGATGCCCCTCCGACCATTGGAAATTGGAAACGGGCACGGGCAGGGGCGAGGGCACGGGCGATCGAGGGCTATGCCACTCCTGTCAAAGGCTGTGTGGTGGTGCCGCTGCCACTGGCACTGGCAGAAAAGTGCCAGTCGTTGCCAGTTGTTGCTACGGTAAATATGGGCGGCCCACCAACCACCAGCCACCACCGTCATCGATGTGTGGCGGGCGGGGGCGTGGCCATGGGGTGCATACATTTGCGTGATTTACGAGCTGTCTTTCATATAGTAGGCCGATGACGACAGAAAGGACAGCAGGACAGCAGGACAGACGACAAAGCGCTGAACAAGGAAGGGAGTTCGGTTCGGTTCGGGTTGCGCCACTTGTTGTGGCAGCAGGAATCGTGACACGAAATAAATTTGGATTAGAAATAGGCGCAGAAGGTTGAATAATGCGGATTTTTTATTTTCTGAGCGTTTGTGAATATTCCCAGAATTTTTTACAATTTTTCAGACTTTTATTTGAATAAAAATTGAGCAGAAATTTGTGAAATCTGCAGCGGAAAAGTTCTAGTCCAACTGAAATAATGTTTATTAAAAGGGGGTATATATGCTCAGATTATATATACATAATGTTATACAGATTGTAGGCGCATTAATGGAATTTTCTGGTATTTTGCTGCACCAAAGCATGAAATAAATAAAAATACAAAAAGCGATGATGGCAACTGACAGACATTTGTAAGGGAACAATGGTGTTAAATATATTTTTGCTTAAATTCGATTTAAGATGTGTAAACTATAAGATTTTTCTATGTCAAAAAGTCTGACAACATTTTCTATTACTTTTTTCATTTCAGAAAAACCAAAGATCGATGGAGGGTTTAGCAGTGTGAAGCAAAGTATGCAAGATGGTGAGTACGTACGAGTTAAAATTAATACAAAATTAAATTTTTGTTTTTTATTTTATTTATTTATTTATTATTATTTATTATTTTTATTTATTATTTATTATAAATTTATTTATTTATTATATATTATTATTATTATTTATTATATATTATAATTATTATTTATTATTATTATTATTATTATTTATTATTTTTATTTATTCTAAATTTAATTATTTATTTTATTTATTATTATATTTATTTTATTGGAAACAATTTTGAAGATTTTAGGACTCTTTCTACAGCATTTGCTGCATAAGTAATTCGTAGAAAGGCAGGGCAGGTCAGGCATATTTATTTATGTTCAGCAAATGCGAGCGATGGAATATCTGCCATATTTTATTGTAAAGTTTTTATCCAACCACTGAACGAAATACTCGCTGGCAGACTCTTTAATTGCAAGAAGTTAGCCACAGAAAAAGGAAAGCCTTTTCTACTATTTACAGATTTACATGCACAAAGCTCTCGCAACGCTGCATAATTGTGTCATAATTGTATTGCCTGCTTCTTTGGCTCCTAAAACTCTGGCTCTATGCTCCATGTGCTTGCATTTGCATTATGCCTCGTGCGTTGATTTGTATTGGCACATCTCTATGTGGCTTATGAGATGACACACAATGGCAAAATGTTGTCAACGCAATCAGCAGCAGAGGCACACAGCACACACGCAGACAGACACACAGAGACAAACTCAGTTGTTGCTACTCATGTTGAACCGTTACCCCTACTTGTTGTTACCCCTGTTTGTTGCTGCTGTTGCTGCTGCAAGTTACAAAACAGAAACAGAAGTGTATGGATGGGACAAAGTGGACAGACGAGACTTCCAAGCCGCATGAGGAGAGAGCCCATCAGAGAATGAATGAATGAGTGCGTCATGCTGCTGCTGCTGCTGCTGCTGGCCCTGCCCACGCCCACTATTGTGGGTGTGTGTGTCGTACCGCCTGTGCCGCCCCTGTGCCTCCTGGGCTGCCTCCTGTGCCCGCCTGTGCCGCCTCCATGCCTGTGCCGGTAGGTGGGATGTGGGTTACGAGTATCAAATTGAATTGTTGCCAACACGTGACCATACGTGGGGGGGAATGCCTGCCCGCTCTCTATTGCTTGTCCCACTCCCTGTCCCATGTCAATAAAGTCACAAATGAATGACAGGATTACAAACAGAGTCTACAAGTGGCCGGGACAGGAACAGAGGGACAGTGACAGGGGGACAGGGACATACGCAGGATTCGCAGGATACGCAGCATTCGCATGCTGATGAATGGCATATTAAAAACTCTATACAAAATAATTCTCATTTGGGTTTTTGTGGTGGGGTTTTGTCGTGGGCTCTTGCGTCGTTGTAGTGGAAACGCAAAATGTAATTTGCGTAAAATGAGTCCCCGGTACCGCCCCGCCACGCCACGCCACGCCACGCCACGAATATTGTGTGGGTAGCAGGCGGCGGGTGGTGGGGTGGCTTGAGAGCTAGTTGATGGGTGGTTTAGTGGGATCTGCCCTTGTGGCTGGAAATAGAGTATCCTTTCATCCATCCATCCATCCATCCATCCATCTATACACCCGCTCCACACATTTGTCTCGTGCTCGGCGCAATCAATTCCCAAATCGCATTATGCTGCTGCCAGACGGCTTCGCCGTGGCGCAGTACCCCAGCAAATTGCTTGGCGGCTAGAAGGAGCAGCAGGAGACTCCCACCCACCTTTTGCTCCAGCTTCTGCTGCTGCTCCAGCTCCAGCTCCAGTTCCTGCTCCCCCTGCTGCTCCTGCTCCTGCCCCTCCTGCTGCTGCTCCTTCTGCTCCTCCTCAGCGACATCCTTCACAGCATTTGGCATTTTATGTGCGTCAACATCAGCAAGTCGCCAAGTGCATTGCGTGCCAAATAGTTTACGTGTCAGTGGCGACATCGACAGCGACATCGACTCTCTAACTTTGCTGCCTGTTTTGCCATTGGCCAGTGGCTGTGGCTGTGGCAGTGGCAGTGGCAGCTGCCTTCTCCTTTACTACTTTATGGCATTTTGTCGCATCCACAGCCACAGCCCCCCCTTAGCCCAGCTCCTTCTTGTCTGCATTGTCCACACGGAAATTTAGCTTAGCATGCAAATGCTTATTGGGAGACATTGTTGCGCCCACCAACCCAAATTGTAGGCGAAACACTTTGTTGCATGCAGCCAGCCAGCCAGCCAAAATGGGTGCACGGAGTGCACGAAGTTTGTTGCTGCAGTCCCTGCTGCTAGTGGGGGGGGCATCATTATTATTCGATTATTTTGTGTGACTTTTCTTGTGGCGGGGGTTAGGAACGTTTTTTGGAGAGTGGGAGAGAACTTTGAGGTGCTCTTTTTTCGGCTAGGAATAGATAGAGCATTTACATACATATACATAAATATACATAAATACACATGCATACATACATACATATACATATATACATATTTAGTGTCTTAGTGTTCTGTTCTGTTGTGAGTTTCACTCATTGCTTTTATTTTGTAGGTCTGTGAATGGCTTTCTGGGCAGAGACTCAATGTTACAGTAACAGTAACAATGTTACAGTCATCAGGAATGTGTGCCTTAACAGCCAAAGAAAATGTCCACTAACAGAGCTTCTATAGTTAAACATTCCTGCAATCTTCTCTCTGTGGAACTATTTGTTCTTTACATATCTTGTAAAAAGGTTTCTATAAGAATGTTGTAGAATCTTTGCTTGTACCCAATCCTCTGTGGTGATCGCCATCTTAATTAACAAATATCTCGCTTCATATATGTACATATATATGTACAGCTGTGGCATAAATAATAGCACCATGACACTCAATTTTCTGTATTGAAGGATTTTGTTTAAACAGTGGTATTAATGAATGGTTTAAGAACTAATATATATACCGTAGGATGTAATCTAATGTTTCCGAAAGCAATAGTTTGTATTGCAGACTTCAAACGAAAATTATCAAAAAAAAAAGGAATTATTCAAGAATTTAGGCGGCAACAAAAATAGCACTGATTTCAAAAAATTTTTAAAAATAAAAATTTAAAAGAAGCTTTCCAAATTCTTCAATAAAGTAGGTTACTTTAGTTGTATTCAAAGGTTAATATTTTGTTGTAAGGCCTTTGGAGGCAACCACAGTGTCTCAGCGTCTTGTCATGAAAGTTCACCTCATTTTCGCATCTTTCCTGGGAGATATGGCTCCACCAATAATGCCTGATACCCCAAAGATCAATATTGTTCCTTGGTTTCGTATTAGATACATATTTTTTAGCTTTAGCGCACAGATTTTTCATGGTGTTGATTTCTGGCGACTAAGCAGGCCAATGCATTATATTAAATACACTGACCTCGAATCACTTTCGAGCTTCCTTGCTGGCCTGTTTTGGATCATTGTCCTGATGGCAGACACAAAACAACGGCATTTTCCATGCTATATAAGGCAGCATCATTGTTTTCAAATATTTTAATATAGACATGTTGATCCATCATCTCTTTGTGCCATGTATTGGACCACCTCAATAATACGAAAAGCATGCCCATGCAATGATACTTATCCCTGAGTGTTTAATTGTTTTATATATTAGCCAGGGGGTTTTATTCTGCATTAGGTGTCGTCAAACATAATATTGAGAGCCTTTTCCACAAAAAAAAAACAATTTGACTTTTTTCGGACCACATGATGCTTCTTTGGGACAACTCCAGTGCTATTTGCATAGTGCACTCACTTTGCCCCATGGCTTTCTTCCTAAATTGGATTTTTCCTCGGACTTTTGGCACTTAATTTATGTTCTTGTATGCAGGAACTAACTTTGCTCAACCTTGGCGGTTTTTTAAGATCCTTTTTTTGCTCTGTGGACGATTTATAAGGGTCCTTCTGGCTTTCATCAAGCAGTAGTTTGACCGGAAATGGCTATATCGCGGCTTTTATTCCATGTGTTTTTTGTTGGTTGCCTGTTTCAAAGCATTGCGAATCAATGCTCAATGATCAACCAACAATTGGATTCACTTTAAGATAGGTGTCTCCTTCTGGAATAAAAGTTTTGATCCTCTTGCTTTTTTCATACCTAAAGCGCTTTCTAAGCCCCAAAACTACTTTTATTTTAAGTTCTTGGCACAATCTATTTAAGACACCGAATTTTAGTTTAATCAATATCATAAAATATCAAAAAGCTCGGAAAAGTAAAAGTTTTTATAAAAACCAATTTAAGTGCTATTTTTGTTGCCGTCCTATTCGATTCTTTTTTGGAAAATTGCCTATAGTAATAAGAACCGTTAGGAATTTGATAGTAAGCACACTTCTATCAGAGAGAAGACATGTAAACCTAATTGATATTATAGTAGGGGGCAAAATATGTTGGTTATAGATCAGGTTTTGAAACAATAAAGACTGTGGTACCAAACAGTGCTATTATTTCTGCCGCAACTGTACATGTGGGGTTTATATATACATATGTATATTTATATTCCTCCCTTGTTGCAATAAATGTAAGATATTATTTGGGTATAGTTTGTTTGATATTAAATCGCGGTGCACACGTAATTGTGAGATTTAATTGGGCTCTATGCAACTGCTAGATATCGACTGTTTTCTGCTGCTGCTGTTCAACGGTTACTTTCCTTCTGCTTACTCTCCTTCTGCTGATCTTCTTCTCTGCTGTGTTCTTCCTCTGTCTTTGCTGCTTATCTGCTGTTGCTTCTCGATCTGCTGTTACTGCAGCTCATCTACTGTTACGTTACTGCTGTTCTGCTGTTACTGCTGTTCATCTACTGTTACGTTACTGCTGCTCTGCTGTTACTGCTGTTCGACTCTGTTACTGCTTCTGTTACTGCTGTTACCCAATGCTTGCTCACTGCCTGTTACATAAATGTGCTGCTAGCCATCTTGAAATTATCTTTACACTCGAATTATTTATTTATTTATGTTATTTTAAATTATTTTATTTATTTATTTAGTTTATTTTTAATTATTTTATTTATTTATTTAGTTTATTTTTAATTATTTTATTTATTTAATTTTTAGTTATTTTATTTCTTTATTTTATTTTTAATTTATTTATTTATTTATTTTTATTTTTATTTGTTGGTGTATTTAACCTAAGGTTTTCACAATTATTACATTTGGTTGCTCTGGTTTTGGTGTTTTTGGTGGGTTTTCCCTGCGCCCAGCACACCCAGCATATTCCTCCTTGCCACCTGAACTCTCTGCCCTGCTTACTCGATTCCTAATCCTGCTCTCTACTTGATCAGAGCTCATCTGTTGGATTATTAATATTCTGCCACTTATGGCTTTCCCTGATACGTACCCAAATCTCTCTCCAAGCCCTTTCATTTATCTCCCTGGCTAGCCCTTAGCTCTCCCTGTGCCAGCTCCAGCTATCCATCTATTTATGAATAACCAAAATGCACTCCACACGAGTATTCCTTACATGCACTCTGCAGTTTTTTTTTGTCTGCTGCTATTTTTTGTTTTTTGCTTTTTCCTCACTTTTATTGACGTCAACTTTCGTTTCGTTTTTGCTCGTTGCCAAAATCCATCATCATTGAGTGTCACATCATCATCAGCTATTGACATCTATGCGCCACTGCCAGCAGTCCCCCCACCTCTATCCAGGGGAGTGCGCTGCAGGGGGGCGACTGCAGCTCTATTCAACTGAGCCAGAGAGAGAGAGAGCGAGCGAGCGTGGCGCGGCGCGGCGTGGCGTTGCACGTTTTATAATTCATTTAGCAGTTCCTTCCGACAATTTCGTGAATATTTCATTTGGGTTTTTTTTGTGTGTGTGTGTTTGTGTGTGTGTGTGTGTGTGGTTGCATTTTTACAGCTCGTTTATCACTTTCGCCCCAAAGCGAATGATGGGGCCCCACTAACCATCCGTCTCCCTCCATCCCCCGTGGCCATGAATAATGCAGTGATCCGATCCGTGGGCACACCAGGCAGCCATGTCACAGATACAGCTACAGCTACAGCTGCAGCTACAGCTCCCCCACTCGCTGCCTTTTGCTAAGCATCTGCATACTTATGGCAGGTAAATGCGAGCGGAGTTTGTGGCCAAAACGTTGGACACAACTCAATTGAGTATTCGAAGGGAGTACAGGGACAAAAGATGATTAGCTAATTGACTAATTGTAATTGTGTTCATTAAGCCAGAGGGAGCAGAAAGCAGGGGCTGGGGCAGGGGCAGGGGCAGGGGCTGGGGCAGGGGCTGGGGCAGGGACAGGTACTGGGACTGGTACTGGGACAGGTATAGGGACCGGTATTAGGCATCCATAATCTATCAACTAATTAGCATGCAGCATTGGACTCCTGGATCTCAATGGCAAAAGGTATATTGACAACTTGCTGTTGATTGGCTGTAATGATTATTCGGGGAATGGATTGGGGAAGTTTACTTTGGGGCCCAAATTACAGGCTAAATGTCTGGAGTATCTGAGCTCTGCAGTATCTGAGCTGTATCATTGGGGGGAGGCAACAGTTGGGAGTTGATAATTTGGCACATATTTGGCAGTGAGCATTTCCAACTAATTCTTGGTTTAGTGTTGCATAAGGTCAGAAAAATTAAACGAAATAAAGTCAATTTTATTTTCTGTCTTTTCTTATATTAATAATATTATAATATATATAATATATGTATATACAATATGTACATATATATAAACGAGAAGGAACGTGTGAGTCGCTTCTGGGGACGCGACTCTACTAATAACTAATATAAATGATTTTTAATATATCGACCATTGTGCTGATCAAATATATATATATGGGGTCGGAAACGTTTTTCTCTGCGTTCACACCTTTAAAATACCCCTTAACTCTTTTTTGAGTACGGGTATAAATAATATTAATAATATTAATTATGCAATTTACTGAAATAAATTACTTACTAACTAGTACTGCGTTCTCCAAAAAAATATAAAATATAAATATATATAAATATAAAAAAATATAAATATTTATAATATAAAATATAAAAAAAATTTTAAATATAAAAATAATAAAGGAGGTGGCGTTAACTACCCGTATCAGACGTGGAGGCCAAATAAATCTTTCAACTAATTACGATTAAAAGTAACTTAATATAAAAAAAAAAATAAATATAATATAATATAATATAAATTAAAAACACTTTTAATATTAAATAACAAAGCAAGAAAATGGCATTTCCCTTATTTGATTTCGATTAAAGCCTGCACCGCTTCAATATCTGCTCCTAAAGTGTCTAGCAACTGGCACCTAATCACTGAAGGCATCACCTAATCCTGGGCACCCTTGCCCCACCTACTACCTGTCAGTGTTGGGCAATATCCAAGGCCAATTCCATGCAATCATCGGCTGGGCGCGTTGCAGCTTTCAGCAGCGGCAAAAGTGAAGCAGAAACCTGTGATTTCTGCAGCCAATCAAACAGTTATACAAGCTCTCTCCCTCTCGGAGTGGCAGCTGTGTGTGGCACTGGAGGAACCCTTTAGGCGATTCGTACAGCAAAAACTTTTCATGTTAGTTGGGGGGGGTTTGCCACCCACTGCCTGCCTCCCACTGCCTGCCCGCCTGCCTGCTGTCTCTCCCTGCTGCTCCCCTCGTAAGTTTTAATTTCCAATGTTGGCTAAACACAAAGTTTGTCATGGGGTTGCCAAAAGGCTTCTTTCATCTGCTGCCTGCACACTCCACTCCACACTCCGCTCCACACTCCACTCCACACTCCACTCCACACTTGTGGCCTTTGGGGGTGCCTTCGCTCCTTCAGGTTTTTGAGGTTTTCTCATGTATAATGCAGGCAGCTGCTGCCATGCAGCCTCCACGCCCCGCTGCAGCCTGCAATGTCGATGCGTTGTCGATGTCTGTCAACGCAACTTCGATGCGGAGACAATGTGTCCCCCAAAACGACAGACAATGTTGCAAAAGCCAGCGGAGGTGGAGCAGCAGCAGCAGCAGCAGCAGAGGGAGGGACAATCCCGTTGAGTTGTGCAACAGAAACTGCAATGACTGAACGATTATGCCAATGGCAGGGGCCATGTCTAAAGCAAACGATTTGTCACAGTGGCAATGGAGTTGGGCAGCAGAAGGCAGTGGCAGAAGGGAGCAGGCAGAGGCAGTGGCAGAAGGCAGTGGCAGTGGCAGCAGGGAGCAGTTACGTGAAGGAGTTTTATTGCCAGGGAGACAGAGACACAGAGACAGAGACACAGAGTGAAAGAAAGAAAGATACAACCGCAAACACTTTGCCACCAAAGCGAAGAACTCTCTGCAAAAGGCGAGGCGAAGGCACTGAAAACGCAGCCATCGAAGTGTTTCCGATAGCTTTCCAAAAGTGGGCGGAATAAATGGAATTGGCATGGGGGTTGGGGTTGGGATGGGGCCCAGCATGTGGGCTGTGTGTGGACCTTTTGTTGAGTGGCCTTCCCGCCTTTCCGGCTGCTGTCTGCTGTCTGTTGTCTGCTTCGATTTCAAAACTCCAGCTGCGACAACTGCAGGAGCACAGAATCCCAATGCCGCACCCCCCCCAGCCGTCTCTGGAACATGACACCAGAGTCCAAAGTCGCTGCCTGCCACTGCCCATGCTGCCCCCTGTGCCACGTCCACTTCCACGTCCACGTCCTTGTCCTTGTCCGCCCCAGCTGCAAGTGACAGTAATTGTTTTATTGACATTGATTGACATCGCAGGCAGGCAGGAGGAGGAGGAGGAGGCGTGGAGTGTGCGGGGCAACGCTGGTTTATACTCTGCTGCCCATTGAAGGAGAAGAAGGAAGGAAGCAGCCAGGAGCCAGGAGCAGGCAGCAGCCAGCAGCAGCCAGGAGGAGCAGCAGCAGCAGCCAGGAGCAGCAGCAGCAGCCAGGAGCAGCAGCAGCAGCCAGGATTCCACCAGCATTCAGTCAGTCAGTCAGTCAGCAGAGCCAGAGCCAAAGCCAAGTCAAGCCAAAGACAAACTGCAATGCCAAATACGAATTTCGCAAGCCCAATGACCGAGCACCCCCAGCACCCCCGTCTGCCCACTCTACCCACTACCCCCTGCTCCACCGCCAGCAGCCATTATTCCACTCTTTGCTGGCAGCTCAGAAATGAGCAAAAGATTTCAATTTCATTTTGATGGATCGCATTTTTGGGTTGTGGCTACGAAAAATGGCTCACAGCAGCCCACACGGACGGCATCGAACACGGGACACGGGACAGGGACACGGGACAGGGACACGGGACAGGGACAGGGACACGGGACAGGGAAGGGACCGAAGCGTAGTGCACTTTTTGGCTTTGGCTTTGGCTCTGCCTTTGGCTTCCCTCCCTCTTTCTCACTCTATTTTATTTGTGTGTGTTTCTTTCCCTGCCTTTTCCCTGCATTTCTTTCCCCTGCCTTTCTTTCCCTGCCTTTCCCTGCCTTTCTTTCCCTTTCTTTCCCTGCCTTTCTTTCCCCTTCTTTCCCCTTCTTTCCCCCTTTCCTGCCTTTCTTTCCCTTTCTTTCCCGCCTTTGTGCCTTTGTTTACCCTTGTAAGCTGCTGATTAAACCATGCAATGTGCGCTCTTCCCGTTTTCTTTTCTTTTCCTTTCCGGCTGCCACTTCCCCGCGCTGGCCCCTTCTGCTGGCAACATCAATTGCGGGGCGTTGCAACACAATGAATGTTGTGTGCTGTGTGCTGTGCTGTGCTGTGCCCCATTGTACACGTACGTGGCATGCTCTGTCGCACGAAAGACAATTGTTTGATTTTCGATATGTTTTCGGTGCGGCTAGCATGAGGTGAATGATAGTTCAGGGGGTGGGTGAGGGGGCTGTGCGAAGTTTTTACAGCAAATTCCGCTTTCAGTTGCAGTTTTCATTTTCAGCCATGCCACAAGCCGAATGCGGCTGCGGATTAGTCCTGCTGTAATGCACATCAATCCTGAAGCCACAAGGACTCAAAGTTATTGAAGTTATCCTGTCATGCCAGTGACTTCAGCTGCTGCTCCTGGCCCTGCTCCTTCTCCTGGCCCTGCTCCTGCTTCTGCCTCTGCTCCAGGCCCTGCTCCAGCTGTTGTTCCTGTTCCTGGCTCCTGCTCCAGTCCCTGCTGCTGGCCCTGCTCTAGTCCCTGCTCCTGGCCCTGCTCCTGGCTCCTGCTCCTTCTCTATTTTCATTTCCATTTCCATTTGCTGTCATGGCAGCTCCTGCTGGACTCTAATTCTTTTTCTCTGTCTCTGCCCTGCCCCTGCCCTGTCCTGCCCCTGCCCCTGCCCTGTCCAGCCCCTGCCCTGCCCTGCCCTGCCCCCGCCCTTTCCTTGTTGCTGTTGCTCATATTAATTATGAAAGCGCATTTGCTGAACGGCAAATTTATGTGGCTTATATTTCGATTTCGGTTTTTGTTGCTCCCTCCGCTCGCTCCTCTCCCTCGTCTCCCTTCTTGTTGCTGCCCTCTGCTTTATTTTTTCCCGAATTTCCTGGTTTTACTCGTATTATTTTTGCTAGCATTTTGTGGGCGATACTCGTGGGAGTGAAAGCGAATTGGATGTGAAATGTGATGCTTAATTAGTTTTTATGCTGCTGCTGCTGCTGCTCCTTCTGTTCCTGCTGCTGCTGCTCCTTCTGCTGCTGCTGCTGCTCCTTCTTCTCCTCCAACTGCTCCTGCCGCTGATGATGATTCTCCTGATCCCGATGATGTTTCATCCTGTGGGTTGGCATGGCTTGGGCTGGGCTGGGCTGCGCTGAGTGTACGGCAGCTCTGGATGACGTTTGCTTCAATCAGGCTTAGCCTGGGATAAATGTTTTGTTGCTTTGGTTTTGCAGCGAATTATAAGCCCCAATGGCTACAGCAATTTTGATTAATTTGCGGCAGGCAAATAAGTTGGAAAAAAATGATGCCCAATTTGTGGGTCATTTCTTGTTGTTGCCCCAATTTGTTGGTCAGTTTTTTTTTTGCTTATGGAAATTAATTGAGTGAATTTTTAAGTGGCGTTTTAATGACTGAAAAGGCATTCAAATGGTTGATTGGTGTATTAGGTACAAAAATATGTGGGACTCAATGAATTAGCGATGGCTTTGAGATTCCAGTTTGAAGAAAGATCAAAGCGTCTAGGAAAGGAGATTGAAGGATGGAAACTGTAGGCGTGAATATTAGAGGATATAACCTTAAGGCGTATATACTAATAGATATAATAATAATTTGGTATTTTCGGATATTATTTATATGATTTTCTGGTATCATTTCCAGCATTTTTCTGTTGTAGTTTACAGCATTTTTCTGTTATAATTTCCAATATTTTTTTCTGTTATAATTTCCATATTTTTTCTGTTATATTTTTTTTATTATTTTTGCTGTTATATTTTCCATAATTTTTCTGTTATAATTTCCAATATTTTTTTTGTTCAAATTTCCAAATATTTTTCTGTTATAACTTCTATATTTTTTTCTTTTATAATTTCCATCATTTTGCTGCTATAATTTCCATTATTTTTGCTGTTATATTTTCCTGTATTTTTCTGTATTTCCATCTTTTTTTTCGTTATAATTGCCATCTTTTTTCTGTTCAAATTTTCAGCATTTTTCTGTTATAATTTCTATATTTTTCTGTTATTAATTCCATTAATTTTCCTTTATAATTTCCAGTATTTTTCTGTTATAATTAACATTATTTTTTTGTTATAATTTCCATATTTTTTCTGGTTTCTTTTCCAGCATTTTTTCGTTCTAATTTCCAATATTTTTTCTGTTCTAATTTCCAATATTTTTTTCTGTTATAATTTCCATTATTTTTGCTGTTATAATTTCCAGTAATTTTCTGTTATAATTTCCATTATTTTTCGGATATTCATTCTAGCCGTTTTCTGCATTTTTCCAGCACTTTTCTGTTATCAATTCCACTAAGAAAATAAACCCAAATTTGTGCAATTAAATCCGCTTTTACAACAGACAAAATAAAGCACCAAAAATGGTTGAATACCAGTAAACATCAATGATCAATGTACGGGGGGTAAAAGACAAAAAAATAGAGTAAAAGCAACGATGGCTGCCTGCCCTGGTGCCGCTCTTTGCATACAGAAAAACATCCAAAATCCAGTTAAATTTTGTGCATTTAAATTTAAAGTGCTGCTGAGTGTTGCAGCAGCAGAGCTCAGCGCCCTTTCTCATGTTTAAATCAGTGAAAGAAACTCTCAGAAATGCCTGCACCAACAACTTACGGGTGTACTTGGGGCATTCAAACTTCATTATGCCCCTGAAACACACACGCCCTCCGCTCCCCAGCAATCTCCCCACCACCCACAGCGAAAATCTCCTTTGTCCAAGCTTTTTGTGTATTTATTTAAATTGTGGACAGAGTTTTATTCCTTGGCAGCAAAATACTTGCACTGCACTCCGCACTCCAGCTGGACAGCAGCAAAAAGATCTGCAGTCGACAACAACTTTAGGGGGGTGTGGGGGTTGGACAGGGCACTGATAACGGACGGCAACAGGAAATGTCGAGAACAGGCAACAAAAACAGCAGCAACAACACCCAGGCCAGGCAACTGTTACTGCAGGCAGCTGCCAGATGCAAAGGGAAAGGGCAAAGGGAAAGTTGCAGCAAGCAGCCAAAGAAGCTAAATGTGTGCTATGGTCAAGCAAGGGAAGGGGAACGGGAACGGGGGGGGGGGGGGCACAAAACACAAATGGAAACACTCTCGGCAAACGATAAAGTTGCAGTCTGGGCCCCGCCATAACTTGAGTGCATAAATCTTGGCCAGGTTTTGTGTGTGTGTGGGGCCACCAGGAAGGAGAAACTGGAACCACCAGAACCTGGAACCACCAGAACTTGGAACCTGGAACCCTCTTTGCCCAGCCTGAGGTCAGGCAGGCAGCCAGGCAGCCAGGCACAAGGTGACATCTTTGCTGAGTGGCACGTGAAAGTAGCCAAAACTTCACTCCACTCCACTTCCGCTCTCGTTCTCTATCTCTCTGTCTAACTCTCTGTCTATCGCTCCCCCTCTTCTATGCAATATCCAGACGTTGCATAATAAATTGCAGTCGTAGTGTTATAAATATCCTCGCTGCCCCCAAAGGCCGTACTCCACTCCACTTGGGAGGGACTGGGACAGAAACACGGACAGGCACAGGGAAAGGGACAGGAACAGGGACAGGCACATGGACTGGGACAGGGACAGGCACAGGGACTGGGACAGGAACTGGGACAGAGACAGGAACAGGGACAGGCACAGGCACATGGACATGCGGCTGCCGTCTGCTGATAGGAATCTCCTTTTCGGGCAACAATTTCGCACATGACCAATGCACGAGGCGAGGCGAGGCAAGCGAAGATTAAAACAGCAAAACTGAACTGCTGACGCAGCTGATAAAATTGTGAGCAAAACAATAAAAACATATGGCAGAGGACACTTATTTGGGATTGACTTGGGCGCAGGCTCGTGCACCTGCAGACGTAGAAATACTCTGCTTTTAGGGGGGCAGTGAAAGTGCGGAGGACTCGGGCGTACAGCGAGAGATTTGAGTTGGAAGTGGGAGCAGATGCTGCTGCTCAAAGACTGGCTGAAGATTCACTTATTTTATAGTTTTAATTTTAATTTTTATTTCCAATTTGGAACAAACTTTTCCTGGTTAGTTGCTGAATTTTGTTGTATATAAGGCACGGATTTATTTAAGCATTTTCATAAATTTTATATCCGTTTTACGTATCGATTAATAGGTAGATAGAGGTAGATAGCGAGTGCAGCTTAACATTAGGGGAACTACAGTGGGCAGCAAATGTGAGTACACACTCAGTATCACCGACTTTCGTAGCCCATAACAGCTAAACGCATAAAGCAAAGCAAACCAAATATTTTTCATATATCAATTAGTTTATTCTTAGAAAATAGGTAATAACAACAAAAACAGATGGGAAGCTTTCACTGAGAGAAAAATAGAAAACCAAAACAACTCGCATGTACTCAGTTTTGAACTTTTTACAAAAATCTAAGAAAATCACTTAAACTGAATATTTTGTCCATATGTATTAGGAATTATTAACAAACAAAAAAACGAATCATTAATTAATTAATTACTATTATTATTATTATTATTTAGTTAATATTATTATTATATTATTGTTATTAATTTTAATTAATTAATATTATATTAATACTATTATAATAATTATTAATTTATTAATATTATTATTATATTATATTACTATTATTATTAATAATTAATATTATTATTATATTATATTACTATTATTATTAATTAATTAATCTGTTCCTTCCTTGTTCCTCCAAGCGCACTTGGCATTTTATAGCGCAGTTTTTTGCATCTTTTAACACTCGCATGTCCATGAAAATACCACGAAATGATGCTAATTCTATAAATAATAAAATAATAAAAATAATAAAAATAATGAAATAGTAAAATAATTATAAATAATAAAAAATAAAATAACAAAAATAATAAAATAATAAAAATAATACAAAAATAAAACAATAAAAATAATAAAATAATAATAATAAAAAATAATAAAAATAATAAAATAATAATAAATAATAAAATAATAAAAATAATAAAATAATAAAAATAATAATAAATAATAAACAATAAAATAATAATAAATAGTAAAAAATAAAATAATAAAATAATAAAAATAATAAAATAATAATAAATAATTCTATAAATTAATGCCTGAACGTATTGTTCCCCAACATTTCCAAAAATATTCTTATTATTTTTTACAATTGTTTGCATCACAAAATCTCCGTCTTAGCTCCAATATTCTTTTCTCTTTCTTTACTTACATTAAAAATATGCCAAGAATTTTCCTTCTTTATTGGTTATGCACTTCTGCAGATCCTTTGCTACATAGCAGCCCTAGCAGTTGTTAATGCTGATCACTTTTGGGTCGCTTGCTGCGCCCACGCGGCATACCCCTCACCATACCCCAAATATTGCTCGTACTTGCAGGGCAGCGCAGCAGACCCACTAAAAAGTGTTAAATGGAAAACAATAATAATGCAGTGAGCGCGGGGCCCGCCCCAAGCGCTGCCCCCTGCCCCCTGCCACTGTGCGCACAGTGTCCAGTGGCGTGGAGTGGACAAGCCCATTAAGAGGCAGAGTGCCACACAGTGGCAGCGGGCAGCGGGCAGCGGGTGAGGGCGGGCGCCTCAGTGCCACGAAATATGCGGCGACAACAATAAATTAATGCGATTTATTGCGGCGATAAGCGCGGGACAGTAGCCGTAGCCAGGCCAGGGCAGGGCAGGGCCTATGGGACCCGCAACGCGCAATGTTACTGGGTGTCGAGGGTGCGTCGTCGTCGTCGTCGTCGTCGTCGTCGTGTGTGGGCTTGTCCAGAATGTGATAGATAAGCAGCTCCAATGCGCCCACTCGCCCCCACGCACGCTCAATACCCTTTTCCATGCAAAAATGTATCCGCAGGCCTCGTCAAGTGAGTGGAGAATTTATTTACGATGCAGCACCAGGAACCAGGAACCAGGAACCCCATTGAAGCAGGAGAGGCAGAGGCATGGGCAGGGGGAGAGTGCTGCTGACGCTGCTGCCTCCCTTAGATAAGCCGACTTACTTTTACCATTTAATTAGGAACTCAACGAGCATTAGACGCCAAAAGTGTCTCCAGGCACGCCCCTTGTCAAAATGCCTTTTTAATTAAAAACCAAAAACACAAAACAAAAACAAAAACAAAAAAACAAAACAAAAAAAAAGTACAACAGACGCGGAAAGAAGGACAAGAACGGAAAGAAGGACAGGAAGGACAAGCACGGAAATTCGCCCGATCAAATGATGTGTGAGAAGTCGATGGAGTCACGGGGCGGGGCAGGGGCAGTGGCAGGGGCAGTGGCAGGGGCAGTGTCAGGGGCAGTGGCAGTGGCAAGGGCGCTAAATCACAATTGCAAACAGAAAGTGCGGCGGCCTCTGGCAGGGGTGTCGAGCAGTCAAAAAGCAGCGGCGGAAAAAAGAAAAACCAAGCAAAAAGGCAAAACGGCAGGCGGCAGGCGGCAGAAAATGCAAAACTCTGCCCTGCCCGGACTAGGCTTTTCCTCCCTCTTTAAGCGGAAAAGCTGCTCTCGAAAATCTTGTGTGAAAATTTGTTGAGCGTGCAAACTGCCAGCGACTCGAATGCGCAGCGATGTCTGGGAAAATCCCGTCACTGCTGCTGGTTGCTGCCACTGCTGCTGCTGGGTATCGGTGGTGTCTGGGATTGGTCTGGTCCAGTGGCAATAATTGCATGAAATGCCCAGAAAAATATTTTCGCTGAGTGCGGCACAAAACGTTTTACAAACGGGGGGGAAAATCTACGGAGCAGGAGGCGAGGCTGATGTCTGGTTAGTGGTAACTGGCGACTGGTAACCGGTACCCAGACACCCGAACACAGACGCTAAGCTGCCACTAAATCACAACCCAAAGCCGCTGTTAAAACATGAGCCAGGGAAACACCCCCGTGGTTGCGGCCCCAGCCAGGAATCGGAATCGGAGTCGGAGTCGCAGTCAGAGTCGTTACGAGTCGGTGGTTGCAACAGGAACAATCCGCCGCCGCCGGCAGGACACGTGCAATATTCTGCAAAAAGAGGACTCAGGAATGAGGCTGACTGACTGACAGCAGCATCAGCAGGCGCAGGCCTCAGGGCCTCAGGCCGATGAGAAATTTTCTGAGTAACTGAGACACTGCCCACAAGATTTGATTAGGGGAGATCGTCGTGCTGGTGGGCGGCGGCGGCGGCCTTCGCTCTTGAGGCGCTCGTTAAACGCGCACAAAAATACAAAATAAAAAGTGATGCACGCGCAGGCGGGGGGGTTCCTGCTGCTGGGCCAAAAGGGTTACTTGATGGTATTCGATTTCATGCTGTAGTGTGTGACCCTTTTTCTGCGCACTTGTTGTAACAATTCGGTGTATTTTTTGCTCCATTTAGTGACTGGGTGGGGAGTAACCCAACCCACACGCCTGTGAATGAAATATTAGATAATTTGATGGTAATATTCAAGGCAGAGCAGCTCTCCATCTTAGCCTGATTAAATGCAGCTTAAAGGGAGTCATTTAATGGCGTTATTTTTGGTACTTTGCAGGGCACTTTCTTTGGGCAGGTTTGAGCGATGATTTGAAGGCACTACTGAAGGCACTTTATAAAGAAAATATAACCGATAGCAGGCAGTATATTAGAGCTCTCTATTTATGGCTGATATGCCAGACTACAGGCAGGCAGGCGGCAGCACAGCAAAAAGTGAAGCCAGCAACCTGAAATCTAGCAATCTAGAGCTCAATTTTTGCGAGGAACAGAGGTTCAAGCCACTAACCCTCACGTATGCAAACGAAATATAAATATAATAATATATATAAAAAATATATAATATATATAAAATAATATATATAAATATAATATATAATATATATAAATATAATATAATAATATATAAAATATAATATATAATATATATAAATATAATATAATAATATATATAAATATAATATATAATATATAAGCGGAGCAGCACATTGAATGTCCCTAAAGACTCTTCAATTAAAATCACAAATGTTCTATGCAAACTTCTATGCAAAACGTTGATAAACTTCTGCACTTTTCGGGCATATACATTTTTATTAGTTGTCTAAACAAATGGTTTGGTACTCCCAGCCTATACAATAGGTATAATCATGCATACAAAAAGAGAGTAGAGAGTAGAGAGTAGTGGTGCGGGTAAGTAAGGGTAAGGATAGGGGTAAGGCTGAGGGTAAGGCTGAGGGTAAGGCTGAGTGTAGGGTATAGAGCCCTCATATTGCGTTCCTTTTGTGTGCGTACGTGTGTCTCTCTCTCTCAAAGGTCCGTCACATTCCGTATGTCCACGCCCATTTCCTCGAAGCGTGTTGCATCATTCTCGAAGTAATTGTCACCATCCTCGTCATCGGTATCGCACAACGGCTGCCGCTGACCGTCTGCGCTCCTCGACTGATGATTGCGACGCGATAGTCTTGTTTTTCTCAGCTTGCTGAAGGCCTTCTGGAAGGCCACCGCCTTCTCATTGCTGGGCGCGGCGGCAGTCAGCGGAATGATCCAGCGATACGTGACATTTGTCAGTGCCACAATCAGAGCGATGGCCAGGAGAATGTACAGCATGACGAGTGCGGGATTGGCGTGCGAGTTGCCAGTGGCGTCCATGTGGCCGGCAATCTCGTTCGGATCCACTGTCCACGAGATGCGATTGTTGCTGCGCTCTGTGGAGGAAACTATCGAAGGGGGGTGGGCATATATATCGTATGGCTATGGCGATGATTCTTACTTGGATTTACTTGGGGCGGATTGAGAGCGGCGGTAGTTGCTTTTTGAGTGCTTGTTGTTGTAATTGGTGTTGTTGTTGAAGGTGTTGTTGTTGTTTTTGGTGTTGTTGTTGAAGTTGTTGTAGTTGGTGTTGTTGTTGTTGAAGTTGTTGGTGTTCTTTTTGCTGTTGTTGTTGAAGTTGTTGTAATTGGTGTTGTTGTTCTTGGTGTTGGTGTTGTTTTTGCTGTTGTTGTTGATGTTGTTGTACGTTTTGTTGTTGTTCTTGTTGTTGGTTTTGGTGTTGTTGTAGTCGTTGTTGTTGTTGTAGTTCTCTTTGTTGTTGGTTTTCGTGTTGTTGTTGTTGTTGTAGTCGTTGTTGTTGTAGGCTTTCTGGTCGTTGTTGTTGTTGTTGTGTTAGGCTGTCTGGTCGTTGTTGTGGTCGTTGTTGTTGTTGGAGTAGTTGTTGTTTCCTGTACTTCTTCCTGTGTGGTCGTCTCCGCTATCGCAACACATTCCTCAATGTAATTGAGGCAACAATTCTCCAATAGCACGCACTCCTCGTTGCAGCCACAGCCCCTGAGTATCCCCTCCGCCGAGAGGACGTACTTGCTGCCCGACTGGCCACATCGATTCGTGCAGTTCATCATGTCAAAGACCAGCGGCTGATCATCGCTGCCGGCATCCGGCGGCACAGTGGGCTCCGCGGTGGTCGTGTAGCCACCCACACCACAGTCGCGGCCCGTCATCAGCTGCACATCGTCGATGGCAATGTCGCCGAAGCGCGACCTGGCATCGGTGGCCGTAAAGATCACCTGGAAGTCCTCCTCCATGTCGTCAATGGTGATGGTATGCGCCAGCCACTCGGTGCCCTGACTGCCACTTATTTTCAATTTGGTGGAGCTGCAATAATCACAGAGGGGAAAACCAGAGAGAGAGAGAGAGGAAGTGGAGGAGAGTGAATGGGTGTGAGTGTGAGTGTGTGAGAGCGCGTGGGGCGCTTATCAAGCGTCGCTTCCGCTTACTTGTCCCTGTACGTCGTCCACATGTCTTGGACGGGCAGTGAGACGGGCTTGACGGACACCACCAGGCTGTCGACGCCCACGCCGTACATGAAGTAGTGGAACCGGAAGCAGCAGGCGGTCCTCAGGCTGAGCTCGCGCGCATAGATGGGCGACATGAGGTGGTAGCTGCCAAAGGAGCCGCTCTTCGTCTCCATGCGCATGTAGTGGCCGCCGTCGCTGCGCTGGAAGGTGTGATCGTGCAGCGGACCCGTTCGCAGCGAGTGATGATCCGCCACAGTGCTGATGCGCTTCCAGGGCTGAATGAACGACTGCTCCACCGTCCAGCCGCACAGATCCTCGCTCTCAAAGTCGCACGAGTGATCGAGCGTGTGATTGCTGGCGCGACAGCTGCCCAGGGCGGTGTTCCAGTGCGTTCCATTGCAGTAGGCGCTGGCGCTGCCCACCAGCACGAAGCCGTCGTGGCAGACGGTGTAGGCCCGCAGCCCATTGCTGACCACTCGATCGCCATGCAGCTCCTGCGCTGGCGCCGTGCAGCCCCGTCCTTTGGTGCGGGGGTAATCGAGCAGAATATTAGCCAGAGATTTGGAAGGGGGGCGAGAGAGACAGACGGCCTTGCCACTTACTTGCACAGAAGGGCCGCTCGCCGCGCAGCCGACCATCCGCGCCACAGATGGTGATGGAGCTGCCTTGCAGGAAATATCCGTAATCGCAGCGACTGCGCATCATATTTCTGTTACGATTGAACATGGAGCCGTTGTCCAGTGTGTAGGATCGGTCGCAGCGTCCAAGCGTGGAGCTGGCCCGGAGGAGGAGCAGCAGCAGCACCAGCGGCAGCACCAGCGGCAGTACACCCCAGCGAAGTGCCATAATTTATGCAGCAGATCTGTGACTGTCTGACCAAGAATAAAGACTGACCAGCGGCCGTTACACAACTAAAGCCGCAGGCACTTTATTCATCAAGACTTTGACCACAGCACAGCTCTCCAGCGCGCCCTCGCTCCCTCGCTCGCTCGCTCCCTCGCTCTCTCCTTCGTTCTTCCCCTCTCTTTGGGCGATAAAACATGCCACGATAAGCGGCGCTACTGGGCGCTGCTCATTCGCATTTGTTTACTGCCCTGCGAGTTCCGTTTTCTAAGTATTTGCTGGAATAACTCTGACGATAAGCGCCCCTTTGTAGATCTGCGCTTAGTTATACATTCAGCGATCAGTGGCCATAGAAGAGAGCACATGGCAGTAGTTGCAGTCAAGTTCCATTGGAGTTGAAGCTCTCTCGCTTGGCAGATATGAATCAGCCTGCTGCTGGCCATAAGTTCGCGGCAGTTAGCGTCGCGTGGCATCAGCAGTGGTCCATCAGGATAGCCTGCCGGCCAATTGTAGCTTCTTAGCGTAAGGCCAGTGCTGGATAAAATCAGCGTTTAGCTCAGCCGCCGCATTACACATCGGTTGAAGCAGGGCAGAGGGGCGGCAGCTGGCTCTGTTGCAAGTCGCAGACCATTCAAATGCAATTATGCGCAGCTCCTGTGGCAGGCGGGCAAGGAGGCAGGCAACAGGCAGTCAGGGGAGCAGGCAGGCAGGCAGGGGCAGGCAGGGGAGCAGGCAGGCAGGCAGGCAGGCGGGCAGGCAGGCAACAAGCAGGCAGGCAGGCAGGCGGCAGGCAGTCAGCCAGTCAGGCAGTCAGGGGAGCAGCCAGTCAGCCACTCAGTCGATGGAACTAAATAGTAGCAGCTTCTTCCTGTCGTCTGGCAACTTAAATGATGGCCATCTCCTGCAAAATAATTGCATTGCCCGGTGGAGAGCAGCGCGACCCCAGCCTGCCTGCCGCCAAGGAAGCAGGAGGGTGGCTCTACGTTGCCATCGCTGCCATCGTTTCTATCGCTTCGCATCGCTGTGATTTATGTTTGCTTCCGCTTAAGTCCCAAACAACTCACAATCACGACGACGCTTCCTTCTACTTTTGCTGCAACTTTTCCGGCCCGGCCCGGCCCGGCCCGGCCCCCTCCTCTCACTTTCTCCGTGTCGCGATAATCAGTCAATATTGACAACTACTTATTGGCACTTCCGATGAGCGCGCAACGACGCCAGCGACGCTGCGACGCTACGCTGCTGGTTGGTAGAGGCGCCACGTGACCGTTGGATCGGAGGGCACGTGGCACGTGGCACGGGGCAGCCAACTGCAAGCGAAACTGAAGCGAATTTCCATTCTGGCAATTCGAATTTCATTCATAATTACAATCAAGAGCAGCCAGCAAGTGAGACATTGCAGAGGGGGGCGAGCGAGGGCGAGCGATGGCTGGACGGGTTGGGTTGGGTTGCTTGGTTGGTTGGTTGCTTGGTTGGGCCATCCTTATCGACAGCAAATTTATGTATGCAGGGCATCCCTTCCCCCTGTGTTTCATCCCCCGTGCTCAGGGCTGGCCCGCACTCTGATTTCTGGCTGCTTAAATATTTGCTCATTATTATGATTATTCTTTTATTTGTGGCTGCTGTTGGCTGCTGCTGCTGCTGGCTGCTGCTGTTGCTGGTGGTTTTTAAACTTCAATATTTGCGCTCAAATTACGCCGCTGGGATAAAGGCCACAGCCCAGAAAGCAGTACACAGAGGCAGTACACAGAGGCAGAACCCAGTAGCCAGTAGCCAGAGCCAGCACCCAGAACCCAGTAGCCAGGAGCCAGCACCCAGCGCCCAGCACCTCGAGCCCAGCACCCCCAGACGTCTGCAGTTGCCTGGCAATGCTGTGAATGTGCTCGCAGGATTAGGCGCTAGCAAATGAGCAGCTGTTGCCAGGCTGCCAAGGAGTGTCCTCTGTCCCCTGTTCCCTGGCCACTGTCCCCTGTCCCCTGTCCCTTGTCCCCTGTCCCCTGTTCCCTGTCCCTCCTCCTTGGACTTCCCTCCTCCTTGGACTTCTCTCGCTCTGTTTACAGGTAATGGGCCAAAATGTTGCTCTGGCAACTCGGGCCTAAGCGCAATCAAATCAAATTGGAACGCGTCTAGGCCATGATTTTTGCAAGCCAAACGGCAGCATATTTTTTTTGCGCCTCTCTCTCACCTTTGGCTGTGGCATGTGTCAGAGCTGTAATTGGGTTTTAGTGGGGCGGGAGCGGGAGGTACAGAACAAATGTTGGCGGCTGCCAAAAAGTTTATATGAGAATTTCGCGGCACACACGTGGCGAGTTAAGGCGATTAATGGAGGCGCCGCCGCGCCGCAGCAGACAAAAGTTAAAGGAGGAGCCGCCGGAAGCCAGCAGCCTGAAGTCTGCCTGCCTGCCCGCCTGCCTGTCCGACTGGAGCTGGCAACTTCAAAGATTACGTCGATAATTAATAAAATTAAACACAAAAGCACTCGACTCCACGCGGATAGCAGACCGCAGAGCGGTGACCGCTGAGCGGAGACCGGAGACCTGGAGGATGCTGCCACTGACCTCTGACCTGGCTTCGTGAATCAAGGGGGGGCGCCTCTGCTCTGCTGTAACATTAGGCCCGCCGCAGGCGTGCCAAGTCCGGCCAGTCTGGTCAGCTGCTGGTCGCATTAATTACAAACCAATGACCGCAGAGTGCCAGCGCGGGAGAGGCAGGCAGAGTGGGGATTGCGGATTGCGGGGGTGTTTGAGGGATGGGGTTGATTAGATGAATATAGGATGAAGCCGAAGCCACAGCCACAGCCACAGCCACCGCCGCAGCCGCAGCCTACGAGTGGCAATGAGGTGGCATCTATAAGGTGGCAGCGACACGGCACGTCACGGCACGGCACACTCATCGTGTCTTTAATTTGCGGTAATTTATGAAACTCATTATGCGCCTCGCACTCGCTCTCTCTCGGCCACAGTTCCACAGGCCTTCCACAGGCCTTCCACAGTCGTTCGACAGTCCTTCCTCAGTCCTTCCACAGTCCCTCCACAGTCGTTCGACAGTCGTGCCACAGTCCTTCCACAGTCGGAGTCGGCGCTGGCGTTGGAGTCCAACGAGCGTGCCCGCAACCGCAATATAGAGACCTCCTGGAGACCTCTTCAAAAAGTTGCCATCACTGTGGTGGGGCTTCTGAATGGTGGCTGGCGGATGGTGGCTGGCGGATGGTGGCTGGCGGATGGTGGCTGTTGGCTGGTGGTCCGAAAGTTTTTCGCGTAATTTCATTTAAAGTCCTCGAAAGTTGTTAGTGCTTGGCAAGTTGCAATTGTTGTCGGTGCGGGCTGCCGGAGTCCTGCCTGGCATTAAGTTTGTGGTTCGGTTCGTACTTGCTGTGTGTGTTTCTGCTCTGGCTGTCTGTGTGCTCCGCCTACGTCTGCCTCCTGCTCCACTCCTCCACAGGCCTAATGGCAGCAGTTCTCGCTCATTATCCTACTGATTTTTAGCACGAGTTTTGTGCCGCTCCTGCCGCTGCTCCTGCCTCTGGGCCGCGCATCCACGAATTTGCACCTACACACATAAATGTGGCATAAATCCAATTAGGCGGCACCGGCAACGATTTAATTGACGGCGGTTGCCGCCGACTACGTGCTGGATGAGGCACCCTTGGTCATGCAGTCATGGAATGCTGTGGGAAAACGCTGATGGGTGGCTGTGGAGCGTTGTGTGGAGCGGGTGGGGGCTATAGCATGACGAATGGTTGGCAGCGGAGTAAATGAATTTCATATGCCGCTTTTGTTTGAGATATGAATGAATGAATGACTGCGGCTGTGGCTACGGCTGCAGGCGCTGGGGTTTGGTGTTTGGTGTGTGGGTGGGCTGTGGGTGGGTTGTGGGTTGGCTGGGACGGGGTTTGGCTCCGCTCCGCTTTCGTTTGGTTTTGTTTTGTGGCTCTGCTCTGCTCTATTCTGCGCCTGGTTGTGGCCTACTTGCTGCCAAATCCGTGTCATCATCGAGAGCAGCCTGGATTGAAGTGTTCGCACTTGGCTCTAATTTCTCAGGTGTTCTCATTATGCTGACATGTGCAGACGGGTGGCGGGGGGGCAATGGGATTTCTAACAGAACGAAAATCGTCAAAAAATGAATGGACTCCACAGATCACGAATATACATGCCACGCCGCCAATCGGCCGCTTTATAGCCGAGATATAGCACAGAGAAAATAATTAAATAAATAAAAATTAAATAATTAAAAAAAAAATAAATTTTAAAAAAAAAAAATTAAAATAAATAAACATAAATAAATATAAATAAATATAACTAAAATAAGTATTTTAATTATTATTTGCAGGGCCAAAGTTCACGGCGCTTGGACAAACTTGGACAAATAGAGGCCAGCCAGAACGCCGAAGGACATACTTTCGCAGGACTGGGAAGAATACAGACTGCCGCGATCGGCATCAAAATATCGTTTATGAAATGTGTTAAGTTTGTTTGCGAATATGGCAAAGGATAGGAGCCCTCTCCCCATGACAAAAAAACATGCCAAGACATGCCACGATCTGCCAGTAAGTAGTCGAGAAATGGACAAAAAAAAGACAAAAATGCAACGAAAATCTACCTGCAAATAGCAAGAACAAAGAAATTTTCTAACTAAGGCACTAACTTCGCTAGTTTTCTTTTTTTCTTTAATAAAAAAATTAAAATTAAAATAAAAACAAAAAAATTTATGAATTAAATTAAATTTGAATTACACACATGATCATAATAATAGGTACACACATCTACGTAAACTTTATCATAGCAGAGAACAGTTTTATTCGATATTGGAAAATTAAAATTAGTTTCCAATTATTCTTTAGCATTTGTTTTCATTAATATAAAGTTTTTTATAGTATAGGATAATGTTATAAAAGAAAAGAGATCCATTTGTACTTTAGAGTCGATGTCAGGCTGATCAAAATAATAGGTACACTTGAAGTGTTGTTAAGATAAAAATTTGTTAAATGAATATTTAATATTTTTTTTTGCTTTATTAGTATTAAATAGCTAATATCGAGTTCATCCACCTCTATTTTGGTCACCTTTATAAATCTTTTTGGCATACATTTAAAAGGTATCTGGCAGGTTTCTTTGGGTGTCTCATACCACAATTTTTGGACGCCCTCCCATAATTTTCGCTCGTTTGAAATGGCCAAAAAAGCAAGAATTCTCAAATTTTTTACTTAATATTGAAGAATTACTGACACTGTACCTATTATATTGATCAGCCAAAGTGTGTGGTCAACTCACATTTTCGGTAAAAGTTCTGTTATTAGGGGGTTCACGAATTTAATTTTTTTGTCAAGGAGTTGCCACATATTGACAAACAAAAAAGACCAAAAAAAATTTTTGTTTTCAACTCATAAAGTACGATAAAACTGATTTGAATTGAAAATTTTCAACGTGTACCTATTATTAAGATCATATGTGTACATTTAAATCAAAATTTTTTTAAATTGTGACTAAAAGTAGGCAAAGCTAATAATAACTTGCTTGCAACTAAAAGTGTGCAGCAACATTTTTTTTCGCCACAATATCGCTGAATATTGAGCCACAAAATTGAGTTTGTTGGTTCGTGGTACAACAACTAATATTTGGAGAAACAAGCAGCCAGTTTTACGCATCGTATCCCATTCTGGTGCACCCGTTGTAGTCCTGCCACTTGCTACTAATTGAGCGCCAGTTGCAGTTGCAGTTGTGGATGCAGCTGGCAGAGTCCGGAATCGAGTTCGAGGTTGCATGGACACCGGGACGCCCAATGCAATGCTCCTTTGTTTGTGTGCCGATCTGGGCGTGCCATGGCTTGCACTGTGATCGTGAGTATATCGCTGAGTACATACATACGCGTACGTTGCAGTAAAACTTGCCGCCTACTCCTATGGCTCACTTACTTTCCAACATATTTATGGCATTCTTAATGCAACACTTTTGGGATCGCTTAATCGAATTGATTACAACTTGTTAGCCAATTTGAAGGCTGCCTGTGCCACACTGCCAATCCGAGGCTGCGCCACTCGGGCGGGCTCTGGCGCTGTCAGCGCCAGTCAAAGTGGCTGCCGTTTCTTACGCCAAGCTGAAGAAGCAGTGACATGAACAGGAAACCCAACAGCGCAGCTTGTGGGCCCAGGGGGGGGAGGGTGGTGGTCGGGGAGCCACTGCGCTTGGCACTAAATTAAAATGTCAGTGTCGTGTTACTTCCGGCGCCAGAGTTGCCAGAGCGAGCCGAGCCGAGCGACGTCGCCTGCATTGCCACTTAAGTCAAATTGCATGGCTATAAATTTGGTGCCAATCAACTTAAACATGGCACATTATGCAACGGCTGCAGCTGCAGCTGTAGTTGCCTGCCTCTCCTCTTGCTCCTGCTGCTGCTCCTCCTCCTGCTGCTGCTCCTTTTGTTGCTGCAAATCCCGTTCGCTGGCCCACATTTCCTGGCCACAAAACCCAATCAAAAACGCATGGCATTTAATTTAAATTCATCTTTTTATTTTTGTTTTGTTTTTTGATGTTTTGCTTTATTTTACCTTCGTTTTAAAACTGAATAAAAAAATATTGTATGTTTTGTTTCATGTGTGTGTGTGTGTGTGTGTGTGTGTGTGTGTGTGTACATGCATCATAAATATTTTAGCTAATATTTTCTCTTTCGTTTTGTTTCGTTCGTGTTTGGGAATGGCGGCGCTGGCAATTTGTTGAATTGAATCAGAAATCAGAAATGCATACAAAATAGTTAACAAAGTGTTTTATTATTTGAACAGCGCTCGAGGGCAATAGCAAGTCTGTCTATTTTGTTTCTGTTTTTGTTTCCAGTTGTCTCTCTGTTTGTTCATGTAGCTACTACATACAGCATACATACTCGTATTTTTATTCACTTCATTCATTTCTTGTTTTTGAATGATGCCCCACACATGACACAACTTTTCGTCTGTGTGTTAGTGTGTGTGTGTCTGTCAGTCAAATTGCAAAATATCGTATATACTCGTGTGTGTGTGTGTGTGTGACATATGTATGTATATTTTTTTGCTGTTGCTAAATAAAAAAGTTTTTGATTTCGTTTCTTTTTTTTGTTTGGAAATATATTTTTAATGGATTTCGTTTCGTTTTTGTGGGGGGGAAGAAGGTAAGTAGGAGTAGGGACTCTTGAAATGAAAATATTATGCCTTTTACTTATTTACAAATAATAAGTAGATGTATATGTATGTATATATATATATATATATATATATATATGTATGTATATATATAATGTATATTCGCTTATCATTTTTAAGAGTGTATAATTTATATAATAAAGATTCTCATTTCGTATTCTTTTCTTTTTGTTTTTGTTTGCTTAACTTTATCCGTTTGCTGTGTGTGTTTGCTTTTTGTTCATTTAACGAGATTTTTTTTGTTTTGTTTCTGAATTATTCGCTTTATTTTTTTTTTATAGTGTGGCATTTGCTCTCTTAAACATTTGCTTACTAGTTAAATTCATTTCGAAATTGTTTAAAATTAACTACAATTTAGTTTAAGTTTGCCGGCTGCTGCTGCTTATTTACTTTTTTTTCTGCAATCCAAGTAAATATATACAAATTACACATGTATTTACAATTAAATCTTAGCTACAAAAAATGTTCCGCTCGTCTATCGTTTAGCGTTTACCATGGTGTGTGTGTGTGTGTGTGTGTGTGTGTGTGTGCCTTTGTCAAAAAGTTGCAAAAAACACTTGAAAAGAGGGTATTAATAAAACAACGCACAAACAAAACATTTATATATTGTTAACACATACATAACTTAATGAATGAGTCGTCGTTTCGTTGGATTGGATAATCATAGTCATAAAGCTTAACAATAATTACAAATTATTTTCATATGATTATTAAAATTTTGAATTTCAACAAAAAGCTCGTCAGAACGTAATCAAAACAAATGGAAAACACAGAACACAATCATTGTTGTTTTTTTTTTCATTTAAATTAAATGCTAAATTTTTTAAATTATATTAAAGTTTTGTTGAAAAGGAGCAGTTGGTTTTTTGTGGTTTTCTATTTTTCAATTATTTGTAATAATCTTTTAAAGTTTTGTGTTGTTTTCATTTTTCTTTTGTTTTTTTATCATAGAACTTACTTAAAGCAACATATTTTTTGTTGTTGTCGTTTTTCGTTTTTCTCAGATTTATTTAAAAATTTAAAACTAGTTTAAGGTAAGTTTTTTCTTTACTTTTTTTGTGAGTTTTTCTTGTTTGTTTTTTTCGTTTTTCTTTCGTTTTTTGTGGCAGGTCGTACTGTTTAAATATAATATATATACTTTTGTTTTTGTTGGAGAGTATCTGTGAGAAGTAAGCACACAGAACCAACGCGCATCACTTAATGGATTAATGTATCTATTCCGTATCTGTGTAGATAGATCTCTAATCTCTAAGCCTAGGTGTGGGTGTGTGTGTGTGTTTGAGATTTTTCTTAAGTTTTCTTTGAAATTTCTTACTCATTTCAACATTGGATGCCACACTTAAAGTTTAACGTTTTTCTCTCGTTTCCTCCACGCGCAAACTGGGACCTAGATCATAGACTGTGTGTGTTCTTTCGTATGCACTATTTTAACTACTATTTTAGACCTATTCGCTAGCTGTTCTCGATCGTAACATTAAGTGCTCGTCCAGTGGGTGATGTGTGTAACTGTAGCTGTAACTGTGTGTGTGTGTGGAGCTGCATCCCGGGTGTGTATCCCAGAAACTGGAACTCTAATGCTTATGCTTAAATGCCTATGCCTAGCCATCTGCTAGGGTGGTTGATGGGGTGGTATGGTATGGTGTGGTATATGGTATTTATATGTATATCATTCGTTGCCAATAAAACTCAACACACGTTCGTCGGTCGTATCCCTCAACTAAGCTTACATCAAATATATATTTATATATTTTAAATTAAAAAAAAAGTATTCAAAAAAATGGCCACTTTTCAAATTAGAATTTGAGTTCAAGAAAAATCAAGAAATAATCTAAAAAAAATAATATAAGACTCTTTTCGATGATAATGAATGAATGTTGTGTGTTGCGTGGGTGTGTGTTTTGCGAGTAGATTCGATTCGATTCGATGTGTTTGTGTGTGTGTGTGTTGGGTGAGAGATACATATATATAGATTGATAGATAGATAGATATATATTGAGTGCTGGATTTTTGTTTTGCCGGATTTCTGCTGCGTTCTTCTCTAGACAATGATCTCGCGTATGACGCGACGATTCCTGGCATTCGGCGTTGTCGAGTACTCGCCCTCGAAACTGTCATCGTAGCTGAGGGACATGTGCTGTTGTTGTGGTGGCAGGACCTCATCCTGTTCCATATGCTCCATATTGTACGGATTGGGCAGGCCGCTTACGTCGTGATATGGTGAATCTGTTGTAAACACAAAACGGAAACAAAGTGGGCGAAAAATTGTTTAAATTAGTTTTACAAAGTAAGCGTAAAATTGGCAAAATCATGCTCAAACAATTAAAAACAAAATGCTAATCAATGTAAGCCCAAAACGTAAAGTAAACTAAACAAAAACAAACACAAACACACGGTGAGTGTTTTGTATGGGTGTGGGTAGGGTATGTATGGTAGGGTAGGGTATATGCTGTGTGTGTCTCGAGGGGCGGGCATGTCAAAATCATAGGCAAAAGTCAATAAAAAAAAAAAAACGTAGGCGGCTCAAACGTGAAAAAAAAGTAACTCAAAAATCTTCATCATCATTCAGGGTAATCGAATATTTTCCGGCGTCCTTGCTGCCGTTGCTGACTTGAAACTTACTTCAGCCTGCGCGCTCCGTTAGAGCGTAACATCCTGTATGATGTCCGCTGATGTTTCGTGATTCGATTCGTGCGTTTTCATTTATCAATATCAATATTTTAATATATTTATTTATTTTTTGGTGATTTTGCATGTGTTGTGCGCAGTGGCAAGAGGCAAGACATGTGTGTGTGAGAGAGAGAGAGAGAGTATATAGAGTAGAGAAAAGCCACAAAGTTAGCGAAAAGTTGTCAAGTTTTTGATTGAAGTTTGTGATGCGGCGGCGGCGGCGGCGTTTGGCGGCTGCTGCTGGTGAAAGATGCTTAAGGACTAGCTTAAAATGAGCGCAAACACACGGATACGCAGGCACACGGATACACAGGCACACGGATACACAGGCACACGGATACGGATACACACGCACACACGGCATATAGTACCGCCTGAAGCCTGGCATTATGGCAATTAGAAATGTTTTTGCTATGCGCAATTTTCGGGATTTACTCCACGTTCAATTTTGTTTTGTTTTATATTTTGCTGTAGGAAAAATCCAACTTTGAGCTTATGTGCTGCAGCTAATGGCGCTGCTAATTTCCATGTTCTTGGCTAGATTAACGAGCGTGCTAGTTGTGGCTGGAAGACTACCAAAATGCACTGGAAAAAGCCTCCATTAAGCTTATCGAATGGCTCCTAGTGCCGCCCTAAATCCACACACATTAAAGCTCAATAATTGATTTGTGAAGAACTCCTTCGCTTGCAGCTTTAAATTGTGCATTTAACTAAAGTATTGGGAATATCGGGGGGGTATGTCGGCTATGTCGTCTATGCCCCCCAGCAATTGTTTTAATTTAACAGCTGATTGCTTTTCCACTAACGACAGAGAGAGAGAACAACAAATCGAACTGCAATTGTTGTCTGCTCCCCGACTCCAGTATCCGAAATTGTAATCGAATTAGAGGACAGACAGGCTGGAAAGGACATACCATCAGCGGATGGGTGTGCGTGTGTGCTGCTGCTGGGCAGCCCATGGTAAACAGCACATTAATTTATAATCAAAGAACTTGGCAAGGGCTGCTCCTCTCCGGCACTGTCCACTTGGCTCGTGCATTTGGCAAACATCTTTGTCTGCTACAAATTGTTGCATATTTAAGCACATCCATCTGCGATTTCTATCTCTATCCATCCCCTTGCTATCCATTCACTGCCCTGCTGTAACCCGCCAAAAGAATGTCCGCAGCTCTTTTGGTCATGCAAATCCTTCCAAAAATACAAAAAAGAAAAAAGAGAAAAGGATTCAAATACTAACAACCTTCAAACATTCACACGCTTTTGGCTTTGGCTTTGGCGCTGCTGCTTTGTGTGCCAAATCGTTGGAAAATTTATTGGAATTTGAATTTCAAAATAGTCGACACAAAAAAAGGAGAAAAGAAGCAGCAAGCAGCACGAGCGAACGGCAACGGCAACGGCAACGGCAACGAGAACGAATCGAAATCGCCGCATCGAAATGATTTTTCTTCTTTTTTTTTCTGTGCTGGCCAAATTCCAATGTGTGAATGTTACCCTACCCCCCACCCGCTCTGCACAAATGTAAAACGTAAATCCTTTTTAACAACTGCTCTTTAACATATTCCTCTCAGCCCCATGCCCCCCTTCCACCACTCCACTAACCTCCCTGCTGTGGGGGTCGTGTGAAAATTTCTAAGCGCGTTTGTCGCCGCCATCCTCCAGCGCCTCGCCCCGCCTCGGATTCTTCTTTTTTCCTTCGCTTTGGCATCTGCATAAACTTGACCCAAAAAAAGCCAAAGGAGAGGGAAAAGTAAAACTGTGCGGCCAGAGGGACGAAGTCTGCGGGGCAGCAAGCCAAGAAGTGAATGAAGTGAATCCTTTTTTGCCTGTTCTTTTCTTTTTCCTGGACTATTTCCCTTTTCGGTAGATTTTCAAGTGTTCAAAGATTTTCGCTGGGGCTTTGCTGGCACTCTCGTATTTTATGGCCAATACGTGAGGGGCTGCGGCTGTGTGTGTGGGGCATATTATGCGCATAACTTTAGTGTGTGTGTGCGTGTGTGTGTGTGCCACGCCTACAGCAGCACCAAACGCCCGTCCCCACCCTGCCCTTGTACACCTCTGCACCAGCTGTCGAGCTGGAGTCCATGTGGCCTGGCTCCCTCTGGTTATTGTTGCTGCTGGTAGTTTTTCTCTCCTGTTTTTCAATTTCCACTGCTCCCCGTCCGTCCGTCCTGCCTTTCCATCGCCATCTCTATCTCTCGACTCAACAACTTAATCGTTTTTGCGTTAAGCATACGCACTGTTGGACTCCACCACTTTGCTCTACCTTTTTTCTACCGCCACCCCGCCCAACCCTTCGCCAACAAGATGCAAATTTTCCTGCTCCTGTCTACTGCTGTGCGTGTGTGTTTCTGTCTGTTGACTGCTGCTGGCCAGTGTAAGTTTTTCCTTTGTTTTTCGTACACTTTTTGCCCTTCCCAGTGCTCAGTCCTCAGTCCTCACAGTCTGTCTGTTATTCTTGCCCCTGCTGCAAGCGCTCCACTCTCTCCCCTCCCCTCTCGCCACTATCCTTTTTGCTATCTTTTCTTCTTTATTTTGTGTTATGCTAAGCCCGTAATAACCCATTTTTTATGGTGTGTGTGGTGTGTGTCCATTCTGTTTCCTTCATTTTTAGTAAATTTTCGGAAACGTCGAAAGTAAACAAATTGCAGATGAGTTTATCCCACAAACACACACACAAACACACACACACACATACACAAACACACACGCAAAGACACACACACAAAGAAACGCCCAGCTACCAGCTACACTCAGAAAAACTATGATGCTTTTTGAGAGCGTGGAAGGCTATGAATTTTTTGCAGGCATCTTAATGGAATTTCCTATGCAGAAATTTCATCGGCACCACAAGCAACTTTTTATGCATTTTTTCCCTTCATACAAAAAGAGAACTGCCGCCCCTAGCCCTGAGGCATGCCTCAATAGCTGCAGCTGCACACCGCCACAGCCACAGCAGCTGGCAGACACTCGAAAGTTGCACCCATTTCGCGCACTGCACAAAAACATGAAAACAAAACAAGGAGTTAAAATATATACACGACTAGCAGCAAAAGCCAAAGCGCTTATCATTAATTTTGCCTTTTTGGATGCCTTCGCCTTCGCCTTGGAGCGGACCGCACCGGACCGGACGGGACGGGACCGACCTCTCTTCCAGCCACTGGCTTTCCCTCATCTTTGCAACTGCTCCTTGCTCCCCTCTATCTAGCAGCTAGCTGCTAGCTACCATCTCCATTTCGCATGCTCCTGCACTGACTCCCAAATCCACTTAGTGTGTGTTTAGTGCTCTGAAGTGTGCTGCTCCTGCGACTGCTGCCACTGCCCCACTGCCACTGCCACGGCCCCACTGCCCCTGCAACTCCTTTTTGCCCTTTTTGTGCTGCAAAAATCCTGACTCATGTGATTTATCTGATTCCCCTATATAGCAGAGCTAACCTGCCACCTGCCTCTGCCGCTTTCCTGCCCACATGGAAGTTGGAACCCGGCCAGCAGCAGGGATAGAGCGTGGGTGGGCGATGGGATAGAGCGGCACCACCATGAACAACGTTTTTATGGCACTTTGAATAAGTTTTCTTGTCATTGGCGCTGCATTTATTGCTCAGCCTAAAAGCAAACTGCATTGCGAGTACTTCAACGCAGCGATAAACGAAGGAGATGTCGGCAGGGCAGGGCAGGGCAGGCAGCACAAGAATGGGCCCCGAAAGGATTCCAGTGGGGATCTACACATGAAGATATACGGATTACAGGGCAGTCCAGGGGAAAGTCAAAGGCTGCCAAAGGAAAACTTGCAGCTGGCTTTGGTTTGGTTTGGAGCAAGTGATGGAGGGCCTTTTATATTTCACACTTTCTTTCACGATAATTTTAGGGGTTTTTGGAAGTATTGCAATAAAAATAAATAAAAAAATGCACATACATTGCTCAAGTTTCATTAATCAATTCCTAAATGTTTTAGTTAATATTTGGCTTCTGTTTCTGATTTATATATATGCATATATCATATATATATTTATCATATATATATTTATCATATATCATATATATATTTATCATATAATTCAACACATTTTCAGTGGATATTTGGCTACTTTCAACCGACTGTTTGATGGTTTTTCCGTGTGGTTTTGCTGAAACATTTACCCCATGGTTGCGCTTTAATTTCTTTACTGAACTTTGCTTGGGTATTTAAATTGTTTACTTAGTTAAGTGAGTTTTTTTGCTTTGGAAACATACAAAAACTTTCTAAAACAGAAAAAATAACATTTTTTTTTTGGTGTCCACATTTCAATGTCCGCTACTGCATTTCATTAATTTCTACAATCATTTAAAGTTATCTTTCATAAATTAATGCTTCAAATATTAACTTAAAGTCAGTCTGAACATATCCCTCAGGCGCCGCACAATTTTCTTAAATTCCCTTAAAATAAATCTTTGACTTTCATTTCACACCGCACTTCCCTTCCTTTCCTTTCCTTTCCTGCTGGCCCACAAACTTGTCATGCATGAGCATCTGTGTGCGTATATGTATGTGATATGTATGTATGTATGTATGTGTGTGTATAGCTAAGATATTAATCAAAATCGTTTATGTATATTCATGAAGTAGCCAATTTGAATAATCTGCTAAAAGCTTTGGGGGCATAATCGGCTGCAGCATCTCTTCTCTTTCTTCTTTGGCGTTTTATCCGCATTGTGGTTTTTCACTCTCTGTCCTCTGTCCTGTCCCCCCCTGCCAGCACTCTTTGCTTTAATGATGAATTAAAGCCATTTGCCTCTGTGTGTATGTGGCTCATACATGTATTCATGTAACCATGTGTGTGTGTGTGTGTGCCTGTGTGTGTGTGTGTGTTTGACAAAAGACCAAACAAAAGCGCTCGAACCAACTGACACAAAAGTCTGCATAATCAATCAGTCAGTCAGAGCCCCTTCCCTGCCAGCCTGAGCCTCAGCTTCACAGCTTCCCCGCTTGGCCCTTTCTTCTCTCTTGATCCTGGCCCTTTCTTCCCCCTCTCTTGTCCCCCCTTTACCCCCTTTTAGCCCTCTCATTTGCTGATGCTATAACCTTCTTTGCATGCTAACAGATGCAAAAAAGAAAACAAAAAAGGGAAGTTGCTTCTTGCTTACGCAGCATTTTGGCGCCTGGCGTAGACTTCCTTCCGGGCCTGGCCAGGGCACCTCATCGAATTCCGCTGCTTTAGTGCCGCTCTGTGCCCCCGCCCCTTGATCACTCACTTATTTGCTGCTGCATTTTGCATTGCACAAAAGTCAGGAGACGAGCAGCTCTGAGCGGAAATCATCCTCGGGTAGTTGGGGCTCAAATGTGAGTTTGGCAAGTGTAAAAGCTTTTAAACATACAAACACAGACGCACGCACACACATGGATAGCAGAGCAGTCTCTGCCACTCACACATAGGGCTGGGATGGGTGGGGAGGTGCTGGGCATGGGCTGGGCTAGGGTTGGGCTGTGCTGGGTGGCTGAGCTGGCTGGCTGGCTGGCTACAGTTGCATGCAGCAAGCTGTGCATAAGCTGACATCAATGTAATGAAGATGTATTTGCATATTGTGGCACTGTCAGTCCTGCCACTCCCTCCACGTGCCACCCCCTATCCACTATCCCCCTAACCCCCTTAACCCTTCACCCAGCTGCTGCCATCTGCTGCTGCCACTGCTGGCCTGGCTTTGGCTTTTAGTTTGCTTTGCTTTTGATGGCACTCTTGGGGGATCTACTCGACTCGTTCGTATCTGCTGATGTAGCTGCTGCCCTGCCTCCGCTGTGTCCCCCCTACCCCCCACCCTGTGTCCCTGCTCTAACCAGTTCTAGTTCCAGTTCCCTCGCTTCTCCATCATACTTATTGTTGCTGCTTTTTATTGGCATGCAATAGTTTGTTGTTGCCCCTCTCCACTCTCTCCTTGCCAGCTATCTTTGGACAGCTGTGGCTGCGCCTTTCGTTTGTGCATTGCCAAAATGCTTTCCACTATTGTTACGATTATGATACCCTCTGGATGGGGGCATGAACAGACTATGAACAGCTGTTAGCTGCACAGCAAGGGAAGCATTTTTAGCATTCAAAGCGTATAAATATTTGAAATCTTGATCAAAACTCAAAACGTATTGCCATTGCCTTCTGTTTCGGTGCACAAAAGTTGCGCTCGTCTTGAGTTTTTGGGACTGAAACATTGCACAAATACAGATCAGATCAGCAAGTTTATTAATGGCAATTTTTCGTAATCATAGAAACAATTAATTTCTAGCCTATTTCTAGACCGCTTATCTATTATAAAATAACGCTCTTTCATAGGTAAAAATTGTCCAAGAATATGTTAGCCATAGCAATAAATATTTTAGACACAAATTCGATCAATTTTTGGCTGCCTTTTTCAGGCATTTCACACCATAGAAAAAATCTGACTTGAAGTGTGAAACACTTCCCTTCCTTCCTTCCTCCCTTCCTTCCAACTACTTTCTTTTTCTACTTCTATTCTTTCTTTCTTTTCGATTTTTTAGTGCACTTTTTCGTTAGTATTTTCTTCCAGTGTACTCTTATTTTTTTGTTGGTTGCTGCTGCATTTAACCTCAGCGTAAACATCGGGGCAATGAGGACAAACACATCACAACCGCCTGATCGCCAGCCAGGGTTGTCATGTTTTCTGCTTTGGTGTCTGTGTGTGTGTGTGTGTGTGTGTGTGTGTGTGTGTGTGTGTGTGTGTGTGTGTGTTTGTGTTTGTGTGTGTTTGTGTATTTTTTTGTCTCCCTTTTTATTGCATTTTATATGCACGCAGCAAAGCGCAAAGAGCAACACACAGAGAGGGAGCAGCAGCAGGACAGCAGGACAGCAGACAGCAGCAAAAGCAGAAGGCCAACAAAAAATGCCAGCTAACAATATTCAGCCAACAAAAAAAAACATCCTGGTTTTGGGGGCGTGCAATAAAACCCCCCAAAAAAATACAACAGCAAAAAAAACAGCAAAAAATATAAGTGTGGTATTTTTTTTGCGGGTTTTTGGTGCTCATAAAGCGTAAAGATAACACACACACACACAGAGACACAGACACACGTGCCCCATAGTAGTTGTGGCCACAACAGATACAGAGATACCGAGATACACAGAGAATATTACGCATACGACCCGCTGGCGCTTTACAGTCACTGCTGCCACTGCTGCCAGCCGCTGTAGCAGCCCGGCTGCTACAGTTACAGTTACAGTTGCCACCGCACCGCAGCAGCTCCTCTGATCCGCAGCCGCATCCGCATCCAGGGGGCTGTTCATCTTTCGTTTTGGTTCAGTGTTCAGTGTTCGGTTTTTATTATTTAATATTTTAAAACACTTGCGGTGTTTGTTATTGGCACTGCAACACAGCAGCAGCAACAACAAACAAACAGTCCAGTCGGTGCGGCACAGAGGGGGCACAACAAAAAAAAATATAATAAAATACACATAACAAAACATTTGGGGCCATGCGGCAGAAAATGGATTCCTTTGGCGTCAGACCCCCACCCACTCCAACACCTCGCGCAAAATGCGAACACACTCAGCGGCACTCAGAGGATCGAAGCCGAGAACCCTCACAACATTCAGAGACAATTTGGAAACAGGAAAGGAAAGGGACTACCACAAGTAGCAGTCGAAGATGAAGATGCTCTTTTGGGTAGTGGAAATTGTGGATTTTATTTCGTTGAAATATGAGCAGAAAAAGTTAAAGTTTTCCGCAGAAAAAGTTAAAGTTTTGCGCAGTAAAAAGAGTTATTTTTCGAGCGAGTTTTTTATAGAAAATTATGCAATGTTTGCCTGTTTGAAGACACTGAATTCCAGCAGCAAAGGGAAGGCTCCGCACATGGAAACTAATAAATGAAGCAAAGGCCAGAGAGCTCTGTCTTTAAACTGCCATTGCAGGCACTTTAATTACCCACATCCAATCGATGGCCTTCTAAAAATGCTTATAGCCTCGCCAAAACAATCTGCAGCTGCCAAAAGGGCATAAAGGTTCTGCTCGCTCTGAGCCGCTGCTTCTGAATCCCCTGTACCCCCTCCTGTCCTGCATTGCTGCTGCTGTTCTTTTTTTGCTTGAAGCAAACTTTTTTTGTGTTGCTCCAAAGACTTTAAGCCCAAGCCAACAGCTCGTATAAAAACAAGGCTAGCTGATACCCATGGCTGAAATATTATTACTTATATTTGTGGCATGTTTCAAAACACACAAACACACACACTGCCACACACACTGCCACACACACTGCCACCCACACTCCTCCTTCGCTAAGCCAGAGCCGAGTGTGACCCTTGGCCAGTGTTTATAATTAGCATGGAGTCCTGGCCCTGAACATGGGCCCCACAAACATTCAGCTCTGGTAGCATTTCAGTGCTTAAGTTGTCATAACCGAAGAGACCGACCGACCCACCCAGCCGAACCAAAAGCCCCACAAATGCCAACAAAAATGTTGAGGGCAAAAGTTTGTTGCCTCACTTTGACATAGGCAGTTAGGACATAGAACCAAGGACCTAGAACCTTACTTACACTTTTTCTTAAACCTTCCTACTCTGCTCTCCGCCACTGCCAGCGCGCAGCAACACCCAGGAACATCAGCAGCAGCTTAATGTGTCACAAAATTGGAAACTTTCGGGCAAAGTTTATCAATCAAAATGGGGAAAAAGTTTGCGTCTAAACAAATCTGTTTGGAATCTAGGTTTTAGTGCGCGGGCTGGAGGGAGGGGTGCTCCATAAGGGTTAGAGATCTACGCCTGCAGATCTATGCAATTTCTGGGTTATTTACGGGAATATTTTGACCTCTTTTTATAGCCCTAAAGATCTAAATTGCACTGCATTTCCATTATCCCCATTCACTCGCATTTATTGCTCACTTAACGTAATTATTTATTCCAGCCACTCATTCAGTTATTTCCCCATGACTCTACCCACTTATTATTCACACATTCAGTCATATTTATTCATAGTTATTCAATTGCTCAGGGTGAGCCACTCACCTAAATGCTGATCGACACGCTTCTTGGGCTTCTGCACGGATGCATAGGGATCGCTGCAGTAGTCCTGTCGGGACGGATTCTGGCTGTTCCTCAAATTGTGATACTCGTCGCCCACCTGGCTGGGCGTGGCCGTCAAGTGTGGATAGGGTGCGTAATCATCGACGGCGCCATAGCCGCCATGGGTGAGGGGGTCATAGCCATAGGTGGGCTGCTGCTCGACATACTGATTGAGCGGTGCCTGCACCATGCTCTGCTGGTTGCCCACCGCCGCGGCGGACATCTTCACCTGCCACAGCGAGTCCTGTGAGTTGACACTGCCGCCGTTGTTCGAATTCGAGTAGTTGTTCTCCATGTAGCCCATGTTGACCCCTGCAACGAGTGAAAGAGAGCGAGGGAAAGGAATGTGATGAATGTTCTACGGCAAGCAGAAAGTAGTTCAGGGCGAGCTCGGATTCTGGGCGCTTGGCTCTGGCTGCTGGCTCCTGGCTCTGGGCCAAGCGCACAAAACTTTCGCTCGTTTTGCACATAAAATAAATTTCAATTAAAAGTAAAAGTTTTATTCGTATTATTGATTAATATATCAACAAAAAAATGCAACTCCAGTTGGAGTCGTGGCGTCGCGTGAGCTCAGACATGTCGTAATTAATTGCTGCCCCCCGAACTGCCTTTTCTGGCACTTTTAATCTATCCAAAAACTCATAGAACCTCTGCGCCCATTTATCCTTTTCCGAGAGGACATTTTAACGAGGCGTCATGTCCACAAGACTGTGACTGCGCCTTGTTAGGGTTTTGGCTGTGACCAGCAGCAGCAGCAGCTGCTTTTCAATCAAAGGCATTTGCTACTTCCTGCTTTCCTCTGGTGCTGCTGCTGTTCCTCCTTGGGCTGCTCCTCCTTGGGCTTCATTGTGCCCTGCCCGCCAGTCACTCCTTTGTTTGGGTGCGTGTGCCTGGCTGCCTGCCTGCCTGGGCCTGTGTCCCGCTCGCATTTATTATTATTTTTATATCGTGATAAATCACTCATAAATATTAAACGCACGCTTCTGCTGGCAACAAAAAACTTTTTGAATTTTGAGTTGTGCCCCAAACCCATGCCGCATGCCATGCGACGCAAAATGTGTTCCGGCAAGTGTTTTCTCAGGAAAAACCAAAGGATTTTCTTGGTGTGGGGAAAACGCAAAGTGCAGTTTATTTCTTCAAAGAAAACGTATTTTGTTCCCTTATTTCTAAGCGGATTTCTGATAGCATTTAAAAGAGCATGTGGCATATGAAATATTAACTTTATTAGTAAATATTTTAATTTTATTTTTTCAAGAGATTTCCCCAAAAAAGAAAAGGAAAGCTTGTGCATATTTTTCCCCATTTATGGCACTAGCATTTCACTTCAGCGCAAAACGCCAAAACCTTGCCCCACTTTCAGCCATCTCTCCTTTTTTGGGAACACTTTTCGTTGCGCATCGAAAAGTATGCAATAAAAATATTCGATTTGTGCGAATTTTCAGAGAGACAACGGAAAGCGATACCCAAAAATTATGCAAGAAATGAGAAAGGAGCGAGTGGAGGTCAGAGCGGTGCTCTCATACGAGTGGAGTGGCAGTATGTGGCATGTGCATAAATGGCAGACATGTTGCGTGGGTTTTGGGTTCAGTTCGGTTTTTTTTTATGACAATTTTCCTGCGAACTATTCGCGTGTTCCGGTTGGTGCCAGGGGCTCCGGCAGGGGCTGGGCTTCAGCATTTTATGCGCCGCCTTTTTTGGCGGCGGTGGGGCGTGATAATTTTTATGATTATCCATAAAACTAAAACAGTAATAATATTAACTTCATTTACATTTCATGCGCTGTTTCTGCTATGGTTGGTTTTATTTTGTTTTTTTGTTTTTTGTGTTTTTTTTTGGCTATGCAATTTGCATATTTGCTCAAGTAATTTTATGCCAGCAGATTCCAGGGCCGTTGTTATACGAGTATTTCTCGTATTCTCCTCGTACTCTGTCGGAGAATTCCTTACTCCAATTGCAATTCCGGACAAGCAAGAAAAAATATGAGCAGCACTGAGAAACTTTTCAATTTGATAAGCATCAAAAAATACGCAGGCAGAGCGAGGAGGAGGCAACTTTTGATTGCTCAAGTTTTTGCCTGCCTGCCACACAATGAGCAAAATATTTGACCGAAATAACAAAATTTCCACTCTCTCTCGCTGCTGCTGCTGCCTAGCTGTTCTGAGTCTCTCTCTCCCTTTACTCTTTTATACCCTTTCACAGCTGGAGCTTGCTTTGGTTTTGAGCAGCGGATTGGTAAGGAGGGGCAGCAAGATCTGTGGAGAGATCTGCCACTAGCGCACATATTTCTGTGTCTATTTGTGTGGCTGCTGAAACCTTCTATGGATAGCTATTTTTGCTGTGGTAAGTTTGTAGAAGCGAAGGGCCTTGGTTTTATTTAAATAAAAATAATAAAAACAATAGTTGCATATCAATAAGATATCCAATGAAATGTCATTAAGGGCAGGTCTCTGGAATTTTGCAGAGCCAAAAACAAATTGAATCACAAATGGATCACAGATGGCTCACTTTATCGGCAATAATTCAAAGCAAAAATCATTTGAAAAACGATTATTTTAGTGATTATTAATTTTGTATATCTTAAAAAAAAAAAAACACATTTTTAGACGTTAGAAATTCCCAGTTTCTATGTTTTTGCAGCTCTTAAAAACCTTTGATAAGTTTTTGCATCTAGTTTCCATACGAAAAATGCCTGCCAAAGTGTAGCTAAAGCTTCGTTCTGGCTCTGTTAGTACTCCCCGCTTGTTGTGCCACCCACCGATGAACAATTTTAATGCATTTCCATTGTCTGGAATGCTGCCTACTGCCACAACAGCAGGCAAGAGCAAGAGCAAGAGCAGGGAGCGGGCTGCCACCACTTCTTCTCAAGCAATTAAATGGGGACGACTTTTGCAGTTAAAAGGGGTTGGGGTGTGGAGTGGGGCGTGGAGTTTGCCTATTCTTTAAGTATTCCGTACTTGGTTAGTGCTCCACTCCGCGAGGAAGTGCGGCGGTGGGGGCACACAAATGGGGACGCAATTAAAGTTTGTCAAAGTTTTTTCGCATTGATTTGAGCAAATAATAACAACAGTTGCGGCATAGTTGTGGTCCTAGTAACGACTACCCCCGCCCGCCCAGCAGTTCCAGCCACAATTGCTTATTAAACCCACCGCCCACCCATCCCCACCCACAGCTGCAGTTTGTGTGGGCGAAATCTTTTCATGTAAACGAGTTCTCTGCGCTTCAGAAGTGCTCGAGAAGGAAAGCGAAGGAGGCGGAGGAGGAGGAGGAGAGTTAAAGGAGGAAAGTTTCTCTGCCGCCGTGGCTCTAATTCACTCGACAAACTTTTCAACCGGAAGCGCTTACAATTATGCAACATTTTTGTGCAGCAGCAGCAGAGGCAGAGCCAGAGGCAGAGCCAGAGGCAGAGCCAGAGGCAGAGGCAGAGCCAGAGCCAGAGGCAGAGCCAGAGGCAGAGCAGCACTAGAAGACGCACAATAAAAACAGTTTCAAATGCCATTAACGGTTAACTAAATAGCAGGGCACCAGAGAGAGAGAGAGAGAGAGAGAGAGCCAAAGAGAGGGAGAGTGAGAGACAGAGCGCAGCTGAGAGTTTGCCACAACTTGTGCCCTACTCACATTTGCTGCCTCTGCCCTGGCCTGCCCTGCCTGCCTCTGCCCCTGCCCCACCCTGCTCCTGCTGCCCTGCCTGCCACGCTGCCGCCTGCCACTTGGCTTCTCAGGCAGCTTGCACCTCAAGCTCTCGGGTGTTAATGGCAGTCGCCTCCTTATCTGCCTTCCTCGCTACGCTCCACTCTCTGCCCCTCTCTCTCTCTCCGCCGCTCTCTTCAGCGCTGCTCGACCTTTTCTGTTGCTCTGCTGGCTGTGCACCCTGTGCCCTGCTTCTGTGCTTCTTCTCCTTGTTGCACTTTTAATTAGCGACGCGACGCGCTGCGAGTCGAGGCCTGAGGGTCGTGCCGGCACGGTGGCAGGCGGGCGGTAGGCGGCAGGCTGCCTGCCATTTGCCCTAAATGCGCTTAAATGTTGCAGGAACAAGCAACCGAAGGGCCGCAGCGGGCAGGGGTTAGCTGAAGTGTAGTGGGGGGAGCAAGTGGGGCAGGGGCAAGCAAAGCATGTTGAGCTGCTGTTGAGTTTGCTGCACTTGCCGCGCCGTGTTGCACTTTTCTACAGGCTTGTTTTTTGCCACTGCACTCGGAGAAAATGTTACCTTAGAAATTCTGCAGACTTTGGAAATATTGAATATTAAATAATTAAATAATTAATTCTTGGTTTAGTTGTAAAATTTATAAATTATTAAATTATTAAATAATTAATTCTTGGTTTAGTTGTAAAATTTAGAAATGATTAAATTATTAAATAATTAATTCTTGGTTTAGTTGTAAAATTTAGAAAAAATTACAAAGTTTGAATTCGGGGGAAGGCTTTTGCAGAGACTTTTAAAATTCCAGCAACCGCCAAGGAACGAAGATTTTTGTCAGCTTGTTCTTAGAGAACAAACTGGAGAATGTTTTGGAGTGTTTTAAAAAACCTTAAAAAATTGTAGAAATTTTCTTTAATTTATGCAATTTAATTTTAGTAAAAAAATCACAAAAAAAAATTTTATTACAAACTGAACATTCTTTTAACTAATCAACACGATTGAAAGTTAATTAAATTACAAAAAAAAATATATAAATATATAAATAAATATAAATATATAAATAAATATAAATAAATAAATATAAATATATAAATAAATATAAATAAATAAATATAAATATATAAATAAATATAAATAAATAAATATAAATATATAAATAAATATAAATAAATATATAAAATATATAAATATATAAATAAATATAAATAAATAAATATAAATAAATAAATATAAATATATTTATATAAATAAATAAAACACTTTTGTTTTTTTGCAGTGCCCCATAGAATCTTTTGTTAGCATGTTAATGTTGGTGTTCCCGAGTGTTCTAAAGAAAGGCAGTGGGAGTGGGCGTGGCAGTGAGTAGGTGGAAGCGGTCGTCTCTCTGCCTAAGTTGGCCAAAAACTTTTGCGCCCTCTCAGCCTCAGCCTCAGCTTCAGCCTCAGCCTCAGTTGGAGCTTCTTTTACCCTTTTGCTTCTCGTTTTCTCGCTGTGTGTTGAAAGCATGAATGAAAACTAGAGGAGAGAAAAGAACCAGGGGGTAGGGGGCAAAAGTGTAGTACAACATTTTTGTAAGCCTGTTGGATGCGACCTGCAGACCTGTACGGGGTGGGGGCGCAGGGCGACTGCTTCACTTCTGCATTTGCAGCTGATCTTTGGTTTCTTTTTTAGTGATTTTGTTTGCTGTTACTTGAGGGAAAGTTCCCCCTTAGATTTCGCCAGATTCTAAAGATGCGCCCGTCTAGTCAGTGGGTTAGCTGCTTGTTGGAATATTTTTTCCAAATTGAGACACAGCTCTTGACCCTTTTTTTAATAGACGAAAACTTTTGCTTTTATTTTGCAGCGAAAGTTGCCATTTTTTTCCGATGGAAAGTTGTTTTCTTTAGGCAGTGAGTTTGTATGAATTGTACGGATTAACTTGCATTTTTTATTGGATTATAAAAGAGGGAGAGGGTGAGGGTAGGGCTAAGGGTAAGGCTAAGGGTTCTGGCTCTATTCTGCCTCAGCATCTGTTGGTTTTGAGAGCATTGGATAGGCAAGAAATATCATAAATATTGGTCATATTTCGTTTTATATTTTAGGTAAACTTTTTTTAGTAATAAAATAAATTTTAAAAAAAATAAATAAAAAATGAATAAATAAAAATAAATAATAAATAAACAAAAAAAATATAAAAATAAATAAATAAATAAATAAATAAAAAATAAATAAATAAAAAAAAAATAAATACAAAATAAATAAATAACAAAATAAATAAATAAAAAATAAATAAATAAGAAATAAAAAAAAATAAATAAAAATAAATAAATAGAAATAAAGTTTTCCCAAGTAAATCCACTTGCAAAGATTCTGCCTCTGTTTTGGCATAGTTCCCCCCATAGCTCTCCACACATACCCCCCCTCCTCCACACTGTTTTCCCTTTCAATTTCGCTGCTTTCCCACCGCTGACTTTTCTTTCATCAGTTAGTTGTGTGTGTGCGTGTGCGTGTGTGTGTGTTAGCAACTGTGTTTAGATTTAAGCCAATTAGTTGATGGCCGTGCAGCAGTGGAACAAAACCAAAAAAAAAAAAAAAACAAAAGCCAGCCAACAAATTGGAGCTCATAGATTTGTGTCTTTGAATGGCCCACCATTCCATTCCCCGTGCCAGTGCCCGTCCCCGTGCCACGACCCGTGCCCGTTTTTTGTGTGCCGCTCGAGAGTGCGGTCATTCGGTCAGTCATTCCGTTGGTCATCCCCCCCCCTGCAATGCATGGAGCAGGGGCAGCAGGAGGATCTCCGCTGGAATCCCCAGCTGTTTGGCTGGCTGGTTACAAGACAAACATGTTCGAGAGGCAATCACTGGGAGGGGAAAAGAGCGACAAGAGAATAGAGGAGCAGCCTAAAAGGCTGCTGCATGCAGCCCTGCCCTGCCCCTGTCCTACCCCTCGTGCTACACTGCTGCTGCTGCTGTGGTTGCGTTTTTGGGGCGCGCAAAACTATTTTGCGGCTATTTGCTTTGCGGGGCCAACGCTGGCTGCTGGGCTGCATTTTAAACCCTCATAGAAAGCCCGCCCAAGCCCCAACCAGCAGGCCAACCGAAAACTATGGCCCAAAAGGGGTTGAGGACGGGGCAGATGGAGGGACAGAGTGAGGGGCAGAGGGAGCTCCAGAGGTCTCTGCTCTGGGGGGACAGACATTTGTTGGCCCGTCGAGCCCCGAGTTCATGGCTTTATTTATTTAGCGCATAAATTTGTCGAGTGAGCGCGAGATTCCTCTTTTTCTCTTTTTCCCTTTTTCGCTTCTTCTATTTTATTTTCTATTCTTTTTACAGAAATTTTCGATGGTTGGTTGACTCTTGTGTATGCCCCACACGGCTGCGGCTACGGCTGCGACTACGACTACGACATTTGTTTGCATTTATTTGGGGGGCTTTCCATATTGTTTTGTTCTGTTTTCGGTTTGTGTTTGCATTTATTTGGCCAGCAGAACATGTCCTGGCCAATGTCTAGCCGTAGGCGTGTCGTCGGTGCTCAGCCTCCGCCTCCCACAACCCTCCACTCAGCACTCAGCCTCCGCCTGCTTCCTCCTCTATTTTCCAGCACAGAGTGCAAAAAACTTTCACCGCAAAAGCGGCCAGAACTTAAATGGCCAAAGCACTGCAAATTTAAAGTATTTGTGTGGGGCCACAGTGGTCTCTAAAGTTGGGTTTTAAGAGTGCATTTAATAGCTGTGCTTAAGCTGATTAGCAGCAGGTGTTAATTATTAATTTAACAAAGGCCAAAAAAAACAATTTTGGTTGTAGAAAATAAGTGCAGCATTTACAGCTGCCGAAAGCATTTGGAAAATTCGTTGCAGAGGCAGGCACAATGCCTCATCACGAGACGCGATTAACCACCTCTATAGACATGACTTTTACAAGTACTAAATGCACGATTAGGTCTCTGTATTGCTCCTTAATTTAGCAGACATATTGCCAGCTAATTCCGTTTTTACTTTTCTACTTTTACTTACTTTAATTGCTTAAAGTAATCACTTAATTAGTAAAACGTTTTTTACTTTTTTCTGCCTGATATTTATATTTATTTTATAAGTTCTTACTTTTTTTCTGCCTGCTATTTGTTATAGAGTTCAACCACAAATTAATTCCCCTATTAAACATAAATTCAATATTCAATATATTCATTATCTAAATCAAGATTCATTCCTAAAGCCAATCACATTTTTGAGGTTTTCTTTTGGCTGCCAAATTGGCCTGCAGCCTGCTGGCCTGTTTAATCGACCTACTGGCTCCTCCCCTACCAAAATCAACGACAGTGAAGCGACTCCATTTCCATTTCCTTTGCCATTTGGCTGCCTCCCCCTTGCTGTGTGGATGCTCCTTTTCCTAGGGCTGCACTTTCTCTGTTCTGCAGCATTTTCAGCGTTCTGGTTGATTGTTTTTATTGTCGTCGTCGTCGTCGTTGCAGTCGTGGCGCGGGGAGGTTACATGCAAAGTTCATTAGGTATTTGGCCTACGACGAAAGCAATTGCAGCTTGCCACGTGCTGGAGGGGGGTTGGGGGGGCACAGAAATTGGGGACAAGGAGCGTGAGGCATGGAGCATGGGGCATGGAGCGTGGGGCATGGAGCATGGGCTATGGGGCAAACCGTTAACGAGACCGAAAAGTGCAGGCAACTACAACAAATGAAGCCCAAACTGCTGCAAGGCTGCAGAGCTGCCACGTGGATGGGGGGCCTGGCTCTGGGGTTGGGGGAGTCTGTTGGGCTATGGAGCATCTGGCAAAGGACATTATCGTGTGCGGCATGAGTTTGGGGCAGGCATGCCGACTGGAGACTCCTTAAGCGGCAATTAGCGCTTACAATGAAACGGATAGGTGGGGAGCAGTGGGCTGGGGTGCGGTGGTGTGGGCTGGGCTGTGGGCTCGGTAGGTGGCAAAAGCAAACGGGAGTTGCACCGTTGTTTGGCTGCCGCCTGCTCTGTTGTTGCCTCAACACTTCTCTCGCTCTCTGTCGCTCTCTCACTCTCTGTCTCTGTCGCTCTCACACTCTCTGTCTCTGTCGCCCTCTCTGCGACTCCCTCTCTCTTTTCCTCTGCTGCTTCTCTGCTGCTGCCGCCTTGCAACCCTTTATTATTCATGCCACTTTCACTTGGCAAATTAGCTGTTACTGCCACTGCCACTGCCACACAGGCTACTGCTGCTTGCTGATGCTACTGCTCCTTGCTGCTGCTACTGCTGCCACATCTACTACTCCTTTTTGCCACTTCATACTCCCAGTCTGCCCCTGCTGCCAGCCACAGCCACAGCCTGCTCTACTCTTCTCTCCTCTCTCTCTCCCTCTGTGGCAATCGTTTTTAAATGCAATTAAGTGGCAATGTTTGCTCTCCTTCTAACTGCTGTGCCACTCTCTCTCTCTCCCGCTCCCCACCCCTACCGCACTCTCTCTCTAGCCTCCTTGTGGGAGTCCTTTTTGGGTGCTTGGCTAAGCGCCTTAACATTTTAATTGGCCTTCAAAACAATTGAAACTGGAAATTGCCCCAAATACACGAGTGCCAGACACAATGACTGCCGCAGAAAGTCTGCTACAGAAATCTCAACATTTTAAAGAAATTAAAAGTGTGCAGAGGCTGCCGAAAAGTGGATGAGAAATGAAAATAACGGACTGAATAGGTAACCAACTTTTTGCACACTCTCTTAGGTTTTAGCCTATGGGTCGGGTCTGGCTTGATTTTCCATTGGTTTCCTGTACAAGGCGGCAGATGTAGCCACTAAATTCAAAAGATTTTGCTTTTATCGTTCACAAACTTTGTCAGAGAGGCCACTGGAGTTACGTTTTGTGTCGGATTCTGTATATATTTCTATGTCTGTTCCATGTCTGTTCTATGTCTGTTCCATGTCTGTTCTATGTCTGTTCTATCTCTGTATTTTGTAGCTGTATTTCGTATCTGTATTTTCTATCTTATTTTTTCTATTTTACTTTTGTATTTCAGTATCTATTTCTTGCTTTTTTCTTTGATATATTTATTTCATTTATTTATATATATTTATTTTATTTATTTCATTTATTTATTTCATTTATTTATTTATTTTTATTTATTTTATTTATTTATTTATATTTATTTATTTTATTTCATTTATTTATTTATATTTCTTTATTTTATTTATTTTATTTCATTTATTTATTAATTTATATTTATTTATTTTATTTTATTTATTTTTCTGCATCTTCCTCTGCATCATTGATTTTAAGCTCTCAAGCATGTTTAGATTTGATTTTGGTATCCGTATCCTGTTTATATCTTTACTCTAACATTTTCTGACCTTAAATCTCTCACTCCCATCCTCCCTCTAAAATCTCCTTTAAAGCTTCAGAAATCAGCATCTTTCTTTTCCGAGGGGCGGAAGTTCCCTGATAATTCTACTAATATCTTCCCCTCTTTGGTCGCCCACTTTCCCTAAGAATCCTGCAGCTAAATCTACTTCTGGGTCAAACAAAGAAAAGCCTCAGTTTGCATTGGTGAGGAGAGGAATGGAATTTTTAATTTTCACATCATTACAAAATACGCCACTCGCCATTTGCCACTCGCCACTCTCCACTCGCCAGTCGCCGCTTGCCACTCGCCACACGCCCCTCGCCACTCACCACTCGCCACTCGCCGCCCCACCTGGCTCATCCCCTTGCTGCCTGCGCCTTGCTTCCTGTTGCAAAACTCCTCTTTCCGTTTCAGTGTTTCAAATGTGAAAGGTTAATACCTTGCCACCCTCCCCCCACCTACCATGACACTGCCACACACAGAGGGGCGACACACACACGCACAACCGTTGCGATGTTTCATGGCTTCAACAAAAGAACTGTTGACGTGGAGGGGCACACGGGCGGTGGTCGGTGGTTAAAAAATAAAGCGAAAACCAGAAACAACAATTAATAATGAATTGTATGGCGAATTGTGTAAAACCACAGACCGTCCCCGCCCCCACACGCAGCAGCAGCAGCAGCAGCAGGAAGGAAGGAAGAAGGAAAGGGAAGGGGAGCAACCCAGCGTCCAGTTTACGCATTCATTTTGTACTCCACACACAGCCACAGCCAAGGGGCGAGGCTACAATGCAGAGCGGGTAGGGGAAGGGGAGTAGTGCCCAGTTCCAGTTCCAGTTCCACATTTGAAAGGACCACAGCACAGCGTTGATGATGACGGGTGCGCCGGGCACCAAGGACCCTCCTCGCTGCAGGATGAATGGACGAGGACGTGCGCGTCAAGCGGCGACAGCAGCCACAGCAGCAGCAGCAGCAGCAACAATGAAATGGAAAGTATATTACAAAACTGAAGCTGAAAAGCAACAAACAAACAGCAGCAGAGGAGAGCAGCGCAGAGGAGAGCAGCGCAGAGGAGAGCAGCAGAGGAGAGCAACAGCGCAAAAAGCGACAAAAAAACGTTTAGCAAAAAAAATTGCTGTTTCAACAAATTCACAACGGAAGTGGAAAGTGCTTTGCCTTCGCAGACGTGCGGCGGACTGGACTGGACTGCTCCCCATCTGCCTTTCTTTGCCGTTCTGAGTGCGTTGCAAGTGAGTCTCCCTCTGTGTGTGGCATGTGCTGCTGGGGGGGGGGCTGGGGGGTGCGGGGTGCAGGCCGCTGCTTGATGAATGCGCATTGCCATCGATTTGCCACTCGAACTCCATTTTGCACTTTTCCCCCAGCGCACACACAAAACATTTTCATGGGCAGCGCAACAATAATTTCTTTTGCAGGTAAAAACCACACACACACATAGCACACACACCAGCACACACACACACACACACACACACACCTTTTGCCCCGTAACCACTGTGTAGTGGGTGGCTGGGTGGCTGGGGGTGTGGGAGCAGCTACACTCCAGCACGGATTTCATTTTGTTTTGCGGACAATGAAAAATCACCGAAACGTACGAAGAGCACCGAAAGTATTTCTCACTTTGGTTTTTGGGTTCACTCTTCTTCGTTTCGTTTCCTTTCGTTTCGCTTCCTATTTTCTCCTTTCGTTTCACCCCTTTGGATTTTTGTAGCTAAAGGTCTATTTGTGGTATAGGGTATGGGGTAAATAGGGTATTTTTTTTTTTTTTTTTTTTTTTTTTATAATTTTTAAAATTTTTTTTTTTCCTTTTTTTTTTTTTTTATTAAAATTTTTTTTTAAAAACTCCTTTTTTTTTTTTTTTTTTTTTTTTTTTTTTTTCCTCCACCATTTTAAAATTTCTTAAAATTGGTTTCAGCATATCAGCAGTCATTGGCAATCATTTCAGCAATGTGCTGGAAGGTTGCTTTAGTTGGAATTATTATTCTAAATTATTTTAAAATTATTTATTTATAAAATATATATAAAAAAAAAAAAATTTATAAAAAAAAAAAAAATAAAAAAACAAAATAAATAATAATAATAAATAAATAATAAATAATAATAAATAAATAATAAATAATAATAAATAAATAATAAATAATAATAAATAAAAAATAAATAAATAAATAAAGATTCTTACTTTTGAAAGAGTTGAGTTTCAAAAGTAAGAACATTAATTTATTTATTTATTATTATATATTATTTATTTATTATTTATTATTATTATTTATTATTATTTATTATTATTATTTATTTACTATTATTTATTTATTATTATTATTACTTATTATTTATTTTTATTATTTATTATTTATTAACTATTATTTATTTATTTATTATTCTTATTACTTATTATTTATTTACTATTATCTATTTTTAAATAAATATTTTAAAATAATTGAATCCTACTTTTGAAAGAGTTTTGCTTCAAAAGTAAGACCCTGCCTGATGGCTGATTGTTTATGACAGAAGTGGCTTCTGACAGAAGATGTAATGCACTTTATTCTGTGAGGATTTATTAACTTATATACAATCAAAATTCCCACAACTTCCCTTTTGTAATTCCCCTAAATATCGTCTATATCCCATATCCAATATCCTCTATATATTTACGTTTAAATACATTTTCAAACCCCTCCAAAGTGCAGTCTCTACAGTCCTAAAAAATGCAGCAAAAATATCCAAAATTCCCGCAAAACTCCCCCCTTTAAATCTGACCCATAACCACTAGCTGTAACTGTATTAGTGCACATTTGCATGCGAGTGTGTGTGTGTACTTACATTCATTTCCTGGCATCGTGTGTGCTGTGAGGCCGGGTATGCCATTCACGCCAACGCCACTGCCACCGATGCCGCCGACGCCAACGCCGACGACGCCGCCACCCACACCGATGCCGCCGCCGCCGCCGACACCCATGCCGCTGACAACGCTGCCACCAATGCCCCCAAGGCCACCGACGCCTACCACGCCGCTGCCCGGATGATAGCTGTAGCCGTTCTGTGTGGCATAGAGGGCCGTCTTCTGCTCCTCCATGCTGAGGGCCAGGTCCATGGAATGCTCGAGGGCCTTGTTGTCGAGACCGCTGGCCGGATAATAGGGCGGCGGGGCCTGGCTCTGTTGGGCGGCCACAATGGAGGGGCGCACCGAGTCCATTTCGTAGTCCTTGGCGGCGGCGCTTTTCTTCGATTGATTCCGCTTGCAGCGGCAGAACATGAGCAGCAGGCCGGCGAACAGGGCGAACACAATGCACGAGACGATTATCGCAATCAGTGTGGGCGTGGCCAGAGCACTAGCCTCCGCAATGTAGGGACGTCCAACTGCAGGGAGACGGGAAGAGAGAGAAGATGAAGCCATGAAAAATGCATTCGCTGAAGGCTTGAAGTGGATGGATGGATGGCAGGGCAGGCAGGCAGGCAGGCAGGCTGGCTGGCTGGCTGGCTGCCTGACTGGCTGGCTGGCTGCCTGACTGGCTGACTGGCTGGCTGGTTGAGTGATTGATTGATTGTCCATCCAACGGACTGGAGCAGCAGCAGCATCCTTCTCTGACCCATTCAAGTGCTGCAATTGCTCGTAATGGCTTTGCATATAATGGGCATCATCAGCGTGCATCATCAGCCAGTCCTTGCCCCATACACCACCCACCATCTCTCATCGCCCAGCCATGCTTTTGTGGTACTTACTCTCGGCATCCGTGTAGTCGCCACAGTGCTCCGGATTGTTGCGCAGGCAGAGCTTGACGCGCACCGTCGGCCCCTCGTTGTCGTCCTCGAGGGCCAGCGTATTGAGCGCCGCCTCGTCCTCATCCTCGCTGATGGTGTGCCCCAGGGCACGGCCACCGCCAATGCGTCGCGTGCCCAGCAGTCGCTCGATGATCTTCTCCTTGTGCGTGGGCCCGTTGCCCGACAGCTGCAGATTGTCCACCGTGTCCACCACCTCCCAGGCGGCGCGCGGCGTGTCGCCGTGCACCATGGTCTCGACAACGGCGACCAGCGACAGGCAGGTGGCGCCCACATCGATGCCCAGGGTGCGGCTGCTCGGCTCGTAGGTCACCTGCAGCGGCGGCGGTATGCGGCTGACCTTTGTGGTCACCAGAATCTCATTGGAGTAGGGCGAGCCGCTCTTCGGGTTGAGCGCCTTCACCTTGAAGGCGTAGCTCTGGTGCTGGTCGAGGGAGGTCACCTTGCAGGGTATGTCCCGCTGGCAGTCCACCTCCACCCAGTCCGAGTTGGAGTTGGCCAGCGTGGCGCAGTCGGGTATCAGTTGCTCCTCGCGCGGCATCGCCACGCGGCGGTAGCTGACAAAGAACTTGGTCTTGCTGAGGCCCCCATCGAAGCCGGGATCCCAGCTGAGCGACACGTAGTTGTGGCCCACATCCATGGCGCGCAGATTGGTGGGCTTCTCGGGCGGCCCCTTCTGCTGCAGCCGGATGGGGGCGCGTATCGTGTTGAGGCTGTTGGCCACGCGGCACGTGTACTCGCCGTAGTCGGAGTGGGTGAGCGCGTTGATGCGCAGCACCGACGTGTAAATGTCGTTCTTGTCGGCGGTGGTGCTGATCTCGTAGTGGCCCTCCGAGGACATCGTCAGCGGCGACTGATTGTTGCCGAACAGCCACACGAACTCGGGCTTCGGGTAGGCCTGCACCTTGCACACCACCTCGGCCGTTTCCCGGATGTCGAAGGCCACCTTGTTGTACTGGTGCAGCACAATGGGCTCGTGCTCGATGCGCAGCTGCATCGAGGAGTTGGCCGAGTTCACCTCGTTCTGGTACAGGCAGGTGTACTGGCCGCGGTCGCCGGGCACCAGATCGTTGCCGTTGGGGCGCGCCTTGCCGCGGAACTTGAGCTGGCTCTGGACGGTGACCATGCCGTTGAGGCCCTGGTCGGGATTCGTTTGCACCTCGTACAGATTGAGCTCGGGTATGATCTCCACGTCGTCCTTCAGCCACTTGACACTGGGCGCCGGCTTGCCCTTGGCGCTGCACGTCACCGTGTAGTCGGTGTCGCCGACGCGGCGCGTCATGTGCTGCTGCAGCTTGGCCAGGAACTGGGGCGGCTGGTGGATCTCCAGCACGATGGTGGCCATCATGCCGATGCCCAGCTCGTTCACCGCATGGCAGTGGTACTTGCCCTCGTTGCCCAGATGCGCCTTCGGTATGGAGTACTGCGGCCCCTGGGCGAGGATCTTCTGGGTGCTCGAGAACTCGCCGTCCATGTCGCGGAACCAGCGGTACTGCGGCACCGGCCAGCCCGGCGGATTGGCCGAGCAGGTGAGCGTCACGCCGTTGCCGACATGCACGACGGGCTTGTTGGGCGTGATGTACGCCTGGCCGGGCCGATGGCGGACGAGCAGCGCCACCGTGGAGTTGCCGATGCGCTCGCTGCGCTCCTGGCCCTGGCTGTGCATGATGTTGACCGCTCGACAGATGTAGTTGGCCGCATGCTCCGCGCGCACCGAGGGCAGTGTCAGTATGTCGCCGTTGTAGCGGAAATCGGGGGCGCCCTCCTTCAGCCACTCGATGGTGACGGGCGGCGGATTGGAGGTGACGTTGCAGCGTATCGTCACCGTTTCGCCCTCCTCGGCCTCGCGCGTCTTCGACTCGATGACGACCGTCGGCGGGTAGAGTATGTCCAGGATGAGCTCCTGCTCGCCGGTCTTGCCCAGCCCGTTGTCGGCGCTGCACGTGTACTTGCCGGCGTCCTGCACGCTCACCCGATGGATGGTGTGCACCAACGAGGAGCTAATGAAGCGGCCGTTGCGTGTCCAGCGGACATTCGGCACTTTGGGCTTCGCATCGACGTTACACTCCAGTTTGGCAGTGCGGTCACGTTCCACGCGCAGCGGATTCTCCGGACCGACCTCGACGCGTGGATAGTCTGTGCGGCAGAGAGGGAGAGAGAGCAAAGAGAGTGGCGAAAATTAGTCAAGAAATAACACAGAGAGAGGGAGATGGAGAGGGAGTGGGTGAGTGGGGTCTGGGGGGTCTGGGGCAAGTGTCCTGCAGGTCTCGCACTCGTAAATCAAAGCCAAGCCACACAACTTTCTTCGTGCCCCGAAAAATGATGAAAATTAATAAACACGCAGCATTTTTCGGGGGCAGGGTGGGAGCAGTGGCGGTGGGGTGGGGTGCGTTGGCTGGCATAATCAGACGGCACATCGGAGCAACTTCTAATTGAATTAGCACAGTCAGGGCCAAAGGATGGACAGGACGGCAGCTCCTGGCACTGACTAGCAATGACTGGCAATGGGCCCCGAGAACGCCGTCTGATTAGACACGAAATTTGTCAATTATTAATTAAACTAATGAAGTGCCGCTGCTGCTGCTGCTGCTGCTGCTGCTGGGCCACTGCCCCGACCCTGAGCCCTGACCCTGACCCAGGCAGCCTCAGCTCAGCAGCTAACAGAGAGACAGAGAGAGAGAGAGGGAGAGTGTGAGAGAAAGTGATTAGCATTAGAGCCGTCACTCTGCTCTGCTCAGTGAGTGTGAGAGTGCCAGGAGGAGCACGCGGCGCTGCTGCTTCGATAATTATAATTCTTCCAGTTGAGGCCATCTTTTGGTATCAATACATTGAGCATGCAGATGTATCTATATATATATATATATATTTTTTTTTCTCTTGGATCTTGGAGGTCAGTTGAAGGCGTAACTTAAGCTCTAAATATATCAAAGAGTGTGGCAAGGGGAGCGTGCAATTTCCTGGCATCAAAAATGCTCCTCAAAAGGTACAAAAAACAGTCAAAAAATGCAGCTAAAAAACACAAAGCTAAAACCTGTACTTATCCCTTCAACTCTTAAAAAAAAAAAAATTTAATTTAATTTACAAATTTTTTCCAAAACAATTTTCATTTAATATTTAATTTAAATTTAATTTAAATCAAATTTAATATTTAATTTAAATTTAATTTAAAATCAAATTTAATATATCATTTAAATTTAATTTAAATCAAATTTAATATTTAATTTTAATTTAATTTAAAATCAAATTTAATATTTAATTTAAATTTAATTTAAATCAAATTTAATATTTCATTTAAATTTAATTTAAATCAAATTTAATATTTAGTTTAATTAAGCAAACTGGCATTTAATTTGGCACTTAAATCACAATTTCGATTACTTGCTGTGAGCCCCAAATGGGACTGATCGGCAGTCAGTCAATCCTCCAACAAGAGCCCAGAATGGCTCCGCTTAACCCGAATCAACTAATAGCTGAGATTAAATATACCCCAAATTCAAGAGTAGCTGCCCCCCGTTTGCCAGCTCGAATCACTTGGCATAAATCTGGCGCACATTTTGTCAGCCAACTCGACTAATTTCCCCTGCAATTTAAATGTTTGTGCCCCTTGCACTGGCCAAGAAAAGAGGGGGAAAAGAGGGGGAAAAAGAGGTGGAAAAGAGGGGGAAAAGAGGCAGAAAAGAGGGGAAAAAGAGGGGAAGAGGAGGGTGAAAAAGAGGTGGAAAAAGAGGGGGAAAAAGAGGAGCAAACAGCGGGAAATCCATCTTCAAATTTCGTTGACTGTTCAGTCGTAGTGCAAGTCACAGTCCGTCCGTCCCCCCCCCCCCTCCATTAGCGGCTCTGCTCTTATGCACCGCACCGCAAATGGCGTGAAATTATGTCCGCCTGCCCCGCCCCTTAGCGGCAGGCACTTTGTAATTAACTGCCCCACGGATAAGTGTCGCCACAGCGCTGCCCTTCCGCGCTGTCGCCACGGCGGCGGCTGCCTAATGACTTTGTCCATAAACCCCGCGAGTGGCAGTCCGTCCAGTCCGTCTGTCCCTTGGCATTGACAGCAGCGCGAGCAGCTCGCTGAAGAGCCCAAGAACTTTACTCAGCCGCAAACCCAAGAAACTGGAGCACATCCCAAGCAGCCAGCCATCGGACACTGCCAGTCCCCGTGCCCGTGCCCGTCCCCGCTCTTAAGAGGTTCCCTTCCCTGCCCTGCTCTGACTTTGGCGCGTAAATTATAGTAAATTGCGTGAATCTGGCAGGGGGGCGGAGGGAGGAAGGCAGGGAGGAAGGGAGGGAGTATAGGGGCTTTGTGGTCTGCATCTTCCAGGTGTCTGCTTGAACTTTTGGTCTCTGGTTTTTGTGCCGCCGCCACCGAGACTCAGACTGAGACTCCGACTCGAACTCCTCTTCTTTTGCGTGTTTATGTGCGTGTAATTACATTTGATTGTGGCTGCCGCTGCCCCTGCCCCGAACCAGAAAAAGAATCAGAAACAGAATTAGCAGCAGAGGCAGATGCAGAGGCAGCAGCAGCGGTAGAGGCAGCCGCAGAGGCAGCAGCAGCAGAACCCAGGCAAACCCATTAAAGAATTGTTAGCTAAAATCAACCTCAAAGATCGCGCCACTCGTTGTGTGTGTTTATTTTTTTCCCCTGTTTTTGTTTGCTTTTTAGTTGGGTCTCAGTTTTTGTTAGCCCCCCCCCCATCCCGTCTAAATGGCTTCAAATTGGCTTAATTGTCACTTTTGTGAACATGTTTTAGCCACAAAAAAGAAGAGAAGAAACCTCCTCCCATTACACGCTGCACATTTCAGCGCCAAAAGCCATGCAACAAACAGCAGCTGCGAGTGGGGCAGCAGGCAGAGGCAGCACTCAGAGTCTCAGAGGCAGCAGTCAGGGTGAGAGAGCAGAGGCAGCAGTCCGAGCCAGCAGTCAAAGGCAGAGTGTCAGAGAGTCAGAGAGGCAGCGTCACAAAACTGACCTAAAAATAGGCCCCGCCGCCGACTTTCTTTTTGTGCCCCTCCCCGTTGATTACTTTAAAATGAGAACCTACGGGGGGCGGGCTACGCCGGCCATAGGGCGAAGGAAAGACGTTCTTTCAGGCCGAGTTCCGTTCAGTTCCGCTGCTACAATTATTTACCCCCAAATGCAGCCCTGCCCTGCCCTGCCTGCGTGTTCATAAATAATCAAAAAGACTGTGGGCCCGGCAAAAGCGTTGCAAAAAACGAAACGAAACGAAACGAAACAATTTTATGCGTGTTTTGCATATAAATTTTCTTTGCTTTTTCTGCGTGTAGTACTTTGGCGCTGCTCCGCTGCCCGCTTAAATTATGTACGCAAATAATTGAATTAGTTTGCAGAGCATCCCCCCCCGACTGCCTATCGATGGAAAATCGTGTTGGAAATATTTTTTCCAATCAATTGCCAAACTGTTGGCCCTTCAATCTCTCTCTCTTTTTTCTGCCCAAAAAGATCTTCCCTTCCTTGCTATAAATTCTCTTTGCTGCCTTGTCCTTCAATAAGTTTTCGCTCTCTTTTTGCTTGCTACAAGTACTGAGCCGCCTGGCTGTGCTCACCCCTCACCAACCAGTCATTCACTTGGAAAATACTATTAACAAACACAAAGAGCAGGAGCAGTCCCAGCGACTAAACAAAAAACGGAGGCTATATTTTTTACACAGTTGTCCAACTTGACCTGAGAACCGAGAACCGAACCCGAACCGAACTGCTGCCGCAGTTTACGGGCAGCTTTAGGCATCCTCTGCACACCCCACGAAACGAAACGAAAACCTCTGCAACTAAACAATTCAGAGTGCCAGGACCCCCTCCGCATGCTCCCCTTCCTCTAACACAATTTACACTCCAGAAATAAGCGTCGCAAAAAATACCATGGGGGAAAAAAAAACATTAAAAAGAATTTAGTTTAGATCTGGAAATGTGAAACAATTTCTAAGGCTATAATCAGCAGCACCCCCACAACCCCCAACCCACTCAAACAAAATGAAGAAAAACGAGTGCCAACTAAATTTAATTTTCAATTTTCGCAGCTCCTAACTCAATTTTACAACAAGACAAAAAGTGTGCCATCGATAGCCGAGGGCTAAGATACTCTGACAGAAGGATTTTTCATAAAAGTTATGGCGAAAATATCAAACAATTTGGTATAGAAATTTGATTGATTTATGTGGCGAAATATACAGAGATTTATTTCCATGTTTTAATGCAATTATTTGTAGGCACAAAAATATATTTAAAATAGAAATTTCCACGCACTAAAAATTGAAACAAAATATCTATATAATTTCCCCAGCTTACGTTTTCCCACTTTGCCAGCAGCTTCACTGCAAAATCCCCGATTACCCTTTGAAAGTGTATACAAAAAAGTGACAAAAATCTAATGCCATTAGTGGGGGGATCTCTTTCGTATCTTTTGCTTTTCCCTAAGCAGCAATTAGTTTTGGACCCTAATTCCAGGGAATTTGCAGCTGTAGCATTTGAGGATTTCATTAGAGGGCGGGATGTGCCACCCCCCCCCCTCCCCACTCACGATTAATTTGCCACACAGCAGGTGGAAAAAGGTGGGAAAATGTAACTACGCGAACGAGCAATAAAATTAGCAAACAGCAGAAAGCTAATATTAATTTTAATTTTAATTGCAACAAAAGAAATACCCCAAAAAAAAAAGGAAGCAACAAAAAAAGGTACAGAGAGGGAGGGAGAGGGAGGGAGAGAGAGGGAGAGCGAGAGGGGAGGGACAGAGTGAGATAGGAAAAAGGGCAGCCGCGAAAGAGTGCAGCAGGCAAACGAAATCCATTAAAAATAATCGACAGAGCTTTAACGTTCAAGTCAATGGCCATTGCTTAACTTGGCCAAATCCAATTTGGATGTGTGTGGCAGCAGAGAGGGGGCGGCAGGCAGGCAGGCAGGAGGGCAGGCACGCGCTTCAGGCCACAGGCCACAAAAAGCCACAGCCAAAAAGCAGGCAACAAGGCAGAAAGAAGGCAAAAGCGATTTGTGATATGCCCAGCAAGCGGGCGGCGAAAAGACCCCCCCAAGCCAGGCAAACCGAGCAAAAACCCTCATACTACTCTCACGCGAAAATTGGCAAGGGCCCCGTCTACCAGCTAGCCACCTACCACCCCGCGCCCGCTGCCACTAAAAGATAAATGATAAGGCGAATAAGCCACACGATTGGCAGAGCCCAGGGCCCTAGGCCTGCGCCTGCCCCTGCGCCTGCCCCTGCGCCTGCCCCTGCGCCTACTGCTTCGCCTCTTCCTGCTCTTCCTGCTCTTCCTTTCATTTGCAACTAATGAATGTTAAAACTTTAAAAGCGAATCAGCCAATAAATTACAGGCCTTTAATTCGAGCAAAAGTATCTATCTGCTGCTGCTGCCCAGCGAGTGTTCTTTTCTCGGGATGGATATGGATATCTGCCGCTGCTGCTGCTGCTGCTGCTGCTGAGTTTTCTGTGGGCATCTTGCCCAAGTTGATGTTGCCATGATTTTCATCAGCTACTAAATGTTTTTCTTTGGCCTTTCAAGTTTTTCTCGTTTCCAAGCTGCTGCTGCTGCTACATATGGATGGATGCTGTCTGCCTGTCTGCCTGCCTGCCTGTCTGCCTGCCTGCCTGCCAGCAGCTGGTTTGCTTTTGTAACTTGTTAGTTTTCTTTAGTGGCCCTTACGCAGGGAGAAAGAGAGAGAGAGAGAGGCAGCAGGAGTTCCTATAGCTACACAGATACTCCAAGCAGAGACATAGATATGCACACTCATAGCCGAGTAGCCATAGCCATAGCCACAGCCATAGCCACAGCCATAGCCATAGCCATGGCCATTGCCTGTCTTGTTTTGCTATTAAGTCAAGAATTTTTATAGCATTTAGTTGGAAAAGCTCAACATATTTCCACTCCAGAATCTCTTCAACATCCTCTCAAGAGTGTGTGTGTGCTGTGGTGAGTGGGGGGGAGGGCTACGCTACGCATAACTCGTGCCTGCTGTCAGCGCATTTGAGCTATGAGCTCTGTGTGGTTTCTGGGCTCTGGCTTTTTATTAGTTTCTTGTTTGGTTTTGCCACAGCCCCCAGCCCACAGCCCACAGCCCCTGGTACTGTCCTTCTCTTTGCCCCTAAATGTCTCGCTGGTTGTGCGGACTGAAAGTGGTTTTCGGACCAGAGATCTACACACACACAGACACACACAGACACAATTTCTGGCTAACTAGTTACTAAATTGAGCGCATAAACTAAAACAACTGCGGCAGCACCGCAGCAGGGGCAGGGGCAGGGGCACCGAGACAAGAGGCGGCGGCAGGCGACCAAACAAGACCAGACCAAAGAGGAAACTGGCTGGTAACTGCTCATAAATTACAGGAAGACACTAGTCAGCGAGCAGGGGAGGGCAGGGAAGGACAGGGGAGGGCAGGGCAGGGCAGAGTGAGTGCTGCTGCCAATGCTGGACAGTATTTAGCAATCACATTAAGTCCGAGAAACAAGAACAAGAACAAGAAAATCGTTTAATTGAACGCCAGAAACCAGTTGGAGACTTCAACTGGAAGTTCATCCAAAGAGACTTCGAAGAGACTTCGCGACGCGCAGCCACAAAAAGGACACAACACACAACAAACAAGATACAAGACACAAGTTGTAGTTGCAGTTGTAGTTGCAGTTGCAGTCATAGCTAGCAGAAGAAAAAAACAGAGATACTTGGCGCATCCATAAATGATCAACGATGTGAAGTTAATGCCAGGCAACAGGCAGCAACAAAATATGTGTTCCAGGAAAACAAACAGCGCGAAAAAAGGGAATTAAATGCGCAAGAAAACTGCGGGAAAAATGCATGCGAGGGAATGCAGCGACTTAAGGCGGGAAAGTTGCTTGGGGAAACTGTACTGTGCTTAGTGGAAAGCAATGAAGCGGCAGCGCATTAGGAAAACATTTGTGCGCACAGCTTGGAACTAAGAAAACTCTAAATAAATTAAATTAAAAAGCAGCTGCAGTTTAATCAACTAAACCAGGCACCGCAAATAACAGCTATGAAGGTTTAATTCAAGTAAATAAATCAGCGTGAAGGATATATGTTGCAGCAACATCAAATATACCGAAAATTATATTTCAGTCATGGCTAACAATATCAGCCAAAAACTGCTATTTACGATTCATATATTATAAATTATTCTTATTTAATAAACTACATGAAAAATACCACAAATAGTACTACGGAAAGATATCTGTTAAATGCAAAATCCCTGCGCAAAAGTTACTTTTTGTGAGCAATATACAAAGACTGAAGTACATAAGGGAAAGTCCACAAAAATTAAATTACTAAAAAATTCATTTAAATTAATTTACTAAAATTCTGCGCATCTAAAAATGATCTGCACTAAATAAGCTGCAACAAAAATTATGCACCAAATAAGCTGCAACAAAAAATCTGCAACAAATAATCTGCACCAAAAAATCAATTGCAAAGCAAATTATTGAGGCTTTAAATAATGGCAAAGATCCAAAAAATATTCCCAAAAGTTCTATGCAATTGGAATGCGTGGCAGCTTCATTTTGGAACACAGATTTTCTGCAAAAGTAACTTCAAAAGCGGCAACTAGAAGTGTGCTGTTGCACAACCCTAACATAAATGTGATGTGTGCGTGTTCGTGCCTAAATACAGATCCATCAAACGGCAACATCAACGAAGCAGCAACTGGAAAACGTGCCATAAAAAGATGGATACACACACAAACACTTTCCGATGAGTGTTTTCCACTTAAAAGCGATCACGAACTGTGGGGGATCAAAGCCAAGCAAGGCAAAAAAGATATAAAGATGCCCGAGCATATTTTCTCCAGGCAAAACAAATGTTTAAGGCTTTTGTTGTTTCAGGTTTCTGTGTCACTTTGCTGTGGCACAAAATCACTGGACAAAATCTCTGCCTCTGCCCCTGCGCCAGCAACAACTCTCCGAGGAAAAAGGCAAATGAAATGTGCAAAAAAAAAAGCTTTTAAAAAACCAAAAGCAATAAGAGACCGAAACCAAACTGATAAACGGACAAATGTTTATTGTACTAAAATTTTTATTGGCCGCACAGGCATAGGCGCAGGCACAGGCACATATGCAGATACAAGATACAAAGATACACGCACACACACAGTTACATGCTGGCCTACACTGGCTACTGGCTACTGGTACTGTTAGCTACATGATGTGTGTACCACATGCGTTGAGGACAATGGTTTTTGGGCCATAAAATGAAATCAAATTGTGCCGACCAAAGCAAATGTTTGGTCAAAAAAATATAAAAAAAAAACAACAGCAACAAAAAAAATATATAATAAAAGACAGCAGCAAGGCACAAGCGACGCAAACGTTAGTTAGATAGATACTCTTTTGTAGATTCAACGATTAATGGCCTTAGATGTATGATATATTCAGCTGAACTTGATCAAATATGTTTAAGTTATGGAAAGATTCATACAAAAAAAAAATATTTATATAAAACATTTATTGTCGAGTTTAGTTGGAAAAATTTAGGCAAAACTTTTTTCCAAAAATAACGATTTTTGTAGCTATTATAACTATTATGGCTATTATTTCTATTATAGCTATTTTTCATAATGAAAAAAATAAAAGGAAAATAAAAAAAAAGGAAAATGAAAAAAATAAAAGGAAAGTGAAAGTGAAAAAAATAAAAGGAAAAAAAAAAAGGAAAAAGAAAAAAAGGAAAAAGAAAAAAAAAAAAAAAAAGAGGAAAAAGAAAAAAAGTAAAAATTACCCATACAAAATTGGCTACTTTTATGAGTTGCAAAGCCCCTCCCCTAGCCATGAAACCCTCACTCTCGTAGGGCATAAATATTCGTAAAAACAAAAGATAAATAAAAGAGAAAAATCAAGCAAAGATTTAATAAAATATTGCCTCGCATATGAAGCATGAATTTTATGGATCTGCCACTGCCACTGCCCCCTGCCTTTGCCACTGCTGTTTGCCTTAAAACATATTGATAAACTACAGACTGACTCTGCTGTGTGTGTGTGCTGCAAATGAACGTGTAAACAAACAGCTGTATCTGTGCATCTGCCAGATACAAATGAACAAACACAACATAATTGGAAGGCGGCTGGCTGGCGCTGGCTCCAATTCCCCCTGGGGCCGGCCCACACCATTCCCTACCCAACCTCTCCCTCTCCCTACTCCCACTCACGACTTTTTCTCTGTCCAGTTTTCAGTTTATTTTTATGGCACACAATTTGTGGCAAATCAATGAGAAACTTGTTCTAATTTTATGGTCTTCCCCACATGTTCCAGACATAAACAATTTCCAGCCAACAAAAAAACATTTCTAAATTTCTCACTCTATCGAACACCTCTCTCCCTATGGCTCTCTCTGTCTCTCTATCGCTTTCTCTGTCTCTCCATCGCTCTGTCCCTCTGTGGCAGCAGCCTGCTGCAATCAAAGTTGCTCCCAAAAATTAATTTAAAAGGCAGCAGCAGCAGCAGCAACAGCAACACAAAGTTTTTCTCGCTATTTAAACAACACAAATTTCTGTAAATTGTCTAGTTCGGAATTTTAATGGCAACGCAACAACAACAACAAAAGCAACAACAAAAGGAGCACCCCGGAAAATGGGAAATGGCTCTGGGACTGTATATTTTTTGGGCAGCTACTTTAAATAGGCAGCAAAATTATTGACAAAGTTTTTTGCTCCCCACATGGAGATTTAGTGGGAGAACAAATGGCTGGGGAGCAGCGAGGGGAGCACTGGAATGATGGGCTGTTGGGCTGATGGGCTGTTGGGTGCTACAGGGCGAAGATCTAGGCAAAACTCGGCATCAGTTGATAATGCCAGGAGAGACTGAGGGAGAGAGAGCGAGGCCACAAACGATGTCATTAGTGTTGGCATTTGCTTTTGTTGCTGCCGATTCTCATTCCGAACCCCCCGCCCCATAGCCGTTTTCCTTTATTTGCACAGTAGCAGATGTGGCAGAAGGAGCGCCAGAGATGAGGCAGAAATGAGGCAGAAATGTGGCAGAAACTGGCAGCAAAAACTGGTACCTACCATAGACACAACAAAGTAACAGCAGCAACAGCAACAACAAAAAGCAGCAGAAAACTTTTGCTTTTTATTTATTTACTTGACGCGCAACAGCACAAAAAAAAAATAAAATAAAATAAAAAAAAGCGCACCAAAAGTGAAAGCAAACAAAAGTTCTGCATAGGCTGGTAGCCCAAAAAAATTTAGATACTCCATGGAGAGTTCTTGGGAATCATCTAAAGGGTCCCCCTACGAATGCCCCAGCAGGCAGGAGAAGCAACAACAATAATCAACAAAATATCAACAAATTTTATGCAAAAAGTGCGCCAAAAATAGAGCTAAAGTTTAGTGCGTAAATCAACAAAATATTTAATAATTCTCAACTAATTAGTAATATTATTTCATTTATTTAGTGTCAGTCTTAGAGACGCGCTTAAAATTTGCAGCAGTAAAATACACAGATTCTCTTGCCAAATAGTCTAAATACTCAGCATAAATATTTAATGGAAGAATTCTACACACTTATTGCCATGAAAGGAAAAAGTTACTTGCACATTGTTGCCTCTTAAAAAGGATTTTTTAGTGTACTGGATGCAGCTTCTAGCCACAGTACTGTTTCTGTTTTCCAGAACGATCTTCATTAATCCACATAGCCCTATAATATATATATATATTTATATACATATAACATTATACACATTATATATACATGTATATAATCCTATAACCTTTTCTCGAACTCCATCTGAAACCCCTGTTACCCCTCGTTTTTTGGCGTTTAGAGTATACAATTAAATAGGCCAAGCGATTTGCTCAACGCGTGAAAATCAAAAGAAAGAGGCCAAACACACAGACACACAAACACACACTTTTCCTCTGGCAGCTACACGCAGCTAGAGATGCAAATACGCAGACACAGAGCCACACACGGCACACAGATACAACACCCACCCACACACACACGCAGCACGTAAAGTAAATTTTTGAATGGCGTAATTTTCGCCCGAAACAACTTGGAAAATGGGAAAAACGATGATGATTATGATGATGGAAACATTGAGCGGAGCGAAGAGCAAACTGCTGCACAGTTGAGCAATTGCAGGCAGGCAGCAGCTTTGCTTTGTTTAACTTTCCACACACAAAAAAAGAGAGAGAGAGAGAGAGATGGAGAGCGACAGAGACAGCGAGTAGGAAGTCCTCTCTCTGTTCTTCCTTCACATAGAAAACAAAAAAAGAAACAAAAGCAAGCAACAAAAAAGTGTAGCCAAAAATTAGGCGCAGAAAGGAAAAGAATTACTTGCAAAAATAAATAAAGCAAATAAAAGGAAAAGTTTTGCTGCTGCCAGCAGCACGTGCGGGGCATGGCAGGGGCGGGGGCAGGGGCAGGGACTGGGTAACCCCCATTCTAGCTTGATAACCTTGCCCCCCATAATAAACTCAATTCATGCCACACATTTTCGCAGGGGGCAGGGCAGGAGTTGCAGAACTTGCAGCTGCGTCTGGAAGTGGAAGTAAAAGTGGGTGCCGCTTGGGTTTTTCGGGGACCAGAAGTGCCATTGTCTTGGCGACTGGTCGCTCGGCTCGCCCCTCGCCACGTCTTTTGACCTAAATAATTAAATTCATTTGGGGCAGCAGGCGACAGAAAAGGCAGGACGCACCCGGCAAGCAGCAACAGCAAAATACAACAACACAAAGGGAGCGTCTGTGTTTGGGGGGAGAGCGGCGAAGTTTGAGATACTCTGGGAAATTCAGAGATCTGATCTACTGCCTGCAGCAACTGGGAAGGTTCTGGCCAGAGTTTCAGCCTCAAAAAATAAATATTCCCGCATCATGCAGCAGCGCCCATCGGTTGCAGATCGATTGAAGCTTCTGTTGCGTGTCCCTCCCTTGGCCTACGAACATTTATACAAAATCCCCCTACCCTAGAGACCCAAAAGAGTATCCAAAATATCCTTCCTGTTCGCAGACTTAATGGTTGTCCTGGCAGCAGCTGCTCCGCTCCTCTCCTCCTCCTCCTGCTCTCTGTAGGAAATGCATTTCATTTTATTTCATTTAATTTTATGTTAAATTAATTTGCTGCTGCTGCAACACAGTGGGGCAGCAGCCAAGTAGACTTGCACTTTTATGCAGATTTTCCGTTGCTTCTGTAAATATTTAGTTAATTTCCAAGAGATTTCCCACTTCGTTCGCGTCGTTTGAGCGGGGGGCTGGGGCATAGCTAAATGTCTCTTGGCCAGAAATTGCATTAAGGCGGAAAGAAAGCGAGATATAGAGCTATACAAATGTATCTGTAGCTGTAGCTGTGTAGCTTTAGTTGTGTAGCTGTGTATCTCTATCTGTGTATCTCTATCTGTGTATCTGTATCTGCAGCTGCTGCTATTTCCGGCTGCTGCTGCTGCCAGTCTCACTTTTAGTTTAATTTCCCTGAAAGGTGTCTGAAAATAGTTACACAAATTGCTTTGACTTTGCATTTTTGTTCAGTCGAAAGAAAGTGAGGGAGAGCGAGATAGAGAGAGGGAGAGGAGCAGAGAGAGGGTGGCAAAGGTAGTGCAAAACTTTTTCGGGTACAGGTTGAGCAGCTGCGGAGGCAGAAGCAGCTACAGATACAAGATACTGTTGTCGCTTGCAACCTTTTCAACTTTTTCTGTTAACTGCAGCTGAAATATGGTTTTTTTTTCTAGCTAACGATCTTTGATTTTTTATACCCGTACTCAAAAAAGAGTTAAGGGGTATATTAGATTTGTGGTAAAAGTGGATGTGTGTAACACAGAGAAGGAAAATTTTCCGACCCCATAAAGTATATATATTCTTGATCAGCATCAATAGCCGAGTCGATAGAGCCATGTCTGTCTGTCCGTCTGTCCGTCTGTCCGACTGTCCGTCTGTCCGTCTGTCCGTCTTGTTTGACGCCTGGTTCTCAGAGACTATAAGAGTTAGGGCAACCAAATTTGGTTCCAAGACTCATGTGATATCACACTGCTACAAGTGTATTTCAAAATTTCGCCCCGCCCCCTTCCGCCCCCACAAAGGACGAAAATCTGTGGCAGGCACAATTTTAAAGATACGATAAAACTAAAAACGCAGTATCGTAGAGAATGCCCATATCTACCAGATTGCCGAATATGAATCAGATCGGATCATAATTATAGCCAGAATGAAGAAATTAATTTTCAGCTGCTTCCCCCCCCTCAACACCAAAACAATACATATCTCCTTCTCGCTCGCACACTCTGCCGCGTTCAGTGCGCGAGCAACCCCTAGAGAGGAGATGTAGAATCTAAATGGTACATCTATAATCTACATGTTTAGATGTAAAATATACATTGTAGATGTAGATGTAGATAACAGATGCAGCAAAATAATGTAAAATGTAAAATTTTTTTGTTAATTCTAAAATTCTAAAAATTATACGCTCAGAAATGTATATACTGACTGAGTACGGGTATAAGTAGAGTCGCGTCCCCAGAAGCGACTCACACGTTCCTTCTCGTTTTTTTGTGGTTTTTGAAACGCTTTGGGAAGACTCTCGAAAAATTCCTTCCTTTTTTTTTTTTTTGATGTTTCGCTTACAAAACTGTATGGATTTTATCTGTTAAATTTTTGCAGCTTTGAGAGGGGAAAACTTAAACATTAAAGTTGGCCATAAAAGTATGCAGTTTATTCACTGAAAATCAATTAACATTTTGCTTTTTTTCTGACTAAAAATAAAGCATAAAAATTATCAACTTTTTAGCCTGCATTTTGTTTTCTTTGCCAGCCACAAAATGTTCCCCAAAACTAATAATTCTCTTTTTTTCTTTATGTTGTTTCCCTCTGGCCATAGTGTGTCTGTCGCTTCGTTGTTGTTCTAGCTAGCTATTTTTTGTTCATTTATTTCTTGGTTTCAGTTGTGTCATGATTGCCACGAAGCGGTGGCAGTGGCAGCACCAGCTGCTGCTGCTGCTGCCGCTGCTGTTGCATAACTCAGGGCGCTTCATCATCGTATGGCAGTGAGGCAGTGGGGCAGGGCAGGGCTGGGCAGGCAAGAAGCTAACCCCCGGGGAACGGACACACACAGTGGCAACAAAAACACATTCGAATGTTGCTGTTGCTCTTGCAGTGGCAGTGGCAGTGGCAAGCTACGCTTGTTTTTGTTACGGCAGCCCAGCGGCCAAAGCCAGAGCCAAAGCCGCTGCTGCTGCTGCTCCTGTTGCCACTACTACCGCTGCATTTTGGTTGCCCCCAAGCGGCGTCAGCTGCTCCAACTCCTGCTGCTGCTTCTGCCCCATCAACTGTTACTCCTCCTCCGCTGACTGCTGGCTGTTGTTGCTCCGCCTCCCACTACCAGCAGCCACACCACACTCCGTCCCTTCTATGGCAGTTCTTGCCCCGGTTGCTGCTGCTGCTGCTGCTATTTGTTGTTGCAAGTCAAGTAGAAGCTGCACTAACTGTAAACAATGCAAACGGCCGAAGCCCCCAGCCACAGCCCCCAGCCACAGCCACAAAAGCCTCTCCGCACACCCGCAGCTCCAGGCAGGAGCAGGCAGCAGGCAGCAGCCCAAGCAGCAGTCGAAGCAGCAGGCGAAATGTAAATAAAATTTTTAAATTAACTCCCGGCAATGCCACGTGCGCTGCGCTCCTCCAGCTTCCAGCTGCAGCTTTGGTTTTTTTATGTTCTCTTTTCTTTTGGCTACCCTGCAGCAGGAAAGATATCAAAAGGCAGTGTGTTGTGTGTTGTGTGAGCTCCAGCCATGTAGGTATCACAGTGGCAGAGTGGCAGAGGCAAGCAGACACCAGGATCTACCATCGTTTCGCTGCTTACATGTTATGTGGTTTTTTTTCCATTTATAGTATATTATCTTTTATTTTTATTATTTTTTAGTATTATTTTTATTATTATTATTATTATTTTATTGTTATTATTTTTTTATTATTATATTTATTATAATTTTTTATTATTATAATTTTTGTATTATTATTTTTAGTATTATTTTTTTTAATTTTTGTATTTTATTATTATTTTTTATAAATTAACTCATATACGTAACGCAGAATACATCCAACAGTTTCAGAGGGTTTACATAAGCAATTTATCCATTTTCCCATTCTCCAGCTAAATGCCAAAATAAATACTCAGACCAGAAATAAAATGCATATCCAAGTGTTCATGGAAATTATATATTCTGTGGCTCCTAAATTCAGTGTAAAATCCCAAAGCTGTTTCATATACATTCAAATATAGTAAATATGCAATAAAATTAAAGGCAGTAAATATCCAATAAAATTAAAGGCACCTAAGCTAGCAGCTATCCTTTGGCGCCTATCCTTAACTCCTTTCTACATTTTTTGGCACCCATCTTTAACTCCTCTCTACATTTTTGCACTGATTTTCCAGGGTATTCTGCCTGTGCCATTTCACTGCATTTAGCTTCGCTTTCATTCCCTTTTCATTCAGTTTCTGTTTCTGTTTCAGTTGCATTTGCAGTGTGTGTGTGTGGCAGGGCTTCCTACTGCTGCTCCTCCACAACCAAAAGTCGAGCAGCAGCAGGCAGGCAGCAGGCAGCAGGCGGTGCAGTGCGGAAAAAACCATCTGCCATTTGCTGCAGGAAATGTATCTACATATGTAACGTGCAATATTCAAGATTCTTCTTGTTCATAGTGCTGGCAGTTCCAGTGGCAGTTCCCGTAGTGCCAACTAACAGCACCAGAACTCGTACCACTCGTACGAGACTCGTTTGAGTACTTTGGCTGCAGTTGTTTGTGCTCAGGCCACCGATACTGCGATACCCCTATACACATACCCATGGCCACCGCCCCCTCCTATCACCACACCTCCCCCACCCACCATGCGTTGTAGTTTTCCGTGTAGTTTTCTTTCTTGCCTCGTTTTTTGTGTGTACTTTTTTTATTTGTTGTTTTGGTTGGCATTTTAGCTTTTGTAACTTGTTCCATTTGTTCAGCACTTTGCGTAGTTTTTCCCCCATTGCTTTTCCCTTCTTTTTTCATCTTTCCTGGGTTTTTCTTTTCTTTTCTTTACTTTACTTTTCTTTATTCTTTTTCTTTTTTTTTATTTTCTTCTGCTTTGTTTTTTTTTTATTTTCTTCTGCCTTGTTTTTTTCTTCATTTTTTATGCCTTGTTTTTTATGTTCATTTGTTGCTATTTTTGCTGGTTATTTTTTTGTTTTTTTTTTTTTGGTTGTTTTCCAGCACTGACTTCCGATTTCTCTCCCTCTTTTCCTTAACTCTCACCCTTCTCAGTGTCTCCCAGCATTCTCATCATCATCAGCGCCTGTGGAGTGTGATATGTGTGGTGCTTCGATAGTTTTCTGCGCTTTCCGCGTTCTCTCCTCCCATTCCGTTCTGCCACATTTACTGACTTTATTTGCTTGCATATTTTTCATACTTTACTTCTTTTCATACTCCCCCACCATCGTTCCTATCACCCTCCCACTCATCCACTCTGTCTCTTTCTTTGGTTAGTTCCTTAAATCGCGACCGCACTGCACTCCTTCGCAGTGGCTCTTCTCTTCTGCTTTCTCTTTTGTGCCTGTCAATTGCCTTGCACTTCTACATATATACTAACTTAGTCAGCGGGTATTATCCATTGCTTTATTGGTTTATCTGGGGGCTTACTTTTGCAGGAGTAGAGCCGCAGTTGCAGTTGCCAGTGGCCTTTCCACATAAAGATAATAATGATTTATGACCTTTACCCCCTATAGGGGAATACTCCAAGGCTGCGCATGAGAAAATATAAGAGTGGTTTTCTTTTCTACATTCTACATTTAAAGTAGTGCAAATTCTTGTGGTATGTAAAGGAAATATTCTCTTTTCCTTTTTTATATTTATTTCATATTTCTAATAAATATTTTCATGCATCCAGGAACCGTGTCTCTTGGGGTTTATCTTCTTTGGGCAGTCATTTTCATGCCCTTCTTTGTATTTCTTCCACCTAAATGAATGCCAGAGCTACACAGATCTGTATACAATTTATCTTGGAATATTTCCCAGCTTGAAACTTAATATGAGACACTTTATGGAGCAGATTATATCGGATATAAAACCCTAAAGCCTGAGCTGACTATTCTGCAAATTTCTATAGTTTTTTTCCGCTACCTTTCGGCACCAAAATGCTCCAATCACATCCCCTCCAAAGAGTATTCCAACTGCCACTTGCATCTCTCATCTTTTCTGCCTCTCTCTCTCTCTCTGGCTGCATATTTTTGTGGCCCCCAGCAAGATGTGTTGCGTGTCCTAAAAATGGTTTACAACTCCAAAATGTTATGCTTTTCAGCAACAGCAGCAGCCACTGCTCTCCCATATTTTTTTCACTCCACATTGCAACTGTTTTGGAGACCTAATAAATTTACATGTAGACATTGATATGTCTGTAAATATATTGCACGCTTTTCCCCGCTGTCGCTTTTCGCCCCTTCAGGGCTGCAGGGCTTGTAAAACTAAAATATAATTTGATAATTTCCGGTACAGAGAATTTCCCCTACGGTATTTACCATAAATTAGTTTAATAGAAAGGTGAAAAATGTTCCAAAATAATTTTTAAAAATAAATAAAAATAAAAACAAACCCCCAACTTTTAATTAGCCAACAAATGGTTTGGGGGCAACTAAGCAAAACGGACAGGAAAGACGGCCGCAAATTTTCATCTGAAATGTAATTAAAACGTATTTCATGGGAAAATTCCTTGCGGGAAAACAAACCCCAAAAAGCCAGCCATATTTTTGGTCAAGTTCTACGAATTTCATTTACACGAAAAATCCGCAAAATAAAATCGACAACAAACAAAAAAAGGGACAAGCCGAAAGGCAGTTTTGGGCCAAAATGTACATCCAATTGATGGAATCAACTTTCGTAGGGGGAAGTTCATGGATTTTCGTGGAGTTTTGTTGGGCTGTTTTCCTGCCCCCACAAACCATCGACTGACTGCAACATTTGTTTGGGGTCAGTAGAGTGGAGTTTTCCACTGCATAGTTTTCAATTGAAAACGGAAATCTCTGATTTAGTCTGCTGTGTGTGTGTGTTTTTTTTTTATATTCCTACTGCAGCAGCAAAGTTTTGCCTGTCGCTTGCAATCCTTTAGATGTGTGCTTGTGGCTTAGAAAGGTTTAACAGGAGGTTTGCCATGGCGGGGATTTTAACATGGGGCATAAAGGTTGCCAGATATGAGAGCTGCTACGGATCAGAGTGAAGTGCACAAATTTGTAGAGAGGATGCCTCGTGCTGAAACGATATTTCTAGTGGATAATATCAGATGAAACTCAGGGAACTCAGGGACTGCTTTATAGGGCTCTTTTGTTAAGCGAATTCTGCAATATTTTAGGGTATTTTTAAAAGGTTAAAATTTAAATTTTAATAAGTTTTGTTTTTATGGATTTTAAATTATTATTATTATAATTATTATTATTATTATATTATTATTATTATTATATTATTATTATTATTTTATTATTATTATTTTTGTATTATTATTATTTTTATATTATTATTATTATTTATATTATAATTATTATTATATTATTATTATTTTTATATTATTATTATTATTATATTATTAATATTATTATATTATTCTTTTTCTGGAAGAATTTTTTTAAATGTTAAATTTTATATTGCATAAATTTAAATACAACTTTTTTTCTTTTTGTTATTCCAATATCTCTCCAATATGCTCCAATTTGTTTGTTATATTTTTTTTTTCATATTTCATATTCCCCGCTAGTTTTCTGCTTCTCATTTTGTTTGATATCTCAAATTTTATTATCACTTTCTGCCAGCTCTGCAAAAAGAAAAGAAATGTCCCATGTCCCTTCGGGAGAATTTCGCTGCTTTGGCGTTTCCCTCTCGACTTCCCTCTCTTTTTCTTTCTATTGAAATCATTCTCTATGTCGCTACAAGCCGAAATCAACTTTGGCGCTGACCGAAAATGCAATAATGAACATATCTGAGTGGCAGTCATCTGTGTGGGGCACACGACAACGAGACAACGACAACGACAACCAAATGACGCCACATTCCACAATCCATTGCAAAGCGAAAAGCGATTCATGCATCCCAAAAAGAGGGGGCACGGGGAGGGGGCACGGGGCAGAGACGAAATGAGTTGTGCATAATGTTAGTCGTTGTCCCTTTGAATGAATGTCCTGTGAATGATGTGCGGCAGGGATGTACGAGGAGCGCTGGTTCCCGATGAATGACGCAGGGGCTGCACTTTGCAGGAGGATGTTGCCACTGAACGATGTATGGGCGGGTCTATTATGAGTGATGGCTGGTGCTTTGTGTTTGCTTTGAATGTTTTCTAGATGCTCTTCTGCAATATGGGTAGAGTAGCTACCACTGATGATAATGTAAGCCCTAAAGGGTACGTGGAAATAAGCCAAGGAATGCAGTCTCAAAAGTGATGTAGAGAGCATCAAATGATGTTGGTTTCCCCAAACTGATGTAGGGCATGAAATGATGCTTAAATTTTCCCTGAATGATGCAATAAATGTTGTGCCCCGACATGATATAAAATTACTGCTGGTTCTCTCAGCTTAAATGTTTTCAGGAGGGCACAGGACAGTGTTCCCCCCTCTGTATGATATAGGGGCTGGGCTGGCTGGCTTATGTGATATTATTTCCACCCCCTAAATCTCGCACAAAGTCCGTGACGCATTCCCGCCCCAAATACTTATTTGTGCCTGCTTCCACTTTTAGGGCAGTGCCAACACAATTTGCAAGCTGATCATTTTGACAAACTGCTCCCCCACACACGCACACAGGCACACAAACACACACACACACACACACACCCACACACAATTCATTAGTCAGTCAGTTGGAGAAATATTTCGGAATCCTCTGCAGCTGCAGTGGCTGTAAAAATGCCAAGCTCCCCCCCACCTTTTTGGGTGCAAAAGAGTCAAAATTTGGCAATCTGCAAATTTTTGTAAATACAAAAATTTTGTGCAATGTGCGGCTTGTGCAAATTTGCACACATTGCGCAAATTGCATTGCATTCAACAGCTCAGAGAAAGGAGAGAAAAGAGGTAGAGGGTGAGCAGGAGAGGGAGCTAGCACCAGTCACGGCAAGAGAGGGAGAGCTGGTGAGCAGACAGAGGCCATAGCTCGGTTGAAGAGCAGACTCTGCTCTCCCCCGCAGCTGCTGCAGCTGCTCCCCTGAACCTGCCGCTGCTGCTCCCCAGCAAAAGTCAAACAAATGTGCAAAATTAGCATTTTGACATTTCAATTTTGAATATTATTGACATGTTTACGCGTGTGTGTTCCAGTACGTCTGTGTGTGTGTTCCAGTACGTCTGTGTGTGTGTGTGTGTGTGTGTGTGTGCCAGAGCAGCTGTGGGGGTTACTGCGGGTTGCTGGGTTGCTGCTGGTTTGCTGGTTTGCTGCTGCTGCTGCTGCTGCGTTGCCTGTTGTCCTTTCCATTGATTCGCAAAATTTACTTTAATTAGCAGCAGATACAATAATGATCATCAGCCCTGCCATATATATCCATGATGTGTGTGTGGGGGGGCGTGGCATGTCAGTGTTTGGTTTTATTAAAACAAAGCCCAAATCATTGTTCGGCTGTCTGTCCAGCCCGACTGCCCTGCCCTGCCCTGCCCTCGACTGCCCTGCAGCAACCCATACACCACGTCAGCGTTGGTCCGACAACCGACAAGCGACAAGCGACGCGTGCTGTTTGCACTGTTGACATCATCCACACACACACACACAGAAACAGACAGACACACAAACCACCCACAACACATTCCCATCCACATCATCATCAGCAGCAGCAGCAACAACAACAATAGAACGAGAGATATTGGTAGATGGGGGATCGGGAGGGGTAGGGGGAAACCATCATGACTAACAATCCAAAAGTTTGTTTTCGGTCGTTTCGCATATCATCGAACAGAAGCCATAGCCACCGCCCTCTCCCACTCTCTCCCTCACGCTCTCAGAAGCCTCCGTGAATGGGTTACGGTTTATGGAAATTGAAATGCTTTCAATGCATGTCTCACCCGCTCTCTCACTCACCCACTCTCTCTCCCACACTCTCTTTCACTCACTCTCCCACTCACCCTCTCTCGCACTCTTTGAAGGGTTTATGCTATTTGTTCAGTTGCTGTCATCGTTGGCAGCAGGGATATATCCATATATATCTTTTGTTCGCAAATAAAATCTCTCTCTCTCTCTCATTCTCTCTCTATCGTGGGTTTATTTATGAATGTATTTAACTATTGCTGATCAGTATTCGCTATCGAATTATGTAGCATCTGCAGATCCTTAAACATTTTCTCACTTTCTGTATCTCATATATTTTCCAGAGATCAAAAATTATTTCTTATTTCATAATTTGTATTATAAAAATTACAAGACTTACATATAATATATATATATATATATATATATATATAATATATATATATATATATAAAATATATATATAATATATAAATATATATATAATATATAAATATATATATAAATAAATATATATTATAAAAAAAAAAATCAGAAATACAGACTCTGATATTTTCAATCTTTTTGTACTTAATAAAATAACTTTGTGCCTCGATAAGAAAAGTTTCAAAGGATTTTAAGTTACAATTTTCTACGTAGAAATCTACGTCTTCGTCTTCATATTCCAATTGCATTTTGCAATAATATTTTGAAGCTTTGCAACTCTATTTAGCGCTTTCCAACACCATTTGAAATATTTATTCATTTATTTACTCATTTTAAAAACCAAAAAAAAAGTGCTTCCTGCAGCGCACACATCTATGTAAATTTCCAAACTATTTTTATGCCAAATGGAAATTCGTATTCCCAAAAAATATTGCTCCAGCAAGCAGCTAAAAGCAGCAGCAATTTGTTCCCATGAAATGGAAGAGTTCCCAGAAAGATATATTAAGGCTGCTTCCTTGGCCGTTCTTCTACATAAATATCTTCCCATATATTCCATATATTCCATATTGAAGCGCTTTTCCACTCCAAAGTAGAAAGTTCCACATTTCCTTCCCTCTAATAATACAAAACTTTTGCTATTCTTCTCTCGTCTCCTGTTAAGAATTCCGTTTTGCTCCTCCGGAAAGGAAAGGAAACCTTCTTTCTTTGTGAGGAATGTCCCTCCACACTGTTTCGCTCTCGCTGTCTCTGCAAATCTTTTATTTCAATCGCCTCAAAATGCTTAACAAAGAAAACATTTTCAGGGCTTTTTCTGTTTTTGGTTTCTGGTTTTCTCCCCACATACCAGAAGTAGCAACCGCATTCATGGAACATTACCCAACTCAAAAACCCAATCCACAGGCAGTAACCCTTAGCCCTCAGCCCCCTAGCCCCTAGCCCCTAGCCCTTAACCCGTAACCCGTAACCCTTGGTCCTATCTCATTCCAAAACCTAAACCGATTTCGCATATAGCAGAGGAAACAGAGAACAGGCACCCAAAAAGTGACCTCAACACGCAAGGGCCTAGGCCTATCCTTTCCGACGCACAGAAAAGAAAGGAAAAAAAAAGGCAAGATGGTAATGAAGCATCTCGAAACGGAGGCGTTTAGGGTTTCCTTATTCGTACTGCTTACAATTTTCCAAAGGGGTTCGGGGCATCCACAGATACCGCACAGATACTTTACTTCCTTTTCCGGCAGAAGAGGGAGAGGCCCACAGCTGAAGCTGCTTCCCTTTGCGGTGGAGCTGTAGGCAGAGTCCCCGGCCCAGGCCCAGGCCAATGCACGATTTTTTTTCTTGCCTGCTTTGTTTCTACAAGTTCGAGTGGCAGGGAAAGGAAGCTGCCAGCCCATCCCATTCCGTTACGTTTCGACATAATGTGGCCAAATGTGTAGCCAAACAATAAATGAAAATTGTGTGCAATTGTCGTGTGTGTCTTTTTCCTTCCCTCGCACTTTTTTTCCTCTCAACTTTTGGGCATGCTTCAGTGTCGCTCCTCCCTCTGCCCCTGTCCCTGTCCCAGTGGCTGTCTCTTTTTGTATTGCTCTTTTCCGCTCTGCTCTGCTCCTCTTTTCTCTTTCTGTATTGTTATTTTTGTGGCAGCAGCAACTTCCATTTCGTGCTGCCTGCGTGTCTCGCAATGCGCTCGTTATCCTTTTTATTTGAAGTTTGCTTAATGCCAAGTAAATAGTAGACCCCTCCCCCCACCCCACACACATGTCCCTTGCTTGCCTCATTGTTTCATCTTTTTGTTGTTGTTGTTGTTGTCCCAGGCCAGATGGTTATCCACTCCTGGGGGGCTTTCATTTTTCCAGCCTTTCCTGTCAATGTCCTGCCATTTCATGGCTTGTTGCAGACGAACCTCAACCTTTGCGGGGTGGGGGTGCCTGCTGCTGCTGCTGCTGCTCTTCGACATTAAGTTGCTTGTTACCTATGACCCCAGCCCAGCACAGCCCACCCCCCGGGTACACCACATGGATGGACACCACCGCAGACTAGTGGCTGCCCCTTCCCGTCTCTTTTTCCCGCTGTTATCTGGCGCATTATCATCATCATCTTCAATTTAATGCGTCGACGATGCCACTCGACAAGCTCCCACTCTCTCCCGCTATCTCTCTCTCGCTCCCTCTCTCTGCCTGTCCTTCCTTTTTGTTTTTGCGCCACTTCCTGCCAAAGGACATGTTTGCGTTTATTTTTCTCTGGCCTCTAAGAGTACCTCGGCGTACTACTGGCAGCCAGTACTGGCGGCACTGCTGCTCCTAGACTCCTCCCTCCTACACTCCTTGCTCCTGCACTCCCCTCCACACCTCTGCTCCTGCACTCCCCTCCCCACCCCTGCTCAGCTCTGTGTCTCTCTCTCTCCTTGGGGTAATGCCACTTTATATGCCGCAGTGGCTGCCTTTAGAGGCTTTTGTATTTACGCCATGTTAAGCCTCGACTCGAATCCTTCGAATGCCACACAGCCACATCCGAGTGGCAGCCTCTCACCCTCCCCTCACTCCCACCCCACCCTCTCTCTATCGTTGCATGTGTATTGGCATTTGCTTGGTTGATTTTCATGTTGTCCCGCCTATTTGCCTGTGACAATCTGCCAAACTTCTTCCGCCCAGTCCCCAGTCCGAGTTCTCTTCTTGCTGCCGCTCCCAACCATTCTTTTTGGGTGGTGTTAAGGCCCAAACATAGAGCAAGGTCGTTTCCCGTTTCCATATGCCCGAGCAGCATTTACATTTAACATTTCCATTTCCATTTTGCGTGGACGTGCCCGGGGTTTCGCTTCGCATCGGCATCCTCTCCTCATCGGCAACGGCAACGGGGCGGGCATCGCTTTGGTTTGGGTTTGGGTTTTGGTTTCCTTTTTGCGTTCTGTTCTGGGCTTTTTTATGCATGATCTCATCGCTGAATGGCAGTTCATGTGACAGCCAGGCCTAAAGACTACACTCCAACTCCACTCCAGTCTGCTCCTCCTCCTCAGACTCCACTTTGTTTCCATAGCTTTTTATGTCTGCCCTCCGAGTGCTGCTCCTCTGCTGCTCCTCTGCCTCTCCTTTGGGGGCGCACAGACAAAAGTTAATTGCCTGACATTAAACTATGGAAAATAATGATGGACCCTTGGGGTAGCCGTACAGCTGAAGAGCTGCAGAGCTGCTCCACAGCTGCACTTGAGCGTGCAGATCCAGGAGCATGGATAGCACAGGGCTGCTCTGGCTCTGGCTCTGGGCTGGGCTGCTCTGGCTCTGGGCTGCTTGTGCTCTTAATTATGATATTTTTTTTTTTATTTATAAATACTAATTACGCCCAACTCTCAACTAACTTTAAGCGCTTTTGCCGAGTTCTGTAAAAAAAAAGGGCTGTGCAAAAAAAGCAACGTTTAAAACTCTTGGGAAAACATTTTATTTCCCCCCCTCAAGTGTCGATGGGGGGAAACGCTAATCGCAGTTTGCTGACAGGCGTTTAGGATCGATCATAATATCGATAGATAATTATCACACAGGGATATATATATTATATATGTATGTATTATGTATTTATGTATTATAAATTTATGTATTAAAATATATATATTAAATAAATAAATAAATAAAATAAATGAATAAAATATATAAATAAAATATATAAATATTTATGTATTATATATTTATGTATTTATGTATTATATATTTATTTATTATATATTTATGTATTATAAATTTATGTATTAAATAAATTAAATAAATTAAATAAATATTATAATATTATTTATATATTTATGTATTATGTATTTATGGTTTATATATTTAATATGTATTATATATTATATATAAAAAATAAAATAAATAAATATTATATATTATTTATGTTTTATATATTTATGTATTATATATTTATGTTTTATTTATTTATGCATTCTATATTTCTGTATTATTTCCATAGCTGCCAAGCTTCGTTTTTGGCTACTTTGTTTGGGTTGCAAGCGAATTCCCAATGGACATTTTCATTGCTTTTGGTTCCACCTTTTGTTCCACCTTTTTGTTCCACCTTTTGGCTCCACCTTTTCCCTATCCTCGCTGATTGACAAGATCTCATCTCAAGCTCTTGCTGCTACTGCTAATAGGCTACTCTCCTACTCTCTGGCATGACTTTTGCTGTGCTCAGAATTTTTCACTTTTGTGTACAGATTTTTGTGTTGAGCAAACGCCAAGCTAAGCCGGCAACAAAACTTAAGCGGTTTTTGTGCGCTGTGCTCCCAGGAAAGATTTGACAGCAGCGGAAACAACACCACCCAACCAACACACCCCCCCGCAAAAGGAGACACCCCCGTTCCGGCCGTTGTCAGCTTAGAATCAAAAACAAAAGCCAAACAGCCTTAACCCCGAAACTCACAGCGGCCTTGCCTTACCTATGGCAACCATCTCACCTCCACTCCTCCTTTTTGGCGGCGCCCTTCGTTATATTCCGCCATAAAGCAGCTGTCTGTTGCTTGCCTACTTTTGGCCAGGTATATGGATCCAGGACTCCTGCTCGTACCCCACCCACCACCGCTGCTTCCACATCATTCCGCTTCCTTGCAGCGACAGATCCAGATCCGATTGGCCTCATCAGGAACCAAAAAAAAGAATACAGCACCAGCAGTCAGAACCCTTCGGGGCGTTCGCTCCAAAAAGGCAATACATTAGCCAGGCTCCCCCAGTTCCAGGCTCCCAGTTCCAGATTAAACTTGACTTTTCATTTGCCCATGCTGCTGGCTGTCCGCCTGTCCGCCTCAAGGGTTGTGGCTGCTGGATGGCAGGCAGCGAACACATTTTTGGAAAATATTGCCCATCGTTGATTTTTCGTTGCTTTTTCGTTGGTTTTCATTTTGTCATTTTGCGGTTATTAGCGCGACAATTTTGCCAGCGTTGCTCCTGCGGGCTTTTCCCGGCTGCGATTTATTGCCCGGACATTTGGCCGATGAGTTATTACCGCAAGATTAGGCCAAGCAGGAACAAGCGTGGCTCATTTGTGTCTCTCTCTCTGCCTCTCTGCCTGATTAATTTCTAGGTGTCAATGGGGCAATGAGAAGAGCAACGAAAAGCAGCGAAAAGAGCAAAGAAAAGTGAATTTTTATTGCTTGACGTAAATCAAAGTGTGAGAGAGGTGGTGGGGTGGGGGGGGTGGGGTGGGATGGGGTGGTAAAAAAGGATAAAACAGATTGCAGCTGCTGACGCGCTGCTCTGATCCTTGTGTTGATTTCAATTAAATTGTTTTGTGATTTAATTTCACTCTTCAAATGTTTCCTGTTCTCCAGTTAACAACAAAAAAAAATACCCAGGGAGACACAGACAAGGTTTTTGGTCCCCACTGGCAACAGGATTCTGCCCCTGTGCTCCGTCTGCCCCTCTGTCTCTGGGCCCGCAGCACAGCAACCGCAAAAAGTGCCTGGCAGGCAGGCAGGCGGGCAAAAAGGAGCAGGACATCATTTCCCTGTTTGATCTACTCCTCAGGGTACCCCGGACGGGTACGGCTTCAGGGTCTTTCGCTCTGCTTGCTTAAAAACGCATTACGGACCGGAGTCCTCCAGTGAAGCGTAGAGCACCCAGAGAACCGGAGGTAACTGAGACTGCAGACGAGACTTTGAGCTTTGAGGCTGGGGCTGGACTGGTACTGGGCACTGGGCACTGGGACTGTTAGGATTGCTGACCGCAAGTGGAAAATCCTTAGCCCACAATCAGCAGTTCACATATCCTGCCACAAGCTGTTCGTTCGGTGTCGTCTCTGGATTTTATTTTATTTGTTCTGCTCCTTCAGTTCGTTTTTTTTTCTTTCTTGAAAATTTATTGCAAACCTTTTGAATTTTTCTGCATTTATAAATCCAATTTTTTGACTACTAAATAAAACATTTTTTGCATTTAAAAAATCTCAACAAAAATAGAAATTTTGCGGTTTGTCGAATGCTTTTTTTTTTTTTTTTTTTGGCTCGTAATTAAAAACATTTGATTAAACATTTTGACTAAAACATATTACAGACGACACAAAACAAATAAAACAGATGCCACAGACAACTGCCCCACGTGCGAGTAATATATTTAATGTGGGGGAGTGGGAGGTGAGTAGGAGTAGCAGGTGTAGGAGTGGGGAGTGTAGGAGTGGCAGGTGTAGGAGTGGCAGGTGTAGGAGTAGGCGGTGAGGAGTAGGAGTGGAAGTGCCTGGTGGCTGTGGCTTCTGGCCCTGAGGCTCAACTAATTAAACCACAAGCGACGACCTATATATAGGCCACACACACTCATCTATTTATCTACATATATCTACATATATCTACATACATATCTACATATATGTACATTTATTCTACTCTTTATTTTTCGCTCTATTTTATTGGAATTTACTCGTTTTTGTACACCTTCCTGCCGCAGCCGCTGCCATTGCCACTGCCACTGCCGCTGCCACTGCCGCTGCCGCTGCCTCTGCTGCTGCCTCTGCATGGGCTGCTAATTAACGTTCGGGTCAGTCGTTCATTTCCCCACTTGTTTATGATGTTTTTAGGTCTGTTAGCTGGGCATTACTCATACGACATGTGTAACACACCGAACAGAGTTGGCGGCGGCGAAGCGTTGGCTGTTGGCTTTAATGAATTTTTACGTGTGTCGAGTGGCCGTGTGCCGTGCGGTTGATAAATGAATAGTATGCTGTTCAAATATATATTCAGAATTGCAGTTCATTCGGCTAACCAGTGAAGTGGAGTGGAGGGAGGTGGAGTGGAGTGGAGGGAGGTGGAGTGGATTGGAGTGGAGTGGAGTGGAGGTGGGTGGAGTGGAGTGAGGTGTGCGGAGTGGTTCAGCAAATTATTCAGTTTTAGGCTTGAATGAAGCCCACGCTCGAATATTTTTATGGCTAACAGCAGCTTTTCGATGATTTTACAACTTGATTTGCTTTTTGTTTTTGCGCAGTTTTTACTCTATGCATCGCTTTGGTTTTTTTAGGCGTGTTCGAGATTTGATTGCGTTCAAAATTGGCTCTAAATTTCAGTTTATTCGAGCTCAAAAGTTCAGCGATAAAAATTAGAATAGAACAAAATGTAACGAATGAAAATGAGAGAGCTGCAGCTCTGGCAGTTGCTACTTCTTTCAATATACATTTGTTTTTCTGCGTTAATATATTTCTCATAATTATTTGGAGTTGTATAGAGCGCCCCCAATTGTGCTTTAAATTTACTCAAAAATATATAATCCATAATTGCTGCAAGTTTTCCCCCCACCACAGAAATATTCTCGCAATTATCATGGCATTTGGCTAAGATAGTCCAGAGTATTGATTCGCCCTTAACCTTTGAGCTGTTTAATGTTTCTTTTTGTGCTCAATTTAATTCGTGATTTTTTGCATCATTTTAGACTTTTGCAGAGAAAACCAGCATAATCTTTAGAAATCTTTGCATTCCGTAAGAAAGGAACCGCAATGCCCGTCTCTATGCTGACACACCCTGTCAGGCGAAATATAATAATTATCTGGTGTTTTCTCTCTTCCGAAAATCAGCTCTAAATACTATCATGAATATAATTAAATTATAATTATATATAAATTAAATTATATTTAATTAATTAATTATTAAATTATAATTTATTAATTAACTATTAAATTATAATTTATTAATTAACTATTTAATATAATTTGAATATCTGCTGCATTGCCCTTTTCCCACTTCCTAGAATCAAATATCCTTCGAATATATATTTCTAATTTAGTTTAAAATTTTCATGCTATAACTTTAAATCTCCCAGTCCCCGTCCCAGTCGTCTTTCGCCTACTCTTCGCATGCAAAATGCAATTAGCGTGGGTTCTGGTTCTGGTTCAGGGCAAAACCCACTCTCAAGTATCTGCCCGTGCCACTGCCCCTGCCCCTGCCACTGGCCACACACACAGCTATAACTGCACTGCAGCCGCATGTGTGTGTGTGTTTTTGAATTAATTACACATTTGATAGCCAAAGAGCAACTGCAGCCATGGCTGCATATATAGGCAGGGTATGGAGCGTGGGGCTATAGCTATAAGTGTGGAGGGGGGCTATAGATATAGCTGTGGAGGGGGGCTACAGATATAGCTGTGGAGGTGTGCAAAAGTTGAGCTTGTGGATTGAGGCTGGGGTGGGGGTGGGACTGCGGGCTCTTGGGCCTCAATTCGAGTCGATTGCCTCCACAGCAGACGAACAGACGGCAGGCCAGTGGTAGTGGCAATATTTCACTTTATTTGCCTTTTGATTAGCCCTAATAGCCCAACGTTAACAGGTCACACGGCCACTGCCCACTGCCCAATGCACACTGCCCACTGCCTTTGCCACTTGTTGCAACAACAACTACAACACAGCAACTAGTTACAGCTACAGCTACAGAGAGCAGTGTGGCAGTGTGGCAGGGCGGCACATAAATTTCTATTCTAATTACTTGGAGCTTCGGTTCAGCAGCAGCAGCAGCAGCAGGTCGGTCAGAGGCATTTGTAATTTATGTGTGCTGGGGGAAGGGGGCTTTGTGGGGCTTTTTAAAAAAGATATATGCGATTATACAAAATGATTGTTGTTGCATCTAAATGTGGCCCAGCCAGCATGCCACACAGCCACCAATGCCACACTGCCACACAGCCACATTTAAACGAAATGTGTCAGCGCATTTAGAAGGGATATACAACAGGGTTAAGTGTTGTCCCATTGTACGTTTTGTGTTGAATAAATGAATGTCCATGTGCCAGTCTGCCCCCTGCACTGCCCTGCCCTGCTTCATTATGCAAATAGTTGCTGGCTGCTCCGCTGGCTGCTGCTGCTGACTGCTGCTGACTGCTGCTGGCTGCTGACTGCTGCTGCTGCTGCTGCACTGGTAATTGCTGTGCAACATGCTAATTAAACGATCCCCCCACCAATGTGATCCCCAAACGAAGGAGACGCAGCCAGAAGGTCAACTCGAAGGCAGCCCCAGACAGACATCCGCACGGGTCACTGCTCACTGCTCACTGGTCACACTCCCATGAGAGAGTCTCTCCCTCCCCCCTGCCGGTGGGGAGGGCCAAAACAGGGCACTAATTTATGTGAATATTTTTATTGGAGCGAGTGCAGGAAATTATTAATGCTGCTCAAGTGGATTCTGTTAGTAATTAATGAATGGCGTGGGATTAGCATGGACAAGCCACAGCCAGGGCTGGTGCTTCAATTAAGGGCAGGGCAGGGCAGGCAGGCAGCACACCCACCAGCAGCCTTTGGGTGTGGCTTTCTGTCACAGCAGACTTAAAGAAAGGGAAGGAAATTTCCTACTGCCCCAAAGCCTTGATTCCCACTCGCAGGTACTTTTATTTCATCAGCTGCCTCATCCATTTGCTCATCTGATTATGCCAAAAGATACAGCCAGCCCTTTCAAACGTTAAATAATAAGAAATCTTCTACTCACAGTTAACATTCAGCGTAGCCGTGGACTCCAGTCGCTTGCCCTCGTTCATGGCGCGATTCCTCACGACACACTTGTACTTGGCGCCATCGTCCTCGCGCCGTGGGGTGACCGTCAGTGTGGAATTGGTGGGCTGATCCTTGGTGCCGCCGCGCAGCACAGTGGCGGGCAGGGGAGAGTTGGAGCCCTCGCGATACCAACTGGGAAAAGGAAATTAAACAAATATTAGTTACCAAATTTTTTTTTTAGTTTAGTTTTTGTATATTTTAAAAATTATTAAAGATATAAAATAATTGTGGAAATGATTATTAAAAATTACAAAAATTAAGTCTCGTTTATATAGGTTAATATGGATTAAATTTAGTACAAAAAAATCATTGGTATTAATTTTATTATTATTATTATATTTTATTTTATATTTTATTTTTATATAGTTTTATATTTTTTTATATCGTTTTATTATTTTTATATTTTATTTTTTCTATATTTTATTATTGTTTTATATTATTTTATTTTTATTTTTTATATTTTTATTTTTTATTTTTCTATATTTTATTTTCTATATTTTATTATTTTTATATTTTATTAATATTAAAAATTTCTCAGTGATAAAGAAAAATTAACTCACGTGATGGTGGGATCGGGGGAGCCGCCAATACTGCTGCATGTCAGCTCCATGGGCTTGTCCTCGGTGGCCACGGCAATGTTGCCGGGCGAGATCACAGGCGGATGGGGTGGCGTAAGCACCGTGAGATTGTGGAACTCCTGATGGACATCCGCTCCGGTGCCCTTGGCCTTGATGCGGCACTCGAAGCGTCCATTGTCGCGATTGTATGAGACATTCTTGATCTGCAGATCGTAGATGCCGCGCTCCGGTTGAAAGTCGAGTCTGAAATGATGCAAAAAGATCCAATTGAGTACAAAACAAAAACATTAAACAGTTCAAAGGTTAATGGAGAATCAATCTGCAGTGTGGGACACACCCCTCGCACGCTGTCAGAAATCCATTTATTTTTATTTGAAAAGTTCCCTGGAGTCGTGTCTGTTCTTCCTTTGGGTAACCAATCACTAATTGTGCTAATATTGAGTTTCCCCCACACTGTGTCCTGCCTGGAGGCTCCTCTCCGACGACGTCAACGATGGTGTGGCATCCACTTCCTGCTGCTGCTGCTGCTGCCCGCAGGTGGCCAAACTTTAAACGTTCGCCCGAATATAAATAAATACAAAATGCTAATATTTGACGAGCACAGAGAAACGGGAGAGCACACACAGCACACAGAGGCAGGAGGCAGCAGGCAGGAGACAGGAGCTCTCGTGGGGCCTCTGTGTAACAACATAAATAAAATCAACGTTCGAATAAATAAATGCTTGCAACAATTTTCGTAGACAACTTTCCAATAAGATGACGCCCTCAGACGCAGGCGTCAGCCAAGTGAAAGGTAAATAGAAACAATCAAAAAATATAAGAAATGTAGGAAGAAATATTTCAAGAGCCGAAGCTGTAGATGCACTAAAATATATGATTTGTTTTTGATAATATTTCAGTAAGCGAACATTTACCCGACTCAGTTTATTTTTTAATAATTCGTATAAAGTCTAAATTAATAATGGAATTTTTTTAAATATCTTTCTGTATTTAATATACCATTTTATTTGTTTTCCAACAACTCCATTCAATGCTTATGCCCTGCTCTAAGCGAGTGTAGAAATTTTCACAAAAATAAACTCAGATTTGACACCCGAGGAGTCTGTGTGTTATTTTGCTTATTGTTATTTGCTGGACTATTAGGAGAGTTCTCCTGAGGAGTTCTTTTCCAGGTAATTGCTTTGCAACACCAGTCAGCCTACACCCCCACCCGCCCTGCAACGCTCCACACTCTACATGGCCAAGCCAAATTAATTGCAAAAATGTTTTAATTGGAAAATCGAACATTTCTTTGGGCAAAAGAAATTGTATGCAGAGATCGAGCGAGCGGAGTGGCACAAAGAGTTGATTTGATTCGTTAGTTTTGTGCTTTGAATGTTTGTTTAAATCAATAAATAAATAAACTTTGGGAAGCAAACAAGCAACCAAATGGTGAGACATTTATCGAAGTATTTGCCGTGGAAATATACAAAATATACAATGTGAAATATGAAAGATGTCATGGATATATTCTCTTCTCAATTGAATTTATTTACTCGTCATTTTTGTGCGTGTTCGTGTGCGTGTGTGTGTGACAATTTTTGATTTAATGGCTTAAGCGATGAAGAGAAGACAACATTTGGTTGCAAGAAACTCTGAAGTTATTGAAAGAGAATTTATGGAAATTTATTTTATGTATTTAAATGCAATTTTTGTGCATTTCATGGCATAAATTTAGGTTTAAAATTTAAACTATAAACTTTGAAGTTTAAAATATAAAAAAATTGTTATATGTAGGTGATAAATATTTATCAATTGTGACCAGATAAATATTTATGAATTTTGCAAACTTCTTAATCAAAATTTTCCATTAATTCCATCAAAAAACGGAAATGTTAAAATGTTAAATCGGAAATGTCAGCGATTGTTTGGGCATACATTTCCTGCTGCTTCTGTTGCAACAACTTTTATCCAACTTGTAACTTCCTAACATTCCCTCAAGAAACAAGACTTTTTTTTGTTCTTCTCAAACCATTTCACTATCTGCCACTTTCTGCCACTTTCTGCCACTTTCCATCACATCCCACGCACATCTTTAAGCCAAATCACGTCTTTAGCTCCATATTCAATATCTCCAGAAATTGCTCGTCTTTCATCTATCATCAACGAGGAAGAATGTCAGTCAGTGGCATGAGGCTGCAGGCTGTGGATGAGGCGGAGAACTGGCACTAGGAGCTGAAGCTGGGCTGGGGCTGGGGCTGGGGGCTGCTGGCTGTGGGCTGGTGACTGGTAGCTGCTGGCTGGGTGGGCTGCTGGCTGGGACTGCTGGCTGCTGGCTGGGACTGGGTGGTGGGCAGCTGAAGCCTGTGGCCTGCTGTGGCGCAAGTTTGTCAATTTTCTGCTGTTGGCTTCTGGCCGAGACAGTCATTTCTCTTCGTCTGCGTCCTCGTTTCGTCCTGGTGCTGCTCCTGCTTTTGGTTTCGGTTTTGGTTCTGTTTCAGTTCAGTTCCTTGCTTCATTTTGTCAATGTCTTAATATTTCAAGGCCACTTTTGGTGCTCGCAGTTCCATTTTTTTTTTTTTTGCTATTTTTTTGTGTTTTTTTCTTCTTTTTTTTTGTGTTTTTTCTTCTTTTTTTTTTTTTTTTGCTTGTTGTTGGCTGCTTGCGATTTTTTACAATTTCTCAATAGAATGATGCTGATGATTATTTTGTCGTCGTCTCGTCAGCATCGTTGTCCTGGACAACTACTGAAAATTGATGCTCGCCCGAATGCGCTTCGCTGGCTCTCCACCGGCTCGTCCCGCCGCCCTCCTCTCGTCGCTGGTCAGTCAGCAGTTTATTAGATTGGCCAACAAGATGGGATATTCCATTCCATCCTCCTGGTGCTGCCCCACCCCACCACCCTGCCAGCTCCTACACAGTTTTCACAAGTTCATTTGTCAAGCCTGACTGACTGACTGACTGACTGACTGACGGACTGCGGCCCGAAATTGCTTCTCATCTGGAGCGCGCTCTGCTCTTCATTTCAGGCTGAGACGACTTCAGTTCCAGTTCCCTGGCCCCTCCCTGCTTCGTCTTGTGCATTTATTTGTACGGTCTAGACAATTTTTATGATTCTAATTGGACCGACCGCTCAAGGCGTTAATAGAGGAGCTAAACAGGAGGAGGAGCTGCAGAGGAGGGACAATATGGGAGCTGCAGGAGAGGGACAAAGCGAGAGCTTCGGCTGGGGAAAAACAGGAGCTGCTGCGGTCAACTGCTGCTACTGTTCTCCTCCTGTTTTCCCTGTGCTAATTGCCGTGAAAAAAAAGAACAACAGCAACAATACGCAGCAGCGAACAAAATTTAATTTGCCAAAAGCAGCAAACCGCAGCAGAAGCAGCAGCAGCAGCAGCAGAAGCAGCAGCAGCAGCAGCAGTCGAGGCAGCAGCACCAACTGCTGGACTTTTGCTCTTGAAAAAACTCTCTCTCTCTCGAAATAAAATGCAGACAATTCACAAAAAAGAAAAGAACAAAAAGAAAACACTAGGAAAAAGGGAGAGGTAGAGGATGGAAGTAAAGAAGAGAGCGACAGACAGAGCGCAAAAGCCAGGGCAGCAAATTGACTGAAGTCTCCACAGACAGCCCCTCTCCTGCAACCCTCCTTGACCATCTTCATTCACTGTTCTCATTCTCTTCGCTACTCGGCGATTCTTCTCTGGGTTGTCCTTGTCTAGTTGAATTTTTTTGTATTATTATTTCGATACCCTCTAACAGAGGGGGCATGATGAACCTTAGCAGCGCTTTGAAATTGGTGCAAATAAAATAATTAAATAAATAAATAAAACACATAATTATTTAAAATAAATAATTAAATAAAATAAATAATTAAATAAAATAAATAATTAAATAAAATAAATAATTAAATAAAATAAATAATTAAATAAAATAAATAATTAAAAAAAAAATAATTTAATAAAATAAAATAAATAAATAATTAAATCAAATAAAAAAAATTTGAAAAAAGTTAAAATAAAAATCTTCATCGATCGACATATTTCTGATCATCTTTATGGGAAACAAAGTATCATGAAAGCTTGGCAGAAATTGTTGCAATTAATTTCGGTACAGATTTTTAATTTTTATTACAGTCTGGAAATCTGATCAGTAAATTCCGATAAATATTTCATACACATCTACCGCTAAGGGTATCCTCCTAACGCTGCGCACACTCAAAAACTAGTCCTGCCTTTCATGTTATATTTGCTGTTCTGCCGCTTCCCCCTTTGGATCCCTTTTTGGGGCCACGTCTCTGGCGACTTGCTCATTTGCAGCTGGGGCCCACAGAGAGCGAGACAGAGGAGCGCAAGCCAAAGGCAGGGGGCAGAGAGCGGAGGGGAGGAGCATCGGTGCAGCAGCATCCACTGGCAGGACACGTGCCTCTGCTCCACCCCTCTGGCTACAACAAAAAGTGCAAATTATAAAAACTGCTGGCAAAGCGCAGTCATCGTCCGCGCTCTGGGGACACAGCCCACCACCCCGTCCCTCTTTACAGCCAACCGTCGATGGCGAAAAAGCGCTTTAAATTATAAAACAAAATTGTAAGAGAAAATCAGCCAAGAAGAAGCGCACAGGACACCGCAGCAGGCGGGTCGCGCGCGTCCTTGAGAGATAACCAAAAAAAATATATAAAAAAAATATATAAAAAAATATATACGACTCCAGGGAGGATAAGAGAAAGTCCCCCGAAAGCTGCCTCAAGGGACAATGCGGAGGGGGAGGCTGCGTGCCCCCCGGCCCTGCCATGTTGTTGCAATTTTCAAGTTTATCCAAAGGAGGTCCCGTCCCGTGCCAGCACTGTGCTGTCTCCCCTCCTGGCTATTTCTGTGCAATTTGTGATTCGTTGTTGTCCTCAATTCGCGATTTTCTTTGCGAAAAAAAAAGAGAAAATTTTAGTTGTGTTTTTTTTTTTTGGTCAGAGGTGGAGACAGGGACAGGACCTTAAACGGCCGCCAATTATTTCGGATAAGAAGAAACAGAAACACAAGGAGATGCCTTGGGGCTAAAAGAAACATTGCTTTGGGTATCAGAATAAGCATATTAATGGGCAGACAAAGGAGAAGCAGAGAGAGCAGAAAGGAGAAGCAGAGAGAGCAGAAAGGAGAAGCAGAGAGCGCAGAAACGAAAAGTAGCGAGAGGAATATGGATATTAAATAATGGATAAATATAGCAGCGACCTTTTGAGCAAAAGTTTTAATCAAATGAACGAATCATTCGATGGTTTGAGGAGCAGTCCCCATGAATATCTGAAGGGTAGGAAATTTATATGCGAGATTGAAGATGGAAATGCGCCCAAGGGCAAGGAAATATGTCTCTGAGGGGAATGTTGATCAAAGAACGGCACAACAAAGGAATCGGCGGTATAACCCTCTATATCTATATCTATATATTTTCTTTGCTTATAAATTTGGTTGGTCAGACCATCAAAAGTCAGAGCAGAGTTCTAGAGAGTTCAATTGAATTACCCCCAGAATTTCTGTAGCTTCAAATTCAACAACATTTTTTACTGTAACTAAAAAAAATACAATTTTAAGAAATCTTCAGCATTTCTTAAGAAATATTTAAGAAAATTCGTGAGTCTCCGCCTTCTATCTCTCATCGTATTTCTCCATCAAACTCTCCACAGATTTCTTCTCTTCCTTTCAACGCAAAGTCATCTGCATCGCTGCTTTCGATTTCTCTACAACTTCTCCTGCTCCCTCATTGGATTTCTCTGCGACTTCTCCTGCCCCCTCATTGGTTTTCTCTTCCATTTCTCCTCCTGCAACAAATTCTCTTTATTTTATCAGATTTCTGGCACTCCTTAATGGCTGTTTATTGGTATAACATTTAGCCAAATGATCTAAACACGATTTTCAGCAGCCCCTTAAGTATGCAATCGAATATTTGTCCCCACCCGGCACCCTCTGGCACTGAAGTGAAATTCCGCACTCGAGTAGCAAGACAGCCAGAAAGAGACACTCAAGCGAGGTAGTGGGAAACACAGAAAGAGAGGGAGAGAGAGAGAGAGAAGCTCGACAGTTGCCGTTGCGTTGACTTCTCGCTCATTGTTTCTCAATCTCTACATACAGCAGCAGCACACACATTCCATTCCCCTGATGTCTCGTTAAATTAAATGTTCCAACGAAATATTAGCCACGAGAATTGTTGTGTGTCTGCCTCTGCCTCTGCCCCTCTCTCTCTCGCTCTCTCGTACTATTTTTTGGTCTCTCTTTCCCACTCCTTGCTGTCTCTGTATTTGTGACTCCTGTCCCTGTCTTTTGGCCCACTTTCGACCCTCTCTGTCGCGACATTTTGGCCCAAAAAAGAACGCACAAAAATTTTGTAATTTCTCGTTTTTGGTTTGGTTTTTTTTCACCCTCTTTTTTTCTCATTTTTGGCCAACAAATTTGCAGTAATTTCACTTTTGCTATAACACAGATGGGACGCAGGATATATAGAGAAGAGACAGAGGCAGAGAGAAGGAGAAGGAGAGAAGGTTCCAGGGAGGAAGATGTAGAGCAGTAGGGAACCCCTGCCTTGGAGGGTATCCATGGGAGAGCTGGGAGCTGGTCTTAGAGGAAAGTAGGGACCCCACAGATAGAGATAATTTCGCAGAGTCTTAGAAAAAGAGCGAGAGAGCGAGCGAGTAGGGGAAGGGCACCTTCTAGTGTCCTTCTCCTTGAGCCTGCTGCTCTGCTGCTTGTTTCGTATTGTTTTTCCTTTCGTTGTGTGTTTGTGTTTGGCTTTCGGCAAAAATGCTGCAGTAAAAAAATATATATAAATATTTTACACTTTCAGGCGGTTCCAGCCGCAAAAGCTGCGATTTCTGTGGCTCCTTCTGCTGAAGGAGCTCCCTCTAAGAACTGCTCTGTGGCGCCTCAGCTGGTTGCTGCTCGAATACCTCCTCCAGCTACCCTCCTCTGGCTACCCTCCTCATCCTTGCCTTATTTTTTGCATTTGTTGTTTGTGGATTTGCTTTTATTTCACAGCCCCCAAAAAGTCCACCTACCAATGGCACAAATATCGCATATAGAGGCTATAGAAGACAGGGAGAGAGGGTGAGGAGCTCCTGGCTTGTGGCCAGCAAAGGATGAAGTAGGCAGGGGGCAGTCGAAAACCAAAAACCAAATGAAACGAAACGAAACGGATGGCAGCAAACGGGCGACGGGCGACGGGTGACGCGCGACGCTGCCGCTGCATTTTGTGGCCGCCGCGCAGCGTACAGCGAGTGTGTGGCACTTAAAATTTATGCGTTGCCACATAAAGAAACCCGTGCAGCAGCGGCAGCAGCAACAAACAGTGGCAGGCAATGGCCGAGCAGGCATTAAAAAGCTGAGCCTCAGCGGGCAAACGGCCCAACGGGCGAGCGACAGGAAACGGAAGTCGAAGGCACCAAGCAAATAAAAATACAATTGAAAACATTTGTGGGGCGTCGACGACGACGACGACGACGGGTAGGTAATGAAAATGAAACATAAACACGGCCAACACCAATAGGCAGCAGAGAAGGCCATATGTGAGCCAGGAGCCAGCGACTGACTGTGTGTGCACATACTGATGGGGCAGAGTGTGTGCATGAGCTTTATACTTATAGCGGGGGGGCGAGAGAGAGTGTGAATGTGCTGTGGTGTGGTGTGTGTGTGTGTGTGCTGCCTCATAATTGTCTGAACATGCAACACGCGGCGTTGACATTAAGGATTAAAGGGACACCCAAGCGCTGCTCGCCATACGCAGAGATGGCAGCGTGAGGCGGGCGTGAGGCAGGCGTGAGGCAGGCATGAGACGGGATGAGGCAGGCGTGAGGCGTGATTAAAGCACGAAATGCAGGGAACAATGGGAACAGGCAAAAATTTAAATTGTAATTGCAGGAAAATTGGCCTTAAACAAGGAAAACTCTAATAAAATTAATGAAATAATTCTAAAATCAAATCAAAAAAATCAAATTTAAAAAAAAATTAAAAACAAAAAAAAATGGAATCAAATAAAAAAAAAAATTAAAAACAAAAATAAATGGAACCAAATTTAAAAATTTTTAAATTTTTACTCTCTCTTCCTCGGTACCCTAAATCTATAACTGCATTCGTTTCACACTGCCCTTCACTCATATTGAAATCACTCTTTTTCCTGTGCCTTCGTGTCACGCTTTTGGCCGTCGCTCCTCTCTGCAGAAATCACCGTTTTAATATTCGTTCAAGTTTGCTGGACGTTTGCTGCTTTGGCGTCCTGTGGCTGCTTTGGCTGCTTTGGCATTTTGTTTAAATTGCCAAGAACTTGATTTTAATTAAGTTGGCCGTTCAGTCAGTCGTAGCCATGCATAAATCGCATTATAGGAAAGGTGAGAGAGAGACAGAGAGAGAGCCAGAGAGAGAGGTGCAAAGGGAGTGTGAAACATTTAATTAACTTAGCAAATGGCTCTGTGGCAACTCTGGTCTCTGTCTGCGGCTGCGGCGAGGATAAACTGTACCCTGGCACCACACCCTGGCACCCTGGGAGAGAGCTCTCTAACTGTTAATGTCCGCATGGGCTGTCGTCGTTACTGTTTATGGCACGTGGCAAGCCCCATAAAAGGCAGCCACTTTATGGCTAGACTTTTGCCACACACACACACACACACACACACATGCCTCTAGGCTTATTTTCATCATTTGTTAAACTTATCTACGGGGCATTTTACGCACCTATAGCCGGAACTCAATTGCACTTCACCGATGGCCACATTATCAAATTGTGCCGGATTCGCTGTCCAGCGTGTCCAAAAGAAGGAGAAATCATTCGATTCGTATTTGTCCGTGAAGCGGCACTTGAGCGTCAGATCCGCATTCTCACGTGTGTCGATGGACTCGTCGGCAAGGATCGTCGTGGAGCTCAACGCTAACAGAACTGCAAGAGAGAGAAAGAAGGGAGAATTTGGGATTAATATAATAGATTTTAGGGAGATATTTGGGTATCAATAATCATACAAAAAGCTGTGAGTTTTACACTTTAGAATATTTAAGCACTTTTGAAGGCATTTTTTTAGGGGGAAAAATTATACAAAAATTACAAAACTTTAACAGATTTTCTCATAGCTCAAATCCATGATATTTACAAATAATTTCATTGAATAGATGTATTTAATTTAAGTTAAACTTTTACTTTTCTTGATAGGAAATAATACAAATAAAAAATAATAATAATACAAATAATAATAATACAAATAATAATAATACAAATAATAATAATACAAATAATAATAATACAAATAATAATAATACAAATAATAATAAACAAAAATAATAATACAAATAATAATAATACAAATAATACAATAATAATCCCAACATTAAGTCTAATAATTTTTCATAATTTCCTAAACATTTCTCGCTTAAGTTTCTCTGCATTAAAAAATCTCGTATTCATGCTAAAATACATTCAAAATATTCCCTACATTTCCCTACATATTGCTCATAATTTTTGTATGTGTATTTTCTACACATTTCCCTCAAGTTTATTCTGCCCTCGAATGACACCTTTTTGATTTCTCATCACCTAATTTAAAATTCCCCAAAATATGCTTGACCAAAAACGCTAAAAGCATAACTTTTTATACATATAAAATATATATAATGCTGTAATTCCAAAAACCATCCAACAAATCATAACTTTTGAGTTCATCAAACGCTGCACCAAAGAAAAAACCCCTCGACACCCATCCAAAAGGAATCACCCACACAAAACTCAACCGACGGACATAAGAACCTTTTCAATTTCCATGAAATTTTCATCAGCTGTTGCTCTTTTTTTTTTTTTTTTTGATTCATTGTTTTTGCTGCTTCAAAGAAAAACAAAAGAAAAATCGGTTTAAAAGTAAGCGAAAAAAACAAAAAAAAAACAAAAAAAAAAAAAAGACAAAAAATGTTTGTGTTTAATTCTTAATAAAGCATTATATGTGGCGCCTTCAAGGCGAGTTCAATGCCTCAAGGCAAGCGCTGGAAAAGGCGCAGGGAAAACAATTTCGAGTAACTTTTTCATATGCTTAAGGAAAGGCAAGTGTAACTGTCCTTCAGTTCATTTCAAACATCCACACACACACACACACACACACACACTCAAAACCCTAAAGGACAAACGACAAAGTTTTTTATCCAAGTTCCATGGCCTACCTTTGGGCGCAGAGGCAGTCAGGCAGGCAGTCGGGCAGCACCTTTGCGTACCGCGATACAGGGACAGGGACAGGCCTGGCACTGGCACTGGCACACACTCGCAGGACCCTTCTCTTAACGCATTACTCTTACTTTGGTGCGTAAATTTCAAGTAGAATTTATAGCCGCTTTATATTTGGCATCAAATATGCATGAGTCGCCGTTTAAGCCACTCCAAAAGAGAAAAAAATAAAATAAAGAGGGAGCCCAAAAAGTGTTTCGAGAGACCATAAATTGCTGGACTAGGGGGGGAGTTCTGCCGTGTGCCTCTGTCTCTGTCTGGCTTCTTTATAGATTGTTCTCTCAATTGATAGACAGAGGAGAGGCAGAGGCCGAGAAGGAGACACAGACTTTCTCTGTGCATTTTGCATTAGCTTCAATAATCGTTAAAATCCCAAAAAGTTGCAACAGCCATGAAAATCTCATGAAAATCGCATGAAAATCACATTAAAATTAATTTGGCAGTCGTCTGAGAAGGCTCCCCTCTGTCGGTGGGTTCGCCCACGAAATCCTAGGCCTTCGTAGCACACGTCAGTAGGTGGCAACTCTGGCAGAGCGCATCAGTTTTCATTTCTCGAGTCTCCTTCTGCTCTCTCTTTTTTTTTTTTTTTTTGGTTTTTCGCGTGGAATTTATGTCAAAAGTTTGTTTCGTTTTCGGGCTCTGTGCCCATTTCCCTTTCCCGTATCTTGCTCTCTCCGTCTGGCATTAAAGTTACTTTTCGTGGAAGCTTTTTGGCCGAGAGCAGAGGTTGTCAACGCATTTCTTTTGCTCATTTCACTTGACTGCTTACTGAGGCGGCAGAAAAGACGAAGGGGGGGAAGGGGAGCAAGAGTTAGGGCTGTCCATTTTCGCAGGATGCGTTTCTAATTAAAAACTTTAGATAGAGAGACGTGGACAGAGCGAGGGCAGAGAGGGAGAGAGAGAGCTAGAGAGAGGTCGACACTTGGTTGCACTTAGGCAAATTGCCAGATGTTGCACCCAAGGACCAACTGTCTGTCTGTCTGTCTGTCTGCTGTGTTCCACTGACTTATCCTTCATGAATATTTTGTGCAAATATTTAGCAAATGCAAATACATTCAAGCACATCAATTTCCAGTACATTAAAAGACATTTTAATGTCAGAATATCAGTGTTCATTTCTTAGACATTTCCCATCATTTTCATAATTTTACAGCCTACAAATATCAAATATCTTGTGCTTGAAAGACTTTTTAATATGAAATGTCTTTGGTTATTGGCACTTAAGGCATTTAAACGTGCATTTTCATTGATCTGTGTAGGCCTTTACCAGGGGCAGAAGATTCTGAATTCTCTCATAGATTTCGGCATTTTAATGTCAAATTGCATTGCATATTTGCATTTCCAAGCACAGGATTTAACCATCAGTCATTTCTGCTGCATACAAATATTAAATTAAGACATTTTATTGCCAATTTTCAATGATTAGTGATTTAAAGTTTAAACAGTTTTTAACACAAAAAAAATAATTAATTTCCTATAGATCATTGCATTGGTTTGGTTTCTTGGTTTCTCTGCTCTGTTCCACATAAAAATATCCATTTCTTTTAAGCTAAACAGTTTTAGGGGCAACATTTTGAGGGGTTCCTCTGCTCTGCTATTTTGCGCATAGGACTATCCATTTATTATAAATTTTGACATTTAAAATGCTCAACTTTAGTCGGTGATCTGTGCCCTTTTCCTGATAATTAAATCCATTAAATTTGCACTGCCATTGCACTTTCGATTTCTTATTAATTGAAACGTTTAAGTGGGGAAATGTCATTGGTTCTTAACATTCTTTTGCTCCTACACTTTCCCTGATTTTCTGGCGTCTTTTTTCAGCTGCTGCTCCGTCTCCAATTTCCCTGCTGCTCTGCCGCCTCCATTTCTCTCTGCTGCTCTGCCTCTGCATTTCTCTCTGCCGCCTCCATTTCTCTCTGCCTCTCCATTTCTCTCTGCTACGCCGTCTCCTCTTTTTGGCGACTCTGACATTAAGAATTCACGAATTGTTAAGTGCAATTAATGAGGCGAAAAGGCAGCAGTAGCAACAGAAGCATCAGCAGTAGCAGTGGCAACAGCAACAGCAGTGGCAACAGCAGCAACTTGCAACTAATTAAATTATAATTAAAGAAAGAGGAATATACTATCGCAAGGAAACGAAAAGGAAACGCGAAAGAAAAATTGTAGCTAAAAGAATAATTTCTTATAATTGCTAGAAATTAAAAATAATATGGCAGACAGGACACACAGGAACTTTGAGAAATGGAGATGGATGAAGAGGGGTGCAGGCAGCATCAACCCCATAGAAAAAAAGGCTTGCAGAAAAATTCAATTTCCGCTTTGAGCGAGGGTCAAAAGTACACAAATTCTCTGTTAAGTGAAAGCTAATGGAGATGGGCGTGCTAGGGTCAAGTTTTTCTCTTACTGTTTGTGCATTTAATGTACACGAATTTCCATATTAACTTGCGAGTTTTGTGCAAAGAAAAGACTTGGGGTTGGGGTGCGCAAACAGTAAACAGGAGAAGGAAGTTTCGATCAGCAAAAAGGCAGTGAGGGGAAAATGGCTGCCCCTCTTAGCTGGTAGATAAAATTAATTGATCTATAAAAATCTATGAATGGGTTTCGGTTCCGGTTTTTAATATTAAGTATTCGCTTTATTTCACTTTTGTTTGGAAAGGTCGTAATCGGGCGAAGTTTGGCATCTCTTTTTGGCGGAAAACATAGGAAAAAATATATATTTAATTTTCTGGCAAAGTAAAGAAGAAAGTAAATATATTTTTTATATAGAAGGAAACTCAATCGATGCTCTGAAACTTTTTTGGCATTACAAAATTCTCATAAATACTTGCGAATGATTTCAGCACTAATGGGCAGGCGGCAGGCTCTGCCTAATAAATAATTTATTAGTTCTGAAATCATTCGCAGCTATTTATATTTATACTTTATATAAATTTAAGGATTTATATTTATATAAATTTAAGTATTTATTAACTTTATATAAATTTAAGTATTTATATTTATACTTATTATACTACTTATAAATTTATTAGAATTTGGTAGTGCCTGAAAAATTGCAAAGAAATTTATTATAAATCAAATGAAATGCAGTTTAAGTGCAATCCGATTTCTATTGCAAATCTCTGCTTAAATTGCCGATTTCTATGCAAAATTCTCTGGTCAATATTTAAGCTTGATTCGCAGACGCTTCAAAACAATTGAAAATTCCATTTTGAAATTTGCAAAAACTTTCTGCATACATTTCTAGAACATTTGGTCAACGGCCTCTGGCTGTCTGCTGTCTGTCGTCTGTTGCTGTCTGTTGTCTGTTGCTGTTCCTGTTGCCATCTCTCTCTCTCTGTGTCTTTGTCTCCAATGCGCTGTCGCTGCCTCTGCTTCTTCTGCTTATCTTCTGCTGTGTGTGGGTCTATGGCATTGTTGTCTTTTGGCCAAGAAATTCTCAGCACACACACACACGGACAGACATTCATTTGCTTTGCATTCTGGCCATAGTTTTAGACGTGGGCTCGGGGTGGGGGTAAAAGTCTTCGGCAACACCTTGCAGCACAGGGATGGGAGGGAGGCATGGGAGCGCAGTCCATACGCAATTATGACGTGAGAATTATATTAAAATGGAAACAATGACAAGACAAAGGGAAGCCAGAGTCAGCCAGCCAGCCAGGGGGCAACCAGGGGCGGATGGCTGCGGGTGGGAATTTGGTTTTGTGGCTCTGCCTTTGGAGGGGTGGTGGGGGGAAACATGAGAACCCTGCGAGCACCCACACGAGCGGAGCAGCGGCAAGTGGCAAGACCCGAGGGAATGTGGCAGTCAGTAGCTGCAGCAGACTCCCTGCTGTCTTTTGGCCGAGTGAATTTGCTCTTGTTAATTGCATGCTCTGCATATCACTTATAAATGCACTCACACACACATGCCACATGCCCCATGTCTCTACACAGAGAGAAAACTTCACACTTTGGCACACAGACAGAGGGACAGGACAGAGGGACAGACACACACCTTGACTCCTTCACATGTCATGGGGGGCCAGCAGGCAACACTTTGGCTGCTGCAAATGAGCGTGACAGAGAGAGAGAGGAAACCATAGACAAAGGCACAGAGGGAGAAGGAGAGGGAAAGACAGCTGTCAGGGGGGGTGGTGGGCTGTGGGAGACTTTGGAGAAAAGTTTGCCATAATTGGATTTTGCTGAGTTAATTACCAGCATTGAATTTTGGGCCATAAAATGTAAGAAATACGCCAGCCCCACCTTCCCCTGCCCAGCGCCTACAACTGAATGTCCTTCCTACTCCTCCTGCCCCCCCTACCATCTATGCCTCACTCTTTCTGCTGCAATTACTGTCTCTCTGCATCTCTCCTCCACTCACTCACTCACCCCTGTACTGCTTCTGGTCCGGGGGGCTCAGCTCATGTGATTACAGTGCAAGTTGTTGGGCATAGATTTTTGATTTTAATTGGAAACAAAGTTTCGCAGAGAACATTTGCTGGATAATTACAGGGGATATTGCACATGCACACTGTGCATGATAAGGAGTCTCCGAATTGCAGCAGTATTGGCGATATATCTCTGCATTTATCGTTTATAAATATTTAGAGAATATTTCACAAAAATATACATTAAAAAAAATTACTTCATAAAAAATCATTAGAAAAAAAAATCGTTTAAGATCTACCCATAAGTATTGCTGATCAAAGGATTATGCTAGATCGATAGCTAATGCAATTTTCAAGCAGCAAAATCTTTGCTTTATATTATATTTTATATTTTTTATATATTTTTTATATATTTTTTTATATATTTTTTTTATATTTTTATATATTTTTTTATATATTATTTATAATTTTTTTATTATTTATATTTTTATATATTTTTTATTTATTTTATATATTTTTTATTTATTATTTATTATATTATATTTATTTATATTATATTTATATATTATTTTTATTTTTATATTTTTCTATGCATCGAATTCCATTTTCTTAACTAAGTAAAAACTCGTGTCCAAGTTTCAACTCATTTATTTTAATTTACATTTAAAAAAAAGAAAACTTTTCCATTAATTAAAACCAAATCAAAGGCACAACATGATTTAGTTTGCAGAAATACCTAAAACAAAGTGAAAATAATTTGTATTTTTGCTATTAATTTGCCGCACTGCATGAGGTTATATTTTGCTTTGCCCTTACTGAGAATTCTCTGCAAAAGAGAGAGCATCCCGCAGGTTGCCAAGGTGACCAGCGACAGAAAGATGCAAAGTTATGCATAATGTGGACAAAATACAGAGCAGGCAGGGAGAGAGAGGGGGGGAGAGAGAAGGATGCCAAAGGATGAAGGACGGACCGACCGAGCGAACAGCAGGAGCAGCTTAGGAATTATGTCTTATTATTTTGCCTGCAGACAGCAGGAGCATCGCATCGCATCGCATCGGAGCGCATCAGGAGACCCTGAGTCCCAAGTCCTAGGACTGCTCCGGCAGCAAGAACAATGGCAAATCAGAGAGCCTGGACTCAGCACTAAGGACTAAGGACCCAGAAACCAGTGCTGCTGCTGTTGTTGTCCCTGGCACTGCACCAAAGTCGCAATCTCAACGCCTTCTCGCACTCGCACTCGCCCCCTACCCTAAGCCCTTCGCCGTACTCTCTCTCTCTCTCCCTCTGTGTGTCTTTCCCTTTAATGTCTTTATGTATAAGCCAAATGCTGTGCTGGGTCCTAGGGAATCCTTAGCCTTGGTCCCTTTGCCAACTTTTGCTTGGGCTGCAGCAGCAATCCTTTCCTTTTGGCCAAAAGCAAAGGGTCGATAAAAACTGCAGTCTCTCTCTCTCACTCTCCCCTGCCCCATAAAATGCAACATAATTTTCTTATGAGTCACACAGATAGTAGCTCCAGAATAAGAACCGAATGAAAAACGAAATCCAAATGGAAGCGTTACGTTTGCAGGCAAAGAACTGAAACAAAAGGAACAGTTTGCTGGAGGGAAAAAGGCTTTGGAATACCCTGTAAGATGTATTTTTGGAAAATGGAGGTATTTTATGATTTTTCGTAGAGTTGAATGTTTTTTTATGTTTTATTTATGTATCTTGGAAAATAAAAATAATAAATATAAAAAATAGTACATATAAAAATAATAAATATAAAAATAATAAATATAAAAATAATAAATATAAAAATAATAAATAAAAATAATAAATAAAAATAAAAATAATACATATAAAAATAATACATATAAAAATAATAAATATAAAAATAATACATATAAAAATAATACATATAAAAATAATACATATAAAAATAATACATATAAAAAAAAAAATAATAATAAATTTGCGAAAAAGTAGTTAAGTTATACATCCTCGAAGTTTAGGGATTTTTTTTTTGTCATACAACTCAAAAATATATCTCTCCAGAGGGTTCAAGAATACCTTTGATGATAAAGAGTATCCCAAAAGGTAAGAAAAATAGGTGCTGCTGTTGCTGCTTTTGGTGCTGCTGCTTCTGCCGCTGTTACAATGAATGTTATCTGTTTTAAATGGCGCTCCCGTTTATCCTAGCCCCTTGGCCCCGCACCGCACCGCACCCTTCGCTGCGCTGCAGCAATCCAAACAAGACTCTGAGCGTCTGAGGCAGCAAAAGTCAACGAAACGGAAGAAGATTGCAATTTAAAGGCGAACGAAGGAAGGCGAAGCAGTAAAGAGGCAACAGCGGTAGCAGGATAGGTGGCAGGGAGCTGCAGAGGGGGGCACTCTCTGCTAGAAGGTAGGGTATGTGTAAGGTGCGGCAAACTGGTTTTTTTCTTTTGGTGTGTGTCTGCAAAAGTCAGATGATGCAGCCAGTAGGTGGGGGGTAAAAGAAATATTGATGGCCAAGTTGTAAGCTTCTGGCCAAAAAAAAAAAAAAAAAGACGATCCCCCAGCAGCAGCAGCAGCAGAAATCAGAAAAGGTTAAAAAAGGAGCGGGCAGAAGGAAGAGGAAGACAGTGGGGTGGCAGGGCAGAGGACGCGGTTGAAACGTGACAACATTTAAGTGGCACATTTAACCCATTCATGTCAATCGGCTGGGGGGTGGTGTGCCCTCCATTTCCAGGGGCTTAAGGCTTATGCTCCCCGTGCTTAAGTGCAAAGCCAAGCAGCTGTTAAAGATATTCCAGAATGTTAAGACGGCAACAGCTACAGCAGCTACATGTTATTTAACATGGTTATTTAACAGCGCTTTAATGTTGACCAGGAAATTGGTCTGTTGCTCAATGTTAACCTGCTGTTAGGGAAATGTTCTGACATTGAGACGCTGTTAGGCGAATGTTAAGTGCATTTCTCAAGACTAGAAATGTTAATTAGGTTCAAAGTGCTGCCATTCCATTAATATTCTAAATTCACTGTTAAGGTTCAGGTTTTTTCTCAATTAACTTTTAGCAATTTCTACATCAAAGATCTCTGAGCTCTGACCTATATAAGTGCTAGCTGTGTTAAAGTTTGTTAAGATTGCAATGAGCAAGCATGCCCCACCCCCCTTTTAAGCTACTTTTAGGTATCTTCTAATGTTGAAATTCTGTTGAAAAACTCTACTAAGGAATATTTCACAGATATTCGCTCACAATACATTAAATACCCATAAAGTACAACTCCATGAAAAGTTTTTACCTAGGAAAGATTATTCCTAATCTAAGTTTTCCACAGATTTCATATTTATTACATTTTCTACCTAAAGAAAATAACACGCATAAATCATGCAACAAAAAAAAATATTAAAAAAAAACACACCAGGAAACATTGCAAAAATAGGAAGAAAAAAACACCCTGTGCTCCAGTGAAGGGTTAAGTCAGAGCACGCAATGGGTTAAGTAAGAGAAAACTCCATCTGCATCTGCATCTGTAGCCGCATGTATCTGGGGTGCTGGCTGCCTGGCTTTGCAGCTGCTGCTTATCCCCCAAGCCTGCTCCAATGGCCTGGCATGACTCCACTCCATCTGCTGCTGCTGCTGCTGCTTACCTGAGAAATAAATGACAAAAAGTGCTGTGGGGGCGGGGGGGCCCATTCTGCTTGTACCGTTATTTCATTACAACTTCTGCATGACAATGCAGAAAAAGACTGGAAGGAGGAGAGAAACACACAAGAAAATGTGCAATGCGTGATCCAAACCAAAAAAAGAAGCAGCAGCAACAGAATGGAGGAGCTGCAGGCGGCAGGCGGCAACCAGAAGCTTCTTTCTGGCTTTTGTGGCACAAAATACAAAAACAAAAAACAAGGCAGAGGATTCCAGAGTCAAAGACGACTTTGGAGTTCTCTCAAAGTTCGCTCGAGAATAAGGCGCTGCGACGCTGCGGCTCTGAGACGCTGCGGCTCTGCGACTCTGAGACGCTGCGACTTTGAGACTCTGAGACTCTCTCTCTCACTCTGTCTCTCTGCTGAAAACTTTTGCCAGCGCCATTTATGCGTTTTTATGCAGCGGCAGAAATTGCTTTTGGCCAACGCAAAAAACAACAACAGCAGCAGCAGCAGCAACAGCAGCAGCAGCAGCAGCAGCAGCAGCAAAAAAAAAAGTGGTAGTGGAATAACCAGTTTTTGGTGCAGCACACACACATGCCACAGCCACTGGCACTGCCACACCCCCCGTCCGCTGCTAACCCCCCTGCTCTGATATGTGGTTAAAACATGGCTTAAGAAACTTTTGATACCAGCCCGAAAAAAAACAACAACAACGGCAAAAAGATACAGTGAGAAAAAAACCAAACAACAGATAAGTTGCAAGTTGGGAAAGTTGGCTCGGCTTGGCTTGCCTCTTGCAGCGAGAGAGAAATGTTTGCTTTGCTCTCTGGCTGCGGGGGCGCGGATCGGTGGCTCTGTTCTTGTTTACAACTAAAAGCAGAGGTCGACCTTCCACCCTGCCCCCTCAACCACTCAGGCTCAGAGCCCCAGCCAGCACCAGCCCCAGCCACCCTCTGCCTCCTGCTTCCATGCTCCCTTTTTGGCATACTTTTTCGCCTAAGAAAAACTCAAATGAAAATGCAATTTCCCAGCCAAAAAAGCAAAACAAACACTTGTTGATTGGTGCTGCGGTTGGGCCAAAGTGGCCGAAAGGAAAAGTGCTTGAGGGGGTGGCTATGCACCCCCACACACACTCACAACTGGTGTTGAAATATTAATAAATAAGCTGGCAACTTTTGCCCACTTCTGCCCTGCCCACCCACTCTCTTTGCTTTATTTGCCGCGCTCTTCGAGTTCTCTTTTTGGCTCTTGAGCAGCCGCAGCAACGACTGGTTTGGGGGTTTGTTCTTGCCACAGCAGCAACAACAACAACGAAAAAGAGTTGCACATGCATTCCATCTTTGCGCCGAAAAATCAAAAGCAGGCCAAGTGGCTTCCCAAAAGTTTGGCACTCACCAAAAAATGCAGCAGCAGCACAGCAGCAGCAGCAGCAGCAGCAGCGAAGGAGTCTCTCTCGCAAAGAGAGTGCAAGAATTTTCCCTTTTTCCTTGTTGACTTTTTCAACGAAAAGGCACTTCCCCTCTCCTTTCCTGCTGCTGTGTATCACTTTATCAACACTGCGAAAATTCAATTTCCCATACGGCAGGCAAGCAGGCCCCCTGCCCCCTGCGGCACAGCGGCACTTATCATATTCCGCGGCAAAACTTTTTCGGGGCTTCGCAAGCGAGCAAGCAAAAAAACTTTATTAAAAATGCATTCGAAAATGAACTGGAAAATTGGGTGACAGCTAAAAACAGAGCAGGGAGGGGAGGGGAGGGAGAGGGCAGGAGAAGGGAAGGAAGGAAGGGAAGGTTTTCCCCTGGCTACGAGCAGGGGGGTTTTCCTTTCCTTTCCGGTGAAAATCGAGGTTGGCAGATGACATGCCATAAAAGTTGCCGCTGGCTTTGGTGACCATTTTATCACTTGGCAGACGCACTGTGCCCCACACACCCCCACACCCACCCCACTCCCTGCTTGCTGCCACATTTTCAAGTAGGAAAATATCCCCAAGGCAATCTGCAAGATACTTTTCGTATCTGGCCCCATTGCGGTTGCAGTAATGACCAAAGCACGTTTTGTTTTCCTTCTCCCAGCAGCGGCACGAGGGAAAAGGCAACGCAAGGAAAAAGAGATATATCTGTGGCAATATTTGAACATTTACGCTTCATCGATTCCAGCAAAAAGTATCTCTCGGATCGGATACAGTGCGAGCCACAGCCAGCGATAGATACGAGGATGCAGCAGCAGCAGCAGCAGCAGCAGCAAAGGTAGCAAGCAACAGCAAACTTTGCTGGCCAAACAAATAAACCTCCAGAGAAGGCGAACGAAGGAAAAAAGGAAACTTTTGTTGACCCAAGTGCAAGGAAGGAAACGTAGGAAATGGTGGAGTGCGAGGAAGAGGGAGAGAACTGTGCTAAAAGGAAGGAAATGGCAAGGCAAGGAATGGGTCTAGAAGGCTCGCAGCAATGAAAGGCAGCAAAACGATAAAAAGTCAGCAGAAAACAAGAAGAAAAAGAACACCAGAGAGACCCGAGCCCATCGCTTGACCAAAGGCCAAAGCTGTTGACACTCCATGAGAGAGCTACGAGTGGATGGCGATTCGTTGGCTAACCAGCAGGGTATATGCAGGTGAAGGTAAGGTTAGGCCACAGAAACTACAGTGCAGTGGGAAACTGAAAATGCAAAGGGGAATGGCAGGAAATGTACGCTAAAAATGGTAACAATACCAGAAATACTCACGGCAAATGGCGGCGCTGTTTCATGGCATTCTTATTAAATGTATCCATTAACTGGTTTCACTTTGTTTAACGAATTTAAGCTGCTTTAGCTTCTACGACAAAAGTGCACAAATTTACTGCAGGGTTTAAAAAAGTTTAAACTATTTTCAGAGTTTTCTAGAGCATGATTTATGGGCAATTATGGCCTTTCAGTTATGGGCAATTTAAGCAGATTTTTCGTCCTTCAACGACTGCAGTGGAATGTTCCCTTATGCGTTATTCCTTATTAGTGTTTTGGCACCCGCCAATAAACAGTCTACCCTTTAGATGCCCCACTCTAAGCCTGCCACACACCTTCTATTGAACATACCTTGCCTTTAGGTGCATGCATTTGGCACTGCTGGCTTAAGGCGAGGGGCTACAGAAGGTGGTTGCAACGTTTGCAGGCAATAGAATTGCTATTGGAGTTTCAGTGTGGGATTTTGCTGTCTGTCGGAGTTTGCACACCTTGGCAGGCAGTACGGGGAGTTCCTCTGGGGAGCAGCTTTCCTCTCTAGCTCGCTCGCGTAACTAAAGCATTTTCTCATTACCGCTTCAAGTGTCCTGACGACTCCTCTCCAGAATCCGCCACTCAGACTACCGGCACGTGGCCCCTCGTTGTGGGTGGGCGGGGACGACACTTTTCCCAAAAGCTAATTAAAATAATTCCATTTTCTCCACCACTGCCACTCGCACTCCCTCTTTCATTCTTTTGCTCGCTCTCTACCAGTCCGCTGTTCTCCTGCTTTTCCAATTTCCATTTTTGTAAGGAAACATTTGATTGATTTCCCTGTGCTCTGCTGGCTGCACTTGAGAAAGCAATTTGCAATTTTATTTACGAGTAACAAACAAATTCTCATTAGGGGTTTTCCAGGCACTTCTTGCCATTGGGGTTTCTCTCGTTCTCGTTCTCTCTCTCACTCTCTCCTCTCTCTTTCTCTTTGTTGCAACTTTTGCTGCTTGCAACTTGACTTTTTTTAAGGGGTTTGGTTTGATCTTTTCTGATTTTAATTGGTTCCTGGCTCCGTGGATTTTCAACAAAAAAAAAAACTATATTTGTTCCTCTGCAAAATATATTTTTCAACTTGAAAATATTTATTATATTTGTATAGAATTATTATTATTTCTTCATATAATTTTCTGTTTTTTTTTCTAATTTTTTTTTCTAATTTTCTGTTTTTTTCTTCTAATTTTCCATATTTTTACTTTTAATTTTCCTTTATTTTTCTCTTATAAATTTATATTATTTTTTCCTTATAATTTTCCATATTTTTACTTTTAATTTTCCTTTATTTTTCTTTTTATAAATTTTTTTTTTACTTTTTTTTCCTTTATTTTTCTCATAATTTTTATATATTTTTTCTTATAATTTTCCTTTTTATTTTTCTTTTATAAATTTCTTTTATTTTTTTCTTATAATTTTTCATATTTTTACTTTTAATTTTTCCTTTATTTTTTCCCCCTAATTTCACGCATAAAAATACTCATAAATTAAGAAACATTTTTTTGTCATATTTTGTTTACTTTATGTACGAGTCCCCTCCCTTTCCTCTCTCTCTCTCCCCCTCCCTGTGAAAATTTATGCCACAAGATTTTTGATTCAATTAACAAATATCTGCATTATTTGTCATGAATATTTTGGCAGGACATTTTCTTAAAGCAAAAATCAACAGCAGCCAAAACGTGGCGCCTTTTTTTTTTGTCATATGTTGTGATGATTCTCTCTCTGTTTGCCCTTCTGCTTTGCTGCAGCAGTAGGTTGGTTTTCGCTTTCAGTAGAGGCAGAAGGAGAAGGTTTTTCCTGTGTTTTCCCTTTCGTGCACAAAAGAAATTTCGGGTTCAAGGAGGAAACATCAGCGCCATTCTAAAGAAGGCATCTCCTCCTTAGCACACAGACACACACTGGAGGAAACAGGAAAGGAAACGCATGAGAAAAAGCAAAGGAAAAATCACTGGCAATTTGCATAAGATACAATTGAGTGAGTGTCGTTTCTTTATATTTTCTTTACCCGCCCCCGTCTTCGTCTGCTCCTTCGATGGGAGCTTCCTTGGGGTAGCTGCTGGCTGCTGCTGCTTCGTGTAATGAATTATCATATTTCATGTGGAAACAAGTTAAGGAAAAGCTTGCGAGAAGACGCAACAAACAACAACAATCTTTGTATTCAAATTTTGTGCTGCTGCCATCATCAAAGTGGGGGGAGTGAGCAGTTGAGGACTTGCACCCAAGCCACAAGCAAAGAAATGCCGCAAAGTATGCCATAAAAATATTCACACAACAGCAGCAGCAGCAAGCAGCAGCAAGCAGCGCCAAAGAAGGCAAAAAGAGAGCAAAGCTGGCGCGCGCTAAGACACAGTGGGAGAGAGAGAGTGAAGAAGGATGGCAGCCAAGGAATGAATAGCGCTGGAAAGAGTCATCCTTTGAGCAGCAAAGAAAGATGGGGGCTGGGTAGATGTGAAACGAGCTGCCTGGCAAAAAACATAATTCATGCAAATTTATCATAAATAAAAAAATAAATAAAATAAAATAAAAACAAATTGAACGACATTCGAGGCTGTCTGTTGAGCAGCAGAGTAGGGGCTTTATAGAGAGAAGTGGAAGAGCTGAGAAACGGTACAAAAGAAAAGAGTAAGGCACACTCCTCTTTCTCTCTCCCACTTGTCTTAGCTTCTCTATTTTTTTTTTGGCTGTGGACAAGGACTTAGCAGGACTCAAGCCATGGCCATAGCGATAGCGTGAGCGAGAGAGCCTTCTTAACAGCTGTTCTTACGTGGAAACCCTTCCTCACTCAGCTGCAGTCCCCCCTTGCCAGTGCCTTTAGCCCTAGAAATGACACTGGAAATATGTCAGCTGAGTTAAGCTTCGCTCATCCTTTGGCACAGGATGCAAGGAACAATGCTGAGGCTGCGCTGCCACCAGTGGCATCCACTAAAATCCCCAACTACAGGAACGCCCACCCCCCGCCCAACCCTCTATAAATCCCTCTGACTTGTAGGACCGTGTCCACTGCCTCGTTTTGGTTGTTGGGGCATTTTATTCATTTGTTTGGGGCTGCGGTTCTCTCTCTCTCTCTGCGGACCGAGAGCTTAGTGTAAAGTTGTCCCCGCTATTCCCGCTCCCTAGCCCTCTCTCTGCCTCGCCCTCTTTTGTGTGTGTGGCAGCTGTAGCCTCTCTTGACGTGTTTTTTGTGTGGTGCAAAAATTTAATTTTCATCCAACATACCGACACGCCCACATGCCTCTTCCTACTCCTCCTCCTCCACCTCTTGGCATCCCCTTTTGGAGGCCCGCATTTTACTTTTTATTTTTTTATATATAAATTTTTCGCAAGTTGAGTTTTGCCTTGCCACTGGACTTCCACTCCTCCGTGCTGCTGCTGCTACTGCCACTGCCCCCCACTTTATCCCCTCGTTCGGCGCATTACACGCTTGTTACTCATGCAACTTGGTTTTTGGACCTCCAGTCGCCGCCGCCGCCCGCCGCCCACCGCCATTCACCTCCGCTCGGCTCGGACCTGGCCAAAACACAATCGCTGCTGGGAACATGCCGCGTCGCAGCAGTGGGCGTGGCAGGGGCAGGGGAAGTGAAGTGCAGCGACTGACAAAAGAATGGGTGGAGCAGCTGCTGCTGTGCCCCAAAAGGAGATTGACAGAGGGAGATGGAGAGGCGGGAAAGAGAGCGAACGGTGCTGCTGGGGGAACTACCACAGGAGGAGGGTGGAGTGGCTGGCTGTGGCATGAGGGGAGGGTAAGGTAAACCGCAAACAGTTCATTTGACCGCCTTTCGATTGGCAAATTGCATAACAGACAAAAATTCAGTTACGGCGCGGTGAAAAATGAAGGCGGGAAAAATCAAAAAATAAGGATGAAAAATCAAAAAATAAAGATGAAAAATCAAAGAAAAAATTGTAAAATGATAAATAAAAAAGTACCAAAAATGGAGATTGAAATCCACTCCCTCACTCCCTCAGGAAAATGCACGAAAATTAAAGAAGGACTCAAAGATATAGGAGAAATATTCGAATAGTACAAAGGGCTTGTTTTTCGTTTCATTTGGGAGGATTGTTTCCTGTTGCTTATGGGACATTTGCACAGCGGCAGCAGCATCAGCAGCAGCATTCTACCATTTCCTTTCATTCTTCATTATCTATCCAACCAATAAGCCTTTCCCCTGCCCTCCCTTGCCCTTGCCCCTGCCTTCCCTTGCCTTTCCCTTGCCTTCCCATTGCATTTCCAGAACCCTTTTCAATCTTCCATCTCGATCCCAAATCAAATTCCAGCAGCAATCTCTTCCAAGACTCTGCGAAAAAATGTTGGGAAACAAACACGGAAACAGAAACTGAAAGCAAAGGAAACTGAGAACAAAACATAAATGGGGCACATTTCTTTTGGCCCAGCCACTGCACCCTCTACCAGCCCCCACCCTCAAGTTCTTCCTTTAACTGCCCTTCCTCGCAGTTCTCTTTATATTCTCCTGCTCCTGCTCCTGCTCCCCCACTAAGTTCTGCATCTCTTTTCATCTGTTTCCATCTGCACCCTTCTCCCACATCTCTCATCGCCTTTCGCTCGCTTTGGCAATCTCTGAGGCACAAGTTGATTATTTTTTAAAGCCCCACTTTCCCAATCCCTGGCTCTGGTTCTCTCTGGACTCGCGTGGCGTTCTTTTTTTTTTGGCATTTTCCCTTCCAGTTGCTTTGCTTTGGTGGAGTCTCGGCGCTAAGTTGGAGCTAAATTAAAAACTTTTGCATTGCCACGAGAGAGAGAGCGAGAGGATCAGTAAAGAGAAACCAGAAACCAGAGTCAGAGTCAGAGCTGCCCCCAGTACTTGGCTCAGCTGGCAGTGGGAGCAGCAGCAGGCAGTGGGAGCCTTAGGGAAGGGACCCACCTACCTACCCTCCCGTCCCTCGCCCTCCCATTGCTGTTGCATTTTTCACTCAACAAAAAGTTTTGCGCGCTTCGTTTTATTTTTTTTTTTTTTGCTGCTGCTGCTGCTGCTGCTGCTCCTTTCTGTGCTGCTTGTAAAACCAATTCCGAGTAGAAAATGAAAGTAATTTCTTGCATTTAGCATTAAAATATACGCAGAGTACATATAATAAAAGTCAGGGGATGCAGCAGCATGCAACAGGGTGGGGAGGGAGTTGGTGGGCGATGGGGAAAACTTCAACAGTTTCGCTGACAGCAACAGCAGCAGCAACAAAATGTTTGCCATTTAAAATTGCAATGCAATAATACTAAAAATCATCATAAAAATGTGCAGGAAAACTATGCGAGAGAACACAAGGCAGAGGCAGAGGCAGGCAGGCAAGGCAGGCAGGCAGGCAGAAAAGGAGACGTGAAAAAACAAGATGAAAAGTGCAAGAAAAACTGTGCGAAAAAAGAAATGATGGAAAAGCTGTTGGCAGCAACAGCAACAGCAACCAGTGCGTCGTATACGCAATATGCCAGTCAGGGAGGGCGGGCGAAAACTTTGGCCCAGCATCGATCCACACAAGGGCAGGAGGGAGGGAGGCAAAAGCCTCAAGTAATTAATAGCTGGAAAAACATAACTGCAGGGAAAACCTTTGAATAGTGAGCAGAGAGAGAGAGAGAGGGAGGCAGACTCGGAGAGGGAAGGAGCGAGGCAGAGTCTGAGAGGAAAGGACAGGCAGAGTCTGAGAGGGAAGGAGCGAGGCAGAGTCTGAGGGCGAGGCAGGCAGAGAGGCTGAGAAAAGGAGAGAGAGTGAGAGACAAGTTAGCTGAGGTGTTAGAGGCGAAAACTCTTACGTAGGGAAAACTCTGCTGCCTCTTCTGAAAGGAAAAGTGTTTGCCGCACACAACTATGGCTCGGAGATTTTTCCTACTGTTGCTATTTCCAGCAGTGCAGAATTTTTCCTGTAGTTAAAAATTACCAGAGAGTTTTTCGATGCAGTTTTTCAATCTGGCAGAGTTTTGCTCTTGTTTAAGCCAAAAGTTTGAAGCGACTTTGGCGCAACACTTTTAACAAGTTTCGCTGGCCATTGAAGAGTGATTAGAAATGGGATTAAAATTCAGAATTCAATTTAGAATTAGATTTTAAATTCAATTTTAGATTCAATTTTAGATTAGATTTCATTTAATCCCAGATAGATTTTCAAGAGATTTTAATTATTAGGGTATGCCAATTGAAAATATAGACGCGCGCTTCGCTGCTCACTAAATGCATTTCATGTTTGGGTATTTAGATAATTTCTACAAATTATAGTTATTCCATCCACTAAATAAAGCTCATCCTCTCCTCTCCTGCATCTTTTTACGCAGCCAAAACTTCGCTGCCCCAAGCACCACAAGTCCACGCTTCAATCCACTCCAAAAACTTGACCAAAGTCCCCAAACAATCATCGATACGCACTCCGCTTGGAGCTTGCAACTTGCACAACTAAAGCAGCTCCATGCCACCTACAGAGAATAAATGTGCTGGCAGTGGAAAGAAACTTTGGCACCACCAGAGAGAAGACGAGACAGCAGAGAAGACGGCAGAGAAGACAGCGAACTCGAACTCCTCTCAAAAGTAATCTCTGCTGGAGCAGGACTCCTTCTTCTCGGTGCCACATTGCAAAATGTTGTTTTGTTTTCCACTGATTTCTGTTTCTGTTTCTGTGACAATTTTTGTCATGTTATTTGCTGCCTCCTACGGCTGTTGTTGTTGTTGCTGCTGCTGCTGCTGCTGCTGTTGTTGCTGCGGTTTTGTCTTTCGGTTGTTTTTGTTTCTAACAATTGTACTTTTAACCCTTGTCAAAATCCCTGGCCAGCAGCATGAAACCCAAAAAATAATGTGGGTCACTTGACGCACAACCAAAAAACGAGTAAAAAACGACCAAAAAACGAGCAAAAAACGACCAAAAAAAAACAAAAACAGGAAAACAAATAAGTTAAAAAAGAGAGAAAAAAAGCGAAAAAAGCAGGAAAAAAAACCTAGAAAAAAGACAACCAAAAACCAGTTGGAAAATTTATTATCGCCGGTAGTCATTTTTTTTTCCTGGAAAAGCTGCCAAAAAAACTGCCCAAAAGCAAAGCAAAAAAAAAAGACCAAACCAAACCAAAGAACAACTGAAAATGTTGTCATGCATTTGCTCTACTTTGGGGGATGCCGCCCCACTGCTATTTACTGGTATATATCCATCTCTATGTGTAGTGCAGAGTGCAGCCTTCTTCTCTCTCTCTCTGCGTGAGCCATCTCTTTCCACCTCTTTCCTGTCCAGTCTGTCTATCTGCTGTTTTATTGAGTGTCGCACAAGCAGCGCGCAATAGTTTGGGGGCGCATTGGAAATGCGATTTGGTTTTGAGATTAGCTTTGGCTTTGGCTTCGTGGCTCCAAGAGTTCTATTAGCAGTATTCCCCCGTATTTTGTGTGTGTGTTTTAATTTATTTGTGGCACTATAGATAATATTAATAGCCCCCCCCATCAAAATAAGGGCCAAAGGTAAGCCCAGGGACAGCCCAGGGACCGCCCATGGGTGTTATGGGTGTTTTCTCCCTGTGAAAAGATGTCACGCCATAAAGCTGCTCTTTATTGAACCCAATTTTTCGGTTGTTCGGCTGTGATTTAGGTTTCGGCGATAGGCCTACGCATAGCTAACAGACAGGGGGAGTGGTGGGGAGTGAAGAGGGTTGCTTAATAGTTCCATTTCTATCGCTGATGGTCGCAGACTTGACAAATGTTTTGTTGAATGTGTTTTTTATGTGTATTTTGTGGGTTGACCATTTTATAGAGAGCAGAGAGACATTTTTACACTATTTTGTAGAGGAAACTTTGCACTTGTGTGTGTGTGTGTGGGGTTTCAGTGCAGCTGCTGCACTTTTCCGTGTGCCTTAAAAGACATTACTTTACCCCGAATTATTCCATTGTGGGTGTTAAAATGCCCATTTATAGCATTTATTTATTAATTAATTATTTTTTTTATTACATTTAATTTCCTAAACTCAAGAAATATTCAAATTAATTCATGATTTAGTCCAACAAGCGAGTCCAAATATTATTTTCCAAAATTGTATTGTCATTTTATTTACTTCCTTTACCTTCCTTTACCTTCCTTTACCTCCCTTTACCTCCCTTTACCTCCCTTTACCTCCCTTTACCTCCCTTTACCACCTTGCCGTTCCCCTGACTGCTTGTCCTTCATTAAACGTAGCTTAAATCCATGTGCATTTTGTTGCTGTTTTGTTGCTGCATTTTAATTGCAATTTGCGGCACTTGAAAGCGAAAAGCAAAGCCCAAAAGCAAATGGCAAGGAAATGCAAAATACTCGGCGCTGGCTTTTCTTTTTTTGTTCTCTCCTCTGCTGCTGCTGCTGCTGCTGCTGCTGATTGTCCCTCGCTTGGTCTCCCATTTACACTCCATCTCCCCGTTCCCCACACTTTTCTCTACCCCCACCCATCTTCTGCCATTTGCTATCTTCTGCTGATGTTTTGCTTTAGCCCCCCCTCCAGTACCACCTCTTTTGCACCTGTTTAAATAGCCAAGTTAGTTGTGCAGCTAATTAAGTCAAGTTTATGCAAGGCAGGGGAAGCAAGGGAGTCGTCGTCGTCGTCGTCGTCGTCGTCCCTCCTTTGGCCAGTCTGCACACAGAGCTGTCTCTCAGGGGCATGCCACTTCTCTGTTTCACAAGTTCTCACCTGCTGCTGCCTGCCCACCCCTGCCAGCTCTTTGCTCTGCTCTCATTTAACCCTCTCCCTCTGCTGATTGTGCTCTTCCTTTCGGTCACTCTGTCTCCTTCTGTCGTTGTATCTGGCATCTACCATCTAATGGTTTCCTTTTTGAATACCCTTTCAAAAGGGGATTATTATGTTTTTGACAAGAGCTTTGCAGTGCAGCAAAGAAAAGGCTTAGAGTCTGCTATTTATGGGTGTAACTTTGACATTAATTGTAAGTTTTTTACCGGTAAGTTTTAGTAGTAAAACCCAAATTTTTTTTTTTTTTTTTTTTTTTTTTTTTTTTTAAGAGTTTCCTCGGCTAAACCCTATAATCTCTGCCGCTTCTAATAATCTCACGTTACAGAAATACAGAAATTTTAAATCTTATATTTTGCAATATTTGTTTGTTAAAATTCAATGAAAATCTGTGAGCAATATCGTCCAATTCCTCAGATATATACCCTCAAAGTGTATCCATAGTTTCGTGTACATCTGCTTTTTTTTTTCTTTTGTACACACATGGCAAAATAAATGTGAGCAACACCAGCTGCGAGCTGGGGGCAAGCTTTTAATGACCCTTTACCCCCAGCAACTCCGTCGACTCCTCTCTAAAGCCTAATGAGAAGGATATAGTGGAGGGACGGAGCAAACCGCATTGACAATGATGGATTTACTCAGCTTAATCAATATGAAATGAGTCGAAAAAGCGCCAAGCGCAAAGAGAGAGGTGGGGAAGGAAGATCCCTCCCTAATGCAGCTCCCTATTTGCTTTGCCCGCACCCCTTTCCCACTCCCTTTCCCACTCCTTGTTCTTTCCCACACTTTAGAGCACTTTTTCCTACTGGGCTTGGCCAACGCTTGCTGTTTGGTCAAAGCCAAGTTGTAGTGGGGATTATCCCCACTGTGTAGGTTTCCACATCTATTTGGTTTTCACACACAGTTACAGGCTACAGTTACAGTTACAGTTGGTTGGTAGCTGGCTGGCTAAGCTGCTGCTAGTTTTTGCAGGGACTCAACTTTTGTTTTATGAGAAAATATTGTGCAAGTTTTTTAATTGCTTTCGCGCGCGCTTAAAAAACATGAAAAACACAGAGCCAAAAGCCCTTTTTTTATTCACATTTTCCCATTTGGTATATTTTTCCACCTTTTTTTCCCCCGTGCATTTTCTAAGAGCAATATCAGGGAAAAACTATTTTCTATTTTCTCTTTTCTGGCTCAAAGTTAATTTGAACATTCCCCCCCGTCCCTCTTGGCGCACGAGAATCAAATGAAGTTTCTTCTGGGCCAAAGATTTAAATAAATATTTATTGACTTTGGTGGAAAAGTTGGAATGGAAATTGGCTGCTTAATCAGTTGATATATCGCTCGATCGTTCGATGGAATAATGGCTTAAGAATTATGTGTGAAAAAAATGTCAGCCACAGAGTGAGGAGTGTGGAGTGCGGAGCAGCCTGAGAACTTCTTCAAAATGAATTCGGAATGAGCAAAGTTTTTCGGCAGATCCCATAAATAAATTGGAATAAGATGAGCAGAGACTGAGACGAAGAGACTGAGACGAAGAGACAGAGGTGGAGATGGACCGACAGTCGTCTCTGACACACACTTAAATTTGCATATTGCCGTTGCTTAATTTTAATTGAAATTCATTTACATTTAAGGCAACAATTATGTGGATTTTCCCAGGCAAAACAATCCGTAAATGATGCACAAGATAAAAGCGCAGCAAGAGCAAGGGAATGACTAAGAAATGCCCAAGAGCAGCGCGTATAAACCATGGCATACCCTGGCAGTTACATTTACAGGAAAAGTGGCATGAAAACCGAACCTCAAGTTCTGTTCTTTAGCCCCAAGGTGCCAGGATTTAACTGACATTTACTGGCACTTTTTACTACTTTTGATTTATATTTTTAATTTATTATTTCTTCAGGTTCCCACCTGCCAGGGTACACACACACACACACAAAATACAAAATAAAATCTTTGGAAAATTTACATAAATTAAAACAAAAGATAAACCGGCGGCAACAACACACAGAAGCTGTAAGTAAAAGTGCGGAGTAAATAACCCAAAGTGTTTTTTGTAAATCACATGAAAAATGATTTAAACGATTCTGACAACTTTTATCGTTCGTCTTGGAAATTACGAAACTTTAATCTGCAGTGTGTTTTTCTTATACCTTTACACCCACCCCCTCCCTCTTTCCATCAAGCATATATGCATATGTGCACTTGCCTCTCGCTGCTAATCTTGTAGGCTTAAAATTTCCTTCTTGGGCGAATTAGTTTGCGGCATATTGAGGAACAAATTGTTTTCTTGGTCAAGATGTTTTTGTGTGGTTTTTGGCTAAGAGACAACAAATATACTACCGACTACCGACTATATATATTTCATGTAATCCCATAATCGCTGCAATTTATAAACGAAGGAGCGTAAGACGGAGCGTAAGGGGGCTGGTGGCAGGCGAGAAAATGTTTAAATAAATTGCATAAGAGAGGGCGAGGGAGAGATACACAGATTTTCCATCTAAATATCTGTTGTAATGTTGTAATGCAATCAAAAACTTTGTTAAGCGCATTAGGCAAGAGATGGCATGGGGGCAAAATGCGAGGAAAACGCATGCCACAAAAGTGAGGAAAATACAAAGAAAATGCACGACAGAAAGTGAAGAAAATAGAGCCGGGGCAGGGGGCAGAAAATCAGAGCAGAAAGTGTGCAAAAGAGGTGGTCGGTGCCGCAGCCGCTGCCGCTGCTGACCAATGGCATTGGCCGCCTGCTCATTGTCCATGAAGTTTACACGATTTTCGCTTTACATCTCCATTCCACCTGCTCTTACCACACACACACGATGCCCCTCCCCGCCTCTCCGCCCGCACTCTCACCACTCTCTGATTTTCTTCATGCAAAGCTGAGCAGCTTGAAAATTGAAAGTGAACTCTTCTCCACAGATGGGCTGGGGCGGCACGAGTCTGGGCTCTTGGACCCTCATCTACAGCCGTAGCAAAATTTGCACAACAAATTACACTTTTCATCTGCATGGGCAAATATTTGGCAACTTTCTGCAAAATAATTTGCACATCAAATATACTGTGGGTGGGGTGGGGGGATATAATTTACAGCTCTCAGACGAGAGCCAGACGAAATCCCATTTCAAGAGCACAGCACTTCAGGGAGCAAACGGTAAGCGACTGTATAAATAATTTACATGGATTCTGAAGCAGACACCTTCAGAAAAGGTAAATCAATTTGGAAGTTAAATTTTTGGCTTGCAAAACATACCAAAAATATACATAGATAAATTCTAAACATACTGATTTGATAAATTTACAAAAATAAGCTAGAAAAAGACTAAATGAAAATTAGTTAAAATATTATTTTTATTCTAAACATTTTTTTAATAAATGTTAAACTAATTTCTTTCAAAAAAATGCACTCCGAAATGCCTCAACATTTGCTAGAACCTGCAAAATAACTCTGGAAAATAAGCAGGAATTCAACGCATCCAAAACCAAAGCCCCACTTGACCGCAAACATAATGTTGCAGCAGCAAGTAGCAGCAGCAGCAGCAGCAGCAGCAGAAAGCAGCAGCAAAAGCAAGCAAAAGCCATGTGTCAAACGTTTGCACTTTTTGCATAATTTAATTTGTGAAATATTTTAAACAATTACAGCGGGGACCGGGTGGGCTGGAGGGGCGGCACCGTAGCAAATGGCGAATGTAATTGTGCATGCGAAAATTTCTGCGCCGAGCAAAAGTCAATTTAGTGTGAAATTTGTAATGCTTTTATATATATATATATTTTTTGTTGTTGTTATTTCTGATGCAGAGTTCAGGCCAAGGACGGGTTACGACGGGGCCCTACAAAGTTGAAACATGTGTTCCATCATGTGGAGGAGGGAGGCGAGGAGAGAGCAGGGCAGAGACAAGTACAATTTATGCATATGACACATAAGGTTGCGGCTGTAATTTATCCAAGCGAAAATGCTTTCTGCAAACTCAAACAGAATAAATACCGGAAAGAAAAATACAAACAGTTGGAGAAAGAAAACAAAAATCAGCGACAAGCTGAACCAGAAGCTAAAAACAGAAAAACACAAAAACGCAAAAACAGAACCTGCAATCTCTGAAATCTAAATCAAAATTAGCATCAGCCCACGAAAACAATCGAAATGCAGAAACAAAATAGAAGAGTGCTGCTGGAGAGATTTTAGGGCTAGGTCTAGAGCAAGGGATACCCTGGTAATACGTGTATTTATGAGCGACTGAAATAGATTAGGCAATTTATAAGACACACTGGGAGAGAGCAAAAGAGTGAGAGAGGAAGCCTGGGTGATTTTTTGTTGTTGTTCCTTATGGCAGTTACAATTATTCCATTTATATTTTATTTGGCAAGGCAGTCCATAATCATACAAAATATATTTAGCACAATTTTTGAATTTTTGATTTTTGATTTTCAATCAGAAAAAATTCAAAACAAATTTTCAATCATAAAAAATTAAAAACAAATTTTCAATCAATTAAGAATCTTTAGCAAAACATTTTCCAAGTCTTTCCCTTTCCTAAAAACACAACATACCCTGCTCTAAAAGGAGGGAACCAAAGCAAAAAAGTAACCGCAAAACGAGCGGAAATTTGTAAATAAGCAAAAATCCGAGAGTAAGTGGGAGAGAGATGTGAGAGTGCACAGAGAAGAGCCAGAGCAGAGCCAGAGCAGAGGGCACCACTCGATAAGCAAAATGAATGTAAACATCGGGTTAAATTCCGTAACGTACAATTTTTGTGCTGAACAACTAGAAAAACGAACGAGAAACGTAGCGCTGGACCAGCCATTGAGTGGGGTGGGGGCAGAGGCAGTATATAAAAGTAAGACGCAATTAAAAACAGAGAGAAAAATAAATAAAAACAAGACCCGAGATACGTGAGTCGAATATCATTGAAAAAGGGCCAGAGGAGTATTGCAACATGCAACAAATTGAAGGCAGCACGCAGCAAAATGATAAACAAGTACAGAAAGGGGCAGGGAGGGAGGGGCAGGCAAACTACCAAAAACAAAACAAAAAAACGTAGAAAAAGTAGAAAAAGTCGAAAGCAGACGGCAGACCAAAAGCAAGCCACGTGCCAAAATCTATTGCATACTTTGTGGCGCAGACAACATGTTGCCACTCCACTCCGCCCACCCACAGTGCGAGCGGGCGGGCGGGCAGCCACCGAAAACTGCACTACTTGCAACATGCTTTTCCTCCACTACGTCGTTGTCATCATCAACAAAGTAATCATGCATCGTCGTCGTCGTCGACGTCGTCTGGCGTTAAAAGTTTGCCCAGCTGCAAGTTTTTTTTTTTTTTTGGGGGGATGCCCTGTGATTGTTAAGATTTGAGGGTATATTTGTTTTGGGTGTAGTTTTTGGGAGTGGTTAGTTGCGCGCTCCCAGTGAGACTGCGCTGACTTATTTAATTTTAATTAAAATATAAAATATTCTCTGCCAATTAAAACCTGTAAAAAAAACCCCAATATTCTGCTATAATACCAGGTATTCCTCTGGCCCTATATCCATTACACATTTCTCTCTCTCTACTTTTTTTTTGCATGTTCTACTACTTTTCCTTTGTTTTTCTATTTTTTATTTTATTATTTCCTGGCCTGGCCTGGCTGCGTCTTCTGCTGTGCAAAATTTTATTATTAAAATGCAAAATTGAAAATGGCAGCAACGTGCTAGGGAACATGGGGCATAAAGTAGTGGGTGGGTGGGGGGTGGGGGGTGGGCGGTGTTGTGTTCCCATGTAAGTGATGCGTGACAAGAAAAGGAGACCAAAAAGTAGAGGCACAAGAAGGATGAGCATCCCACTTCAAGCTGCTTTGATATTAAGAGGAATAGAGTCGAGTCGAGTCGAGATGGGAGGTCTACGGCTACCCACCACGGGGACTAAGCATCATCTTCCGTTCCGTTCCCTTCCTTTGTTGATTCAATTTAAGTTTTACTCAAAGTTATATTGCAAAATTGATTTTGCCTAAGCTTACTACGCGGCGCACTCACACAAACCCACAAAGGCAAAGGCATCGTTTTGGATCGCGCTGGCAGGCCTCATAAAACACAATCATTTGCTTACCTGCAAAGAGAGAAAAGGAAAGGGAAAGTTTAGATACAATTTATATATGAATATGTGAGAAAAAGTCAGAAATGTGGGTGCACTTATTTAATTTAAATATTGGCACGGAAATGGGATTTTATTTCCTTTTTTATTTAGACTTTTTTCTTGTTTTCTATTTGTTAGAATTTTGTGTAATTATTTATTTTTATTTTCTTTTTATAATTTTCTTTCTTAAATTTTCTTTCTTAAATTTTCTTTTTTTAAGTTTTATTAGTTATTTATTTATTTTTTGTAATTGAAATTTGCATTTCATTAAAAGATTAGAATTTAAATAGATGGCTAAATAAATGGGGAAAATAGTGAGGTAATTGAGGCAAATGAGGGAGAAATGCGAGACACATGGTGGGGGGGTGTGGTGGCCAGTAATGGGAGGAATATGTATGTGCAATAAATGGAAAACAAAAAAAAAATACCTCAAGGGGAGGAAATGGCAGATGAACATAAGGCAGAAAAGTGAGATAAAAAAATTGAAACAGAATGTGAGGAAAATGTAAGTCAAACGAGGAATAAAAGCACACAGAAAAACCTTGCAAAAAGACAGAAAGAAAAAAAAACGTTGTTGTCACCTCAAATTGCAAGTGTAAAATTTCATTTAATTATATAAAATACCCAAAGTGTTTAGTGGCTGAAACAAGGGTGAGAGACGAAACGAAACGAAGGAGATGGATAGAGGGAATTAGAGCAGGACAGCAGGTGGCAGGGCAAAGCAGGGCAAAGCAGAGCAGAGCAGGGCAGGGCAGGGCACATGATGTGTGCATGTGTGTGACATTGAACAGGAAGCTCAGATTTCAGCATCAGATGCAAACCAAAAGCAAGGGAGAGGGAAGAAAAAAATACTGTAATGGGAGATGAGATAGAAAAAAAAGACAACAGAGGAAACAAGGAAACAGTGTGAAGAGAGGGCAGGGCAGGGCAGGGGCTAATAATAATAACATTTTGCATGTGAGATAAAGAGAGACACACAGCCAGTCCGACAGACAGACAGACAGACAGCAACGTCATGGAAATATGAATATTCATCAATAATGGAAGGGTGTACAAGGGAAAAGGGAAGGCGGGGGCAATGGGATTGGGAATGGCAGTGAAGATTCGCACTGCAGCAGAAATCCCAACAAAGGGAAATTTTAGACAGCACGAAATCTAAGATAAGAAAACCAACAACAACAAAAAATAAACAGCAAACAAATGCAAGAAATAAATGCAGTCTGCGGCTTTGAAGTTTCGAGCGGTTTGCTACCCTGGAAGATCCACGGAGCTGCAGCGCAATTTCGATCGAATTTGTGTGCATAATTATGCTGCCCTCAAACAGCTAAGCCAAAGGCCACAATACCCTCTAAAAAGAGTATGGAAACACGCAAGAAAAACAACAACCAGAGAGAGAGAGCGGAGAACAATATCCCAAAGAGCTGCCGCCACACACCTCAGGCAGGGCAGGGCAGAGCAGGGCCAAGGAATGTTTGTTGAGTGGCGAGAGAGGGGATTTGGCCTGCAGGGGATTTTGCAGTAGATGAGAGGAGAGGCCTTTGGTTTCCAGAGAAGCAAACGAAACAGAAGTAGGCAGAAGAATAGGCGAATGAGCAGCAAAAACAAAAACAGCCACAAATATTTATTCGCCCTGCGGTCTGGTGCTGTCTGTCTGTCTGCTGTCTGTTTTTCTCTCTCACTGTTTTTGCATGGGAGGAAAGATGACAAAAACTTGATAAAAAGTGGAGCACAAAGAAATCAACTCTCGAGGAGCAGAGGAATGCAACGCAGCAGCAGCAGCAACTGCTGATTATCATGGCTGATAGAAAGCAGGGAGATGGGGGGGAAGCACAGTAGCAGATAATAAATATTTATGTGCAGCATTTGGACCACAAATCATTTGAGATTTCCACACACAAACAAAGAACGAAAGAGTTCTCTGCTCTGCTCTGCTTCTGGCTCTGCTCTGCACAGATCTCAAGTGAACAACAATTAAAAAACAATTTCCGGTAGAAGCAAAAATCAAATTAAAATCCAAATTCATTTGCTACAACATTTCAAAGAATACAAAAAAGAAAAGGAAATGTTTTTGGAGGAGGCCTAGGTAAACGGTCGGTCGGGTCGGGTCCACTCCACTGTCCATTTCCATTCCATGTTCAGCCATGTTCAAACGAAATGTAGAGGCCCAAATAGAGCCCCAGAAAACACACAGCAACAACAACATAAAAGGGCAGGCAGATGTTTCGTTCGGCAAAGAAAGACAAAGAGGGAGAGAGACAGAGAGAGAGAGCCGCACACACACAAAGAGGAAATGGTTGCTCGACTGAGAGAGATGCCTTTGGAGGCAGGTAGTTTTATGGCAGCGCAGCACACAGAAACAGAACTCTGGAGGGCAGCAGCAGCAGCACACAGCAGATGAATCAAGGGATCGGATCTGTAATCCATAAAAGTGTGTTCGTATCTTTCTTAACAGCAAGATACATTTTTCTTTTGGGAAAGGAACAGTTGTGCAACTGTTCAAGGAATGTCACCCGTAGATGGTGTATAATATTCCATAATAATGCAACCATATCCCCCCTTAAATCGCAGCCAATTCTTATGAAAATTAGTAAATGGGCGAAATAAAATAGCACATTAAAAAAATTATTAATTTTTTATTTATTATTTTGTTATTATTATTTTTTTTAATTTATTTTTATTTTTTTATTAATTATTTATTGTTTATTTTATTTTTTTTATTGTTTATTTATTATTTATTTATTGTTTATTTATTTATTATTTATTATTTATTTATTATTTATTTATTATTTATTTATTATTTATTTATTATTTATTTATTATTTATTTATTGTTTATTTATTATTATTTATTATTTATTTATTTTTTATTTATTAATTATGTATTATTTTTTCTTGAAATTGATATTGGATATTCCAATAATTTTCAAAAATTATCCGATTTTGGTTAAGTCATATTTTAATATTTTAGTTGAGTTTTTCGCTATTTTTAGAAATTTGTTCCTTGAGAATATTTTACGATTGCAATAAAACCAAACATAGGGGGTTGAAATTCTAGATCCATAAATCCATAAATTACCTCAACAGATTGTAATAAAATTCATCAGGAACAATCAATTTATTAATAACTATGGCACTATACCCTTTATTTCGCTTGAAAAAAATTAACTTGTTTTTCTTGTTTTTTTCTTTCTTTTTTTGGATCTACCGCACCAAACTCTTAAATTCACAATCTTTCCTTGGAAATATGGCATTTAATATTAAAATACAAAAGGAAGCCCCCGAAAAATCCCGGTACCGTACCTCCACCGCATCAAAAACTAATTGTTTTGCTGTCACGCCTCCTCCTCCTTCATTTTTGGGTCAATTTGAATAAACGGAAGGCATGGGCCTGGCCTGGCAGAAGATTTCTCCTGTGCAACCTTTTGCTGCTGATACTCGAGAGGCGCGAAAGCCGCAGCATAATGCATGAGGCAAATATTTGCCAAGCGTCAGAAAAAAGATGACGCGCATTGGAGATTGGAGATGGGAGATGACGGGGAAGATGATTATGGAACGGCGGAAAGGAAAGAGTTCCTGGTAGGAAAGGGCGTAACCTGGAAGGCCATGCCAGGCGGCTGGCTCTCCTCGAACCTCGAACCACTTTAAAACGAAGCAAGAAAAATGAGTTGGAAAAAAAACGCGGCGATCCAATCCAATGGCAGATGTTTTTAGTGCCGGCAAAAAACAAGAAAAACTTAATTACACTTTAGATTGGCACTTTCCGAGCCGAGATTGAAGGCCGAAACGGAGACGGAGTAACAGCTAAAAAAAAAAAAGAAAAAAAACACCCAGGAAGAAGGAAGGAGCAAAAGGGTATGGGGAAGCGGGCTTGGCAACACTTTAAATGTCTTTTGGGGCTAGCAGCTGCTGCTGCCTGCTGTCTGGCTGCCTGCTGCATGTTGCATGTTGCTTTGCCAAAGGGGTTAAAGCAGGTAAGAAAGCTGCAACTGCAACTGCCGCTGCCACTGCTGTGCTGTGCTGCATGTCGCATCATCAACGAATCTTAATAAATGGCGCGGCGACAACAGCAGCAACAGCAACAGCAACAGCCAACAGCCAACAACCAACAATTTATGCTCATCTTCGTTGGTATTTTCTTCTGGGGTTTTTTTTAGTGTTTTTAGTGTTGCTTTTTTTGTTTGTTTGTTTCGTTGGTTGAACGTTTTTTAGGTCAACGAAATGCCAGGCCACAGCGCAAGAGAGGAGCAGCAGTAGTAGTAGCCAGAAGAAGATAACGAAGAAGGAGAGGCCAGAATAAGCAGAAGAAGCTGAGGAGGAAGCGGCGCAGCAAACAGCAGAAGAAGCTGAGGAGGAAGCGGCGCAGCAAACAGCAGAAGAAGATGCTGATGATGCGAGCAAACATAAATAAAGAGAGTGAATGCGGAAAGAGGAGAGAGAGAGAGAGCAGCATTGAAGCGGGAACGAGCGAGCATTGACTGCCAGTGGAGTGGGTAGAGTCGTTTCAGAAGACCCTTAACAAAAAAAAAAGAACAGGTAGATGTACGCAAAGAGTCAACCAAGAGCCAAGAGCCAAGAAACTCCAACCAAGATTCAGAATAACATTGTGAGGCGAAAGTCTGACCATTCTGAGCATTGAGATCGGTTCAATATTTACTCGAAAAATAGTTATTTATATGCGCATTCCCGCATCTACCCGAACATTAGTCAAAACTTGGCTAAATATTTTTACTAACTTTTATTGAAATTTTTATTGGATGTTTGTAAATTTTTATTGGAATTTTGTAAATTTTTAAGCTACGAAGGATGAAGGAAGGATTTAAACAAAACAAAAAAAAACAATTAGGAGTCTTCCTCTGCACCAATTTTTGCCATAAGAAAAGTGGTAAAGCCCCTCAGTTTTTGTGGCAGAGCCCCTCTTAGTTTTTGTAGCCAAAAATAAGCAATAAGACTGATTTTTAAATGTAAGAAATCTGCTTGAAATTCCAGGGTACGCAAATCTTCGATGCAATAAAGCTAAAGCTGTCTTCTCGCTTTTGTTGTAGTTTTTGCTGTTCCAGCAAGCCTTTTGTATTCGTCTCGTCTATAAATCTGTAGAAGAATAGAAACAGAACGTGGAACGGGCACGGGGCAAAAGAAGGAGGCAGAAGGCAGAAGGAGAACCAACGGCGATAAAGTCATTTGCATAGTTCAACAATAGTTGATACCCCACCTGCAGAGCTGCCCCCCGAAACCGCACATCCCCTCCCTCTGCACACCTACAACAAAAGCCACGAGAGTGAAAAGAGGCACCCGAAAGAGCGCGATAACCTTTCGAAAATCAAATTAGAAGAATAAAACCAACAGAACTGGAGGGTGGGGATGGCAAGTGGAAGGTAAAGCGGTAAAAGGGGAACGCAGAACGAGGCAAGACAGGTAAGACAAAAAGGCCAACCAACAATCAAATTTAATCAAAAACAGAAGATGCTCCGAGCAGCAGCAGTGGAGGAGGCAGAGCCAAGAGGCAGTGGGGTGAGGGGTGTATTGCCCCCAAAGGACAGAGCGGCACTAGACGCTGGCTATGGCTAACCAAGAGATAGATAGATGGATTGCCCAAAATATTTGCACTTCCTATAAATGAATATGCAAGAAAATATGCAGAATATTTTTGGGAATAAAAAATGTGGGGGAAATCTTCAAAAAAAAAAAGTACAAAGAAAATAAGAAGAAAAATACAAAGAAAATAAGAAGAAAAAACAAAAAAAAAAAAAAACCTGCACAAATTTTCAATTAAATAAATTATAAAAAAAAAATAAATATACGTGGATAAATGCAAGAGAAATTAAACTGGTGATTGAAAAGAAAGTTTGAAAAATAAAATTTGATTCTTCGAAAAAAGTAACTTGGCTTTAAAATTTTCCTAATCACGCGACACACGCAACATAAAAAACCCTTATAATTTTAATTTAATTTTTTTTAAATTTTAAATATTTTCCCACTCAAAACTCTAAAATGTGGCAACCAAAAAAAGGTTTCTTAAGTGTATTCCGCTACAAAAACTCCACATGCATCGATTAAACCATCGATCATCATCCTTCTAAAGATATCAGAATGAGTGAGTGAGTGAGCGAGAAACTCCCTCCCTCTTCCTTCTCCCACCACCCACAACATGCTCATCTTCTAATAGCTATTAGCCCGTGTTTCTAATTTGTTGCTGCTCATGTCTTTTGAGTATTTTGTCTGAATATTTCGTTATTCCCTCCATCAAAAGCCATCACCAGAAATGTGTCTGAGAGCCGTCACAACACACACATATGGCATTGCCTCACTCAGCGTTATTATTATGTATATTTCTTTGTATTTTATTTTGTTTCTTTTTTCTTTGTATTTTGGATTTGTGTTTTGCCTTTTTTTTTGTTTTTTTTTTTTATGACGTTTCATCTTACACTTGAAAGACGGCATAAAAATGCATGAGAAGTGGCAACATTTGAAAGAGAAATATTATATCGAAAATATACAGCAAGAGGAGGGTGAGGGAGGGTACAATCACTTTGGGATTAAGTGTGCTGCATGCAGAGAGGGGGAAATGGGAGCTCAGTCAGACAGTCAGATTTGAGTGTAATTTGCAAATTTATTTATATAATTTAATTTCGATTTTTACTAATCTCTTTGGCAGGATATTATATCTCTTCCATCCATAATTTATACTAAAAATATTTTCTATATTTTCTGTTATTATTATTGTGATTATTATTGATATTATGATTATTATTATTTTTTTATTATTTTATTTTTATTATTATTATTTTATCACTTTTATTATTTTATCATTTTTATTATCATTATTATTATTATTATTTTATTATTTTATTATTTTATTATTTTTATTATCATTATTTTATCATTTTATTATTATTATTTTATCATTTTTATTATTATTATTTTATCATTTTATTATTTTATTATTATTTTATATTTTATTATTTTTATTATTATTATTTTATCATTTTATTATTATTATTATTTTATTATTATTATTTATTTTTTATTATTATTATTTTATCATTTTTATTATTATTATTTTATCATTTTTATTATTATTATTTTATCATTTTTATTATTATTATTTTATCATTTTTATTATTATTATTTTATTATTATTTTATTATTATTATTATTTTATCATTTTTATTATTATTATTTTATCATTTTTATTATTATTATTTTATCATTTTTATTATTATTATTTTATCATTTTTATTATTATTATTTTATCATTTTTATTATTATTATTTTATCATTTTTATTATTATTATTTTATCATTTTTATTATTATTATTTTATCATTTTATTATTATTATTTTATCATTTTTATTATTATTATTTTATTTTTATTATTATTATTTTATCATTTTTATTATTATTATTTTATCATTTTTATTATTATTATTTTATCATTTTATTATTATTATTTTATCATTTTTATTATTATTATTTTATCATTTTATTATTATTATTTTATCATTTTTTATTATTATTATTTTTTATTATTTTTATCATTTTTATTATTATTATTTTATCATTTTATTATTATTATTTTATCATTTTTATTATTATTATTATATTTATTTGCATGCTACTTGTTAGTGTATTTCCATGTACGTTTAACCCAGAAAAAAAACCATCTAACACAAGCTTCATTTCTGGCCAAAACTTGTATTGTTTTGGTTGAGAAGAAGGCGACGGGCAGACACCGACAGACAGACAGACGGACAGCCGGACAGGTATTGAGCGATTATGAAACCCCCGCGCCATCAATGCCATCAAAAATATGATATTTACGATGCGTATCTACACACAGCAAAACAGAGACGACTTAAAGGCATATATTAATTAGGTATATATTACATGTGTGTATGATATATGCAGCAGCAGCAGCAGCAGCAGGTGTAATCATTAACAAAGAGCAGCGCAACAAAAGAGGTAAGAGCCAAAAGCCGCTTAAAGTTAATTAGTCACTTTATTGCCTGCCTGCCTGCCTGCCTGCCAGTTCGTTGGATATTTTTGGAATTCTCTAATGGGTTTTTTATAGAGTTTATAGAATTATGTAAATGAAATGTTCAGCTGATAGGCTTTTGATAGGTCACCAAAGACAGACACAGAGCCACAGCGAGACGGAGAAAGAGAGAGAGCAAAATAGAATTCCCAGTTCGATTTCCTTGCCCCAAAAGTTATGCTAATTACACTCACAATTCCAGCAGCAGCAGCAGCAAGAAAAACAACCAAAAAAGAATAAGAAAGAAAGAAAAAACTAAGCGGGAAAATAAATTTATAATTTATGGAGAAAATTACATGGAAAGAGGCTCCGGCTCCGGCTCCGGGAATTAGTTACAAATTAGAAAATGATTCCGTTGGTGCCGCTGCCTGCCCCTTGGGGCACACACTCACACAGAGACAGACTCGGAGCTTTTCTTTCTGTGTTGTCCATCATTTTCACGGGATCCTTGGACTGCGCTGTGAGTGAGAGGCAGACACTTTGTTATGGCACCCCGAACAAAAGTCCTGCGGCTACTCCTACCTGCGATATTCCCCTACACTTTCCCTCCTCTGCCCCTCCTCTCTTGGCTCTTCCGCCGCTTTCCTTTTGTTTTGCCCATCCTTAGGCTTAATTTTGCTTCTTATCCGCGGCTCCGGCTCATCCTTGTCGCTCCATTTGCGTTTAGATTTTGTCGCTTCTCGTGGGGGCGGATTTTCTTTTCACTTTTCTCTTTTCTGCCCCATCGCGTTCCCCCCTCGTTCACCGCCCTTTTGGATTTTCTTGGGCTGCTTTTCCTTTTGCATTTGGCGGATTTTCCTTCTGCTGCTGCCCTAAATACTTCCTGCTGGTTGGGGGCGGAGGGGAGATCCTAAAGGATCCCTGACAAACAGTCTAGCTGGAGGCGTGTGGCGCCTAGGTTCTCCTTGCACCTGCCACATCTTAGCGCAGGTGCTTTCCCCTTTCTTTCTCACGCTCTGCTCTAATTTTCCTTGCAAAAGGAAAGGCAAATGGAGGGTGGGGGGGGTTGGAAAGCAGAGCGGGTTATCACCGCAGGCTTCACTGTGCAATTTCCACGCGTTGCGTCCGTTTCCCGTGCTGCGTGCTGCGTCCTCCTGCATCTGTGGGCTGTGGGCTGTGGCTGTTCTCCATCCTCTTGTGTGGCAAGGAGTCGTCCGTCTCTGCGGCCTTCGCTTGTGGCAAATCCTGGGCGTCCACGCGTTTTGCATTTAATAATTAAAATATCCCGGGTCCAACGCCAACGCCAAAATGATTTAAAGTGTCAACGCAAAACGTTTCGCCACGGCAGAAAGGTCCGGGGTCCGGTCCGGTCCTCTTCTTGCTGTCCCTCGTGTACCCACCCGTGTACCCCACCCTCGTACCCGTGTGTCCGTGTGGCAGGACATCTGCTTGTTGGGGTCGGTCCCTTCGCTGGCTGTTTGGCTGCCGCTTCTTTCTTTCTAGGAATCTGCGCTAGCTCCGCTCGCTTCTGATGCTTTTCCCTACTTAGTTTTGTTGCTATTTTTAACGCCTTTTTAATTATTTTTCACTTTGGCAAATGAAAATTGCGACCCAAAGGGGCAGTCCATAGGGGTCTAGGTTTCACAGAGGGGTGCCAGTGAGGGGTGGGGTGGGGGAGGCGCAGGTTCCAGGGTTATCTCATGTCCAGCTGCGCTTCTCTTTCTTTTCTCTTCGCTTCCGGCTCGGTTGTCACCTTCCACCCAAAAACAAAAAGCAAAAAAAATGCAAAGCAAAAGCGGAGCAGCAGCATTGAGGGTACATTTACCTGCAGTTAATTTTGGATAAGTGCCACGCCTCCCCCCCTTGAACGCCTCTCAACATGACACTTACTCCCTACACCTTCCCAACCAGCTCTTTCTGGCACCCCCTTTCACCACTCCCCTCTCCGATCCTCCATGTCCCGAGGTGTTTTTTAATATTTGAATGCACTCCTCGTGCCATCTCTTTCGTATGGACTGACTCCAGCTAACTGTCTCGCTTACGCACATGTGAGTAGCACACATCCTGGTATCCTGGTTCTTCCTTTGCCCCCCCCCCCCCCTCACCCTTTCCTACCTCTTATTATGCCTGACGCGCACTAAGAGAAGATTGGTGTAAAAAAAAGAGTTTTTTTTTCTTTCTTTGGCAGGCGACTGCTAGACAGACACACACGCCCCCCACCCACCACCCACAGCGCCCACCTTTACGAATTTTCAGACTTGACATGGTTTCCTTTTGCCATCGCCAAATACGCTCCCTCATTGCCTCTTTCCACGCCCTCCTCTTGGAGCTCTTTTATATCCCTTTTCTGTTGCAACTCTGCAGGAACAGCAGCAACACACTTTTTCTGCATTTAATTTTTAAAGTTTTAGTATGTTTTTCACTACCTCATTTTGTGTTTAATTAAAAGTAAAATACAATATAGAAAAGAAGGAACGCGGAGGTGTATTGATGACCCAATGCATGCCCAGAGGTTCAACATTTCTAGCAGCTTCTAAGCCTAACAGATCCAGACGTTTCTTTGGTGGCATAATTTTTAATATTTCATCTTTAAAAATAATATTAAAACCTCTCTGCTTCCGCTTAAAACTTGCCCTAGGAAGAAAGGAAACAAGAAACATCATACCAGCAGAAAAAGAGTAAAGTAAAGGAATCAGCTCGTAGAACAGGAAGAAAAGAAAACAGAAGCAGCAGCAGCAACAGCAACACACTCATTCAGTAGCAGCACAGGAAACATTAACATGACTCATTAACAGACACTGCTTTACAGCCGCGTGGAAGTAGCCAGTCTTCGGGGCTCTTAACAGAGGAAGTATCTCGTCGTATCTCGTATCACGGCTGGCTTCAAAGTTTCTTCTTTTGCAATTTCGTTTGCTTTGCTGATTCATCAACACACCGCCGAGTAGCAAGAGCGGAAATGTTGCGTGTGTATTTTTTTACGAGGCAGCGGCAGCGCGCATAAAAAATATATTTTATAATTATAAAACCATAATATTATTATGTGTGTCATCTAAAAAAGTTTTTCTTTGGTTTAAGACACAGCTACGAAATTAGCGGCTGACTAAGCCACGAAAAATCTTCAAGTTTGCTTTACTTTAATGCTGCAGAATACTCTCGCTCTCGCTCTCTCTCTCTCTCGTGCTCGTCATATTGTGGGTGGGGCAAGAGAAACGCTGTCTGAACTGTGATTTCATCGGGGAATTCTTGCAGATCAAGCGTTTTATTTAAAGATGTAAAGATAAACGATACTCGCGTAGCTTACAATCTTGACGCTGCTTGTGAGTCACATGTAAAGCTTTCTGGGAAGCAATTTAATTTCATTGAACAACTTTTTCCGCGTCATTTTCACGTTTTGCCGAATGCTACACAAGCAGAAACCATGTAAAAACGGGCTACAAATTTACCATAAGCGAGTGGACACATTTATTGAATGAACTGTGCTGTAAGCACACTCTTTGGAGTGGAATCTGTGTGAACATCAGTCAACATATGAAGGGTAGAGACGTTTTAACAGTATACTAAAAATACTAGAAATTACTAGAAAATATTAGAAATTACTAGAAAATACTATAAAATACTAGAAATTGTTAGAAAAACTAGAAAAATACTAGAAATTACTAGAAAATATTAGCAAATACCAAAATTATATTTTATCCGTTTTATGTCTTGTTCTGAAGTAGAAAATATACCAAGCAAATAGTATATAAAATACCCCTAAATACTAAAAAAAACACTATACAAATGAATAATATTCTTAAGTTTTTCCCAGCTTTATCTTTATCTTTATCTCCCTACGTTGCATTGAATGCCACAGATTTCACCTAAATTCTCTGTTGTTAGAAAATGCATTTAAAATGCATTTTTTTTTTTCACAAGCGCAGCAGCAAAAGCGGACCAAAGTTGATAGAAATCTGTGGACTGTGGACTGTTGACTGTTGTTGTCTCTGTGTATTTGTGTTTGTTTGCTGGTTTCACATGATGTTTCCTCTTATTCTTTACAAATGTCATTAGGCACAAGGCACAGATGGTGGAGCGACAGAGGAATCTAAGCAGACACTCCACCATCTCTATCTCTACTCTATCCCTCCTCTCTCAGTCTGTGTCCCATAAAAAATACAACCAAATACACATAGAGACATGACATGGATGATGACGATGAGAATATTTTCCCTCACAAGCAGCTCAAAACTTTTGCCCTCCCCCGACTGCTATATCTCTCACTCTCTAGCCTTGTGGCAAGTGCATTTTCTGTGTGTGCAACAATCTCTATTTCTACGGCTGCCACATTCTATCTACTGCCGCCTCGCACCCAAAACCTCCCACTGCTGGGAGCCTTCTGTGTGAGTAACTGCCAACAGTTTGACACACAAACACAATTACAACGATCACGACACACACAATTTTCCGAAATGCCACCAACAACAACAACAGCAGCAACAACAAAAATAGGGAAAATAAGCAAGAAAAAGGTTTGCCAGAAGCCCATCCCCCCCCCCACAAAAATTGAGTTTTGAGTTTATCAAATTGCAACAATAAAAGAACTCAATGCAATCACACCACAATACGGGGAAAAGTAACAGCAGCACGAGTTCGGGTACGGGTACGAGTACGAGAGCAGAGGGAAATGCAATCCGAATAAAAAGGGAGCAACGATATAGAAAATGTTTAAAGGGGGGATTTAAAATTGGAGGTAAAAGTGTGGTTGAGATTGTCATCTGCCTTTTGTGGTGGGTTTTTGGTTGATAAATCTTCGATTTGGGTCAGGTAAATCCCTGGTGGACTTGGAAGATGCGTAGCTAAATTTAAGTGGAAAGCGGAACTGGGGCAAAAATATACCAGAAAGCACTCTTTTTTTTTAATACTTTTACCAGAAAATAAGCTTCTTTTTTTAAATCAATTCACCAGGGGGCTTTTCTTAAAAAAAAAAAAAAAAATACATTTACCAGCAAATATTATTTTTTTTTTTAATACATTTACTAGAAAGCACTCTTTTTTTTTTTTAAATACATTTACCAGCAAATACTTGTATTTGTACAGCAAAAAAAATACCAGCTGCAAATATGAATGTTTACCAGATTATATTAATTGAAAGGCTTTTGTGGCAAAGCTTTTCTGACACGCTCATGTCCTGCTGTGAAGGACAATGGCATTCCGTTGAGTACTTAAAAAAAAACTACTCAAAATACCACGAAAATACCACAGAAGTACAAAAACATACCGAACACAACCCCATTAAATGTCAAGCAGAAGGCATAAATTGAAATGTATTGGCAACGGGTTGGGTGGGGGTTTTTTTTTTGGCGTTGCACTCCCAAAGTGGTCGGTAGAACGGGGGGCAGGGGCAACACGTTGGTGTCGGCGGTTCCATAAGGGCTTAAAGCCACAGTGGGGGGCGGCTGGGGGAGTGTTTCTGTGGAACGCCACAGTGGTCCCCCCCCACCAAAAAAAAAGTGTAAATTATCGAGTTTATGTGGCAAAAAGTTGTACGTAAAAAAAGGACATCCTGTGTGTGTGTGTGACCCCCAGGCTCCATGCCCACCCCCTTTCCCGCTCTTAGCCTGCTCTTTGCATCCCTCCACCCCCTCTTCAGCACTGCCCTGCCCCTCCCTGATCATCCTTTTACCACTCCATTTTGTTGGAAAAGCATTTTGTATGTCATACTTGTTTGTTTGCTGCTTCCAGAAACAACAACAGCAGCAGCACCACCAGAAGGACATGCAACAACAACAGAAAGAGAGTGCCAGAGTGGGGGGGGCTGTCGAGGTGGCAGCCAAATTGGCAGTCACCCGTTTTGGGATGCCACCAAAAACACAAAAAAAAAAAAGCGAGAAAAGCGCCTGCCAAACGGTCGCTCGATGTCTGAGAAAAAACAAACGGCGGAAACAGGGGGTAAAATTTTACGCGACACGCATTCCGAAAAATGCATTTATGTAGGACAACACATCCAGAAGGGGGTGGGATGCAGCGGCTGGGGCTGGGAGTTGCATGATTGGGGGGTGCCTGCAACGAGTAGGCGTGGCAGTGGCCCTTGTGAAATTTTGTATGAAATTGTGGTTTTGCATGCGGCCGGAATCTGCGCTGTTCTGCTGCTCTCCTCTCTCCCATCGCATGGTGCCAGCTCCCAGCACCCTCCTCTCCACCATTCAACCGAATGTTTGGCAGCCATTTTTAAAGGGGCAGCACCCTTTTAGCCCTGCCAACCCGTGCCGTTCGGTTCGGTTCCGTTCCGTTTCGACAAAATGATTGCAAATTTTGCGTTTGTCCATCGTTGACAGCGACGATTTTTGCCATAATTATTATGATGATGCTTGGCATTTGGCAAACATGCAAAATGTGGGGGGGAGGACCCACCCCAATGCTGAATCCTGAATCGAAATGCCGTCCCGTCCGTCCGTCCGTCCGCACACGATGGCCAACAGATGAGCCATTTTATTGCCTGTGCATTTGCGGTTAGCGAATGGGCTAGAGGGATAGGAGCCTGAGCGGGAGGGAGCCACCACGGGCCACGGGTCAATTGTTTATGCGAGAATTTTGTTGGCTTGATAGAAGTGGGTCACAGACAGAGGGGGGATAGGAAGAGCAGCGCATTCCAATTTGTGATTTACGGAACTGGATCGGTTCATCGAACCTTGAATGCAAATTGCACAAATTTAAAATGGAAATTCAATTTTATTTTTTAGGCACATTTAAGGAACATTTTAAAGAGTTTCACTGACAGTTTTAGGTACTCAACAAATTTAAAACCTGTTCATGGGGTCAGAAAAGAGAAGTGCAAAGCACTTCCTCGCAAGTTCTTTGATAACAAAAAATGAACTAGTTCCTCAATGATTATTTTTTGTGTATGAGATCTATTGCCAAAACGATTCGTAAAGCTAGCCAACAACTACTGATTCTACTAATGCTTCTACTGATTTCTCCAGTGAGTTTTCGCTCTGAACTTGTTCACGATAAAACTTCAGGAACTAGTTCCAAATTAATAAGAAACTCCTAATTTAATTATTATCTATTATTGTTATTATTATTATTATTTAATTATTATTATTATTTAATTATTATTATTATTTATTATTATTATTATTTAATTATTATTTATTATTTAATTATTATTATTATTATTATTATTTATTATTATTATTTTTTATTATTATTATTTTTATTATTATTATTTTTATTATTATTATTTTTATTATTATTATTTTTATTATTATTATTTTTTTATTATTATTATTTAATTATTGTTTAGCCTGAATATTTTTGTTTTGCATTCAAAGAGCGTCCCATCGACCTGAGGATTCATATTCCTTCTGCCAAAATCATCTAATGGCCAAAAGTTCAGAAAGAGATAGAAACAAGTGGGAGAAATGGATAGAGAAAGATAGAGAGAGAGAGAGAGAGAGAGAGAGAGAGAGCGCGAGATAGGGATAAGGATAAGCACACCTAAAGTTAGTGAAAATTCTGCTGCTTTGGCGAAAATGTGCAATGTTTCGTACCCAAATGGTGGAAAATAGGCAAAATCGTTTCGGTGTGCAATGGAAAAACAGAGGGGGAAATGTTTGCTATCCTCTTTGTCTGTGTGTGTGCGTGTGTGTTTATGTGTATGGGGAAGCGGCGTCTGTTTTTGATTTGAAAGACGTCAAAGTGCGGAATGCGGTTGGGCGGATGTGGAGTCGCGCCAGAGGATCGGGGATCGGTTTGGCGAGCAGGGAGGAACCAGCCAGCGAGCGAGCGTTGGCATTTGCGTTGCGTTGCGCTGCGCTAATTATTGCGCATCATTGATTTTTCGCTGGGATGAGAAAATCGCAAGGGAAATCGGAGTAGTGTTTGAGCAGTGGAAATCGGCAGTGGGGGTCCATCCAGTGGATCCGTTCAGTGGGTCCGTTCAGTGTTTGAGCTGGCATTCGGGTTGGGAGAATGCTGACGACGACAGCGTATCAATGGCTGGCCACTGTACAAAGATGAAACTCCACTCTCCACTCGCTGCACAGTCCAGTCCGGTCCGGTCCGGTCCATCTTTCTATCTATCAGCAGGGGCTTCTCTTCTACATCGCTTCTCTCGCTGTATCTGTTAGTAGTCCTCTCTTTTACCAGCCCATCCCACCACTTTTGCTGCGTTTCAAATTCTGAAATTTGAGCTCAAAGTTTGCTTCGCTTTCAGAGTTTCAGAAGAGCAGGGCAGGCAGGCAGGCAGGAGGCAGGCAGGCAGGCAGGGGGGCAGGGGGTGCAGGGGGTGCCGGGCAGGGCACTTGTGTCATGAATGAAATGAGCTTTACGCATGTGACGATGATGGGGTTTCAATCTCTCCATCTACGTCTCCATCTCCATCTACGTCTCAGTCTCCTCCTCGCCCTCTCCCTCTCCCCTGCTCTTTCTTTTCTCTTGTGCCGCAAAAGAAAACGTTGTGTATTTTTTTTTTTTTGCTTTGCCATAATCAGATTTATATGGCCCCACCCCACCCCGTGCCGTGCCGTGCCATCCCTTCCCTCCGCCATCTGGTCACACTTGATTAGGATTTGTTGCTGGCTGGCTGTGGTGGTTTTTGGTGTATTTTTCTGATGCCAATTACAATTACATTTTGGAGCAGCAGCTGCTGAGTGCTGTTTAGAGGGGGGTTGGGGGGCTTTAAGGGGTGCCGGTGCCACCAGCTTTTCACTTTCTTTCGCTTTTGTAATTGTTAAAAGGCCATACTCTTTTTGTTGTTGTTGTTGTTGTTGTTGTTGTTGTTGTCTGTGTGCAGTTTTAGTTTCAGTTTTCAGTCTCTAGTTATTTTTTTTTTACTTTCCATTTCTGTCCCGAGTTTTGAATGGCTAAAATATATTTCTTATGTCTGCGTTTGTCTGTTCATAAATCATGGAAAATTGTCGTGGCTTTTGCATTGTTCATTGGCTGCTTTTTTTTTTCATTAATTAAACAAAATTAAATGTGGAAAAACTTACAACAAAATGAGACAGAAATCTACCTTTCACAAGGTTTTACTTTTCTTTTTTGATGATGGATGCTTTTCATTAAATGAACTCTTCATTTCACAACGAGACTTACCTAAAAGAAGAAAGAAGAGAGAGACAAATAATTAGTTAAAAGTGTGTGAGAAATTGGAATGCGGCGAAATAAATATTTCATCATTAATTAATTAGACATCAAAAGGTTTTTATTTTTTATATGATTAAGCAAAGGAAAGTGTGGATAATTATATTAAAGGGGAAAAAAAACCATTAAAAAAAGGCTGAAATGTTTGGACTTGCGTAAGATATAAGATACGCATTTGTCTGCTTTATAATTGTTGCCTATAAGAAAATATAACTAAAATAGATTTTAGAAAAAATAACATAATTAAAATATTAAATTTTTGTTATAGATTTTGCGCACATTTAACCTTCTAGTCTACAGAAGTTACGTACCAGAGCTACTAAAACATATTCCAAACACATTCTGGCAATGTTTTGTGATCTTGCAAAGCTCAACCCCACTTGCATTAAATGTAGCATTTTCTTTGTAATTATTTTCATTGTTAAATGTCAATAAATGCCATAAATTATAGTACATAAATATGGCTGACAATGTTCCTGCTTTGTGAAGTGCGTGCTCATGGGAGTACAATGGCACAATGGATCTCTACAGATGGTCGACAAGGTCGAAAAACATGAGCCCCCCTTATGGTATTATCTGTCATTTTAAATTGCAAACAATCGTACAATCGTAATTCTACCCGCCCAATGAGCTTATGTTCATTCTTAGTGCCAAGATCAACTTAATAAATATTGCATTTCCCCCCATGATTTTATTGTCTTTAAAATAGTAGTTTTATCATCACATCTTTTAACTGAATTGCAGCGCGTATTATCAGTATTTATCCCCAATATCCCCATCCCCATTAGATCTTTCATCTTTTTGGTACATTTTACATTATTTAAAATTTATTTTGCATTTTCTTGTATTTAATATTATATTTTATTTAATATTTTAATTTTTGTATTTTATATTTTAAATTATATTCTATATTTTATTTAAATATTATATTTTATTTAAAATATTATATTTTATTTATTATTATATTTTTAATTATTAAATTATTTTATTTATTATTATATTTTTTTATTGAATTATTATATTTTATTTATTATTTTAATTTATTTATTATTATCATTCGCACCATGACGATCCTTTGTTTTCTGCTCCAATTTCAAGATCTCTCACGTTTCCACTTTCTTGCCACAACTATAAACCTAAATGGCTCTCTGCCACTTCCCATGCTACTAAAAGATGCTCCAAAAACTCTCTACGATACAACGAAAATCTATAAACTTGATGAGTATCTCTGAGACACAAAAATACTCCACAAATCTCTACTAAAAAATTACCCTAAAATATTTCTTAGTTACTCCAAAAAAAAAAAAAGCCATTCCATTCAATTACAAATTACGGAAATGCCTTGCTATGCGCTCTACCCCGCCCCTCTGCCATCTGGTATTGCCCCTGTCCTACCCGTAGCCTTAAAAATTCCGCCGTAAAACACCAAAAACCAATTTACCAACAATTTTTGCTCAATCAAGAGGTGCAGGGTGGGGAGGGGACGGGGAGGTGCAGGGAGACCTCTTTATAAATAGTCTGGTTTTTACAAGGCAACGAATAGCGGGTGGGGGGGGTGTTGGGTAGGGGGAGGGGTGTGAGTTGTAAGGCAAACAATGCAACAGGAGATGCATCAGGGGTGGCATGCCCATGGCTACTGCCCCCCCTGTACACCACCCCACGCGCCCCTTTGTGGTACATTCTTCAATCAATTTCCATTGGGTTTTCCTCTTGCCCCCCCTGCCCCAGCCCGCTGCCTCTTGCTGCATCTCCATCTTTCACTTCTTCTTATTTACTTTGCATTAATTAAACATGCCCTGCCACCTCTCCCGCACTGCCCTCCCACGCACCCCACTCTCCCTCTCTCTCTCTCTCGCTCTTCCGGGTGTCGATTTTTCAATCCAAGGGCTGGCTGACTGGCTGCGGCTGGCTGGCTCCCTCCTTCTCCATCTGCCAGCAGCATCTTTGGGGTTTACTATATTTAAATGTCTGTGCGGCACGGCACAGCACAGACGCACGTGCAGCACCAGCAGCAGCGCCATTTCCTCCCTCTCCCACTCCCTCTCTCCTTCCCGCTCTCTTTGCCATTGCCACATTCGTCTCTGTCAAGTGGCAGTGCATCAGCTGCTGCTGCTCTCTCTCTTCCACTCCCCCCTCGACCATCTTCCCTTCCCTTTCTCTACTTCCATTTCCCACATTTTGCAGTTTGTCATTGTAGCAATTTCAATGTTGCGCTTGTCAATTTTGCTGTTTCTTCTCCTCCCCCTCCTCCCCCTCTCACTCTGCATCTTCTTTCTCCCTCTCTCTTCTTCATCAGCCTTCCTCTGGCTCTTCTGCTGCAGCTAATATAACTGCACTGACAGCTAACGGCACACGCTGTCGCTCGTCGGTCGTCGCTCGTCTCTTTGGCTGCTGTGTAGGCAATTCCTTCGCTCTCTCTTTCCCACTCCCACTCCAACTCTCTTCATCTCTCGCATGCTTGCTGACTTTTTACGGTTATTTGGACAGAGCTGCAGCTGCAGCAGCAGCATCAGAGTTGCATTCTGCTGCTGTCTTGCTTCATTTACCTTAGAATTTAATTTATCTTCTCTCTTTTCTCTCATCTTTTATTCTACCATTTTAATGATATTTGTGATTCTACGTCTCTCTCTTTGACTTCTTTCGATTATAGTTCTACCCTCTCTCCTCTCTCTCTTGTCTCTTTTATTTGATTCTTCTTTTATCGCTCGCATCTCCCTCTTTTACCTTCTTTTCCCCATCTATTTTTCTGCTAATTCAGTGATATTTGCTTGCATCTTCTCTGGTTCTGCTTTTTTCGTGATATTTGCTGCAATTTCTCCCACTTTTTCGCCAAGTTCCAAGTGATATTTGTCTCCGTAGCTGAACTTTTCCCCCCATCTTTCTCTTCTCAGTTAATGACATTTGTCGCTGATGCCCCTCACCGAAATTTCTTCTTGGTGCAGCATCTTTCAAGTGCCACTGTCGTCAGCGTCCCGTCCCGTCCCGTCCCGTTCCACGCTCTCACTTCGTTCCATTGCACAGACAATTCAATTTCAATGTCGCATAAGAAATGCAGAACTGCCTTTTCTTTGAAAGCCAAGTGGACAGGCCGCTTTGTCTTAGTCCAAGTGGAGCAAGGGGGTGGGCAGAGAGGGGAAGCCAGTTGGAGGAGAGAGAAGTGTATCCAAGAGCGCGTAATAAATAGTTTTGTTTTGACACTCTTAAGGCCGCGGTGTCAGCGTTGACGGCAGGCGGGCGGCCTTCCACAGCTTCACAGCTCCATCCTCCATTCCTCCTGCTCTGTGCCGCCTCCCTGCTGTTTCAATACTCCTACCCCTACCCTCCCTCTCCCTTTTCCTTTCCCTGCTGCTGCCGCTGCTGCTGCTGCTGCTCCCCTTCTGTACTTTTACTCTGACTAGCTGTGCCTCTACTCTGTCTCCATTTCTGTCTGTTGATGCCACTGCCACTGCCTCCTCTGCTGCTGCCACTGCCTCCTCTGCTGCTGCTCCGCTGCCTCTGTGTGTGCCGCCTGCATTTGACAAGTGGATTTAGCATTGGAGGCAAGAAAAAACCCAAAACTGAGTCTAAAACGAACATGAGATACCCTTCAAAATGAAGCTTTTCTTTACCCAATGCCAAACTATTTGTTTGAAGTGATCGCTCGGGTGTTGCTTGCTCCTCTGTTCAAATCTGCAATACCCTACCTACACCATGCCCTTAACCAATTTGCCAGAGAGAGATAGAGAGGGGGAGAGAAAAACAAAGAGAGGGAGAGAGAAAAACAAAGAGTAGAGTAGCGTAAAGTGTGGACGTAGCCCGCCACTAAACGCTTGCCCAACTCTATCTATGGGGAGGCGGCAGCTGTTTGGGCAGGCTTTCCACACTTTCTTGTTTTTCTTCTTCTGGTTTTTCTTTCTTTCATTCTATTTTTTTTATTTTTGCGGTTTTAGGCGTTATGATTGCCCACTTTTTTGAGTGTTTAAGTGTTTGAGTGTTTCAGTGTGCTCGTGTGTTTGTGTGTGTGGTTGTGTGTGTGGTTGTGTGTGTGGTTGTGTCTGTGGGCGAGTGGGCGTGGTTGAATCAACAAGTTGACATTTTAGTTGGAATCTTTTTCTTTTGCTTCTTCTCCTCCCTCTGCTAATGAGTTTTTAAGTGTCGAAAAAAGGCGCAAAGAGACAGAAAGAGAGAGGCCGTTAAACATAAAGAATAACACACTCTTTTCGCTCTCCCCCCGCCCCCGCCCACCCACTCCACTCTTTAGTGCTGCTTTCTTAGTGCTTCTTTTGCTGCTTCCCTCGTTCTGTTGATGACATTCTTTTTACAGTTATAAATCAAGCGCAAGTCACGTACAGTAAAGTCGTACAGTACTCCATAAGCCCGCTGTCTGATCCGCTCCGCTCCCCACCCGTTCGCCGCTGTACGCTGATTACAGACTGCTGTTAAGCAGGCTACACTGTTAATTGAGCGACTGTAAATGCATAGAGTACTGTTGGCAGTTGCTGTTAGCTGCTTACTGTTAGCTGCTTACTGTTAGCTGCGTGTACTACTCACAGTACGACCTCCACTGTTAAATGTTGAGCAACATGTCGCTGCTGCTCTGCCTCTCTCCCCCACGAATGTTGCCCAATTGTTTGCTTGCACCTTTTCTTCTTTTGGTTTTTCCCTTCAGCTGCTGCTCTTTTTTTCACACCTTTCCACCAATTGTTGCACCCCCCTGAGAGACAGCTGCATTTACAGGTTCTCTAGCTATCATTTCCCCAAGCTCCCCTCCCCAACCACCTCCAGCGAGTGTTGTAATAAACCCCATTTTACACACACAATTTTTAGTGCCTTTTGTTTATTGTTTGCTTTCTCTCCTACTTCTCCTTCTCCTGCCATCCGTACGTTGTGTCTTTTGTGGCAGAGTTCGAGTTCATTTGAAATTTGTAACGAACCAGAGTCAAGAAGTGGGGCACACACAGCACACATAATTAGAGAAGGCAGAGAAGGTGTGGGGCATGCCACTACACTACACTACCCTATAAGGCAATTGGTTAGCGGGAGTTTGCTTGCAAGTTTCCTCTTGTTAGGGCCTAAATATTTCAACATTCCAACAAAAAAAAAACACTAAAAAAAATAGGCCTAATAACCCAAGTTTTTCGCTTTATTTTTCTTGCTTTTTCTTCACCAAAATCTTTCCATTTTTTATAGAAAACTTAATTAATTAGCATTCCACTGCAATATTTTTTATATGCGTCACAAAAATTAATCAACAATAAAAGTTACGAAAGTAAATGGCAGAAAAAAGTGCCAACTTTTTGTCTGTTTTTGTGGCTCGACATATTTACGAGTCTTTAGAGATCTCTAACGGTTCTCCGTCTCCCCTGTTAACACAACATTTTTGATGGTGATTGAAGGTTGCTGCTGCTTTTTATTGCTGTTAAATTGTGGCGGCATTAAAATTTGGCCACGAATTTGTATGAATAATTTAGCATCAGACTATAGAAGATCTATGACATAAATACAAACGGGTCTAAGATTAAGAAATGGCAGAACAAAAGTTAAGTAATAGGAGCTCAGAAAATACAGACTATTTGTGAGTAATCCTATAACCTTTCCTTTTAGTTTTTCTCCAATGTGTTCACTGTTTCCCATGCATGTTTTTCCTCGTTAACAAACATACATTTTACGTATATTTTAATAACTTTCATTTCATAAATATTCCAAGCAAATATCCACAATATTCCCCCAATTAAACACTCGATATTCAAATATTTACAAATAAATTCTTTTAGACAAATTCTCGTATCCATTAAATCCATTTGAATGTTCAAATGAAAAGTAAATAAAATATTCATAAAAATCCTCTTTAAAGCTCTTTTTTTGGGGCAATAATTTTTGCCAATATGTTTAAATCAAATAATTTGAGGCTCTCACTTTTAAATTTGCAGGCAAATAAACAAGAGCAGCAGGAGCAGAAACAATTTCCGAATATTTTCCTTTTGGCCATAATTCAATTATTCCCTCACACACAAACACACAGACAAAAAAACAACGACTGGCAGTCTCACGTGGCAACAATTTCTATGAATTTTTAGTCCTAATAATTAAAAACAAACAAATATTGAAAGACAAATAAAACTTGAATGGAATATGGAATTGGAATTTCCATAGATATATCGGGTCGTATAATTTATTAATAATTATTAAACCGAAAAGAATAAATTAATATTCTTATGTCTGGCATTAAAATGGCCACACACACGCACGCACATGCCACCGCACATCCCCCGTTGGATGTGTCTGTTGCAAAGTCAATCCATTGAAATTAATCTGGTCTATTAAATATTTATGTAAACATTCGACAAACAGCACACAAAATGATACCGATAGAAGGGGCAAGAGAATGGCAATGGAAATGGAAAGGTGGTTGGTTATATCCCGGGGGATTTGGGGGCAAACGCGTCTGACAAACGCATCAAATTGTGCAAAATTAATTAAAATGCATTTCATTTATGAACATTTAACACAGAGAGAGGACGGACAGGAGAGCTGACGCAATGGAGAGGTTTGTACGGGGAAATACCCTAAGAAATTAATTTTTCAAGAAGATTTCCCTGTTAAATCGTTGAATTCAGCAGATTATAAAAATATAAGAATTGGAATTCTTAGGTTTTCGGAAATAGCTTTAAAACTACAAAAATTATGAAACATTTTTTAAGGAAAATAAAAAATAAATAAATAAAAATATATAAAAAAAAATTTATAAAAATAAATAAATAAAAATATATTAATAAAAATAGATAAATGAAAATAAATAAAAATAGATAAATTAAGGAATAATGATAATAATAATAAATTTCATGAAAAATGTATACAAAATTTATGGAAACTGTGTAGAAATAAAACCTAAAAGTTTTGCTAAATTAATGGCAATTCAATTTCAGCCAAACTCTACCTTAAACCGATATACCCTTCCTCTAAAATTGCAATCAAAATCGAACATATTGCTGGGGCTGGGGACATTCATGCGGAAAAGTTAGTAAAAGAGTTTGAAGAGGCGGCTCGGCTCCTCCCCGATTTTCACAAACGACAAATTAATGGAAATTAATTCATATTTAATAAGCTTTTACGCAACAGTAAAAATGTGCAAGAAAAAAAAGAACTGTAACATTTCAATATTAATTTTAATTTGTATTTTCCTTTACACGTGACGCCGCCTGTCCTGTCCGACTGTCGCTGGTTCTGTCTCTGTTTCTGTCTCTGTTTCTGTCTCTGTTTCTGTCTCTGTTTCTGTCTCTGTTTCTGTCTCTGTTTCTGTGTCTGTTTCTTCTGCTGTTTTTCTCTGTGTGTTGCTTTATTTGTAATTAATTTTCAATTATGTGCCACATTAATGGCAAATGATTTGGTCACGTTTTCACGTTAATCAAGTCCTCTTTATATATCCTTAATAGATACACCCCCGAAACACACTCCCAGATATGTACATCCAATAGCTTCATTGTTTATATTCCCCCATTCATGGGGCTGCCTCTATAAACTGACTTTTGATTGATTTTGTGGCACTAGAAACCGCATTTGTCGGTGGCTGGCCCAATGTCTTTGGGGCACGCAACGCAGCGTTTGTGCCATGGATTATGCTGGTTATCACTACCCTTCAAGGGCCCCCCAACCAACCCTCTTCAAGCCCTCATTCATGCCCTCCCTCTGTTTGCTGCCACACAAAGATATTCCTCCAGCTAGCAGATTGAAATCAAAGAGAAAATGGTTTGGGGCCAAGGGCCGGGCCGGGCCGGGCCGGGCGGGGCATATCGATGACTACCAAAACTTGTGGGTGGCCAAGGTCACGTCTGAGGAGGGAGGGCTGGTGTTTTTGGGGTAGGTTTCCCCCCCTAATGGCAATTGACATAATTACGTAAAGTAGTGCCATAAGCCAGCCAACCAGCCACCTCCTCTTCGCTGCTGAGGCTTTCAGGGTAAAAGTTTCTCAACTTAGATTAGGTCCTGGCCCACAAGATTCCTTTCTTTTTGAAGCTCCTGCTGCCTGGGTCTTCCATCTGCCTCTGACCCCCTATTTCACCTGCTTTTTCCCATCGGAAAAACTCTACTTTTCCCCGCCCATCTCCCATCCCCTCTGCTGTAGTCCCACAAAATGGAAATTAGGCTTTAAAATTGCCTGCGAGGCATCGTCTTTAAAATTTATTGCCTAGCCCCTGCCCCTGCCCCTGCCCCTGCCTATGCGAGGAAATGGAGAGAGAATTCTCCTTCGTAAATCCCCCGTCACTCTAGGAGTGAGGCTGAGGTTAATACCCCTGCAGGTAAGTGTAATGAAAATTACTTACAAAAATAAAGGAAAACCAGCAAAAAGAAAACTTCTAAGCAGAGTTATGCGCGTTGTGTGGACCCTGGGGGGGAAAATGTTTGCCTGGAAAGCAGCAGCAGCAGCGAAAATCTACCAAAAAATGAGGCAATCGAAGGAGAAGAAAGTAACAAGGAATAGAGGGAGAGCGAAAGAGAGACCCACACAAGGAGTAAGCAAGAGGGGGAGTAGTCGAAGGAATCAGAATCACAGTGAGAGCGAGCGAGTTTTGCGCTGTTTGTTTGTCCTTGAATTTTGGCTTTCTTTATAGAGCCACAGAAAGACTCGACTCCCCCAGCCACCCATTACCCCACCCCCCAGCCACCCATTACCCCCCACCGCACAAAAGTTATTATTACAAGCACATTTTCATTGCCAGACAAAAGATGCAGGCAGGGGGTGTGCCTGGGTTGCGGGGGCTGCTGGAAAATTGCGGCTGGAGATAGGGGAAAAATCCAAGTCAAATTGGCGCCGAAAGAAAATAATGTTCCGCATACTTTTTTTTCTTTTTAGGCAAATTGATTTTTTTTTTTTCATTTTGTTGGTTTTTTTTTCCTTAAGAAAATCCATAGAAATTTCACTTCCCTTTTTTGCCCACGCTGCCCCTCTAAGTGTCGCGCCCCCTCACACACGCCCCTTTTTGGGCGACTTGTCAATGAAATTCTTGAGCATTTTATTTGCTTTATTTTATTTTATTTGTACACTTTTGTTGGTATTAATTTTTTGTATTTTAAAGTGTTTGACACTCGAACAGGAAGAAGAGGAAGTGTGGCGGAAGAGTGCGAGTGCCAAAGGGGGCAGGGGGGCTGTGCAGTGGGTGGCAGAGAGCGCTCCATTGGGGAGTGTGGAGTGGTGGCTGGTGAAATCGGTTCTACCATCATTTGTCAGCGGCGTTTCTTGCTCTTCACATTTTGGCAGGTGATTAGCGAGAAGAGAAATAAACATTTTTAAAGCCAGGCCCCAAGGCCGCTCTCTTGAGCAGCAAAAGGAGTGGCAGCAGGGAGGTGGTGGGAGGCGGAGGAGGCGGCTTCTCAATGAGAAGCGTATTTCGCAAATTAAATGTGAAGTGGAAAACAAAAAACGAAGCGAGGCGAAGAAAGCAATTGGTGGGCAAAGCAGCAGGCGAATGAGAACGAGCAGAACTTTAAAATGCAAGCGGAACGAAAATATATTTAAAGTATATTTTGGAGAGAAGTTAAGGGAAGTTCAGAAGAGAAAAGAAAGAAAATTGAGTGGGTGAATTTATGGAAATTTGTTGAACGAAGAAAAGAAAGAAAAAGAAAAATGAAATACAAAATTTCTAACATAATTTGTAAGCCAAAATTTATATTAATATACCCACTGTTTTTCTCGTTCTTTTTTAATATATTATTTGTACGCACAAAAGCTTAAAATACTCTAAATAAATTATATACAAATTAACAAAAAATAAGAAAAACAAAGAGCAAAACATAGAGCAAAAAAACTGCACCTTAAATAAATTATGTGCAAATCTACTAATGCATAAATTACATTAAAAAAAGGACAAAAAACAGTAGCTAAAACACACAGAAAACACACACAGAAAAACACACGGAAAGTTTAACAAATTGAAATACAATTAAAATTGATTTATGCGCGAGTAGATAAATAGCGTATAAATTATGATCTAATTTTTCTCTATCATTTAAATGGCATTACACTTCGCTGAGGCTGCCCCTCTAACAAATGAAATGTTATTTCCCTTCCCCAATAAATAAAAGTACAATTCTATCCAGCGCCTTCCTTCTATCCATTAATTTACGTTAATCATTTTGATCTTTAAACCGGCCTGGCGGCTTCTAAACAATTATTCAACGCATTTCATAATTCATTTTTAATTCATGGAAACTCTGAAATTCTATGAGCGAATAATCCCCCGCACATATTGTACTTTTGAGTTCCGAATGTTTTTTTTTTTTTGCTTCTTCTGGGGGGGTTCCATTTATTTAACCCGCCAATCATGAACTCTTTCCGCTGGCTGTCCACCCCTCTCCACCCCACTTCACTTCACGTTGATTAAAGAAACTTTAAAGTTTTTAATTAAAAGCACATTGGCACTGTATTTTCATTTATAATTCACAAAAAATTATCAAGTGCGAAAAAGGGGTGGGAAACTGGTGGGGGGAGAATGGAGTATGCTGAGTGAACGCGGGAGGGGAACTTTTATCCCATTCATACGACTTTTATTGCAATTTTCATGCGCTTCAATGAAACTCAATAAAAAATACACATTTTATTCGGTGGAAAAAAGTGTGGATAAAAAATTTAAAATATAAAGAAAAAGGGAGCGAAAAATAGAGTGAGGCGGCGAAGGAGAGTGGGGGGGAGTGGCAAAGAGAAACACGGGTATTATATAATAAATGCAAACGACAAACAATAGGTCGAAAAAATACTGGCAAGTAAATAAGATTTTTTTATTCGATTCCATTCTCTAGTACTTCTAGTACCCTTTATTATTCCTCCATTCTATCAATCGAATTCGCAAAGATTGGATTTTAGTATTTATGGTTTTTTCTGTAGTCTTTTCTGATATTTATAAAATTTATCATAACATTTTTTATAGAGTATCTACGACTCGACTCTGCTTTCATATACCCTAACTCTCCCACTCTGTTTCTCCCTCTCTCTCTCTCTCTGTGTCTCCCTTTATTTACAATTTTCCATTTGTATTTTTTATGTTTTCTCTTTGATTCCGCAACGAAATCAATTTTTGTGCCAAAATCCAATAAAAAGCATTTCGAGTGCAAAGTGAAATTAATAAAACACTTTCGGTTAAGTCGAGAGGCGAGTGCCGTGGAGGGAGGAGGAGGAGGAGGAGGAGGTTGTGGTGCACTGCTCTGGAGGTGGTTGGTTGGTTGCACATTCGTATATGTATATATTTTTAAAGAATTTCTCATTATTAAATCAAATATTTTCATCAGTTCTTAATTTTTTTTGCGGCATAAATGAGCGAGCATTACACATCCAGGGGTTGCACATTTTTTCCAAGGGTTTTTAGTGAGGGTTGGGGTATGAATTTTTTACACTCGAGACGTAATGAAAAACTTCAACTGTGGCTAAAAGACACAGCGTCCCATCCCATCCCCCTAACGCCCAGAATCTACCCTTAGATCAGCCCCCACACTCCTTTGCTCAATTGAACAAATGAAATGGAATGTTTGATTAGAAAAATGTTTTGCATAGCGCACAAATTTCTCTCTCCATTTCCCTTCTTAATGGGCGTGTCAAAGGGGGGGTTGCGGAGGGGGTGGTGGACAACCCCTGGCTCACGATTAAAAAACAAAATGCGTTTTACAGTAAAAGAAAAAAAAAGGTTTTCACAGTTCATTTTGTATAATTTCTGTGGATCTCTCAGACAGGCAGACAGGCAGGCAGGCAGGCGTGGTTTGCCCCCACCTGGTAACAATCCTTGGGACAGGACACCCCCTGGCACTCCACCTCCTCCTTCTGTACCAACAACCATCCCATTTTCTCATCAACAGATGCAACAACCCTAAAAAAGCAAATTGATATGCTTGAGAAACCCTGAAAAGGCAACAAAAAGACAGATTGAATTGGATTGAAACAAAAGGGGAAGCGAGAGTGCACTTTCAGGGCGGGCAGGGGGGAGCTGTTCGGGCTGTTCCACAGGGCTGCTGCTGCCATTGCCGTTAGGGGATGCATGCACTGATTTTGGTGCCGCCTGAAGGCCCAATCGCTGGGAAAACTTTATGTTCGGTTATCCCCTTTGTTGTTGTTCTTTTCTCGGTTTAACATTTTGCCCGATTTACGATGAACAAATTCGAGTGCTAAACGATCATTATGGGGGTTTTTCCCGAAAGAGGGTGGCTAAAGCAGAGGCGAACACAGGGGGGGAAGGTCTTCCGGCTGTGTGACTGTGAAATTGAAACATTTTGAAACAGATTTAATTAATTTGTATTTGCATTTGTGGCTGATTTATGGAAATTTCTAGAAAAATAAGTCGCACAAAAATTTGAATGTTTGCAATTAGCTTTTGAAATATGTTACCAAAATAAGAGAATGGAATATGTATCCAGAAATGGTTAAGGGAGACTTTTTTAATACTAGAATAATACCAGATAAATACCACAAAAGTACTAAATTAATACTAGAAAAACTAGTATATCTTTTTGCATTGTTTTAGTATTTTATGGAAATTTTCCAAGATTTCCCAAGAAATAATTCCAAATTTGATCAACTTAAACCTACAAAAAAACCCTCCCTGAATCTAAAACTTTATCTACCTAAAATGCCAAGCCCTCTCTCGCTTTCTTTAAGCCTTCTGTTTAGACCACGCTTTTAACCCTAAAACAGCTGCAATCAGGGGAATAAACAGCAGCAGAGACAGCAAGCAACAGAAAACGGTAGCGGTAGCAGTGTAGCTGTAGCAGTGAAGGAAAAAGACTCGAGGGGCCATAAATACATCAGACATCAGCGAAACATGAAACGTGCCAGTGGCCGAAATGAGCTGAAACAGATACTCAGATACAGATACATTTTACCAGTTAGAGATACCCCAAGACCCCCACAGCCATAGCCCCATAGCCCCATAGCTCCAGTTATTCAGATACATGCAAAAGCAATCAGTGTATTGACCACAACGATTTTTGACATGTTACGCATACAAATTAGAGCAGACGCACGGCACGGCACGCCACGGCATGGGATGGGTCTGGTCTCTTTTACTCTTTTCTCTCCTTTTTGGTAAGGCACAACAACACAAAAAGCAATCCCCAATAAAGAAGCCAACAAAGGGGCGAAAGGAGAACCAGAGAATCAGAGGCAACGAGGCACAGAAGCAGAAATCAGCAAACAGAAGCCCTGCAACGGCACGACGACGACGACAATGACATGAGGGGGTCGGCGGTGTCTCTCCCGAAGCAGTTAAAGAAAAAAATTATATATAAATAAAAGCAGCACAAAAAAAAAAGAGTAGAAGCAAAAAGTGCTGAAAGGGGGAGCGCGATAAGTGTGTAACAGTAGCAACAGAAATGAAGAGCAAAAAAAAATATGAGGAAAAAGAAGCTCAAACTCAAGCGAATGGGGGAATGCTCTCAGAGATAAAGAAAGTTACTTAGTTATTTAGTTTTTCTATAATTTCCAGTATTTATATTTCATTTATTTTTCCAGTAATTTCTAGTATTATTCTGGTATGTTATAGAATTTTCTAGTATTTTTTTACAATATTCTGGTATTTTCTGGTCTAATTTTACAGCAAAACGTTTCATTTACTTTAACAAATAAAAGTGAATTAAAAACAATATTTATTTTTATCATTAATTTAAGAACATGCAAAAGCCTCATGTATGTGTTTTCTGGATCAGTGTACTCCCACCCATCTCAAAGCATCTTCCCACAGTCTGTATTCCCCACTTGAAATCAAAATCAGGCAAAAACTAAAGGCAACATCTCCGCCTCACCTCCTTCCCAACAGAAATCAGACATCATCATCAGGTAAGCAAAGCACAATCCATGCTAATGATCCAAACGGTCTTTAAGACGAAATTCCCGTTCCCCCGCATTACCACCAACCAGGGCACAAAAAGCCAATTCGCATTCCCAATTCCAATTCCAGTAGCAGTCTTCCAATCAAAAAGGAGAGAAAAGGTGTGTGGGACACCCTCACTAAGAGCGGAGCGACCGGAGAGAGGGAGAGAGGAGTGTGGTGTGGAATCTCAGGTGAGGTGCGGCAGGCAGCCCCAACCGTTGAAGCGTGACAGTCGGCTGTAGCGGCGCTGCTAACTTGGTCAAGAAATGCCTTCACGTCTTCAAGCGCGACTCTGAAGCCGCTCTGACGCGACTGTCTGGCGTTTCCCCAGCGATTTTTATCGCTTACAAACGTTTAAAGAATGCAAGAAAACAACAACAAAAAACTCAATAAAAACTGCATAAATTAATACAAAAATTAATTGTTATGCCAAGCAGAAAGTTCTCTTAAAACAATAAAAAAAAACTAATATTTTTTACAGCGTCAAAAATAAATTTTTGTTTGATGACAAACGCGCGAAAAGGTAAAAATCATTGCCCTCGCAACGGTAAAAATATAGCCCCAACGTAAAAATATAGAAAAATACGACGATATGCGACGCGAGTATATTCAAATTCATTTTCATATTCTGCAAATGTTGGCGCTACAATTTTTGTGTAAAACCAAAAACCAAAAACCAATGACGAGGCCATTGAGGGGTTAAAAACTTTGCCGTCAGTCAGCAAATGTTATTGAATTTTTATTGCATTTATTTTGCAGGGGGTATCTGCATTTGGTATCTGTATCTGCGTGCGTGTACGTGTGTTGTTGTATCTGTGAGATACTCGTTTAAATGTTGAGGAATTCTCTTCGTTTTGTTATCTGGTTTTTTAGCTGCATTTCGGCTGTTGGGAAGTTGTTTAAACAGCTGCGCGTTTTAAACCGCCACCCACCTATCCACATGCGCCGCAGGCAGGGCGAGGCAGGGCCCACAGAGGCAGCAGCAGATAAAGAGCGGGGGGGGGGCATGCACACAAATACAAATATATAGAGATACAAATAGCGGCAGATTGAGAGAGAGACATGCGCTCCCCGTGCGTGCCATAAATTCCATTCCATATGCCAAAAACATCATCAAAAAACTAAACAAAAATTTCACGAAAACAAAACTAAACTTTGAATGGATTTAGATGTGCGACGGGGGAATATCCCATACAAGGGAGGGCAATGTTGGATACCTTTTATTTGGGCAAATAAAACTTAAAAAAAAGATTATATGGAAAGAGAGGTATATGGGCGGGATATTCCATGCTCAGGAAAAGTAAGAAAAATATGAAACCCTTTCAAGGTTTAACCAAAAATTTATAGATAATTTAAGTTTACCCATTTTAGTTGCTATTATTTTGTTTTCTGTTAAGTTATTGTAATTTGCTGATATTTTCTAGAATTTTGTGGCATTTTTACAGAAAACATTTTCCGGGCGGCAGGAACCTCTCAAAGAACTGGCGTAAAACTAAACCAATTATTTATGCTAAAATCTCTCTCTTTGCAGCGCCCACACCTATTTGGCTTTAGCTTTACCCCCACCCCTATAACCCCCTCTATCTCTATCCCTCTCTTAACCCCTGCCTCACCCGAAACTTTGATTTTCCAAATGCAAAATTGTGAATAAATTTGCTTTTTGCGCCTCGTTTCTCATTTCCCGCATTTCCCAGGTATCCTCTGCGCTCTGCATTTTGGGAGTTTTTTTTTTTTTTTTTTGCGTGTGTCTCTGCTGCAGCTGTTGCTATATCCTTCCCCTGTCTCTGGCTCTGCGCTGTTTCTCCTTTTCTGTTGGTTGTGGCCTGTGGCAGAATATTCCCGCACACGTCGCTGAATATTTTGCACGTGGATGAAAAAGTGTTTTCGAAACAAACAAAATATTTGTTTAATTTATTTTAATTTCAAACTTGCAGCAGTTGCAGATATTTCTCTGCATCTCCCTGCACTCTCTCCCGCTTACTATCCCGCTCCTCTGTGGGGGGGGCAAAGGATATGCCTGGCAGAACAACAACTACGGGAAAAGTGAGAGAAAAAAACTAAGCCACAATCATAATTCACGCGCTAAAAACACGTCAAGAGCGGGTGATAGGGGAAAAAGGTTGGCAGGAGAGAAAGGAGCTAGGGGAGAGCGTGAGAGCAGAGCGCGAGGGGGCGATAGAGAATGAAGTTTTTGGGTGCCGGCAGCGGCAGGCACCAGGAGGCACCAGGAAATGAAACGAATGTGGAAAAACTCAAAGGCAAAACAGGCTGCAGGGGAAACCCAGCGGAGGGCAAGGAAAGGGAGCTGCAAAGAGTGAGAAAGAGAGGAACGGGCAAAGGAGCTGCAAAGAGGGCGAGAGGGACACCGAGAGGGACACCGACAAGCAGCAGGTAGACGACGAACGGCACATAAATAAAACAACATCAAAACGCAAACACAATAAAAACCAAAAGGCTAGAAAATACTCGTAAAAACCTCGTAGGAAAAACGCATGGCAAACACACAGCACTACAGAGGGAGAGACAAGGAGAGGTAGCAGAAGTGTGAGAAGAGAGCAGAAGTGTGAGACGAGAGAGACGAGAGAGTGGGAGAGAGAGCGAGCGCGGTTGTAAACCTTCTTGGAACCGCGCCATCCTTAAGCATATCCTTGATTGTTGTTCGTTTCCTAGGCACTGCTGTGGCTGTTGTGGTTATTGTCCTTCTGCCTTAAGCATTTCCACATTGCACCACTCAACAACACAACACAGCATGACAGGGAAATTTTCCAAGTAAAAATCCAAAACCAAATTGGAAGGTACTTCACGGCACAAAAGAAGCAGTAAAATTAAGCAGCACCAGAGGCTACTCCGAGCGTATTTTTTTGTGCATGAAAATCTAATGAGAAAATTAATGCAGATTTCGCTTAACCCCAAAAAGTGTTTCCTTATCTAAATGTGAGCAAAAAAGTAGATTTGATTTAGGAATTAATTCGGTTGGAAAAATTCTTAGAGAATTATAAAAATTAGCCAAAAACTCCGCTGTGCTTCACTTTTACCCTGATTTAAGCTCTCCAAGTCCCTAGCTATATCTCTCTCTCCCTCTCCCTCTCTCTCTCCCTTTTCTTCCCTCTCCCTCCCTTTCTTTCTTTCTCCCCTTCCCCTTATACATTTCTCCCCTTCCCCTTATACTCATAATCTCTTGTTTCCACAAAAAAAACTTTTAATGTATTTTTAATTCCTTGAACCTCCCAGCTACAGCCACAGCCACAGCCGCCGCAGCCCCCCGTCCCCCCTCCCTGCTAACAAATCTAATAATTTGCCACCAGAGGCAAGCAAAGGCAAAGCTGCTTTCTTGCCTCCCGAGAGAGTTCATTGATTTGTTCTGCAGCGACGCTCTCCGCAGTTCTAATGTCAGGCGTTGACAGGCGGCAGGCAGTTCAGTTTGTTCTTTGGCTTTGGCTTTGGCTTCCCCCTTTTATGAGCGGCAAAAACCGCAATAAAAACCTACTGTCAAACCCCCAATTAAGATGTCAAATCAACACGTTTTATTTATTAAATGATTACACACAGAACACACAAGTGGGAGAGGGGCTAAAGGGGGTGCCATAAACTTAATAGAGTTCGTATATAAATTCCCTCTAGAGTGGGAAGAGGGAAGAGTGGAGGGGGGCAGCACTAATCACACGAAACGAAAACGATTGAGTGATTCAAATGGGGGCAGGGGCAGGATTATATACACATATATGTAATTCTGAAGCCCCATTTCGACACTTTCTGTGGCACCTTCCATGCACACTGCCCCACCACCCCTCTCGCGATAGTTGTGCAAAAGTTTTCCCGCTGTTTGGTTGATTTTTTCAGGCATTAAAAAGCATTTTGTAAGCCCAAATGATATCAGAAAGAACGAAAAACTTATGCCAGAAGCGTGCCAAAGTAAAGTTTTCGTGCCACACAGTCCCCCCACTAAATGCATGCCACCCCCCCGTACACATTCATTCTCCACTTCACATAATTCTCCCCCCCATATCACTTGGTTTTTTTTTTCAAGTTCAGCAGAGGGGCGGCGGCCAGGCGCTCTCCTGTCAAACGGTAAATGCTGTCAATTTACAGATTCTAGGAGGCTCCACAGAGCGGAGGGTAAAAGCGAGTGCTAGGGAGGCTATACACAGAGAGGGAGTAGATAATAGTGGGGTGTAGGGATGGATATGGATGCACCCTCAAAGATAGCAAAAAATAAACTTTATGCTGACGTCAAGAACAACACAGAAACAGAAACAGAAACAACAACAGACAGCAACAAAAAACCAAAGTGACGCTTGCAGAGAGGTGACAACAGAGCAAAAGGGCGACGAAGGCGACAGCGCCGCAGGATAAACCGCCCAACAAAATGGCTGGGAGGGGGTGCTGGGCACATGGAATAAGTGGTGTAAAGCTGATAAAGCGGGTGGAGTTTTCTAAAGAGGGGCGGGGTTTGGCTTAAAGGGCGGTGCGCAGACACCTGTCATAAACAAAATCCGGCGTTAAAGTAAAACCAAAAGTTAGTAAAAATAACAAAAGAAACAACAAGGGAAAGCTGGAAGGATGTAACCGTAAAGGCAGCTAAACTTTTAATTGAAATGCGATGATAAAATGAAGATTAAGCAGAGATTCTGTTCTAGAATCTGCCAGATAATTGAAGCAGATATCTATGGATTATAAGAGAGCTTCTTGGAGTGGCTACTTGAGGGAGATTTCATGAAGGCACTTGAGCACATTATTTGACTGAGATATTTCATGCACATCCAATGATTGAGTGCCGTTTTTTGAGACTGGTATTTTATCTCAATATTTTGAAGACAAATTTAATTAATTTAATTTACGTTTAGCGATTGTTAACTTGCCAGAAGAAGTTAAAGTTTTCTTCGAATTTCTTCGAATTTATAATCACACAATAAACCTACATAATAAACCCTGAAAAATATATGCACACAGAAGTACTTGCAAATTTTTTAAAATAAATAAACTTCCATTTATTTTAAATAATAGTATAATATTTTAAATAAACAAAATAAATAAGTAAAATAACTAAATAAACTTCCATTTTATTTTTGTGGATTATTTTAGTTATTTATTGTGGCTTTATTGACTTTTATCTTCCGCTCAAAGAACACTTCTTTCCGAGAACACTTTTTTCCGAGAACGAATTCCTTATGCTTCGCATTAATCTTCCCCATTCCTTATCAAATTTACTTTTGCCCAAATATTTGTTTATTTTCGTGAATTTTGATTCCTCCTGAGCGACCGAGACCTTTGCATGATCTGTCGCTGGCTTATCTGCATTTGACGATGCAGCCAAATTAAGTGCGCAAAAATAAGCCAAACGCAAATACAACGTTCCGCGGTGACGCAGTTTGGTAGCCTTTCCAAAAAAGAGAACCTTTTCTCTCTTGTAACATTTTATTCTTTTTATTTTTTCCACTCCTCCCCTTTCTCCTTCTTCTTAGTTACCCTTATTAGAATTTACCTTTGCTTCACTTTACTTTCCTTCGCATAATCTCTGCACGGATTGCATATACCCCATAAATATTGCTGTACTAATTGCAGGGTGCAAGCAAAAGACACTTACCGATCGAGAAAAAGTGACAAACAGTTAGCGCTGTTCCACTTCTCCGCCCCGCTCTGCCGTTTCTGTTTCGGCTCGTTGTTGTTGTTGTGGCTGCCATCTCCGTCGCTTCTCTTTCGGCTTCTATTGCTGCTCTCCTCATTATGTCGACTGTTCGTTCTTCCTTTTTCGGTTGGGTTGTGTGTGTGCGTGTGGGTTTTGTTATCCTTCTTCGTTTTGTTCTTGTTGTACGCAGATTGCACAGTTTTTGGTTGCTATTCTTTCAGTTTGTTTTTGCTATTAACTTTTTTGCTCCCACTCCGCACTCCAGCTTCCAGCTGCTGCTCCTATGCCACTACTCCCGCGCTCTTTCCTTAAGGTAACGGCTGTTACCCCTCCACTCACGCTCGCTCTCTCTCTACACACTCCTCTTCTTTCTTAGCTCTTGTTTTTGCGCGACATGGTTTTTGGTTGCCTGAATATATATATATTTTTTTTTGGGAATATTGCAACAAAAATCGGGGAAGAAATCAAGAAAAAACCAAGAAAATCATATGTCGAAAATGCAACACTATGCAACACACGATTTAGGCCTGGTCTTGAAGCATTTTTTCCAGCCACTGCTTTGCACACACACTTCGTCTCCGTTACACACTTCTTTGCTAGTTGTTGTTGTTGCTTTTGTTGCTTTTGCTTTTGCTGCTGTTGCTTTTGTTGTTAGAGTCGTAGCTGCATTGCAAAAGAGCTGCGAGAGGAGCTGAAGAGTGCCGTGCGGCCTGACGCTTGAAAGGTTTCCAAGAAGCACACACACACTCGCACACACATGCAACGATACACCGATACAGCGATACACCGATCCGATATAAACGCGCGCGCGACGTAAGAAAAAGAAACCTGTTTGACAGGTAAGCGGCAAGATGCGTGCGCTAGAGCGAGAGGGCACGCTGCTGCGGCTGCTGCTGCTGCTGATCGTGTCGCCAACTAATGATGCCAAGCCGGCGTCGGCGCTGACTGCGCTGCCTGGCTGCTGCGGGGTTTGGTTTTTGTTTTCTTCTTCTCCTTTTTGAGCACTCCTTCGTCTTGGTTTTTATCTGCTTCTTCTACTCTTGCGTTGTTGTTTATTAACTGTTGTTTACACACACACACACGAGCACACAAGCACACACTCTTGCACTTCTGAATTGTTGCTGCCTTTTTCAATTATTGCATTATTATTTCCATTATTATTTGTGCACAATTCTCATTAATTTTGCTGTTTTAATTGTAAGCAATTGCATTGAATATTTCGTTATTTTATTATTTTGAATTATTTACGAAAAACAGCGACTGCGACGACAACGCGGCGACGGCAACGGTGGATTTTAGGTTTTCACGAGATTCGTGCGCGTCCGTTCGACCCGACGGTTTATTTTTTTTATTTTTACTTTGCCCCGCTCGTGAATGTTGCACGGAAGCGTGTTGCTGGAAAACGTGTTGCCGGCAGGGGCAACGATCAAACATGTTGAGGTGAGGTTCGCAGGCGCCTGTTTTGTTGCGGGGACTATTTTCCTTCACTGTTTACACCTTGCCAAGGCCGGTTAAGACTCATATTTGCGCTCATTTTCTGAGCACAACAACAAATTGGCGCCGTCGTTCAAATTAACAATTATGATTGAGTTTTTGGGAATAAATATGACAAAAGAAAAAAAAAATATATTTTTCATATAAAAATTCGTCTGTTGCATGCCGCTGGAAACATGTTGCTGGCACAGCCGAGCCGAGCGCAGCCGAATAATTACAGCAAACGACGGCCTAACATTCGAAGTGAGAGAGCACTACACCAACATAACAGTGGCCGCTCTCTGCTAACATTTCGAAATGGAAATGACTAGCAACATGTTGAACCTTTGCCCAGCGATTTGACGCGTTTCCGGCGCGTTTTTCGAACTACTTAACAGCGCGCGCGATTTTCTGGCGTTTCTTGAACCCGTTTTGGTAACAAGTTTGCAGCGTCGAAAAACCAGTTAAAACGGCAACAAGTTAGCCAGCAAGCAAGCAAGCAGTGTGCCCCAGCAGCAGCGCCAATGAAGTTAGAGGGAGATGCAAGCATTGTGAAGCAGGGGAATGGATAGTGGAAGAGGGATAGAAAGACTTGAAGATGTATGGAAGGAGAAAAACCGCTTGCGACTTAGGGGCGATATGCAAGACACACGCAACAAGTTCGCCGCTTCGTCAAGTTCGAAGCTTCGCTCGTGTGCGGTGTGTGTGTGTGTGTGTGTGTGGTGTCTCGCTTGCACACATGCGCGCTTTTTCGAATTGCGGTTTAACGATCTACTTTTAACCAGTTTTTGTTTGTGGGTGCGAAAGGTGTTGGTTGGGTTGGCAGGGGGGAGCAGTCTCTGGCTCTCTGCATTGAAGTCTCTTGAGTTCTTTGGCAGCCATCTCGCTCTCTCGCTCTACCGCTCGCTCTTCATGTGTGCTTTTGGCTGCCGTTTCTTTTAGATCCTCTCTCTCTTCGCCACACCTCACCACTCACCGCTTCTGGCAAGCAGCACACCTTTCGATCTCTCCCCCGCACTGTCCGCTACTCCAGCCCAATAACCTGTTTTTTTCTCCTTACAAGAAAACATGTTCTTCGGCTGAGCAAAAGCTGGCTGCTGTAAAACTCTTTTGGGAACGCTTTTTGCATGACAATTTTTCGTTGTTGTTGTTGTCATCGGAAAGAAGTGAAAATTGTGTGATTTTTCAACAGATTTTGTGCTGCTACTCCCTCTACTCCCTACTCCCTTCTCCATTCACCCTCTTCCCTTTTTTTATTTCATTTTTGATTAAAGACTCATTTGGAGGCGTCTGGCGGCAGCACAGGAGCCATCCATCCTCCTTCACGGCGGATGTCAACGTACGCGAGGCGCATACGGAATGACCCCAGGGAGTGGGAGGACACCATGCCCACCATACTGACGATTTTTTGAGCAACACAAGACAACTTCCTTGGACAATAATTTGTGTTATATTTAACAATTAATGTTCTTACCTTCATTAGATTAAACTTTTATAATTAACACGCTCTTGTGGTAGTTATTTCTTCCAAACAAATAGTTATAATTAATGGAACGATGCCAAAAGGCAAAGAAAAAAAGTCTTCTGCAGAGAGGGGAAAAAGGAGATGGTTTAAGAAGAGTGCCTAAAGGTTATTTTGTACGATAAGAAACGGGCGAAAAACCACTGGAGAATTATTCCATAAGGAAATTCCAAGAAACGTTCTAGAACTTACGCTCCTTCTGGCGGGGGAAAGGCCTTACGCTATGAATATTTCCAACCAGAGAAAGCGCTTTGAATACACAGAAATAAGAATCAACTTTCAAATAAAAGAAGGCTAAAGAAGACCCGAAGAGCTGTTAGCCAGTGGAGCGAGAGAAATCTCTAGTAGGGGTCCCGTCCAGGACTTATCCCCTAAGACGATTAAAGTCAACTTTCAGTAGCCTTCAAAATAATTTCAATTAAATCCTAACCTTTACCTTCTTTACATATCAGATATCCCCCCTACCCCCATGGCCTGCACGCTCCAACGACTTTTTTTTTATTAAAAATAGATTTTTACCCACTTTGCCCCCCACTCGCCCCTGCCCCATCAGCAGCAGCACACAGAGAAATCGATTCCAAATTTGATTTTTGATCTCTTGATCTGGATTGAAAATCAAAGAACAATTGAAACTCCGAACAACAACAAAAAACAAAACCTAAAGAACCCAAACAACAACCGAAAAAAAGAACCCAAAAAAGAAAACAAAAAACATCAACAGAAGCTGAAGAACAAGAAGAAACAGAAGAAGTGGGAGTGTAAGAAGAAGAAGACGAAAAAGAGTTTCGGATCAGAAAAAAAAAAGAAGTTGAAGAACAAACCTAAAGCAGGAGGGGAAGGGCATAGAGGAAGACGGGAGAGGAGTTCAAAGACGAAATTAAAAACCAAAACATGATCTTGGGTTTGGGATTGGGATTGGGAATGGGAATGGCTTGGGGCTTGAATTACAAACAGATTAAGCCAGAAAGTGGAGGAGCGCACAGAGGCAAAGAGAAGAGGTAGAAGAGGCCCAAGAAGTCGCTGAAGAAAAAGAGCCAAAGCAGCCAAAGAGGTGGGTCACATTAACAGAGGGACTTTAACAGCATAAGCGGGGAAATTCTAGAGAGAAAAATTCCCTCGCCCTTGGCTAACCACTTTGGATATAGTAAAGTAATCCCGCCGATCTTGGGGAGATTCTTAATAACCCACCCGCGTCTCGTCTTGGCTGAAAAATATCACAGATCCCTTGGACAATGGTTTTATCTTATTGCCGAGGCCTAAAGAGAGGATCAAATGCAGGTAGCACAAAGGCAAGAAGCGGAATGAGGAAAACAACAACAAAAGAGAGCCAAAAGAACAATAAGAAAATGAAGTGGAACAAGCAGAGAAATGGAGTGGGCAAGGGAGGAGGGGAAGCGAGGATAAAGTGCGCTCGGGGTACTCACTCCACTGCTTTGCTTTGCTCCTGCTCATCATCTCTCTCCACAGCATGCGCTTCATACACCTCTTCGTACCACACATGCTCCTTTCCTCATTCTCTTTCTCCTTCGTCCATTCCATCATCAACTTCTTGTAGCTGCTCACGCAATGTAATCGCAGGAGACCGAAGGCGACCGCAGCGAGAGCCCAGAACATGCAGCGGTGTGTGCCAGAGGAGTGCAGGTGTCCGCAGAGGAAGAGCGAGAGAGAGAGAGCAGAAAATAGAATGAAGAGAGACGCAATGAAGGGGGGGAGGGGAGAGCGAGAGGCACTGAGCAGAGCTCAACAACCGCACGGACGGCGACAGCGGACGGGGGCGGCCTGTCCGTCAAGTTAGAGTTGGATGGACGGACAGATGGAAAGAAGGCAACGGACAGACAGGGAGACGGACACATGCGAAGGAGACAACACAGGGCAGACAGAGACAGAACAGACAGACACAAAGGCCCATAGAAACACACACACAAACACACGTTGACTTTTGGTCAATTGCGTGGACAGGAGGCAAGAAAAGCAGTTTGAAGAAAGGGTACAAGGGGGAATGGAAAAGAAGGTAGGACAGGGAAGAAGGTGGGACAGGGAAGAAGGTAGAACAGGGAAGAAGGTAGAACAGCGTAGAAGGGGGAAAGGAGAGGGAAAGAATACGTATTAAAAAAGACAAAGCAGAAGGAGTTGACCATCGCCAGCAAAGAAAACAAAAAAAAAACTCTTTTGCGGCGACGACCCATAAGTGGACACTGTCCTACACAATTTGGGGCACTCTTTAAAGAGTGAGGTTAAGCACTAACTTAAGATTAGATTTTAACATTACAAAAAATATATATATACAACATATACATATTTCTAGTATTTGTGGCTACGGGATCTACATACATGTGTGTATCATCTTCCTCGGAAATAAAATTAAATAATTTATTTCGAATTTCGAATTTTAGACAATTTTCAAAATGCCCCATTTTAGAATGCATGAATACTAGAGCCCTGCACGAAGTCCACATGATTCATAAAATCACAGTATGTACATACATATCGTCCATATCCGCCTTAAAGGAACGGCTTCAGGAAGAGAAATGGCCGAGTATACACAAAAATTATAAAAATATTCCAAAACGTCTGCCGATACCATAAAAAATAATGGGTATCATACCAAATATTAAAGTACGTTTCTTTTCTAGATAAAACTGTTTTTATTTAATTATATAAGATAATACCGAATATAAAGTAATGCAAATTTTGAGTTTTTTTTGTTTTGTATGTTTTTGCTATTAATTTGAAATAAAACCCTAATATATGTACCTCTATGAAAAGGTAATATTACAAGCTTTAATATACCATTTTCAATTTTTGTTTTGTTAGTTTTATACATTTATTCGCGTTTGAGTGAAAAAAAACCGAATATTAATGTATACATTACTCATGCCCCTTCAATGCGTTCGATCATTACGAATCATGCCTTCAGACAGATTCGAATCACCCGAATCCCTAAAAAACCGAATCCGAGCACTGCGAATCAATATCAGCATTGAAGACATACTGGCATGTATGAGAAGGCCGTCTTTATCCTTTTTAGTCCCCTACCGCAATAAAGAAACCCAGCGGCGATTATGGCTGGAGAATATTTCTGTGACTGATGCGATGTCTGTCTCGATCGAGTATGCGTTAAGCATTTCAAGAGGGGATGCTCCGAAATAAACGAGCTTGGGAAAGAAACAGCAAACGTGTGTAAAATATATTTTCTATTTAATAATTTCAATTTTTTTTTAAATTTTTAAATTTAAATTAAATTAAAGTAAATTTAAAAATTTTAATTTTTAAATTTTTTTAGTTTAATTTATCTAAAAGAAATTTCCCTGTACATGAAACAAAGTTCATTTTTTTTCAAAATTTTTAATTTGTTTTTAGTTTAATTTAACTTGAAGACATTTCCCTGCACATGAAACCAGTATACATACAATTTTCCATTTAAGGAAATTAATTAATTCTTAATTCATTAATTCTTAGCTCATTTATTTTCGATGTTAGCCATTTGTGGAATTTAGGAGTTGCAATAGGCCAGGATACTACAAAATTTGCTCCAGCTTTGGGATGTATTTGGTAAATGAGGGTAAGACCCTCAGTTTCAGCTTATTTATTTTCGGTTTTAGCCACTTTTGGTATACTCCTTTTTCGATTTAGCTTTTATTGATTCCAAGTTTTTGGCATCACTGCTGCTTGCACGCGGAATTTCGCCGCTTGATTTTTGGTACAGCAGTGCTGCCAGACACTCAGAGGCAATAAAATAAAAAATATGCCAAAAGCGGCTTAAAAATAAATAAGCTAAATAAATATAAAAATAATAAATAAATAATAAAATAAGCTAAATAAATATAAAAATAATAAATAAAAATAATAAAAAAAAATAAAAAATAAAAAAAAAAAAATATAAATTTAAATATTTAAACTAAGCAAAAGCCTAATATATTCCCATTCAAGGGTATCCACCATTTCGGCTCTCGATTTCAATTAATTTTCGGTTCGTTTCTTGTAATTTGATTCGCGAACAAAAAGAAAAGCAGAAGAAAACACTTGGGGGATGCATTTTAATGGCTGCTATATGGGAAGGAGTTGCATTGCGGCGAGTGCCTGGCCTGCTCATTCGCTTCGATTAGAACGCAATTTTCCAGTTGCGAGTCCCCCCACACCCGCACCACTGCTGCCTTTGTTGTGCCACGAGCATGATTCGAAATTGCTCCATAAGGGATCTCAATGGGAATTAAAATGTTCGTTTGTTTGCTTTGGTTTGGTTTGGTTTGGTTTGTGCTTATCGCACATGAAGGAACCAACCGTCGCTTCGGCGGAAGAGGAAATCAGAGCAGCAGGCAGGGCCCCAAGAAAACGAACAATAAGAAAAACTGGAACCAATTCGGTTTTTTGTTGTTGTTGTTATTTTTCCATCGGGGGTCCCCACTGTGACCGCCACTTGAGTGAGTTCGGGCCCACAACAAATTTCTGTGCTCCCCTTTGTGCGCGTCATCAATCTGCTCCCAATCCACAGCACTCCACCCCCCCTGCCTATTTTCCCCACGGTTTATTCACCCTCTCTAATTTAATTTCCAATTGTACATGTAATCCGTTTTCGTTGGGCTTTTTTCAAGTATTTGTCATAAAATTTGATGCGTAAATAATAATAAAAAAGAAAAATGTAATGGGGAAAAATGTTTTGGTAATTGTCTGAAGGCAACCAACTGGGGAAAATGGTACAGAAGGTGATTTCTTTTGGCTTTTTCTAACATTTCCAATGTTCTGGTATTGTTCGCAAAAGGAAAAGTAACATGTGTGAAGTGTATTGAAAATCTTTGGAAAATGCTTGTCATTTACAGACATTCGGTGGAGGCATTTAATATTGAATGGATGGCACGAAAATACACAGTGAACCCAATGACGATAGTAGAAGGAAAATATCCCAAAATTAGACTTGGAAACGATCAAAATCCGCGAGCGAGCGATCACTGAGGCCTGAATGATCACACCGAATGATTCGCAAGCGAAAATTTAGAGAGAATAGCAACAGAAATGTAATGGAAAAGACTGCTAGGCTAGGTACGGGCGAAAATATCAAAGAATCTCCAAAATTTAACAAGAATAATATGATACGTTTTTTGCTTTGATTTATAACTATAAAACATCTTAAAAAAGTATAATCCTAAAACGTTTTTTGTGTAATAAAGTATTAAAATACAGATTAAAATTGTTGTTAAATTTCATCATAGAATTTTAAATTTTTTCTCTCTGAAACACAACTAAAAACTTTGGCAAACTTTTGCCTTGAGGGGGAGGGAAGGAAAAACTAAAAAGTAATTGGCAACTTTTTAGCTAAAGTACCGGACCGGACCACCTACTTCTCACCCTCCTGCCACAGCCCCTCTCTCATAGCTTCTGAAAATCCCCTCACTGCCCCTCATGCAAAGAGAGAGAGAGAGTTTGATGCATTGATGCTTCAGAGAGTCTGTTAATCCATTAGATGCATTGCATATTTCATTTGACATTTACGAACACACAAATTGCCCGGCAATTTCCTACTCCTCCCGTAACCAGCACTCTTGGACGGTCCGTCCGGTCCAGCTGCGCGTCTGGGGAGGCGCTGATACCAAGAGGGTTGATGATTGGCGTGGGGTGGATCGGTCTGTGTCTATTTGTAGCCACAAAATAGTTTTAATATTCGATTAAAGTTAAACCCAAAATTTAGGGCGAGATTTCAAAAATAAGATATAAAACATTAATTAATAATACATTAATTATAGCATAAAAAGGAGTAGCAATTAAAGAATTATTTGGGTTTGATATTTAGTCAAAAACTAGTGAAGCCAACAAGGCTAAAATTAGTTGAAAAATTATGCAAATTTATGCATCAAAAGAATGGAGTAAAATATTGTAGAGCGAGCAATTCGAAAGGAATTGGGCAACAATTTTAGGAGCCAGGAATAAATTATATTAGCAGATGAAACAGCTGAAGATACGGTAGCTTATTGTGCCCCAAATAGAACACGAATTAGGGGTAGAATTGGATGATGATAATAAGGGAGAATTCCTGCATTAAATTGTTACGGAATTGCAGTAAGTAATGTGGGAAAAATGGTGAAAATTAGTAAGAAATGTAATGGAACTAATACCATAATAAAATGAGTCCGAATAAATTAGAATATAATTAGTTCAAGGGCTGAAAGTCTGCGAAGAATATTTTAAAAGAAATTAGAAACAAAATTGGAAGGAAAAATTGGAAGGAAAATAGGTGAAGGTTGAAGATTGGTTGAATGATGTTGAGCGCAAGAGTAGAGTTTTGCAAGTATATTTGTATGCATTTTATTATAGATGATGCGAGTGCACATAGCCTCCAAGAATTGACATTTGTTATCGCTACTGAACAACATCTTTTATGGTGTAGATTAACATGTGCTTCCCCAAGTTTCAGTCGCTGTCCAAGGCATCGTTTCATTTGCAATATGAAAACCTCGAGAAATGTTTTTTTCCCCAGCTAATCAGGGTCATTGGTCTGCCTTGGAGGCAGAGGCAGATAAAGCCGGACTATCCAATCACTTTAAATACCCAAAACAGCCACCACTCCCCCCTCAATTTAAACCCATTCCCACCCCTATTCTTAGCCCTGTTCCCTGTTTTCCCACCCATTGTGAATTACAGAGTGAAAAACCTGCAAGAAGTTTCACAGAAAAAAGCGTTGCTCAGCCCGCCCACTCACATGCAAAAATTTTTGCTCATTTTCACACAAATAGTGCAGGTGGGCATGTGGTCAGTGGCAGTGGCAGTGGCAGGGGGGCGGGTATACTTCCCACTGGCCTTGTGCAAATTGGCCAGAATCGAGCTGCTAATTGAGGGCCCAACCGCCGAAAAAAAAAGCAGCAGAAAAGAACTAAGAAAACCGACAAGAAAGGAACTTCTCCAACCACCAATCGACGTTTACAATTATCCAAATGCAGTGCAGGGGTGTGGGCAGTGGCTGGAAAGGGGAGAGGGGACATGCTAGGTCTAGGTGTGTGTGTGTGTGTGTGGCTCATATCAGTTGTTGGCCAACAACAATTATGGCCAACAAGCACATTTTGCTAATTGCAAGAAAGAAACCAACGCAAAATGAAAACGGAAGTGATTCCCAACCCAAAAGGAGGGGGTAAGAAAAAGGCTAGATTTTTTTTGGCAACTGATACGAAGCTTTAGATACTCTTGGGGGAGATGCTAAATGATATAGGCATTTAATATTGATATTTAAAAATAAATAAATAAATAATCTTTTGGGGAGGTACTAAATGATATGGGCTCCCATTCAATTTTGATATTTAAAATTAAATAAATAAATTTACAAAGAATTATACTTTAATCACACTTTTGCATGGAATATTGATTGCCACAAAAAAGAATTGAAGGAAAGTGTTTGCTGAAAGAAATCTATGATGGATACACATACTGTAAGATACTTTGGATTTACCAATGACATCAAGTTTAGTATAACGGCTGTCATTTTATTTTCCATAATATTTCCATTATTTAGCCAATAATAAATATACATAAATATACATATATAAATATATAATAAGTATACAGGGCTGTAATTTTATTTTCCATAATATTTCTTAAATTTAGCCAATAATAAATATATATAAATATACATATATAAATATATAATAATTGTATAGGGCTGTAATTTTATTTTCCATAATATTTCTAATACTTAGCCAATAATAAATATATATAAATATACATATATAAATATATAATAATTGTATAGGGCTGTAATTTTATTTTCCATAATATTTCTAATACTTAGCCAATAATAAATATACAAAAATAAAAATACATTTATAAATATATAATAAGTAAACAGGACTGTCATTTTATTTTCCATAATATTTCCAATATTTAGCCAATAATAAATATACATAAATATACATATATAAATATATAATTATAATATAGGGCTGTAATTTTATTTTCCATAATATTTCTAATACTTAGCCAATAATAAATATACATAAATAAAAATACATTTATAAATATATAATAAGTATATAGGGCTATAATTTTATTTTCCATATTATTTCCAATATTTAGCCAATAATAAATATATATAAATATACATATATAAATATATAATTATAATATAGGGCTGTAATTTTATTTTCCATAATATTTCTAATACTTAGCCAATAATAAATATATATAAATATACATATATAAATATATAATAAGTATATAGGGCTGCTATTTTACTTTCCATAATATTTCTATTTTCTATTTAATCAATAATAAATATTCTAATTTTTTGAACCTTTTTTTTAAATAAAATGTCTACTACTTGAAATATATATAGAAAATATATAGAAATATACTTGATAGCTTTTTCGATCGGAAATGCTTCCCTTTTATTTATTTTTATTTTTATTTTATTTTAATTTGCAAACATCAAATACGAATAAAAATACCCGCCTGAAGAGTATAGCACAAAAAAACTGGGATAAAGAAATCTAGGAAATGAAAGTAGAATGAGGACTTTGGGATGAGTATTGGTATTCCGAATTGCAGGGCTTTGGGGGTTTGGTTTGGTTTGGTGCTGCTGCTGGGGGCCAACAATGGGTTAACACGAAACACGTCTCTGGAAATTAATAATTTTCGGTGGTTTAATTTGCAGATTTTACGTGAATGAAATGCAGAAGCAGAAGGACAGACAAAGCAGAAAGGCCACCGAAAACAGACAACAGCCAAAGCAAACACAAAAGCGAAGAAAAGCGGGGAAAGCACACACACACAAAGGGAGAGAGAGAGACAGAGAGAGAGGAAGAGGGAGAGGGAGAGGGAGAGAGTGGGGGAAAGCTCAAGGCAAACGAAATGGAAATTGTGGATCGGTAGGAAAATGCTTTGGTCAGCTTTTCCTGTTTAGTGTGTCGGCAATTGAGGAAATGCCTAACCATCACGAGGAGGAGCATCAGAATGAGGCAGAATGAGGCAGAGCGGTGGAGGGTGGGTGTAGGGGCCTGGGCTGCATAATTGGATTGGGGGCACCGGGGTCCATGCAACCTCGAACTCGATTCCGGACACTGCCAACTGCATCCACAGCTGCAACTGCAACTGGCGCTCAATTAGTAGCAAGTGGCAGGACGACAACGAGAGCACCAGAATGAGATACGATTTGGCCATTCGAATCCACAGCAGCAGCAGCATCAGGCAGCAGCATCAGGCAGCAGCAGGCAGCAGGCAGCAGCAGGACAATTGCCTCCCTCCGCTGCTGGTGCAGGCGGCAATCGGTGGGACGATTGAGTTGCCACAACAATACCCAGAAATTTCGGGCCAATGTATCAACAACAGTGTCTGTCTCTGCCTCTCTCCCTCTGTCTCTTCCTCCCACTCTCTCTGTCTATATCTCTGTTCTTTCAGCCTTCAATGAGGAGCAAAAGTAGCTTCCTCCTCCTACTTAACTCAACCAAAAAGTCCAAGTCCCAGTGCCACACACAAATTCGAAGCTACCAAAAATCGTCTAATTTCTGTGCAAAAGTTTGCTTGCTTCTCTCTCTGCTGCCACACGGCACTTCATACTTCATTCTTCATTCTCCAGAGAAATTTGCTTCACACCTCAATGATTGCATCCAGCCAGCCATTGGGGGAATACCTGGCATCTATTGCTGCTCAAATATTAGTTGATTTTGACATGAAGCATGAGCTCCGCTCTGGTTTCAAGTTTGATCGCTGATTTGTGCAAGGGAAATTTATGCTAAAAATTGGCAAGAAAAATACGTTATTGGTGGTTTAAATGGCACTAAAAAGGGGCGTCTAGGATTGGCATACTGCCATCAATTATAATTTTAGATGTAAAAACTTCTTGGCAGAAAAATCTATGCAATAAATAAAATAAATAATAATAATACAAATAAAATATAATAAATAATAAATAAATAACAATTATAAAAATAAAATAAAAAATAATAAATAAATAATAATAATAAAAATAAAATAATAAAATAAATAAAAAAAATAATAAATAAATAATAATAATAAAAATAAAATTAAAAATAATAAATAAATGGAAATAATAAATAAACAATAAATAAAAAAAAAAAAATTTTTTAATAAATAAAAAAAAAAAAAATAAATAAAATTATACTCCACTTCGAGCACATATTCTTCGCATATTTCTCAAGCTCCAATTAAACTGCTTAACTGCCAGTTAAACTTGTAGTTATTTTAGCCACATTTATTTGCAAAATATTACGCATTTTTTTCTACTCAAAAAACCCTTTCCAGGGCATTGCCACAGTCCACACTCTTCGCAGAATTTTCTAGCATTTTCGCAACATTTTTGCATCCTTTGGCAAAGATCAGAAATTCGTTTATTTAGGCTTGACAGCTTTTTTCGCATCTATCTATGATGAGGCTGCTCTTGGCCAACTCTACTCTATTAGCCTTGGCCAACATTTGTGTCTGCTGCTCCTCTCCAATGAAAATTATTTTTCTTCTCTCTTTCGTGTTTTTTTTTTTTTTGGCACGCCTCTATGCCAAATTAATTAACAGCGCGGTAAGCACAGTGAGCAAGGGGGAAGGGGGGGGGGGTTGGGGGACATGAGAGTTACCGGTTACCGTTATGAGAGACGCATGCAACGTGTGGCAGCAGCAGCAAGAGGCAGCTGAACAACAAAGTCAGAGCCAAATTGAGGCAATTGTTGGGACTTGTTTTTGGCCTGTGGCACGACGACGACGACGACGCTGCAGCCACATCACAGGAGAGTCAGCAGCAGGAGCTGCAGTAGGAGGAGGCGGCGCAGGCACAGGCACAGGCACGGGCAGCGTCTGCCACACAAGAGTCCCGTTATGTGACCTCATATGTGGACAACTGGTTAACCGTTGGCAACTCCAGGAGGGGCGGCGGCAGCAGCAGCAGCACTGAGGTGGGGTGGCCGGCCAGTGGCAGTCCCAGTGGGCCTCTGTGGCGGTGGGGGGGAGCTGGCGACTTGTTATTGATACATCAAAAAGTTTTTGCCAAATTGCCAGCAACGCGATATGATCTCGCACAAATTGACCAAAAAGCTCCGAAACTGAGCCGTGAAAGTGGCAAAAATAAAAGGCAGAGAGGCACAGGCACAGGCATAGACATGTGGCAGTAGCAGCAGAGGAGCAGTAGCTGTAGCAGCAGCAGCAGAGGAGCAGCAGTAGCTGTAGCAGGGGCATGCCACACGATAATCAGGGCACAAGCCAACTACTACTGGGATAAGGTCGCTGCGGTACGCAGATGTAAAAAGAGCAACAAGAAATTGCAAACAAAATCCCAGGGAAATGTGGAATGGGCATGGCAAAGGTTTCCTTCCCAAATTGCTGCTGCAAAATGTGCCACAAATAGAAATATCATCAAATATACATATCCATCCCCAAGTATCCATAGTTCCCATGGTGTCGTCTGCTATTTTTACATTGAGTTTCAATTTGTGGTCGCTGCAGAGTGTTCCCATGACATGCCACCCCTTGGAATCCTGCCTCCTGCCTCATGGCTGCTTCTTTCTTATCACTTTATCAGCCACACCCTCTTCGAACCTCGTCTGCCCACTGCCCCACACCCTTTGTGTCAATGACTCGCTTTTGAAGTGGCCAACTCGTTTGTCTTGCCCAGTCCTTTGCCCCCGAGCACCCCCGTAACAAATACACTTGCTGCTTACTTAAGGAAGACCGTCAACTGTTTTTTCATGGTTGCAATTAATTGGTCTTCAGGGTTGCCCGGACAACCCCTTGAGCCTTGCTTGTGCCCCCCGAGACAGAGTGGCAGTCTCTCCATTTGTTGGTTTTGCTTCTTGCAGGAACGGCGGCACACAGGGCACGGCACACGGGGCACGGCACACGGGGCACGGGGCACTGAGCCTTTTGTTGTTTGTACACCTGATGACCCTTTTTGGCATTTGGAAATTGCAGCCACTGTTTTTGTTGTTTATAGAAATTTGATTTTGTTTATTGTTCAAAGAGAGACACAGCGTGGAAATCAACAGAAACAGCGCAGAGCACCAAGCGGAAAGCTCAATTGAAAATAGTTGTACGAGGCAGCTGAGTGCCGTGGGTGGACTTTGATTTAAACGCAAAACTGTTTAGCTTTGCGGCGGGACCCCCTAAAGGTATTGGTTTTTAGCCAATGAGCATTGGGCGCTGATGTTAGACGATGCGTTTTTCACCGTTGGTTTTTTGGGTATGGAAATCTTTTTTTCCAAATGTAAAAGCAATGGCATAGAACCATTTTTTTGGCATAGCGAAAAGCAACATTTCTCATGTACGTGAATTTTGGGGAATATTTTTGTATATATTTTTATATATTATATATATATTATATTTATATTTATATTATATAATATTATATTAGTATATATATTATATTATATTATATTTATATATTTTTAAATAAAATTAATAAATAATAATAATAAAATAATAAAGATAATAATAAAAAATTACGCGAATTTTGGGGAACATTTTAATATAATTTGATTATCCCAAGCTGTCAATAAATAAAATTAATAAATAATAATAATAAAAAAATAAAAATAATAAGAAAAAAAAATTACGTGAATTTTGGGGAATAATATTTGAATATAATTTTATTATCATAAGCTGTCAAAAAATAAAATAAAATTTTAAATTTGAATTAAATTTCATTTTAAATTTTAATTTAATTTAATATAATTTTAAATTTTAATTTAATTTTAAATTTTGATTTAGTTTTAAATTTTTATTTGATTTAATTTTAAATTTTTATTTAATTTAATGTTAAATTTTTATTTAATTTTAATTATTAATTAATATTATTAATATTAATTATTATTTTTGTGTTAAAAACCCCAATTAGAGTGACAACTTATTAGTGACAACAAAAACCGTCTTTATTTAGCTGTAAAAACTAATAAAAATATAACGAATGTTAGACTGTCACGACAGTAAATATCATCGGTGGAAAATGTATCGGTAGGCCTGCCTTACCACCCTCAGTTTGCCTCATATATCAGCCCCGTTTTACTGCCTTTTCCCACTTAATTTGTCCCCTTGCCCTGCGCCTTTAGCTCGTTGTGTTAACAGATATTTTGTCTGAACGAGTTTGATGATGACTACCACCATGATGATGAGGACAGGCACTCCCTTGGGTTAAGTTATATGTCTTCCAAGACCCAACTGCAACTCCAACCCCTGCACTGCCAGCAACCAACCCCTCACCCCACTCTGCTCACCCTCTCTCGCTCACTCCCTTTGGTAGGAAGTCAACGAAGCGGGACGAAAACATCGTCATCGTCGTCCAGTCCAGTCCCAGAGTTCAACAAGTTTTCCTTTCTGCAACCTGCTGCTGCTGGTGCTGCTGCTGCTCCTGGGGGCACCACCCTCAAGCGGAACACTTGCCGGGCTCCGGGGTACCCGCCCGCAGTGCTTATACAGCTGTTCTTTCCTTCTGTCCTAAGGGAGAGAGCGACGAGCGACGCCTGGGACCTGGCCCATGTATGAGGGAAACCCGAGAACTCGCCCCCCCCACCACTACAACTGTGGGAATTTCTCAATTGTTTATGGTTAATAATTGCTCTTGTTGGCTTCTCTTCACCTCAGGGACAGAGAGGGGAGACAATGGGCAAGGAGTTGGAGAGACAATGGGCAAGGAGTTGGAGAGACAATGGGCAAGGAGTTGGGGAGTCAATGGGCAGGAGTTGCATGGACAATGGTAGGGTGTGGGGTGGCGGGGGGTGGGCGCCCCTTGACGGGTTGTGCAATTGTCCGTAACTCATAATGTGCTGTTGTACTCCCTCTCCATGGACTTCATTTGCGGTTCAATTGCAAATTGATGGAAGAACCAAACAAATCGAAGGATTTTGATTTTCGGTTAACGAAAATTTTCCAAAAACCACATTTTCAATTTAATTTACTAGTAGGGGGGAGAAGTCTCTACTCTGCCACTGCTCTGCCTCTGCCTCTGAGTGTGTGTATTTTGTGGTGTGTAGCAGCATTAATTTATGAACAATTTCTGCTGCATTAGGGATGTACTCAAACAGAGATTGGACTCTCGATTGGACTTGAGTTGCCACCCCCTCACAACTCCAATTTGTTTGATTAATTGCTATCTGAGGTTAAGGCTGCATCCCAAAATGGATGTTAAGAAATTTCTGCTGCAGATACAAATACAGATACAGACACAAATGCAAGTCTGCTGCTGTATGCCGAGATACACATCAAAATGTGTAGCCTGCGCTGCTGCTCCTCCACTTAAAACTGGCGCCATAAAAACAAAACAGAAAAAAAAACTTCAAAGAAAATCCGTGCGTGTGAGGTGTGAGCATGAGGCCCCAGAGGGCTTAGGCCTAGGCCTAATTTGGGGTCAGAGGTTGGGCTGGGGTTTGGGTTTCAGACCTGCCCTAAGGCTGGAAAGTTCAATCAGTGATTGATCGTAATGAAGGTAGGTGCAGCTGATTAACCCAGTTGGGGTGGGGATTATATGTAGAAATGATTGCAAGCAGATCGAACGAGCGTGGCAAGAGTAAGTTAATATCAAGAAATTTTTAGTTAATTGTTGCATTGGTCTTGGTCTTTAAGCTTCGATTTTGAGCGCACAAAATAGTGATCGAGATAAGGTTCTATATGTAGAACACCTTACACTCCCCCACTGTGAGTGAGAGCGAGAGCAAGAGCTATTTGCGCTGCTTCAACATGCACGCCAATGTCTTATGCTGAGAGAGCAATAGATAGAGAGAGAGACCAAAGCTCATCTTTGCGCACTGCTTGCCAATGCTGAGTAAATGCCTATTCAATTTTCGGTGCAATATTTTTGGCAGATCGCTCTCTTGGTAGCTGCCAAGCCAGACAGCAAGAGAGCTAGGCTAGAGAGAGAGTGGCAGCTGCGGAGAGGAAAGGCAGCTGCGGAGAGGAGAGGCAGCTGTGGAGAGGAGAGCCCCAAGCTCAAATGGTGACAACTTTGTCAGTGCAGCGCGCACTGGGAATGAAGTGCAGACCGATTAAAGCAACGGTAAACAGCAGCGGGTGGTGTGAATCGCGCACGCAGGCTGCGGCTATGCAGACTTTTGTATGCCCTAGTGTAGGGTATATCTATACTTAGTAGATTTTAAATAAAAGTATTAATATAAGTAGTGGTGGAAATTAAATGAATTATGAACAGAAACATTGTTAAACGCAATAAAAACACAAATGCTAATATTAATAATTTATTACAAAAATTTCTACTATAGATATACCCTACACTAGCGCATACAATAGTCTTATATTGCATCGATCTATAGTAGATTTTTAATAAAATTATTAATATAAGTATTGTTTGAAATGAAATGAACTATGAACGAAACATTGTTAAACGCAATAAAAACAATATCGAGAATTTATTGGATCATAATTCTGAGTTGGAAACAATAATTGGAAGTTGGAAAAAATAATAATAATATTTTCGAATAATTTTGGATTGCACAGAGTTCACATTCACAGTAAATCTACAAAAATTGCTTGTCCATTTCTAATGAATTTCTAATTTTCCCCTAATATTTCTAATGACATCTTCTACTTGATCAAATCTTTAAGTTATTATTATCATTAAGTATTCCCAGAGCGCAACCAAAGACCAAAGACAAGTGTCTTGCCTTCCAGAAACAAGTTCAGGGTCACTGCTCTGCTACCCACCGCATCCGCTGTGCGTGTACCGTACCTCTCCCTCCCCTACTATAGCTATAGCATGATCAAAACATAGTCAATTTCTAATGCCATTAAAAACTCATTCACAAAACGCTTTCGAAGAGAGGCTTTTCCAAGTCCTACCTACGGGTACACCTGCTTGGCCTGCGCCTGGCCTGCCACAAAGATCAAGACGCCGCTGGATGCCCGATACACGCAACTGTCATTAGTTTTTGGCGCGCTCCTCCAACTCCAATCCAACTCCGTCTCCGTCTCCAGACATCGACCTCGAGACTTCCTTTTTCACAGGGCACACACGTATGTACGTACACACATACAATTAACCACATGATATTGTATAAGAAGGAAAATTTGTAGACCAATAATTATTTTCCCAGTGCTGCAGCGACGAGCGCAGGGAATATAATTAATAACATGAAAAATACATAATGAAATCATTATCTTACCGTAATGTGAAATGATTATCGTATGTGTGTGAAGTGAAGCCAACCCCCAAACAATGGAGCGAAATGAGGGAGAGACGAGGCGGAGAGTGGAGTGCGGAGGGAGTGCGGAGAGTGAAGTGAAGTTTTAACGCGCATTCAGAGACGACAAGCGACCGTCGGAGACCATCTTCAGGGAGTCACCGGAAGTATATCTGCTCTCTTGTTGGTTAGGTCAGGTTTTTGTTGCCTTATGCAAAGCATTCCACACACACAACACACACACACACTCGAGTGCATCTCAAGCGGAACGATGCACCCATAACATTCATCCCATCCATCCCCCTCTCTAGGGCCCTCCTACCCTTTCTCTACCTTTCGCTGCTGTCCACAGGTGGGCAAAATTCTAGGCCTCCGATGACTGACTGACTCGCAGTTATGTCAGAGAGGCCCCCAGAAAGGTCTTTTTGGCTTCTCACTTTTTTACTTTTTTTTTCTTTTTTTTTGGGTTCTTTGGACTTTGCGACCAGCCAAGCGGAAGTTGATTTATTTCAGCGCTCTTCTCCCGTGCTCTTCTCATTTTCGGTGGGAGAATTTTCCGAAAAGTGTTGCATTGTTGGACGAACCTACCGCCACCTACACACACCGCACCACACCACACCAAGAGTCCAAGTCCAAGCGTTGCAGAGGTCGTAAAGAAAAAATTGTTCAAGCATAACTTTATTTTTTGAACTTTATTTTGTGCCCTTTTTTTGTGTGTTGTGTTTTTTTTTTGGTGTTTTTTTTTGGTGCTTTTTTTTTGTTGTTTCTTTCCTTTCGTTGAGCTCATCAAAATTAAGAATTATTTGTAATAATTAGCTGGAGTTTTGCAGGGGGTTCCTCAAAACCCAATTTAAAGTCCAAGAAAATTGGTCCGAAAATTATCTTTAAAGTTTTGGGACAAAAAAATAAGAAAGAAATCACAAAGAAATGTGAGGGGCTTTGGAGATTGAATGATTAGATGTGTTTTGGGCATAATAATAATACAACGCAGGAGTACCAGAAATACAAGGTTTAATTGCAACATTTTCTAGGCAATTATCTTTATGCCTCTTTGACTGGATTTCTTCTATGATATTTGGTTATAATATTAGGAACAAATATATGAAAGAATAAAAATAATATTCGTAGGTTGGCCTGGCAAAAAAATAGATCGACAGATCTACATATATCCTCCTGTTTTATCCTCCTAGCTATTAAATATATATTCCCTATAAAAAGCTAAAAATCTGCCAAAACATTTTTTAAAGCGCATTTTCTGTAGCTTAAAAGAAAAGCCAAAGGTTCAAATTAAATTTGTTCCAAATTAAGAGATTGCCTTGGCTTCTCGACCAGGTGCTGGCTCTGGCATGGGGCCACTCACTTTCAACCGATTGCCGTACACTGCACTGCCCCCCACTACCCACTCCCCACCCTGTCTTTGCCCAGCAACTTAACCATTTTCCTTTCTATCGTGCCACTGGTTTAGCCTCCGTTCTGTAACCTCCGTCGTTTCAAGCAATGCATTTCACTTCCATTTTCAATTCATTTAGCTTCGTTTGTTGCTATTATTTCTCTGCAATTTTTTTATATTTTTTTGTTCGTGTTCCTTTGCTCCATTATACTCAGTTCTTGCCTCTCGTTCGCTCGTTCGCTCCTTTGCTATTTTCTCTCTTGCTGCCTCTCTCTTTCTCGCTCTCAATGTCTGGCTGCTTCCTTCTTCTATTTTTTATAAGCATTTTTCAATCGCATTTCGATGCGCATTTTCATTTGGGGTCAAGAAAAATCCATTAGCAGTCAGTGGAAGTTAAATAGAATCCATTAGCTCTTGCCGCCAGTTCCTGCCCACCCGCCACACAGCCCACCCCCCCAAACCTAACATATTCCCCCCCCACACAATGGTTGGGGGTGTGGGTTGGAACAAGCAAAATTGTAATAAAAACTCCACAGCCTCTTGAGGGGAGGGCAGGGCGGACGGAAAGAGGTAAAGCAAGCAGCGCGGTAAATATCTAAAGAAAATCTTGACTCACGCAATGCCCTGCCCAAAATCTTGAATGTCTTTGTTGCAGGAGAGTGAAAGGGGGAAATGGATACGGCAGAAGAAGGGGTAGGGGCAGGACAGGGACAGGGACAGGGGCAGGCAATTAAATACATCAAAATTTGAGGGGCCAGGTGACCGCCCCGAGCAGCCAACATTTCGGGGGCGCTAAAAGTCCCTTTTTTTGGGCTAAAAATATTGGGAATGAATTTAATGGAAGTAAATCAAAATGCTAATCGATGGAATGTGTATCGGGAGGGGGGTGGTGGGGTAAAGGTTTAAATACCGAAATTATTTAAAATTTTAAAATTATTTAAAATCTGATTGCAGTTTGTTTGAGTTTTAAAATTTAAATGGATCTGCCGCATAAGTAGACTTTTAATGTTTAAAAAATGATGAATGTGTGGGAATGGAATGGCATGGCAGGGATAAAAAATGTGCTGAAACATATTCGCATTAAATTCGATTAAATGTTCAGCAATTTTCCAGAGTTTTCCATCGGAAGAAGTTTGCGCGCACATAATTCTATAAATCTCTATAAATATTTATATGTGTTCGCCCTGCAATGGCATTTCTGCCCAGTTGGAAAGTAAAAAAAAAAAAAAGAAAAGTTAACCATCTTAGCCTTGTTATGGCTGTGGCCGGAAGCGTCTGTCCAAGCCAACCCTCTGCTTGGCAGGACTACTACTTCAGATTGTCCTGCTGTGTACAGGACACCCCACACCCTGTTTCCTCACCCCCTCTCTCTGGTGCGTTCTCTCTCAGTCTCTCTCTGTGTGTGTGTGTGTGTGTGTCTCTTCCTGTGTTCCTTCTGGCGTCGACTCTGACCCCGATGACACGCTAAAGAAAATCTATTAACCTCCAGTGACATATAGCCAACTCACCCTTTTGGCCATATGCACACGCACACACACACACACGCACACACACACACGCACACTAATGTGACACAATGCATATTTATGGCCCCATTTGTGCAAACTGTCGATAGTCTGTTCAAGATGGGGTATAGGGCCAGTGCTACTCGTGGGGTAGAGCGAAGAGACTGCTGGAAGAGGGCTGGTACGGAATGATGGGGTACGAAATGATGGGGTACAGTGAAGGAGGTGTACAGTGAAGGAGGTGTAAGGAAGGAGCTGTACAGGGAAGGAGCTGTACAGAAGGAGCTGTACAGAAGGAGCTACACAGAAAGTGTGGGGTGTGTGCACGCCTGAAAGAAAAGAGTCTTGCAGCAAGGCAGCGAGTGAGGCAGCAAGCAAGGAGGCAGAGGCGTGTGTACTTGTGGCGCTGATATGTGCAGGAGTGACATGAAGTTTAGGCCATTCAGTAAGGGATAATCACGGAGAATGTACGTACTACGGCAGCGCCTTAATTGAATCAAAGGTATTGCATTTTATATGTACTCGTTCCATTTATTATTCAATTACAAGTAACCAAGTTTGCTTCGAAGGGTGGTAAAAAATAAAGTTGGGAGTTGATTAAATGGAGATTTAATTTTTGTTGTTATTTGCCAACATTTTCTACTTGTAGCACGCATATCTACATGACTTTTACATCGATCTGGAGCGACATCTGACGATCAGCGGTGGCGTTGCGAGACCAGCTGCCAAATGTGTTTTGCTACCAAAGCTGAAGCTGAAGCTAAAGCTGCTGATTCGTCATGTAAGTAATTCCCAAATATTTAAATGATTTATTTAGCACGTAAACATTTGTTTGGGATTTACAATTAAATTCAAATTAAAACAATTCGAGTTATGGAATATCCATATGATTTCTACATCTATTTCAGACATGCGCTAAGCCTAAAAGTAGGCAACAAAATAAGGAACGGCGGCCCATACTTCGACGTCATGTATATTACATGCTTATAGACTGTCGGAAAAAAACCTACATACACAAATATATCTACATACATGTGCATGTCATGACTCCCCATATATGTATGACTTTTCCCACTGATAACTTTTATGACTGCCAAGATTTTGACGCTTAGATTGCCTGCTGCCGCATCATAAAGACAAGAAATGTTAAACGTTTCGATTTCTTGCATTAAAATAAAGCTAAAAAAATATCTGGGATATGGAAACAGTCACTAATGGTTCATGGCAAGTGCATACAATTTATATTTTGAGCAATATTAATGTGTGGAATATTTAATTTTATTTTTTATTTATATTCATTGAATTTGAATTATTATTTCATTTTATTTTATTTTACTTTATCTATTTTCATTTCATTTTATTTATTTTCATTTTACTTAATATTAATTAAACTTAAATTTAATTTATATATTTTGAGCAATTATTTAATGGGTGAATTTTTTTTTTTTTAAATTTAATTTAATGTTATTTATTTTATTTTCATTTCATTTTATTTATTTTCATTTTACTTAATATTAATTAAAGCTTAAATTTAATTTATATATTTTGAGCAATATTAATGTGTGGAATATTTTATTTTTATTTAATTTAATTTAATGTTATTTATTTTATTTTCATTTTATTTTATTTATTTTCATTTTACTTAATATTAATTAAAGCTTAAATTTAATTTATATATTTTGAACAATATTAATGTGTGGAATATTTTATTTTTATTTAATTTAATTTAATGTTATTTATTTTATTTTCATTTTATTTTATTTATTTTTATTTTATTTAATATAATTATTCATTTAATTTTATTTATTTACATTTTATTTTCATTTAGTTTTATTTATTTTCATTTTATTTTATTTATTTTCATTTAATTTTATTTATTTTCATTTTATTTAATATTAATTAAAGCCCAAATTGTATTTAATTTAACTCAACTTCAGCTTAAACCAAATTGTAGGCCCTGCAGGCATACAAACGAACTATCTGCGCTGTCAAGCAAATTCCATGAATATCCAATAGCAGCAACTCGAGACGTGGGACAAGTGGAATCTAGCAAATAAAAGTTTAAGCGATGTGCAGGCGATAGGCGCATGTGGCAGTGGCAGATTGGCAGACGTACATCCTGCAACCGAAGTACATTTAATGGTTTCATTTTCTTTCCTTTTTTTCTGTGTGTTTGTCTGTTGCTTTCATCATCTGTTCCCACACTCGAATAGTGGAAAAAACCCCAAGCAAAGCAATTGCGACAGCTTAGGCGAGGCAGCACAATATGCGCCACTCATTGCCACAGCTGTCCCGTTCCACCTATACACAAGGACATGAGATGCCGCAAAAAAAAACAGGCAACATATGGAGTGTGGGTGTGGGGGCATAGCATCTTCAGCTGTGCTTGCAGCTACTCACTGGCATTTAACGCATTGTCCTTTTAGCCATATTGATGATGATGCCAAATGACACCGAATGGCGGCGGCGGTGGGCCAACAGCAGCAGTCCGTGGCTTCCAGCTAGGATTTTTACTATCACTTGCATGGTGTGTCCATCTCTTCAGCAGTGTGTCCCGTGCTTCACTTCCCTTCCTTACCACTGTTTGTTTCCTGTGTAGCACCCCTGCAGCCCCCTGCTACTGCTACACCCACTTGATCCTGGGCTCCATCTCATGCGTTGTCGTTGTCGCAGTTGTTTTCCCCATGTTGTGTCTGCCATTATTTCGTGGATTTTTGGCTGCTTTAGCATTTCACTTTGATAGTCCTCGTTCTCGTCCTGTTCCGTTCGGTTCTCTGTCTCCGTTCTGGCAGCGCAACAGCACACAGAGGGCGGAGACAGATATGGATGTGTGGCAGTAGCAGCGAAAAACCCCAAGCCCCCACGCCCACCCACACATCTCCTGCGTTTCGTTTGGCTGTCTCGATTCTTGGCTCTGGTTTTTGGGTCCTGGTCCTTTCATGGCAGCTTTCGCTTTATCTGCTGACAGTCATAAGTTTTGCTTTGCTTTCCATTTTTATTTCATTCTCCCGTCTTTGCCACGCCCCACGCCCACACTGCCGCACCGCCCCCCTTCTCGAGTAACTCATCAACGCGCATATGTTCTTGGTGCTTTTTGGTATCCTCTCATCGAGCGAGAAATTTATTTTTATTTGTTAGATTTCTGTCTGCTGCTGCTGCTGCTGCTGCTTTTGGACTCGTGCCTTTTTCCTGTTGCTGTTTCCGTTTGTTGTAAATTTTAGTGGATTATCCTGCCGACGACTTCTGCTATGGGTATGTCCTCCATTCTCCAAGTCGTTCACTCTGCTGGGCATTGCTCTATAACCGATACCCTATACTCTGTGGAATGTAACTAAAGTTGGGGCTGTAATGGCCAGGGCCAGGGGTAGAGCCTTTTCGGTGAATATTTTCAGGAGGAGTTTTTGGAAAAAGTTTAGGAGCAAAAGATCAGCGAATGTTGGGTTCAATAAATGTCAATAAATATCTTCGCTTTGGCAGGATTATATATAGATAAATATTTTATTTTTGTCCAATAAAATTCATTAAAATTTGAGCATTATTGGATTATTTTTATAGAATTATTGAAGCATTAATGGATTATTTTTGGAGCATTATTGGAACATTATTGGATTATTTTTCTAGCATTATTGAATTATATTTGGAGCAATTTTGGAGCAATTTTGGAGCAATTTAGGAGCATTATTGGATGTTTTTTGGATTATTTTTGGAGCAATTTTGCAACATTTTTTGACCAATTTTGGATGATTTTTCTATCATTATTGAAATATTATTGGAGCATTATTATTATTTATTATTATTTTTGGAGCATTATTGGAATACTCTTGATTTTTCTAGCATTATTGAATTATATTTGGAGCAATTTTAGAGTATTTTTGGATCACTTTTGGAGCATTTTTTTTTAGCATTTTAGGAGCATTTTTGGAGAATTTTCGGTTATTTTTGGACCATTATTGGAACATTTTTGGAGAAATTTTGGATTATTTTTGTAGCATTTTAGGAGCATTTTTGTATTTTTTTTTGAAGCATTATTGGTGCGGTGCCTCTGCTGACTTTAGTTTTGCAAAATATAAAACTCTTCTTTGGCTGCATTTTGTCTCCAGTTGTGAGCTACCCAGCCATTAAATTTAATTGGAAAGGGTCAGACCCTCATTAAATTTTACCCAATCTGCCAGCAAACATTGCATAGAATTTCTATCTTTACATTTTTTAAATTAAGGAGCATTTCCTAGTCGAGAGAGGGAGAGAAAGAGCTTCAGCTATTCTCCTTTCATTCATTCTTTGAATTTATTCAAACTTCACTAAACACAATCAATTTACGAATTATTATGATGCCTTTTTGGACGAAAGGCAGGAAGGAAAGTTTTCCTTTAGTCTGCTGCTGCCCATTCTGATTCCCCTGCTCTAGCCCCTTCTGCTGCCCCTTGCCACCGCTCCTTGCTGCTGCTCCTTTGAGCTTCCCAGCTTCCCAGCTTGTCGCCATTTGTTGTTCTTTGCGTCAAGTCCCTTTTTCGCATTTATTGCATTTGTTACGCAGGATGACCCCTACTCTGAAGGACCTCTTCTTCCTACAGCATATTGAGAGCACTTTACGCTTATGATCTGCTTAGCCTGCCGCCTGCTCTGCCGCCTGCTCTGCTGCCTACTCCTTTCTGGGCTTTCGCTTTGGCTTGGGCTCATTTGCCCCTGCCACAGCCACAGCTCCAGCCCCAGCCACAGCTCCAGCTCCAGCTCCAGTCCCAGCCCCAGCCGCCTCTTAGCTTTATGTTTATGATTTCCATTTTCATGTGTGGGGGCGTGGCACACTGTAATTACCACTTAAAGTCCTGCCCTCGAACAACAGAATGAAAAGAGTGGCAAAGGCAAAGAGTGTGGGGCGGGGGGGCGTAGCAAGAACAATGGACGATGGGCCTGTAATCACAATAAATAATAAATGAATGAATTTTATTGCTTAATGGATCGCAGTTACACTCGGTGAAGCGTCCTGTCCTCTCGGTCTCTCGTCTCGTCTCGCCTCGCCTCGTCCAGCTGTATGTGGAGGGAGTCGGTGGGGCAGGCGGCAGCCGGCAGCCGCCGCATTGGCATTAGTCACACTTTATTTATGAATTATGATACGCTAACCAGGGCTAAATGGGCGCACGCAAGGCATATTGAATTGGTCAAAGGATTTGGCTTAGTCACCTACCAGGCAGGAGCGGTAAAAGTCCTCTTTATGCATTTTTTGGGCGGTGGCAGGACACCTTGAAAGGCGCCTAATGAATGGTTTGGCTGGCGTCAGGTGTTAGGGTTTCTTTTTGGATTTATCTTTGACAAGAATTGTATGAGTTTGAGGTAAATATTTCACCTTTTTTCTGTGTGTTTTCTTCTTGAGATGTGCTATAGGAAATTGGTGAATTTTGTGTTATGGTGTTTGGGAATTATTCTCTATGGAATAGGGGAATATGGAAGAGAATAGGGGAATATGGAAGAGAAGTCTGGAAAACATTTGTGGACGAAGCGAGTGCTTTAGTTGGGTTCTAACTATACAAAATAACTCTATAAACCTAATGTAGTAGCTGTCTACGAGCCTTAAAATTGTTTTGAATTTTTTTTAAAAATATTTTAAAAATATTTTAAAATTACTTTTTACTCACAAAATTACAAAATAAAAATAAAAAAAAAAGGCTTTGCAGCTTTTTTAGCCACAAAAATATTATTTATGGTATTGAGCTGTAATTTTTTAAACAATAGTTTCTCAAGTTTTTATCTAAAAAAAAAACTATACAACTTTTATGTAGAAGGAATAATGGGAAGACCATAAAATTGTTTAAATTAAAATATTTATCTAAAAACTTAAAATTTGTGGAGCCATTGAGACTGCAAATTAGCCACAAAAAAACCCTGTGGAGGGAAATCTTATAAATATTTCCACCTGCACAACTTTTGCCAACAAAATTGTTACTCTCTCTCTCTCTCTCTCCCACTTTCTCCCTCTCCCACTCTCCCTCCTGGCAAAAGTGTATGCCCAAATTCGTTGTGGCCATAACCCCAAATCACGCACTTATGAATTTATTTCAATGTGTCCGGTGTCCCGTGTCCCGTAGCCCAGGCAGGCACACGACACACAACTACTGGACGGACTCCAACTGAGGCCAGCTCTGCCCCTGGGGGGGCGTTGTGGAGGTTACGCCTCTGAAATTTGAGTAATAATGATTTATTGGCTATTAGCAGTTAATTAGACTTAAAAGGCGGTCATCAAAGGCGGCTTATGCGACGTACTCCCAGCCCAACAGCCACAGCCACCCCCACCCACTATCCACCCCCCGTAAAGCTAATGAAAAACTATATATGAGTAGGCCAACTTTAGCTTTGAACTCGTTTCGTGTCATTACGGGAAAGTGTCCCCAAGCGTAGAGCCCGAGAACTGCAATTAGGCTGCGAGAAATCTTGTCCAGCCAGCCAGAGGGAGTCCAAGATGCGATGGGTAGTCCAGGCAGAGGCAATCCCAGCCGAAGCCTATGCTGAATTCTGGGCAGTGTGTGCGATTAATACATAAGGCAGGCAAACGAGCCGCAGATAAATAATATAATATCTGTTTATGATTATTGCAGCAGTGTCTGGTTCTGGTTCTGGTGTCTGGTGTCTGGGGGGAGCAGCAGCAGTCCAGGAGTCGCCGCCACTCAATTGGATTAGCATTTCGCATTGTCTGTCTGTCCTCTGGCTTTCTTTCTGGCACAAACCTTTTTGCCTGACTGCCTGCCGCTGTCACTGCTTTTGCCACTGCCTCTGCCTCAGCCACTGCCTTTGCCTCCTCCACTGCCTCAGCCTCTGCCACTGCCTTTGCCCTTGCCTTTGCCCCAGCCTCTGCCTCAGCCTTTGCCACTGCCTCTGCCTCTGCCTCAGCCTCAGCCTCTGTTGTAAAGAGTTGTCATTGCTTTTTATGTATAGCTAACGTTGTCGTTGTCATTGCCATTAGGCCAATATTGATATAGTCTATGGGTTGCCTCAATCCTCCCCACACACACACACACACACACACATATATCTATCTATCTGCGTTGCGTAGCAGGGGGTGTCATGTTCTGTTGCCCCCAAAAAAAAATCCATGACGCGCCGCCGCTCTGGCAGTTGAAGTTTACGATAAATGCCAGTTAGGGTGCCGTATCCCTCAATGGTAGTTGTTGCCCTCACATAATGTCCTCTAAATATTTCAAACCAGAGAGCTCCAAGCCCCAAAGGGAGAGAGGGAGGGAGGGAGAGAGATGGAGTGAGGGGAGAGCTTCTGTGAGATTTTCGGCTTGGCTCGTGGCTCAACCTGGAAATTCGTTTAAAAATAAACTTGGGGGGGGAGCGCTGAAGAATGGCAGGCAAAAGGATTGGCCGCCATGCCAAAGGGGGGGATCACCGTGGCGACATTGTCTCAATTGCTACGCAAGCCAAGCCAAGCCAAGCCAAGCACGTTGCCAAATTCAACCAAATTGACAAACAAAAGTCCCGCTAAACCCGCTTAGACCCCTAGCCACCTAACCCCCCATCTAACCCCTTAACCCCTTAACCAAAATCAGGCTCATCAAGTGTGTACTTGGCATTTTGGGGGGGGAAAACATTTAACATTTAAGTTGGTAGGGTGGCTGGGCGGCAGGGCGGCAGGCAGCAGTGCGGCAGGGTGGCAGGGCGGCAGGTGACTGCTGGCAATAGGTGGAAATGCCACAGCCAAACACAATTTGCCACAAATATGGATTGGATTCACTTACAGTCAGGCAAACAGCAGTGAGGGGCAGATCTGGGTGGCATGTGGCACAGCACAGGATCGTTCAACTGGCAGGCAAATGGCCGCCGCCGCCGTCGCCGTCGCCGTCGCGCTGCCTCTAATTGACTTTGCCGCTGCCATAATGCTTTTTAGCCATGTTTAAGCGTCATCATATTAACGGCCAACACACACACACACGCATGCACGCGAATATACCCGCAAATACACTCACAAATACACTCACAAATACACTCACGCACTGGCATTCGGGCATCAAGTGTTTGCCTTTGCAGCCGAGCATCGTCGTGTAATTGCATTCGAGTCTGGACTTTGGTCGCATTTCGTTTGACTGGAAATCGCTTGTGCACTCTACACTTGGGGTAGCTAGACCTAATCGTAGCGTTTGGCACACTCTAAAATATTCGCAGCTCTTGCATTAATTGGGGATTTGTTGTGGTAGAATTTTAAAGAATAAAATAAAAGAAGAATAAATGCAATTTATAGTTGATTTTTGTTTTGTTTCCTGTGCTCATCGAAAGTAAAGTTTTTGGGTAGCAAAAATTAGGAGCCACAACTTACTTGGTTTATCTGCATTGGGCATTCTTTTTGGGTATATAATACAATCATAAATTTCGTTTGGAAATCGGAAAATATAAGACACAAAAAGGTCTATAAATCGGTTGCAGAAAACTGCAAAGGTTTGTACTTATTTTGGTGCATAAAATACGCTAGAATATGAACTATAAATAAAAAAAGATAAATATAAATCAGGGATAAAATATAATAATATAATAAATAAATAAAATAAATAAAATATACTAATACTTATTTTGGTCATAAATACAAATTGTGAATAATATAAATAAAAATAACAATAAAATAAATATAAATCTAGGATAAAATATAATTAATAAATAAATAAATATACTTGTTCTTATTTGGGTACATAAAATACTCTAGAATATTGCAAGTATTATTAAAATAATATAAAAAATACATAAATAAAATAAATAAATATCTCATATTTGGGTACATAAAATACCCTAGAATATTGTGATTAATATAAATAATAATAAAATAAATATAAATCTGGGATGAAATGTAATAAATAAATAAATAAAATAAATTAAATACACTTGTACTTATTTTGGTACAAAAAATACACTAAGAATATTGTAAAATAATATAAATAATAATAAAATAAATATAAATCAAGAATAAATATAATAAATAAATATACTTGTACTTATTTTGGTACAAAAAATAGCCTAGAATATTGTGAATAATAAACAAAATAATACAATAAATATAAATCGGGGATCAAGGATAAATTATAATAAATAAATACAATAAATAAATAAATATAATAAAAATTATGAAATATATATTCCTTCTTTTAATTTTTACATCATAGCTAAACCTCTGTTTACTCATCTATCATTTAACTACCATTTGCCTACCAATCAATTTTCCCTAGTTATCTGTAAATGCTCTATTTGATCGCCTGCAATTTCCTGCCTAGAGCATTCACAAACTGTATGCGAAATTCTTTTGGAATTTCCTATGCGGTTCCGAGGGCTGTTTAGAGTTTTTCCAATTCAATTAAATGCGTTCCACATATTTGGTCCCAATTGTTGTTTCGCCAACCAAACAGATAGAGTGCCCGCAGAATATTCGCGTTGCTCTCGCATTGCATTTTTATAGCCATGGCGGTGGTGGCACTTTGGGCCTGGTCGACTGAACAGTTAAGTAGCCAAAGGGATGGACAGGCAGGACTCTCTCTCTCTGCTCTGCTCTGCTCTACTCTGATTCTGACTCTCTGCAGCTGCTGCTGCTGTTGTTGTTTGGTTTTCTGGTTTGGTTCGTTGCGAAAACTTTGTTAACTGGATCGCCCCGCCGCCCCACTTCGCCCCCACTTATTTGAGTTACCATTCCAGTTGCTGCCCCTCCCTTCTACTGGCATCCATCCACTCGACTCGGTTGACAATATTTGCCAAACATTTGTTGTTGTTGCTGCTGCTCTGCTGCTGCTGCCCCGGGGGTTGGGGGCTGGATTTGGGGGTCGGAGTCAATTGAATTTAAGTGGCTGCAACTGCAACAAAGTCAATGACATGGCATTCTGGCATTCGCTTGGCCAATTTTGTGGCACTAAAATATGTTGCATAGTTATAGGCTAACTGGCCCAAAAACGCTCATTGGCTCTTTCGCTTTTTTTCCCCCGATTTTCAGATCTCACATTGTGGTGCTACAGGGTAGCAACTATGATTCGAATTGGCGACAGGAGTTGTAGCAATTTTGTTTGAAGTGGGAAACACTTTTTTGTATGCACAAAAGTCACACAATTAATATAAAGATAAAATAAATATATGGGTTGGGTTTTACTTGGCGTATCCACCCCACCAAAAGAACGCACTGCTTGTAGTAGCGGGGTTTAAACTGTAAGTAGGAGCAGTAATCCAATGTCACTTACAGGCTGCTTGAGAGCCGTGTGGATCGTATCGTGAGAGCAACAGCCCAAGAGCGCTGTCAGAGAGCGCTTACAGTCAGCTGTAAACGATAGCGCCGGCCAGAGACTGTTAACGGGGCGCACTACAAGGCTGTTAGCCTGCATCTGTTAACAGCGCTGTTGGCCCTGTTACAGCTGCTGCACTGAACATTCAGCTCACATAATCACATAATCAGATCACAATTAGTTCATAATTTTAATAATTAATATTTAATATTATTATTATTAATATTTTATAATATTTAATATTTAATAATTAAAAAGCAACAAAAGTTCAAGTTTTCTGAGCCTGCTTTGCCCCACTACATACTACCCCAAATAATGGGCATCCTTTAGTCGTAATACCAGCTAAATCTCGTTTCCTGCAATTTTTTTCTTTGTGTAGCATCATCAATTTTCATTGTAACGCGATTAGTTTAGCAGGAACTGAAAACGGATATGAGATGAGATGAGAGAGAGGGAGAGACAGAGAGGGAGCGTGAGCGGGGGAGCGGGAGGGGAGCGGGAGGGAGAGATGCTAACTTCATTTTTCGGACCCCGCCGCTGATGACCATAAATGCCAAAAGCAGCACACAAAACCTCTCGCGCGCGGCATTTTATAAATGATGAGTATGGATGCCACCCCACCCGAAACACCACCCCCACAGTCCCAAACTTCTATCTGGAAAAATTCCACCAAACAGGCTGTATCTGTTTTATGTTCACGGGGGCCAGTATCATTTTTCTATGGTGGGCCATGTGTAATTTATGCTCCATTTGTTGTGTGCGGTTGCTCTTGTTGCTCTTCGCTCTGCTCCTCAACTCACTTTCATATTTTTGCTCCTATTTATATTGTGTGGCTATTTCTATATAATCTTTACGGTATTCTATTGTTTGGCTGGATGGCTGCCTGGCTGCCTGCTGGGCGGGCGGGGTGGTGGGTCATGATAGACACATGCTCTTTTGATTTATGAATGCAAACGAGCCAGCCAACAGCCAGCCAACAGCCAGCCAGCCAGCCAGCCAGCAGCCACACAATCGGCCGCGGCCGGCCAACAAAAATGATTCTTTTCTTTTATTTTCTATTGAAATCTGTTTTGTTTTTTGTTGTTTGTGTTCTGCCATTCTGTTGCTGCCACACGCATTTAAAGCAATTAGCCTAAAAGTGTTTTACCTTTAATTTCATTAGGACTCTGCCTTGGCAGAAATCGCTGCGAAACACACAATGAAAGTTCTATAGGATTTTTGTGCCCTGTTGGGTACATGGGTTGGTTGGTGGGTGGTTTAGTTGGGAGATTGGTTTATGTTGCTTTTCGCTATTTTATTTTATTTTAATTTTTTTTATTTAATTTTATTTATTTAATTTTAATTTTATTATTATTATATTATTTTCGGTATTTTATTTTATTTATTTTAATTTATTTAATTTATTTTATTATTATTATTATATTATTTTCGGTATTTTTAGTTTAATTTTTTTATTATTATTATTATTATTATTATTTTATTTTTAACTTATTTTATTATTATATTACTATTATTTTATTTTCCCAAATTCTGCTTGCCTCTTGGCAGCATTTATTTTGTGTAGATCTAGTAGTCCTTAAAATATTCTGTTCTCACTCGTAATTTGGTCTCCAAAAGTAAAGCAGCAAATTTCAGTACAAAAGTAAACCCCAACAAAATTTGTTCGTTTTCGTTTTTCCTTTCTTAAATTAAAATGTAAAATTTAACTTTTAAATCAGTTCTCAAAATTTGGTTTTTGCCTTCGTTTCTGTTGCTTTCAAAGTTGACTTATCGAAGCCAAGGTAAGTCCGTTTATACCAATAATTATTAGCAACAAATTAAAGCCGATTTTATTAACCACACATTTAGGTTGTGGCACGTGGATCGGCTCCATGCCTGGCCCCATGAGGTCGCTGTCCGCCGCCACAATTCTGTGTTGTCGATGTGTCCGTTAGCTGTGTCCAGTGCGGTGGACCGTTATTCCGCTCACGGGCACTGGCATGGGACTGCTTGGACTGCTTGAACTGATCAGGCGGCAGCAGCAAGCAGCGCTTTCTGGTAGATCAGCAGCTCTGTGAACTCATCGATGCCAAATACCGCTGACTGTGGCTCTTCTGATTTCCGAGTCCACACGCTGGCTCCGATGAGTGCAGGGCAGCCGGCTCCGTCGCAGAACTACGACATTTACGACGAATAATAAAGCCAAATTTTAGAGTACGAAAATTGAATAATGTTTTAGGCAAAGGCAGCTTGGATAATGTACAAAAATAAAAAAAATTTGGGTGACAGAATTTTCGCATCAGCGTCGCATTTTGTATACGATAGAATTTTGTGTTAAAAATCTATCAATAGTATCTGCTAAGACTGTCTCAGTATTTCCTATAAAAATAATACGTTTTTCTGCAATTAATGTCTGGTAATAGTTTACAAAGAAAAAACCCACAAATAGAAGCTGAGCAAAGAAATTTCTTAAAGAATTTTCAATGCATTTTCCAAACACAATCAGAATGGTATCAAGTAAATCCTCTACTGGGTATCGCTGCTGCGTTGCTCTCGTACCAAATAAAATTCGTTTTAATTTTCGCAACTTTGTTGCCTGCTGCCCCACACCCGGGCGCCCCCCCACCGAAAGTGCAACTCAATCAGGCAGCGGTCGAGTATTTCCACAGTTAACCCGCTGCCGCTGCTGCTGCCGCTGCTGCTGCCGCTGCTGCTGCTGCTGCTGCTGCCATTGCCGCCGCTGCTTCTAATGAAGCAATTTTCGTTAAAAGCAGTCACCACAGGAGCGGCGGAGCAGCAGCTCAGCTCAGCCCCCACCGCCCCCACCCTTAACCTGAATCGCAGAGTTTTTCCTTACCTCTTGGGCAACGCCAACGAAACGCTAAATCCCCCCCCATCCCACACTCGCATCAAGTATGTGGAGGATTCCTTTTCAACAATTTTTAGTTGCTTCGGCGCGTGTTTGTTTCAAAAAGCTCAAATTGCGAGTGCCAGCCAGCCAGCAATGGAATGAAATCGTTTCGAAAAGCAGCCAGCAGCCAGCAGCCAAAAGAAAGAAAAAGGAATTACAGCTGACTCTGGCACTGAGTTTTTGCAATTATCCACGCGAACCCCAGCGCCCCACCAGCTGTCCCCCTCCTCCTCCTAGGGCGCCGCCAAGCAGCTACGTGCGAATTTATTGATAGCGATATTTTGCACTTTCCTTTTGGCTTTTGGGGTGGTGCAGGGGCAGGCAGGCAAGGGGATGTGCTAGGGGTGCAGAGGTTTTGTGGTAGGGTGTGGGTTGCAGGGGTTTTGTGGTAGGTGCTGGGGGGGCAGCGGGTGAACGTAGTGTGTTAAGTGCATTTTACATTTCCGGTCAATGGCGCTAACCTCACGAAATCGGCAGCACCTACAAAGTCGTCTGCCAGCAGCAGCCAACCAGCCAAGTGCCATAAGCCTGCTGTGTGGCACGTTCGCTTTTTCACCGTTGGTTTTTGCTTGCCATTCACACTTTTTGCTTGCCATTCACACTATTTGCCTGCAAAATAATACTGGCATTCCCTTGGGTTTTTTTTTAAGTCAGGCACATTTTTTTCTAGCACTTTTTTTCGTTCATACACTGGAATTCTTGTTGTTTGCAATAAAATCCACCAGATAGTTATAGGGAAAGGCATCAAGTTGCATTATTTTACGTTTGAATATGTACCTATGTTTGGCTATGTTTTGTTATGTCAGACAAATTATTTTCCAGCACTTTTATTCGTTGGATTTTTTGTTGTTTGCGTTAAAATGAACCAGGAAATCCATAAGGAAAGGCAATAAAGTTGCATTGTCTTACGTTTACCCATGAATGTATCTGTATTTTTTCGTGAATGACAGATTCTTACATGTTTCCTGTATTTTCTGACGCATTTTTCAGTTGGAACTCCTCCCATGGAAAAACCCAACGTTTTGTGCCGCCTCTAATCCCGTGCATTGTAGCGCCGCCAACTATTTCACTCGCTTTACGCGTAGTCCTGTGCATTGTGCTCTGAACTGTGTGTGCTGCCTCCGGCCCGCTTTAGTCTGATTACATTTCTTATTATGTTGGCGCAGTTTCGCCTTTGGTTTTCATTTGCTTTTCATTTGCCATTTGCGTCACGCTTTGGCATCGTCGCTGCCTGCGCCGCTGCCCCAGCCCCAGCCCCAGCCACTGCCACTGAACCTCTCCTCTGGGGGCAGGCTATTGAGACCTCAACGATCCTTGCCAGTACGTGTCGCCAGGCCGAAGGGTTGCAGGGGCAGGCGGGTGAGTGGCAGCCAAGGAGTCTGCTGCCACACAGAAGTGTCGACACTTTCGAACTTTTTCGCTTTTAGCTTTCACTCCTGCAATTGCTGCGTAATTTTTATTGGCCCTGAATGAGCATCTCAAGTGGCGCTCTATTTATCTCAACCTCTCAACCACTCACCCCACCAGAGAGCCAGCCCCCCAGCATAGAGCCACCCCGCCAGCATAGAGCCACCCCCTCATTTCCAAATTGCCAACATAAATTTATTTGTTTGGCCAAAACAATTTCCCTCTGCCAGCCACCCGAGAAAATTCACCTACCCCGCACCTACCCCCTCACCCCAACCCCCCCATGCCCCACCCTGCTGCCAAGTTCCACTTTGATGCGTGTCTCGTTTTACATTTTTTGACAATTTCATTGTTCGTCGCGCTTCTGTTTTAGCTTTCGGCATTTCTTTTTCTTTTTGTTTTTGTTTTATTTTATTTATTTTTGTTGTTGTATTTTGAATGATAATTTTCATCTGGCGCGCGTGTGTGTGGGGCTCATACGTGCGAAGCGGGGGCGTGGCAAAATGCTTTTATGCTCAAATAACAAGCCATAAACATTTGCCGTTGCCATTTGCCCATTTTCGCGGGTTTTAAAAGAGACAAAAAAATACAAAAAAATGAAATAAGATAAAGAATTTTATTGCTCACACGCAACAAACAAACAAAACGATAGGAAAGCACAAGCAAAGCGACCAAACTGAAAATGAAAGTGAAGCGGGTATGAGAAGAACGAATGAGTAGATACCCTACCCTGACAGATCGATTGTTGCATCGATAAAATGTGCAAAGTGCGCGAAGCACTGACAAAAGTGTGGAAAATTTTGGAAAAATCTGCTAAGAAAATAAATAATAATAATAATAAAATAATATTCTGGGTTACAGCGGAAAAATCATACAATTTTGAGCTAAATGCATCGATAAATTACCAAAAAAAAAATGAGAGGACAACTGAGCAGTGACAGGCAAGCTGTAAAACTGTATAATAATAATAAATAATAAAAAAATAATAATTCAAAACAATTAAAACAAATGCAAATGTCTGCTTCTAGTAGTTTTTTGTGTATTTACATAAAAATACATGTAACAGGGAGTTAGCAAGTCGGCCCACTGAAGGAGCATTGGTTAACAGCAGTAAAGGCAGATCAGCAGCAGTAACAGTAACAGTAGATGAACAGCAGTAACAGCAGAGCAGCAGCAGTAACAGTAGATGAACAGCAGTAACAGCAAAGCAGCAGCGGTAACAGTAGATGAACAGCAGTAAAGGCAGATCAACAGCAGTAACAGTAACAGTAGATTAACAGCAGTAAGAGCAGAACAAGAATCAATAGCATCAAAGGCAGTGGAAGAACACAGCAGACTGATCTTCTTCTCTGCTGTGTTCTTCCACTGCCTTTGCTGAAGGAGAAGCAGAGTAGTAAGAAGATAACCGAAGCAGCCGGACGTAGCGTTGCACAGCAGCAGCAGCAGAAATCAGCCGATATCAAGCAGTTACAGAAAGCCCAATTATTCTTAGCATTACCTGGTGCACCCTGATTTAATAATATCAATAAAACTATACGTAAATAATAACTTACAATACATAAACATAACATACGATTTGAACCCTTGACTTTTGAACTTTTTACTTGCTTGAAAAGCTTTCTTGGGCAAGTCTCACGTGAGGGCACGCCCTGATCTGCTGCTTTCCACTCAAAACCAAGCACACCCTTTTTGTAAAGAGCATTTGAAAATAAATAAAAAAATGTACAAATAAAGTAAATGGCTTTGTCGCATTAGGGTTTTACAGAAGATGCATCCACATACCCATCCCCACCATCCACGCACTCTCGTACTACAAATGGCTGGCAGTTTGATGTTCTGATTGAGCCTTTTACCTTCTGCAGGTACGAGCACAAAATACATACATATATCTGTATATCCCCCATCTGTCGGCCATTTGATTAGTTGACACATTTTATGTGTCATTCCCCGTTATTATATGTATGTATAAAAAAAGTATGTACCGCACTCCACTCCACTCTCCACTCTAGAAAATTACTGGGGGTAAATACATATTAAAGTGCCTGCACAAAGCTCATTTTAGTTTGCCTTAACCGATGGCTACAGATTTGACAGCATTTTATTTAGATCCATTTACCTTTTGGCACTGGCACTGTAAATCCTTTTTCTGTGCACAAAAATAAATATCCGGCATCTCCCCACTCTATTTCCCACTCTATTTCCCCCTTTTCGTGTGTGGCTTTTGTCAGTTTTGTTGGCTCTATTCAGGCAAAGTTTTTAATTGTATAAAATATTGGCAAATGAATTTGTCTTGCTCCCAGTCCAAGTCCCAAGCCCTATACTGAAATTTAACCCTTTTCTGTTGTAATGGAAAAACTGGCATGTAATGCTTTGATGGCTTGACAATTTAGATGGAAAATATTTTCATAGCTATGTGGAAAGCACAGATACGTTTATTTTTGATTTTTTTTTTTTAGGTAGAAAATGGCCTAAAAATATAGCAAACTATTGAAACAATGTAACTGAATATATTCAAGCTACTATTGAAGCACTGGAAATTAATTTAAGTGCGCATGAAAAGTGTGCAAAATATCTGCTAAAAATTGGGAGTAAAAACTATTAACCTTGCGGCCTGCATTTACAAATATTTTTTTGTTGGGTTAAGTTCTCTGGCCAAAAAGTAGACTGTGCCGCTTGCTTCTGGTTGAACAAGTGGCTCACCATAAATTAAGCATATAGATGGCTGGCTGACTGGCTGGCTGGCTGGCTGGCTATATTTATCCAGGATGCTACAAACACACACACACACATATAAACAAACAGTAGATATATGCACATACGTGGATGGAGTAGGAGTAGGAGTAGCAGGAGCCTTTACCCAGACCATGTCTGACCAAACATTTTGTATAGGACAATTTCTAAATGGAATTTAATTTCCGGATTAGAATAGACATTTCATACATTTTGTGTGAGAGAGGAGCAGGCACTGCCCCCCGCCCACACTGCTGTACAAAATCAACTATGAAAGGCGGCGTCTCAGTGTGGTCGGTCGGTCGGTCTCTGCTCTCTGGTCTCTGGTCTCCTTCCACATATTCCTGCCACTACTTCAGGGATTTCCCCTATGCCTCAATGAACAATCACAGCACAAAACTGTTTGTGGATGGATGCATGCAAAGAAGACCAAGACCAAGACCAATACCAACTCCAGTTTGCTGCTGCTGTAAAATTTTAGCCCAAAAATTTGTGGTTTTTCCTCTACGTTTTCTCTATCAGCACCTTTCCTTTTTGGGTGTGTGTGTGTGTGTGTGTGTGGGTTCTGGTCTTTGGATTTTTGTTTAAAATTTTACCAGACAATTTTTGGGTGCAAAAACACAACAGATTTTCCATGGGGGAAATTGTGAGAGGAAAACATGTCAGGTCAGGGAAGAGGAGGAGGAAGAGGAGTGCAGCAGCAGCAGCAGCAGCCCCTGATTTATGCCCAATTCTAGTTATTAATGTAATTTGATTTTGCCCATAGACAAAGCCAATCTGCATGCAGGTTACTCATACGCCCAGGATGATGATGATGAGGACGATGATGAGGAGATGCTGCCTCTTCGTGCTGATGGCTGAGACTGAGCCTGCCACTGACTCCTGCTCCTGTGCCTGTTGATGCTACTCCTGTGCCTGCTTTTTCTCCTAAATGCTGATGAGCTGAATGACCAAAATAATTTCCTAAACAATCTAAGGCAGCTAGTTAAGTGATGGAAATATGCAGACAGAGAGAGGGAGGGAGGGAGAGCAGAGAGAGGGAGCAGAGAGCGCAGAGCAGCTGCAGTAAATTTTGTAATAGAGTGTAAATTACCGGAAACAAAATTAAAAATTTTACCCCCCCTACCCAGAAACGTATACAGGGGGCAGACAAAAGGGGAATAACAAAAGGTTAAATCATAAAATGGTTTGGCAGCAGCAGCAGCAGGCAGGCAGCAGGCAGCAGCAGAGGAGCAAGCAGGAGCAAAGCAGTAAGCAGCAGAACGGAGCAAGCAGGAGCAAAGCAGTTAGCACTAGAATGGGCTAAGCAGTGGAGCTAAGCAGCAAAGGATTCACTCAAGGGCCAACAGAAGGAAATCATTTGAGGCTAACTGCAGGTTCCAAAACCAAAAAAAATAGAAGAAGAAATAGAAGAAAAACTTTAGAATGCTGAAACAAAGGCGCGCCCACGGAGGCAGGCGGGCAGGCAGGCAGCAGGCAGCCGGTGAAAACTTCAGGCACTTTTGGGTTTTGTTTGGCGGGGTTTTAAGGCTGCTTTTCCTTGCCCAACACTGCCATAATTTTCTTCCATAATGGCATGCCATTTTGCCAAGATGCTAAACGGTCGACAATGACGTTGACGTCGGGCCACACAAAGCGGTACAGAGAGAGAGAGAGAGGCGGCAGTGGCGGCCTCCGGGGCAAGTAAAAATTGTCGGAAACACCTTGTTTTTTGACTGCCTACAGAGGCAGTTCGTCTGGCAGTCTGGCCGTCTGGCCGCCTGGCAGTCTGGCAGTACCTCACCTCAACCCTTAACCCTATTACTCTCTCTCTTCCTAAGGCTATTGTTGTTGGGTTTACACATAATATGTTCATTGTTTATAAAACAACAGGGCGAAAGCAGGTCGCACAGAGTCTGATGAGGCATGCGATGGGATAATAGTTAAGGGAGGGTTGGGGGGGAAGGCTGTACAGGTGGCCTGCTGAAAGGGGTAATGACGGAGGGGTGTGTACGAGGGGTACTGGAGGAGGGGCTGTGTTTGAGGGGTAATAGTTTGCGAGGGTAGCTACAAGAATTTATGATTTATTGGGTGGGAAAACCAAAAGAATTTCTTGACTTGCCAATAAAAATTATTGTGCCCCTCTGAGAATTGGTTGCACATGGCCTCGGCGAGCTTTGTATCCCATTCCTATCGCATCCCACAGATACACTCCGCCCCCCAGCCATAACTTTGGCAACTTTCTCTGCCAACCCTCGCCTTGCAAAGCCTCAACAAAAGCCAAAGTGAAGCCGACTTTTAGTCTTCTTTTCTAGCCAGCAACCGGGGGGGGGAGGTGGAGGTTCACCGAAATGTGTTTAGTCTCCGGGTGTTGCCAGCCTTTGTTTTGCAAAATGAATGAAATGAAATGAATGAGGAGCGGCATGGCATCAATGAGTGAATGAATGGCTTGGCTGGCTGGCTGGCTGGCTGGTTGGCTGGCTGGCTGCATGGTTGACCTGGCCAAGAAGCAGCCAAAGCCACAGCCACAGCCAGAACCAAAGCCACAGATAGAGGCAGGGACAGAGGGAGAGGCAGAGGGAGAGGCAGAGGGAGAGGCAGAGGGAGAGGCAGAGGCAGAGCTTTAGGGAGGGAGAGGCAAGTTTAATATGAATTATTATGTGCAGAAAAGTTTTATGATGCTGCTAAGCCAGTTAGACCTTTGTTAAGGTGCAAAAGACAGCGCAGCATTTAGCACAGAAAATAGAAGCAACGAATTGGCAAATACCCCACAATAAAAGATTTATCTTTGGGTAAGAACTTTGCAGCATTTCGAGCAGTTTAGAGTGAAAGAAATCAATATTAATATTATTACTAGATATATCTGTTCATTTCTGTTAATAATAATGGGTAAGAAATTAATTCTTGGAGGCCTAAAAGTTAATTTCTTCCGACGTTATTATTAACAGATATGAACACCCTTGCACCCTCTTGCAGGGTACTCAAAACTACACATAAATCTAATAATAATATTAAAATTGTAAAATTATTATTAGAATTATTATTATTAAAATATAATATTAAAATTTAGATTATTATTAGAATTATTAAAATTGTAATATTATTATTAGAATTATTATTATTAAAATTGAAATATTATTATTATAATTATTATTATTAAAATTTAAAATATTAAAATTTTAATATTATTATTAGAATTATTATTATTAAAAGTTTAATATTATTATTAGATATATCTGTTCATATCTGCTAATGAAATTAATTTTTGTAGGCCTAAAGCTGCAGTTCTTTGATAAATCTTAAATTTGCGAAAATATTAAAAGTTAAATACTTTAATCTGATAATGAACATTTGATAGATCTCTGATAGATTTATGTTAGCCAAGCCTTCTGCCTTGCCATAGCATATGCTTCCTGCTAGTCAACCCTTACACCCGTCTTGCAGGGTATTAAAAACAACACATAGATGCACTACACTACACTACACTACACCCATGATGTATGCCAAGAAAAAGACCAACTTATTCTGTGGATTTAACCTGCTTGCTGCTGCTTGCTGCTCTCTGCTGCAGTTGCTGCTGCTTGCTACTGCTTGCTGCTGCTCGCTACTACTGCTCTCTGCTGCTGCTGTTGCTTTTCTATCTGTTGGCTACAATTTGTTTTAATTGCACAAAGTAGTTGTTGCTGTTGTTTTTTGGTTGGGGTTCTGTTCTGATGCTGGCACCAATTAATTCTCATTTAACAAGATCTCTGCTGGGATTTTTTTGGACAGAGACAACTTTTTCTGTTTTTGTTTTGGTTTTTTTTTTTTTGCAACGTTTCTTAAACGATTTTTATTTGCACAGAAGGTTACAAATGATCAGGTATGAACCACGCTTAGTGGGATTAGTAGGAGGCCACCGCCTGGTCGTACTTTGGTGGCAAAGCGGAGGCGTTCATCGGTGGATACTGCTGCTGCTGCTGCTGCTGCTGCTGGTAGTTGGCTGCTGGTACGCCCTGCACCACAGTGGCGGTGGTGTGGCAGCAAGGCCCAGTGGTGGCGGCTGGCACTGCCATGGGTGTGGGCACCACAACGATATTGCTCCTGCTCATCATGCGACGGCAACGGCGACAGGGACGTCCCCAGGCCAGTGGATTGGCAAAGTACAACAATCCGCGACGATGGTAGCACTCGCACTGCACATTAACTTGAATGTCGGACATAGTTCTTCTCTACGATGTTCTTTTCGCTGCAATTCCTCGCTGCTCGATTGGCGTTCGCTGAATGTTTAATTTTCAGTCATTTCAGTTCATTTATATGTTCTATTCTAAGTAGAGTCGTCCCCGCCGATAAGTAAATCCTCTATGGCCCCCTTATCACGTACATTGATGGATCAATTTCCATGCAGTCTCTATAGCAAAAATACGAGAGAGTCCGTAGATAGCGACGACTGTGATTCATTAGCCAGGGCTGCTCTAACTCTTGGACACTTTGTGTGGTTACCAAAGGCCTAAACGAATGACTCATGGGTGTCCTCAACAATCGCGGAGCTACCTCAAGAGATCGGCTGCAGTTCGGTGAGTCATTATTGGGCATTACTTGTAAGTGGATATTAAGGGATCATTTTCGAGTATTTTTGGGTATTATTTAAGTAACATATTGAAATTGATTTATCAATAGAATTGGAAATTATATAGAATATTTGGAATAACATACCAGCCTTGGACCCACGTTATTTTGTCTGGAATATAGAAAAAGAAAGATTTTATTTTAGTATTATTTTATAAGAAATATGTATATGTAAAATGTAATATGTAATAAATATGTATATGTATGACTGATTAGTTGCTACTATATAAAATAGCCCCAAAATTAGTGAATAAATTTGACAAATTTTTAAACATTTTTTCTTATGTATTCTATGTTTTACATTTTAGATTTAACAAATTTTCAATATTCAGAGAGCAGATTTTAAATACCAAATACACAAACAAAAACACATACACACATATATACGTATTTATAAAGTTTGTTTTGCAAATCATATTTACAAAAAAAAAAAAAAATTTATTTTTTTATCATATTTCTACCAATTTAGATATTTTTGAAAATTATACTATAAGGGAATATAATATTTAAATAAATATAAATATATATATTTATAATGTAAATATTTACAAAAAAACCAAAATTCTATTGTTGTCATATTAATATATATATATATATATGTATATATATAAATACTATACTATACTACTACTACTATACTATACTTTATGAAGAAATTTATAAACTTTTTTAAAGTTTAGATTTTATATCTAAAAATTTTCAATACTCAGGACAGATTTTAAATACTAAAAAAAAAAATATATATATACGTATTTATAATGTTTGTTTTTTAAATCATAAAAAAACAATTATTTGTGTCATATTTCTCCCAATTCAGATATTTTTGAAAATTAAACCATTATACCATATTATATTTAATTATTTTATTTTTTTATATATTTTATTATAGTATATTTTATTATTATATATTTTTTTATATTTTATTATTATTATATTATTAGATTATATTTTTATATTATCAGGGAATTCTGATTTTATTCTCACATACATATGCGTTTTAGGAAGTTTTACCCAGTCTTATAGCGAAACAAAACTAAATAAATATGTAACCATATATGCACAATAAAATACTAAGCAATATACAATAAATATATATGTACATATATGCCCATACTTAATATAAACTTCATTCGGTAGAAGCAAATACATCACGGAGCAAGTGTTGCCTTGCTGACAACAATTCTTGCAGCATAGTGTAAGAAGTAGATCTCCAGTGATTGCCATTCAAAGAAATCCTGTAAAAGCTTTGTCGAGTTATTACTGCAAGAAAAAAAACCCAACCTAAGGAAAATATCGCTCAAAATTATCAAAAAATATACAAAAAATGTGCCCAAAATATACAAAAAATGTGCCCAAAATGTAAAGACCTCCCATAAAGCAATCAACAACAATATGAGCAATGATCAGGCGATACTAAAACAGCAATTGATGGCACAAATTAATGCCAAATGTGCCCCCAAATAGAAACAAGAAAGAGCCAAACAAAAAAAAAACCAAACAAATGCTATTTTCAGTTTAGATTTTATTAAAATTAAAAAGCGAGAGGGAAAACCCATGACGGAATGTACACGGCAAATAGTTGTAGACTAATTGATAAGCCAACTCTGCGGGCCAAAAAGGACATCAATCATTTCCGTTTCAAAGTACAATCAGCAGGAAAAACGAAAAAAAATGCCATTTGCCAAACAGTTTAATTTTCATATTTATGCCATTAACATTTATAAAACAGATACACATACATACATATATGTAACATATACACATATGTATGTATGTGCATGTGCATGTACATTTCAATAAAAGTACAATCACACCGAGGGACACAGGACAAACAACATTGAAAGGCAATCATGTAGATTTCAATTAAAATAAAATAAAATGCATTTAACTTATTTAAGCAAACATTTGAAACGGATTTCCAATTAACTGATGGCGATGGCAGTTGCCAGTTCCAGTTGCCAGTTCCAGTTGCCAGTCTACCATCTGGGTGGTGGCGGCTGCTGCACAATGATGATCTCCTCGCGCGGGGGCGGACGACGACCGCCAATGTTGAACTCAATGAAGGGTCTGCTGGGCTGCACGACGTCCACCTCGACAATGGGTCGCTGCGGCTGCTGGTACTGTGGCTGATAGGGCGGCTGGTACACAGCTGCGGGTGTGATCACTTCCACCATGGGCGGCGGTGGACGGCGCCCACCCACGCCGATCTCAATCACGGGGCGCGGCAGCCTTGGGGGCATGATGTCGACCTCCACAATGGGTCGCCCACCACCATGATGATGATGATGATGGTGACGGCGTTCTTCCTCGTAGTACGGCATTGCTGTGTCTCTTTGTTGTTTTGTTGCTGTTTCGATTTCTTCTGTTGGTATCCTTTTGGCGTTAGTTGCTGCTCCTTTTGGCTCTTTGCTCGCACTGAAGCTCCACTGCCATTTGCCTAACTATTTAAGGCCTCTTTTATCGCCAATTACGGGGAATTTTTCACACTTGTTTTTGCTTTGATTTCTATTTGTGCAGAAGCTTAAATTCATTATCTTGTCAGGTGGAATGAATGTCTTCTTCGATAAAATATATATATGTATACGTGTTGATAAAATAATTTCCAGTTAGGGGGGACTGGGAGGTGTATGATTTTTGGTGTTAATTTCATTTTCGAGAGGTTCAAGGTTTGGGTTTTTACAATGAATCATCAAATTTTTGGGTAAAGGGGAAGGACAGATACATTTAAAAAGAAAGAATTAAGAGAATTTAGAATTTAATACTATAAATATTAATAGAAAAATTGAATAATTTTATAGATATTTGTGCACCTAGATATATCTAATGAGATGGATTGGGTAAAGATATGAAGACATAAATACATTGAATAATGAAGGTCTGAATAATAATAATTAAATTAATTAAAGAAACAGAATAATTTAACGATATTATACACCCTAGCTAGATCTAATGAAAATGATTAGGGATAGATGTGAAGACATAAATACATACATTGAAGAATAAAGAATACTCAACCAAAGGTATTAAATTTAGAAAATTATTTCCATTTGTTTTATTTTATTTATTTTATATTTATTTTATATTTATTTTATTTATTTTATATTTATTTTATTTTATTTATATTTATATTATATATTTATTCTTATTTAATTGCTACATTGAATTTTTGATATTGTATTTGTTTGACGCAAGTAAATATGCTCTAGAATTTTTGGGTGTTAGAGATTGTACCTATCAATGGGAAAAACGATATGGGAAGCTCATTGCAAGTGTCCAAAGTACATTTGTAAGACAGAATTTTGGATAGGAGCGCATGTATTTCACCAGCAAATTCCCAACTATATCAGAACAGGTGCTGCAAATTGCTGATTTCAGTTTCGGTTGTTGCAGAAATTCACTGATTGATTTGTGCACAAGTGGAAGTAGAAAAATAAAAATATTTAAAATACATAATATATAAATATAAAATATATATATAAAATATAAATATAAAATATAAATATAAAATATAAATATAAAAAATAAAAAAAATATAAAATAAAAAATAAATATAAAAATATAAATAAAAATAAAATATAAATATAAAAAATAAATATAAAATATAAAATATAAATATAAAAAATAAATATAAAATATAAATATAAAATATATATATAAAATATAAATATAAAAAATAAATATAAAATATAAATTTAAATATAAATATAAAATATAAATATAAAATATATTTAGAGTCTCTTCTCAATTCCAGATAAATAATGAAAAGTCATTTGATTGATTTTTGATAACTGCAACATTCAGTGGTCCCCAGTAAGCGAGTCATGCGAGTATGTATATATGTACATATGCACTCATAAACATATAGAAATGCCTTCCAGAAATGCCAAAGAACAACACATTTGAGCAAGTTGTAGTGCGTAATTTGTTATAGTCCATTTACGTAGCAAATACATACAAACATGTGTATATATAAATTATTGATCACCATTATTGTCTTTCAATATCAGTGCCATATCATATCTATTCCATGGTTCGTTCGTTGGCTGACAATTCCCTTAACCAAAGATTAAACAGAACTTTTTGTTATCTTTTTGCTTGTGTTTACACTTTGTAGGAATTACTTTTATTGTAGGCTTTAAACATTCTTTTCTTTAAATTTAATTTGAGTTTGATTCACATATTTCTGTCCATAGATTCTCGATAGATTCCACAAGCTGCAGCTGATGCTGCTCCAGAGACTCCACGAGCTGCAAATGGTGCTCCAGAGACTCCTGCCTGATGCTCCTCTTGATGACAGCTGACAGATGCCAGAGTCCCCTCTACCATTGCTGATATTGTGGATATGGATTATACTGTTGATATTGCTGCTGCTGATACTGATATTCGTAGCCCTGCTGCTGCTGATAGTAGCCCGCGGAGGCCATTGTCATGCCACCGTATGGCTGCTGTGGCATCATCAACTGTGGGCCAACAGCTGCTTGGGGCATATAGGGTGCTGCACCTGGCGTTACGTAGACAACTTCGGTCCGAGCCGGAGTCGCCGGCGGATAGTATGCGCCACCCCAATTGGGAACCACATCAATCTCGATATTTGGACGACCATGGTGATGACGAGGAGGACGGCCACATGGATCCTCATAGTATGGTCGCATGCCTGCCTCTGTTCAGTGTATATACAAAATGTTCCCAGCCACAACTCTTCCAAAACAATCCTAGCCAGACAGCAACGCGTTGAATACTGAAAGCAAACCAAACCAAAGCCCAGCAATGCCACTGAAAGGAAGGGGCGGGCATTCAATCTGATATTTTGTGGCCTGGCGGGCGGGGCTTTGCGGCATTTATTCCCCAGCTGTGTGAGTGTGCTAGAGATAAGGCCATGGGTCTGACTCTGACGCTGAGTCATTCGATGTGCGAGTTCTGATAGCGAGCAGACTGCCTTGCTCGATAGCCCTGGCTGCGTATTGGTCGTATATTGATCGGCTGGGTTCTGGCTCGTTTCGCCTCTTTTCACCTGATTTTTGTTTACCTTATTATCAGATTCAGATTCATTGCTTATCGTTTTGCTTATCTGTGCGATAAGCAGGGAAATGCTAGGGAAAACTGTGTGGTGAAAATGTAGAAAAAAGGTCTACAAAAAAATAACACAAATCGAATATTAATAAAATTTATTTTGGCAGAAAAATTGCGAAACATTATGCAAAAAAAATAGCTCGAAAAGTATGATCTAAGCTGTTATGATTTCCCTCTTTAATTGTTAAGAAATGCCAATGAAATCTGCATTAAAAAATTGCGATTATTTGCAAGAATAATTTGCAATGCCGCAAAGAAATATTCCATTCGTTGCCGCAATAAATACAGGAAATAATGCTGCTGCCTTACATTATTTCTTTTATCTACTAAAAGCGTAAAAATAGCCTTGAAAAACAACACCTGCTGTGCCATAAATTCCTAAATCTTTTGCCATTAAAACACTTAATCTTTAGGCTACTTTTTAGTCATATGTTTTGTATGTTTTTAATACATTTTTGTTTACTGCTAAAATAAATTCATCTTTGCTGGTTCTGCCGCTCTGCACCCTTTTTTTTCAGTACTGCGGATTGTGGTAGTGACCGTCTCCGGGTGGTCCTGGCGGTGGCGGCGGCTGCTGGTAGTATCCATATGGCGGCGGTGCCTGCTGCACCACCACCACTTGCTGTGGCGGCGGCGGCGGTCTTTGCTGCACCACCACAATGGGTGGTGGCGGTGCACGATGACGACGTGGCCAGGGTGCTGCGATCTGCACTTTGATGGTTGGCCCCCGACGATGGGGTGGTGGGCCGCCGCAATGATCGTGTGGCATTTTCTCTTCTCTTTCTCTTGCTGCGTTCGAACTTTTTGGCACGTCCAAATGGTTGGACTTATCGCTGGTTACTGATAAATTGCGCTGGAATTGGCTCCAACTAAATGTTAAAATATCGCAAAGTGTACCCTTTGCCCCTTATCGGCTGGGACTCCATCCCGAAAAAAAGCTTCGAGACGTGTGGGATTAGTCATATCTATGGTGCGGGGGTTTAATCATGACATATATCGATAGCTGAACTTTATTATCGATAGCTAAGAGCGCCAAATGATTTTGTTTTTGCTGCAGTTGAGCTTGGCGCTGCCAAAAGCTTTTTTATGAACATCTTTTGGGGTGTTGAAAGGCAGCAAATAAATTGATTTTGGTGAGTCATTTATTAAAACTCAGTTTCAAATAAGAAATCAAGGGTTCCAGCATTAGTCATGGGGGGGAAAACCCTCTAGCAGCATTAAAATTGATCGCAAAATATTGTGCACTATTTTTATTATTTATTTAATTTAATTATGAAATAAATGCTCTACCTATAGGAATATTTAAATTATATTTCAAGAAATTCCCATGAAAATTTTCATTGGGTTATTTCTATGACGCTGTCTTACACATTTTAAACTCTTAAAAATACTTCCAAAAATACTTCCAAACTGCTTTCTTTAAGCCAAAAAAAGGGTTCCAGCATTAGTCATGGGGGGGAAATCCCTCTAGCAGCATTAAAATTTATCGCAAAATATTGTGCACTATTTTTATTATTTATTTAATTTAATTATGAAATAAATGCTCTACCTATAGGAATATTTAAATTATATTTAAATTCACTGCCGTTGCTAAATTTCATTGCGTTATTTCTATGACGCTGTCTTACACATTTCAAGCTCTTAAAAATACTTCCAAAAATTCTTCCAAACTATTTTCTTTAAGCCAAAAAAATGTCGCACTAATCACTGTGTAATTTTCACATTTTAATTGTGTTATCCCTTGGCAGGTCAATTTGCCACTTGATTTGCATCAGCAGACACAAACATTTTCATAAACAAAATGCACAAATATTTGTTAGATTGATAAATGTTTTAATTCAATAAAAATAAGCCTTTTAAGCCCAAAAAAAAATATGTAAACTTTAAATGCCTTAAATTCCTTGCCTAATTCCTCGATAAATCTTTACACATTTTCATTGTTTTTGCCTTGGCTTAATTGAGAATTTTGTGAAATATTTGGCAAACATTTGCATTTGCATTTGCACTTCTTCTATTATGCATCAGAGACACGATTTAGCCGCAGGGCGATGCGATGTGCAGTGAAGTGGCGTGGCGTGGCGTCGAGAGACTTCAGCAAATATTAAATACATGCAAAAGGAAAACACGACGCTGGTCGGTCAATCAAAAAGTGTTGCTCCCTGGAGAGTCGTCGCTGCTCAATCATCTAGGCTCAACAACTTCACCAAAAAGGGGCTTGGGGGCTTTTTTTCTTTTGGCTTTTGTTAATTGAGTTGTTGGGAGTTTTTTTTTGCGAGACACGTTTTGTTGCATTGCATTCCAATGGAAAACATTTGCACCACCACTTGAGTGTCACTTTTGATCAAAGCCAAGGGGGAAGGCGAACAGAAGGGTGTGGCAGAGTGGCATCAGTGGGTGCGTGGGGTGCGTGGGGGCTGCCTAAAAAGTTAAACATGCACAAAGTGGCAAACGAGTTGCTGCTGCCGCTGCCGCTGCCAAAGTTTTCAACTGCCGCCAAACGAAACGAAGGAAATGAGTCGCGGGAGCAGGGGTAGCGCTCGGCGGCTTATGCCTGCTGCATAACTCTCAACATATTGAATGCGGTTCATGCACTGAGACAAAAGAAAAACTGGTACAAGTAGTGCGAAGAATTAGTCGGAGATTCAGCTGATATAGGAAAAATATGGCAAGGTTTAAGGGTAAGGTTTAGGCGGTTGTCGCGATCGCCTGGAATCCGACACACTTGGGCCCGTTGTGGTACGGCAATTATGAAATTATCATAGCAAATATGGCCCCAAAATGTAGTGAAGATACTGGTAAAATGATACCCTGAGATACTCAGATATTCTGGTTCTTCGCAGTCCACCCAAACGAAAGTTTACCTCTCCTCTGTTAGCTTTTTCTGCCCATAAATTTCCATGGTTTCTATGGTTATTTCAGCGTTACTTATTAAATAATATCTTGGCTCTCTAAAACTTTTATTGAACAGCCTTAGGAGAGCGCTCAAAAGCCACTCCCAGCGCGGCCTCTCTCTCGTTTGAGCCATGAGGCAGGCTGAGCCGACGATTGAGGGTCCGTAAATAATGATTATTTTTTTTTATTATTTTCTCGAAAAAATCATCCGCTTTAAGTAGCCGCACAGAAGAATTAAATAAACCAATAAGACTGCTCTAAGAATAAAATAAAATAATTAAAGCTGAGAGATCAGATTCATCTGTATTCGTGCACACATATTCTCCAGGCATGTTAGAGGCTATGCCCCCCCGTATGCGTTTATTAAAAAACTTTTGCAAATTTTAGCACAAATTTTTTGCATCAAGAAACGTTTAAAATATGTTTTAAAATTTACTGTGTTTGGGCTGCATTTTTTTGGATGTTTCTAAGCCTAATTATGGCCTTTTATTCTTCATGTTAAAGTTCCCAATTTCTTTTTTGGCAGTGTCTGTGTTTGGGGTTTACCCTTTGCTGAGTGGGGGCGTGGCAGGCAAGCCGCTTGACAGCGCGTATCCAATGTAATGATGCCGTTTCTTTGGCTTTTCCATAGAACTCCCCCCCTGCCACTGAGCCTCACCCCTCACCACACTCTAATATATTTTTTTGTACCTCTACGTCGGCTGCTACTTCTTCCACTGCTTATGCATATTTTAGGAAATGAATTGCAAGCGAGTCGGCGGCAAGATAAAACGTCTCCGAGTCGGTCGCGTGGAGGCGCGCTCGAGTCAAGACGGTGGCAGTGGCAGTGGCAGGCATCAACCAGAAGCGAATCGATAACTGTCAAAAAATAAGCCGGCAAGCAACACGCCAGACAACCAGCGTAAATGGGGCTGAGAGTGGGGCAGGGAGAGAGAGAGCTTCCTTGCTTCCACAATTTAAATATTTATGGCGCTGCGCTTTGGTGCACAGACGGCGCAGCGCACGGGGCACGACGCACGGGCATAGCCAAAAAACCGTAACCGTAAACCCAACCAAGAAAACCAAGAACCAACTCCAAAACCCTACTCCTCCGCTTTTCCAGCCATCCTCAGCGGCGTCGTCGGAAAACGCATTTCCTGCTCATGTCATGACATGCAGCGGCGCGCGGCTCCGAGGCGCGTAACGTTTGTGGTGCTGCATTTTCCGAGCAGGAACATCACCAGGAATGGGTCACCCCATTCCGCAAAAGGAATCATTGCTTTTGTCGACATGTCATTGGGGCTGGCATGGGATGGGGCATGCCACACAGATCGAGTGCACTTTGAGGTTTCCCTCTTGCATTTTTTGGGCAAAAAGTTTATTGAACTTCAGACATACACACACACACTCACACACACACACACATACCTATGTATTTGCAGCAGTTTGAGCAGCATTGTGTCTAAGTTTTCTGATTGATTGAGTTGTGAAAATTGACTTGGGAAGCGCAAGGCGAACAGCACAAGTTGATGGGACAAAGTGAGTGTTATAGGGGGCTATGTGGGGGTAGGGGTGATGCTATCTAGTTTTTAATGAAGTGTGTGTAGGAGCAAATATCTGCCAAAGCGACAAGCCATTAATGTTTAGGTTAAGCGGTGCTAAAAATGCCCGTAAATGGACATGAAAGAATTAAATAAATATAAATACTATAAAATATAAATAATATAAGATATAAATATAAAAAATAAAATAAAATATAATTAATATAAAATATAAATAATATAAAGTATAAATATAATAAAAATAAAAAAACATGAGTAATATAATAATAATATAAATATAATAAAATATAAATAATGTAAGATATAAATATATAAATATAAATAAAATAAAATATAAATAATATAAAATTTAAATATAATGAAATATAAAAAATATTTATAATATAAATAATAATAAAACTTAATTAATAAAATTTAAATTAATAAGTTAAAGAAATTAATCAAAGGATGCCATAATTATACTTTAGAAATATTTCAAGTGTCGGTTCTCTCATTAAATCTGTGGCAGAAAGCTATTGAATTTCATTGTAAGCTATTGGATTGAAATTGTAAGCTGTGTCATGCCCAAGCCATGCATATTGTTTTTGCTTTCTAGGCAACAACTTTTGGACGTCGCCCGAAGACTGTGTTTTTTTTTGCTCGATTCTAGGCACCGAAAATTAATTCCCTTCAGCGCCTCGCCCACGAAGACTGAGCTAAACAAACGGCTCCGCGCGCTGCTGAAATGATTTAGTGCACATCTAAAGCAACGTCTAAAATTATTGAAAAATGTAGTATGCTCATCCATATCCACATCCACATATTTAAGGTTCATTATGCGTTCGATCCACATGCACCTATTTAAGGTTCATTAAAATGCATTCGATCTAGGATAATTGATCCGAGGCACAACCAACTTGAAACTCTTATTCTTATTTTCTTTTATGCAACAGTTTTAACAGCCCCCACAGTTCTACAGCCTCTGATGAAGACCTGCAGCAAAGATTCTGCGCTCAGCTCTGTTCCAAGTTTTAATTGCAAACTTTTTCGTCAGTTTTTAGTGCGGCTGCAGTCTGACAGGCACTGGACTGCACTTGCACTTGAAGCCCCAGCCCCATTTAGGAAATTGTTAATTTGCATTTTCCACTTTCATGTAGCCACACAAAAAATTAAATTAAACAAAAACAAAAGCAAAAGCATAGAAGAAAACCTTGGGGCGGGGGATGCGCCTTTAATGAGCCGCCTGCGGTTTTTACTTTCCACTTTGCACTCTGGGATTTTCGCTCCCTTTAGCTTTTCCGGCTAGATGTCGCTTCATGTGTGTGGCTTTGACACGTTCCTCCTTCTGTGACACTTCTGCCAATTTCCGGCTCTCACTTTCTTATGCCGCTTTATAATTGGTTTTCGCTTATTGTCAGCAGCACACAGACACACGCCAGAAAGTGCTTACAGATTACATAAATGATTTTCAAACACGCACACACACACACACGCATTTATTTGACATAGATTTCCACCCATTTACCAGCCACCCAAAGAGAAAATCCAACGCATATATTGAGCCGGGGAGTGGCGCAAAATGTTTGCCAAATATTTTGCAACATTAAATGAGCAAAAAAAAAAAGAAAGTTCAGGTCTCTTGGCATGGGAATGGGATCTCCCGCCCCCATGTAGCGCACACTCCCTCCCCCTAAGCAGCAACCCTCCCTCCGCCCTCCACCCTCTTCCAACCAACTGGAAAAAGCAGCAGCAGCAGCGTCTCTGGTCTGTCCACTCGAGTGTGCAATTAGGTGAAAATAAGTGGTTCAAGAAACGCCTCCGAGTATGCCAGCAATCATTTAAATTTCACTTCATTTGTCCTTTTCATGATTTGTCCTTCGACTGCCGCCTCCCTGCTCCTCGCCTCGCCTCGCTCCTCCTTTTGCCCACTGATTTATACACTCCCTCCCCCGCCACACCTTACCTTCCTTGCTTGCTGTTCCTTCTGCTGTAAAATTACATCAGCCAACGAAATTATTTTGATTTATATGCAGGACCAGTGGCCAGTGGCCACGGCTGAGGATGGAACGCACCTGCTTATTCATTCAAGTATTTCCTTCGCTTTCTGTTTCTTCGTTTTTTTTCTTTTCTGCTGATATTTTGATACCCGATCTGCCTGGAGGGTATGCTGCTTAGAGAGACTTCTATCTCTCGCTGATTTTAAAGCTTATAACTTTCAGGTATTCTATGCTTTATTGGTTGGAATAAACCAAACAATCGGAGTAGCATTTTATGCATTTTTTTTGTTGTCCTGTTTTTTGGTATTAACTGCAGCAGCTTCAGGGTTAACTCTAGATCATGGTAGACCTACTATATCTGCAGTGCGGACTTGCAGAAATACCACGAGGAACTCAACTCAATTTAACCTGCTGGGACGTGCCTCAGAAATGACACTCAAAGTTGGCTCATTCTACTTTTTAAATCTAGAAAATTCCGTGCTATTCGTAGCCATATCTTGGTAGATAAAAGTCGCACAGTTAAGGCAGTATTGCATCTGATTTTTGTATTATTTAAAGTATTTTTTTTTTTTTATTTTATTTATTTATTTATATATTGTTAAATTTTTATAAAATATTTAATTAAATAAAAAGTTAAAAATATATAATTATTTATTTATTATTATTATTTATTATTTAAAGTTAAATAAAAAGTAAAATAATAAATAAAGTTAAATATAGAATTTTACAGACATTATTTATTATTATTATTTATTATTTAAAGTTAAATAAAAAATAAATAATAAATAAAGTTAAATATAGAATTTTACAGACATTATTTATTATAATTATTTATTATTATTATCTATTATTTAAAGTTAAATAAAAAGTTAGAAAATAAATAAAGTTATAAAATATGGAATTTTATAGCCACCCGTTGCTGCTGGATTGCAACTATGATTCCCCTCTGCAGTTCTAGCATAAACCAAGACTCGCTCGCTCTCTCTCTCCCTCTCATAATTTAAGCTCAGCAATGGGTCACTGGGTATCCTCAATTCGTTGCTCTGCTTTGCTGTTCTGCTGTATTTTCTTTCTGAATAATTCTGCCCACCATTTATGTTGTTTGTGTTGTTGTTATTCCTGGTAGCAGTCGTACTGCTGCCCCATAGATTTGTCTAAAACTAAATGCTTTGATTTTGCCCAATCCCTGCACCCCGCCCCCCTCCCCCTGCGACGATGTCAACACACAAAAACGAAATTTGAAATGCAAATTTAATTTGAGTCAAGACGGCGAGCGCAGAACTTCCCTTGAGCCATGGCTGAGAGCAGCCAGTGGGCAGCAGTGGCCAAATGTTCAGGGGTGGGGGTCTTCGCTTTAATTGCCCACATTGGGACCCGGCAAACGGCACCACACCCCCCACGAAACGAAGCAGTTCCTGAGCTGCTGAGGATTGAAGGCTCAACGCCTGCGCCTGCTTTGCCTGTTAATTTTGCGCCAAATCAGCAACAACTTTGATTTCGATTTTATGCCATGTGCATAAAATTTTTGCGCTGACTCGAAAAGTTCGCACAAGTGTTTCAGCACCCTCTCCCACCCTGCTGCTCATAGTCCCCTTCGCCAGCACAGCCAAAGGGCAAAATCATTCTCCGTGGGGCTACCACTCTCTCTCTGTCTCTGCCTCTGTCTCTCACTCTGCCGCTCCCTCTGCCGCCCCCTCGCTTTCTCTCCTTCGCTGTCGAGTGTTTGCCCTGATTGAAATGTTGGCAACTATTGCGCAAAGTACTCACAAGTTTATTGGCAAATTGATGAAGTGTGTGTGCTAGTGTGTGTGTGCTAGTGTGTGTTGGTGTGTGTGTGTGCGCTGCCTTTGCATGCGAATGAATTTCCTCCACACTCGCAGACAGGCTGTGCAAAACAATTTTCCATTTGCTCCATGCCAAGTCAGAGCTTTCCCTCTCCGACCCTCTGCTCCCACCCCCCCTCAATCATTGCATGCCGCCTGCAATTTGGCGGGCGCTGATATGCAAATTAAGTTGTTGCACTAAACGACGTGCCGGGAAATAGGGAAAACTATGATGGCGGGGGGGCATGCATAGGCGGCAAAAGGGCATAAAAGGTGAGCAATGGCTTTTCCACTGTTTTGGCTCATTTGTATTACAATTCGTCACAGGATTCCGCGAGTGGTTCGGTTCGCTTCCGTGTGTGTGGGGAGGGGAAAACTTTTGGCTTGTTTATGAAGCTGAAATGAAATTTTCGAAAAATGTTCACAATGCGGGAGGGGGGGTGGAGGGGTAGTGCGAAAAGTTGAGCTAGGAAAATAACTGGGGGGCGCAGCATATTTTGTGTGCAATAAATTAATTTAAATATTTTGTACATTGCTCTGTGCAACAGGCGCTGCTCAGGAGCAGTGTTCCCCTGCCCCCAAAAACAGCCCTAAATATACTCAAAATCTCCAACAAATGTGTGCAACTGTAAGCAACTTCCATAGCCGCTCCATTCAACTTCAATCAAAGGTCGATTACACCGGCAAAACACTTGCTCAATCGGCACTCAAATCACACAATCGAAACACCTCAAGCAGCCCAACCCAACCCATCCAATCCAATCCACCTGCCCAAGCCCCACATGTAGATGATTTGTTGCAAGTGTGTGTGTGTGTGTGTGTGCAACTGTGTGCTTGACTCGTGGCAAGATTTATGATGAAGGCGAGGCGGCAAGCAGCCACACAGCAAGAGTCAGTGGCAGAGGGCTGGGGCTGGGTGCTGGTGCTGGGCCTGGGCGCGCGCTCTCCTGCATAAATTGTGCTCGTAATCGCAAACAAGGAAACACCAAAACAGCATCGCGGCATCACGGCATCACGGCCTGGCGCTCTGCTCGCACTTCACTTCATTAGCTCAATAATTTGACAATAAATTATGCGCCAGCCGAGAGCGGGAAAAACATAAAAACCAAACCAACACAAATGACACAACAAATAAAGCGAACAACAACAGCAAACCGAAAGAGCAACAAAAACCCTAATAAGCAACTCCCAAATAAAGTTTTGCATTTGCTGGGCGAGCAAGTGAGGGAATGCAACGACTAAAGCATACCCTCTGCTTAGAAAGATCTTAAGGTTTTTTGAATATATATACTTACGATCTGGCATCTGGCAAGCACTCTGCAAGTAAGAGAAAAATAAAGAAAAATATTAGATTTCGAATTTCATAAATTTTGATATTTTATGTACATTTTTTTATATATAGTAGAAGGCAGAGTAGATAACAAACAAACAAACAAATTAAACAAAATAAACATATAAATAATAGTCCCCACTATCAGGAAATATACCAGGATATACTCGTATCTACTCCAAGTGTCACTTAAGCATAAATAAATATATATTCTAAAATATTTCCTAAAATAGGAACAATATATGGATGTATCTGCAAAATTATATGCTCTGGCATGAGTCAAAAAACGCAGTTAGAGAATTCATCTCTAACATCTAGTTAAAACAACATTAAAAAGGTAAAAAAAAAACATTGTAACTAACAACAAATAAAATTATAAATATTTGAATTTTTGTTTATAATATTTATAATATTAATATTATAAATATTTGAATTTTTTTTATAATTTTTTTTTTGTATTAATATTATAAATATTAATACTATAAATATTAATTTATAGATATTAATATTATAAATATTACAAAAAAAAAAAAAACTTCAAACATTAAATTTTTTTATTTAATTAAAAACATCTCGTTAAAAAAAACATTAAAAAAAATTGAAACTAAAAACAAATATTAATATTATAAACATTAATATTATAAATATTAAACAAAAATTTATAAAAAAAAATTCAAATAGCAGGCCTGGCCCGTTCTAAAAACGAAAAAAAACGGAATTATCCAAGTTGCCTTTTCGTGCGAAAACATTACTCAATTTTCGTGCTCCAAATTTAGTTTTAGTATTAAAAATTTGTGTGTTCGGGTAACAAGTCGTTGGAAATGTTGGAAATTTGTGGCTGTATTTGTTTCGCCGGTTGATAGGATGGCTTTACGTCCCGATGAGTCCACTTCGACGTGAATTTTGTCGACCATGATGAAACGGTCAGTGAGAAAGGCTCGATCATTCAAAACGACCGGTTGTTTGGTGGAGAGTACAACCATTTTTGCAATAGCCACTTGTTTGGAGATAGTGACCTCTACGAACTTATCAAGTTGCTCAGCACACATCGTGGCAGCGTGGGGGGACACGGAAATCAGAGGAGCAACACTCATCGGCAGTGCCACCGATGTGTTCACAGAGCTGTTGATTTGCCAACAATCGCTCGCTGCCTGCGCCAAGAAGATCAGGTTCAGGCATTCCATTGCCAGTGGATGCGACACTCGGCACGCATGGTGGTCTACGGCATTGCTCGCAAATATCCGGACACAACGATAATACAAGATTGAGGAGGCGGACAGCGGCATCATGGGGCCAGGCATGGAGACGTTGCACGTGCCACAACCTAAATACGAGTGAGTATTTAATTGGTTGCCATTGACTGCAAGTACCATATTCTAATAAACGATTTACCCTACATAGGTTGGTGTAGGAGCATGTCTGAATTTACATAAAATATATATACAAATAATTATATATTTTGACAATAAAAGTGCTGCTATAGCTGGGCAAATAAAAGCCATACAGAATGTGTATTAAATATTATTAAATCTCTCTATAAATAACACTGAATATCAACAATATTTTCGTGATATTCAGAGACAGAGCAGAGCTCTGAAGTAACTTCAAAAACCTGCCAAACAAAAGCACACCACAAGAAGTAAAGACTGCTACAGCAAAGACCATATAATAATTATTATATATATTATATATAACATTATTATTACATTATAAATATTATATATTAAAAATATATTGTCTTTGGCTACTGGTTCTGCCCATACAGATCTAAAAATGTAATCGTTAATCGCAACAATAATCTGTATAGGTAGACAGATAGCTGCTGGGTGGTTGGGTGTGTGTTAACCTCTTGTAACAGTGCGTTTGCAACGGATGTAGACTTTAACTCCTTAACTAATTCCTAAATTGTACGGAAAGTCGAAAAGTGTGGAAAGTGTTTCGTAAATGCTTTGAGTGACGTTTCGAATTGGGCCAGCTTTGATATTTCATGGAAATTACTTTGTTACATAATTTTATAAATGGAGATAGAGCTCGTAGGCTAGCTAGAATATTAAGAAGAATCTGCGAGACACTTCCCCATGCTAAATAATATTTAGATGTAAGCCCTTGTAGGCCAAAATAAATAAATAAATAAAAATAAATAAATAAATTCAAAAATTTCATTGCTGAAACCCCCAAAACAAGCTCCCAAACTCTTCAAGAAACATGAATAGCCCTAAAGCTAAGGGTATAATAAATGATTATTATATAACCCAAAATTCCTCCTATAAAAACAGAAATTTTCCAGAACTAAAGCCAGAAAATCAGACGACACTCTCTGCTCGTGGCTTAGTGCAAAAGCTAAGACTAGTCGTTCCATAACAACTGAAGGATACAGAACACCAAAACGCACCGAGAATGAAGCTAATTTCCATCGTTGGCATTATCTTTGCCCTGTCTGGCGTTGCACTGGGCGCAAAACATCGTGAGTATAATGGAAGGTATGGGAAACATTTCATCGCATTAAAATTGTGATCTTGCAGCGATTTGCGATGAAGCACCGGGCGCAAACGGTGCTTGCGTCGCCTATGAGCCACGCTTTTCCTATTATCCCGAGACGAAGGAGTGCAAAAGGTTCATATTCAACGGCTGTCCCATAAACGCAAATAACTTCCTTACCAAAAAACAATGCGAGGACAGATGCAAGGAGTAATAAAATAAAAATTAAAATAAAAGAATATATTCAATTGAAAATTAAAAAATTAAAATTTAATTAAACTTAAATAAAAGAATATATTTAATTGAAAATTAAAAAATTAAAATTAAATTAAAATGAAATAAAAGAATATATTCAATTGAAAATTAAAAATTAAAATTAAAATTTTATTAAAATTAAAAAAAGAATATATTCAATTGAAATTAAAATTTAAAATTAAAATTTAATTAAAATTAAATAAAAGAATATATTCAATTGAAAATTAAAAATAAAAATAAAATTAAAATTTTATTAAAATTAAACAAAAGAATATATTCAATTGAAAATTAAAAATTAAAATTTAATAAAAGAATATATTCAATTGAAAATTAAAAATTAAAAATTAAAATTAAATTAAAATGAAAAATAGAAAATATTCAATTAAAAATTAAAAAATTAAAATTTTATTAAAATTAAATCAAAGAATACATTCAATTGAAAATTAAAAAATTAAAATTTAATAAAGGAATATATTCAATTGAAAATTAAAAATTAAAAATTAAATTAAAATGAAATAAAGAAAATATTCAATTGAAAATTTAAAAATTAAAATTTAATTAAAATTAAATAAAAGAATATATTCAATTGAAAATTAAAAAATTAAAATTAAATTAAACTTAATAAAAGAATATATTTAATTGAAAATTAAAAATTAAAAATTCAAATTTAATTAAAATTAAATAAAAGAAAATATTCAATTGAAAAGTAAAACTTTTTACTGAAACGATATGGGTGGAAAGCTTCCAGCACAGGTCACGGTGTGGTGTTTGGGTCACGGTTCCGCACTTGTGGGTTCGAAGTATATCAGTTCACGCTTCCCATATTGAGTTTGAATCAATTTATTTCGCTTAATGGTTCCCGTTTCGGTTCGGTACTTACTTGAACAGTATTCATGACCAAAGTAATTTTAGTAGCTTCACATCAGCTGGAAGATCAACAGAGCCAACAATCCAAGACGAGAATGAATTTTATTTCTATTGCTGGCATTATCTTAGCCCTGTTTGGCGTTGCTCTTGGCATAAAGGATCGTGAGTTAAATGAAATGAAATTGATTGATACATCAGAAATAACATATCTTAATGTTTGGTAAAGCGGACTGCCTTCAAACGCCTGCCGCCGAGGGATTTGGTAAGTTGGTCTGCCTGGCCTACATACCCACCTATACCTATTATATCGCCTCGAACACTTGCAAAGTGTTCATATATGGTGGGTGTGGTAAGAACGGTAATCATTTCAAGACCCTACAAGAATGCGAGTCCAGATGCAAGGATTAATCTATTCATCAATTTGCTGCATAAATAATAATTTAGACGAATAAATTGAATGGAATAAATCGATTTTTTAATTCGATATGATTATCACAATTCTTATTGCTTATGTGGGGATGGGTTTGGTAACGCCGTATAGCCTACCCAGCCAGGAAAAGCTCGAAAGACTGTCACGAGCAACGAAGCTCTCAAGAAATCAAGACGAAAGGACGCGAAAAGACGAAAGAACGAGTTATATTAATCAAATATCTTATTCACATAAACTACATTTAAAGAAACATATAATTATAATCAAAATCATTAAAATAAATCATAAAATCTAAATACATTCAAACTAAAACTAAAAAATTTAAACCTGCAGCGACTATTATTATTTCAATCGCGGAATAACTACACTAACCCTGGTCCCGCACTTACATACATATATGTACATACATACATATATGCTATGTACTTCCTATATACTCATTATCTCAAAGACAGTTCACCAATCCACAACGTTAGTGAAGTTAATTTTGCAACGTGCAATAATAATGCAAAAAATATAAATAAATAATAAAAAATAAATATAAATATAGAAATATATAAATAACTAATAAATAATAATAATAAATAAATAATAAAATAAATAAATAATAAAAATAAATAATAAATAAATAATAAAATAAATAAACACAAATATAATATAAATATTTAAATAAAATTTCTCGGTTTAGCATTCATTTGCCAGCGCTAATGGATTTACTCTGTGTACCACACAAGTCTCACTCCACATACTACATAATATATCCGCTTGCCATATCAAATCAAATACGTCGCTCCACATCGCCTGCAAGAAGCAGAACAGTCCACTTAACGACAAAGAAAATGAAGTTAATTTTCCTCGTATCGGAAGTGCCTGCGCTCTGCTGTTCCAAATACGAAAATAGCCTTGAATACAAAAATGCACACAGCATTCACAGAGAATTCCTTGTGGCTTGGAGAGAGTTTTAACGCCTCGAGGGGCAACTATGGAATGGAAATGCAAATGCAAATGGGCTGTGTGTGTGTGTGTGGTGTCATCAGCTGAGCTGCACATGGAGAGCGTATGCGTAATTGTTGCTGCAATTCGAACCAAACACACACACACAAAAATGCACACACACACAGAAAATACACACACACACACATACAGAAAATACACACACACAAATCACAAATCGAAATCGGCCAATTCGCCAGCTAACTCAAATCGAAAATCACAAATCGCCAATTGCCGAAATCGAAATGCATAACGAAATTATCAGGGCAACAATTGGGCAGGGGGTAGGGGCTAGGCGGAAGGGCAGCGCAGCGGAAGGGTTACGGAAGAGGGTGGGCGGTTAGGGGGGCGTGGGCAGACAGTTTCCAGTGCGGATGCGACCTTGTCAAATTATATGCTGAGCGGGGGGCTTAGCGGCCGTAAAGCGGAAATGCGCATTATGAGCTTTTGGTCAGCGCTTCCAGGATCGTCGTTCGCCCACCTCCTGCTGCCACGTCGTGCTGCCTGCCAGCCTGCTGCTTGCCACGCTGCCCCAAAATTTTGATGTTTCATTTATCAGTGTGCGTGTGTGAGACAACGGATATGTATCATGGGGAATGTGTACGACATATATCCATCGATATATCCGTGTACGACAGCACACAGCACAGCGCGGAGGCCCATCCGACTCGACTCTGTGGGTCGTCGGGTCATCCATGCGTTTGCGTATGGCTGCAATTTTAATTAAAATTTATTGATTTACAGTTGAATAAATGCACATTGCAATTGCATCAATGTCCACGCACTTCCCATACCCCCTTACCATCCAGCTGGCTTGCTTAAAAAATGTCTGTAGGTGAAAGAGGCATAGAGGGAGGAAGAGAGGCATATAGGGAGAGGGAGAGAGAGGGGGGTACAAGAAAACTATAGCAACTATATTCTGATTCCTTGCCAAATGGAACACTGTTTTAAATGCACTAACTTAAAGCAGGCAGAGGGCGGCTGCTCGGGGGGTATCTGGGATCACTGAAGCGGTTTGTCAATGCTGCCAGATCTAGTTGAGGTTTTGGTAGGTTTTAGGGCTAAGAAATAAACAGAGTTTATGGCTTTATGCTATGCAAATTAGCTACAAAAATTGGAAGCTAAATATAGGCGACATCAATAAATAAATAAAATAAAATAAATAAAATAATAATAATACGATAAAATAATAATAAAATCAAATCAGTTGGTGTATAGTATAAATATATATATATATATATATGGTATATCTAGTATATGATATATAGAACACAATTCCTACATTTGCCATACCTTTTGAGAACCAATACAATTATCTGAACAATAAATGTAGCCATTATTCAGCTTTGTGGATGCATATTTTTGCAGATCTATCAGTACAGGGAATTCTCAGCATTTTTCTGCGCAAGACACACAATCGTCAGGAAATTCTTGGAATATTTCACCTAAAATTCTGGCAGAAATATTTTGCGGAAAGGCAGCCCGGGCAAGCATATTGTAAAGACATTTTTAAGCGTATCTACTGGAAGGAATAGCTGTCATACTTTTTGCTTGCGTGTTAAAAATAAATATATAATCGACCACCCACGAGTATCTGTCTAGTGGCTCGTGTGGTGGCCAGATGTTCCCCTATCTAACAGCTAAGCAGATCTTAAATGTCTCTTCTAATCTCTCTCTCTCTCTCTCTCTCCGTCTCTCTTTCCCCAAAACTGTATTCGCACACGCACCCGTTAGTGTATTTGGCACTTCGTCTAATGCCTTAAGTTTTGATGATCCATTTGCTTTGCTCTTTATTTCTGGTTTTAATAATACATTTTCCACTTTTAATTAAAGTTTTAGTTGTTGAACAATTTTTCGAGCAAAAGTTTTTGCCCAAAACAAAATGCAAAAAAAAAAACACACACACAAAACAAAACAAAAAAATGGAGAATAGTTGGCTTCTGCTGTTGGCTGGAACTGGGGTTTTCCTCTGCTGAGTCTGCCAACTGGGTGGGGGGGTCTGAGTTCTGACTATGGTTCGTGGGGGACTTTGGCTCTGGCCTCTCTAGATCTCTGGTTTGTCTGGCTGACTGTCTGTCTGTCTGCTGTGGCGCCACTCGGTGTCCTCTTCATCTTCTCGTGGCTCGTGTTTGTCGCTCTGTGTGCTTGTGCAATGTCATTAACAGGTGAAAGTTTTTGTGTGCCATGGCACACATCATTTTGCCAGTCGGGGCAAAGCCACAACAACATGCATGCAATGTGCAAAACTGTGCAGAAGAACGCACACACACACACACACACACACACACACACACACAATTACAATTGCGGTTCATTTGACAGTTTTCATTTAGTTTGGAAACTCCTCTTGCCCGTGCAAGGATCCTCTGGATCCATCTGCTTGGCTCTGACGAATACTAACGGACACGGATACCCCCCCACAAAAGCAGACAGACAGCAAAAGGCTGTTGCATAATTAACAGCGGGCCCAAACAAAATGTGTTAAGCAGTGCATCAGAGCCCCTGCCAAAATAAAGCGAGGCAGGGCAAAAAACTTGCGGCTGTAAATCAGCTCCGAAAAGGAACAAAAGCCAAACAAAAGGTTCGTTAACGAATTTTCTTCTTATGTTCACACACAAAATGCAACAGGATGGAGAGAGAGAGGAGAGGCAGCAGGAGAGAGAGAAAAAGAGGCAGCAGGAGAGAGAGACGAAGAGGCAGCAGTGGTGTGGCAGTGGGGTAAACCAGAAGAATGAAGAACGAATATTTGTACGTGTTTCAATTGGAAAAAAAAATAATTAAATAAATAAATACAGCAAAATTGAGTAAAGATCAGGAGGGTTGGGGTTTTATTTATAGAGAAGTTTCGTTTGAAAATTTTATTTTATTTATTTCAGAGTCAGACTTATAATTTTTATAATAAATATTTTGAAATAAGAATGAATTTTTGATTTGTATTATATAATAAATATATATATATATATATATAATATTATATATTATTATATATTATATATTATAAATATATAATATATATATATATATATAATATAATATAATATAAATATATATATAATATATATTATATGATAAAAATTATGAAATAAGAATTAATTTTTGATTTTCATTATAAAAATCAGGTATAAGACTTATTTTTGATTTTTATTTGAAAAAAAAAAAAAATAAAAATCATTTTTTGATAAGTCTTATTTGTGATCTCTGATTTATTTACTAACTTGCAGCATAGCATTAATCCTCAATACTAAAAGGAATGTTTATAGCCAAAGCAACAAAATGTTCTCAGACTGCGCTTATCGTTTTTCCACACACATTTTGGGCATAGTATATTTAAATATATATTTTTGTATATGTATATTATATACAATAGTATTTGGCATAGTATTCCCCTGCCTTCCCCAGCAATATTTCTTCTGGCAAAGCAGCTGCCACTGATTTTAACGCGCTCGCTTTTAGCCCCGTGGGAGAAATTTCGCGTCTTAATTACAATAAAATATTTAAAACTGAATTTAAAACTGAAGCCCTTTCCCTGTCTCTCGCTCTCTCTCTTCCAAAGCTACACTCCATAGTACCATATGCAGTGCCTTTTTATGATCTTGTCGTAGAGCGCCTTTCTTGCCTTTGTGGCACATATTCCTGGGTAATTTGATAGTTATGACGGCACCCTTGAGGGCAGCCGATTCGCTGCTCCGCTCCAGCCATCAATAACAGCGGTAGGCTGGGGGCTGGGGTGAACGAGGCCTCTGGAATTTTGAGGGGACTTCACTCAAGCAATTCGCATGAATATTTAGTTGCGTAATGTGCGGGCCACGCCCCACGAAACAGTTTAATTTGTGAAACAGGGCGAAAGCACACACACAAACACACACAGAAATAACAACAACAACAACAACAAAAACAACAACAAAATAGAAACAAAAGAAAATGCTAATTTTATTGACATCCAAAACTCAAGAAGGCGACGCGGAAATTAAAGTCGCGCTTTCGGGTTGGGCGGGCGGGCGGACTACCACGCCTAGTCATTAACACATTTGTGGAGAAGTTGCTCCTCCTGCCACTTGTGCGTGCCCCCTGCCGCCCACACGCCCCCTTGCTAATTAACACGTTTTGAATTGTGAATTTTGAAATGTGTTAAAGGCGTAACAAATAAATGGCAGAGGGCAGGAGGGTTGCAGGCGGCAGGCGTCTTGGGGCTGATGGAAGGCTGACAGTGGCTCTGACAGTAGGGGCTGCCTGGGGAAAGGGCGTGCTGGTGGTGCTGGGGGTGGTTAGCACTGGTTAGGAATAACAAAATAATATGCAAAAAGGATTTGGTGTTAAGAATAACAAATTGAGGTGCTATTTGCAAGGTAGAGCAAACGAAAACAATAAATGCTCTAAGCAATAAAGAGAAATGTTGGGCAAATGCACGAAAAATAATGAAAAGCACAAGGAATTAGTGAAGGATAATATAAGTACTTAAGTTCTGATTAGATACAGATATAGCCTTGGGGGAATTCCCAAATAAAAGAAAATAAATAAATACGTTTATTATTTATTCCTGTTCCTGTTCCTTTTATTTTTATTTATTTTTAGTCTATTTATTTTTATTCTATTTATTTTTATTCTATTTATTTTTATTCTATTTATTTTTGTATAATTTCAGTTGGCGCTTCTTTCTGCATCTTCATGGGCAGAGTATCGCGGATTCCGCAGTGGTCTCCTGCTATCTGCTGCCTGCTGCTGTTCCCATCTAAGTGAGGCTCCCGGTTCCCGGCTCCCTTTCCTCCCCAAAGGTTCCCCAACTTGTTTCTTCTTTCTTCGACCCCAAAGCCCAATCAACCAACTGTTGGCTGGGCGCAACCTTGAAGGTGTCAAAATAACATATTTTGTGCTTCTGAGTAGCCTAGCCTCTGGTGTAGGAGGCGTGGCACTTGTTAGGCACAAAATGAAATTAAAACGCGCATAAATTATATGGCCAGCACACAAAAAACACAAAACGTTGACGAGGCTGATGGTGATAATGATAATGATTTTTGGGGAGTAGCAGTAGAACGACGAATTTTTGGGGAGTAGAACGAACGGTGGCAGTGTCGACGAGACCTTGTTGAATATATTAAGACATTTTCCAAATTTCGTTTGGCCTGCTTTCGGTTTTCCCTTCATTTGTGTCTCTATAACTGTCTCTCTTTCTCTTCCTCTACCTCTCACTCGCTTCTCTGAGGCGCTTTCATTTGTATTTCTCTCGCTATAATTCTGTGGAGTTGCCCTAAAGTTTTGTTCATTATAAGTGCCTAGAAAACGAAGGGTACGCGAAGGCATTTTGTATTTGGTGGCAATGTATGTGACGGGGGGTAAAGAAAAGAAATATTTGCGATCAAAGATCATCAATCTGTTGTTGTATTTATTATGTGTGAATACCTGCAAAGCCAATTTGATTTATTTTAAATCGAGAAAAGGCAACTTGCCACTTTTTTAATGACTTGGAACTTTTGCTCGATTTTTCTCGAATATATTTCATTAAATCTTAATTGGTAAATGGCAATAAAAAAAGTGTCACCTGTAATGTTTTTCTAATAAAAAAATATCAACTCGATCTCATTAACTACTAAATTTAATTAATATTAATTAATTTTATATATATATGTATATATACATATATACAATATTAACTTAATATATTTATTAATATTAATATATATATTATTATATTATATTAATATAAATATATGTATATTGAACACTTTACGTGTTACGTGTTTTTTTTTGCATACTCCCAAAAATATCTGGGGGTATCTTCATAGTCGAAATGATCGCTAAAAGCTTTCTTGCTTCATTTTGTATAGCATACTTTTTGGGGCCGTGACACTGCTGCATAATTGCTCAATAGTGCGCGCCTCCTCACGCAGAGAGGCGGCATCGCTGAAGTTGGAGATGGCATTTTGTTTAAGCAATTAAGTGCGAATTGGTGTGGGGAGCAGTAAAAGTGGGCATGCCCGGGCGCTGATTTATGTGGCAGCCCAAAACATTCAACCACTCACAGACATTTTCTCTGCTCCTGCTCTCTCACCCACAGTGTTTGTGTGCGTGTGTGTGCTCATGTCATTTCACATTTGATTAACTGAAGTTGCAGTCGCTGCTGCAACTAGCAATTGTTGCACAGCTCTGCAGCTGCAGCTAAAAGTATTTCGCTACAATTTTAATTTTATCCCCCCACCTCAGCTCTGAGAATCCCCTTGAATCCTGCCGCTTAATTTGCCTGTGTGTGTGCATGTGTGTGAGCGTGTCTGCCACGCGTTGCATGCATCTTACGTGCATCACATACCAAGCAGCTGCTGTCAGCGTGCTCCAGCACACCCCCACCCCGCACTCTCATGTGTCTGTAAATTAATTAAAAATGTTTAAACTGCCGCCGGTTACGGCAGCTGCTTGTCGCTGGCAACAGTTTTTGTTAACCAAAAAACGGAAAAAAATAATAACAAAAAAAAAGAGAAAAAACCGACACCAGAAAAGAACAACAAAAGCGTGAGGCGGCGGCGGCGGCGGCGGCGGCTAACTTTGGCACAATGGTCTGGAGGAAAATGCATGTGGAAAATGCATAAAATAGTGGCTCAAACAAAAGGGCTTATCAAGTTTGCGATATGTAAACCCATTGAAGAACCATTATGTACGCGCGCAAAATAGAGTTAATACTTTCCAAAGCATGTTGAATATTCGCAAAAATTTCACCCGAAAGCAGCCCGAAAACATTTTAAGGCCACTCCATAAAATTTGTAGACATAAATATAGTTTTTATGAGAGCTTTTGTCCAGCCCCAGCATCCACCACTCTACGCTCGACGCTCTCTACGCTCCACGCAAATGTCTCTAAAAGTGTTGACATATTTTTATAGATATTTTTTTACGTACAGCTCACCCCCTTCCTATGGAAAGTTCAAAGTGTTGTCGTATTGCTGCTGGCTTTTTATTTAAATCGAAAAAAGTTTCGCCCTCTCACACACCCACTTGCCCCTCGACATCGCCATCTCCATCTCAGGTAGCTAGTGAAAGTATTGAAAGGGGGCAAAGGAAAGTGTGGCAGGTGGTGGTGCTGGTGGTGGGTGGGGCGTCCAAAGTTTGAGACAAGTCATGAGGGTACCTCTGGGGGTACTCCCCACACTGAGAAGTTGCTTCATGGTTTTGGCATTGGCATGCAAATAAAATATTGTCTGCGGAGCAACTGTCAACTACAGTGGGCACTGCCTAAGGGGTTTTGAAAGTTTTATAGAAACAGCAAGAAACCAAAAGAAAATACTGCTTCATATAATTTCTATATTAAAAAAAAATGTTTCTTTAATTTTTAATTAAACAAATTTATTTTTAAATTTTTAATTTAAAAATATATTTTTTCTAATTTTTAATTTAAAAATAATATTTTTTAAAATTTTTAGTTTATAAAATAATATTTTTTTTAAATTTTTAATTTATAAAATGATATTTTTTTAATTTTTTATTTAAAATAGTGCTTTTTTTAAATTTAAATTTATAAAATGATATTTTTTTTTAAATTTTTATTTTTTAAATTCTGTATATATACAAATCACGTGATAAAATGGTAGTCGCCCTTTGGCAGAAAGTACTAAAAATTAATCGAGTCTTCGTTAGTTTTATGCTTATAGAGGCATCTTCCAGCACTAACAAAAAACGTTGACGGATTAGCCAATCAGCCATCAAAGTGGCATCATAATTTAGATGACCACAAGTCGATTGATAAACGATAGGAAAATGCACAGCAAGGCTACAAATTGAAACAGCAATCAATCGAAAGCCTTGAAATGTGTAGACTTTTTGCAGCTATTTTTACTCGACAACAGACAGTCACGTGTCACGTGTGGACGCTGCAGAGTCAGCACGAGTCACACATCATTGCTCCCAGAGAGAGAAATTATAAAATAAGAATCTAAGAAATCAGATTATCAGATTTAGCCTCAGCGAATGCCCACTGTGGGCGCACACACCCAAACCCATCCACTCACCCCCCAAAAGACAACCATGCTGAATGCTTTTATGACAACTCAATTTCGAAATACACTTTAGTTGGCCTCAGCCTCAGCCTCAGCCATGACTACAGCCAGGAGTCAGTGGCAGAGTCAGGGCAGAGTCAGGGCAGAGTCAGAGTTCTCTCCCCTTTCACTGTCTTTCTCTCTCTCTGATCTACAAGCAAAGTTGTGTCGGTGGGGCAACGGCAACACACAAAACGCATAAATTTATGTCAAACATTTTGTGAGGCGTTCTGCAGCACCCAATACTCCCCCCCGTCCGCCCCATCCCATTCTGTGAGCGACACAAACAAATTTATTTGGACTTTTTAACAACTTTTGTGTACGACTGACTATCTCTGGCTCTCGTTCCCTCTCCCGTCTGTGAGCGAGCGCTGAGGTGTTGGGACAACCTTTCTTTGTGTGCCCCCTGCCCCATGCCACAAACAGTTTGCAAATATTTTTTATGTGCCACATGACACAGAATGTTGTGCATAGCAGGAGGTTGGGGGTGAGGGTGTGGGGCTGGGTTCGTCAAGCTGGCAGGCAAGCCATAAACTACTCAGAAAAAATGCAGAGCGGCTGGCTGGGGGGAGTGAGTTGTTGCCACTTTTCCTGATTGCACGACACTATTTCTCCTGCGCCTAAATAGATAGTGGCATGTGCCCCAATGTGCCCCCAAAACTGGGAGTCTGAGCACCAAACATTCTGTCTGCAGTTGTCGGGCCCAACTGTTGATTCCTGACCAGCCACAAAATGGGTAAAAATGCACTTGCAGGCGGGCATCAACTGCATTCAGCCAACATGTTGCAAGAGGAGCAAGAGAGCGGTGCCAGAGAGCGTGCCAGAGAGCGGCACGAAATGGAATTGGAACAGTCTGTGCCTCTCTCTCTCTCGCAGAGAGTTGGCCAGGATTGGAGCAAATATGTTGGCCAAGAACGACGAGCAATTCGGCGTACTGCTGTCGGGCCTTTCGTGCTTGTTTATGGCCATAAACAACAGCAGTCGTTCCGGCAGCAAAGCAATTCGTCTGCTGACTGACCCATAAAAAATAAACACAATATATTATTAGAGCACATCAAGCATTGTTTAAGCATTAAATTAAATCAATTAATAGTAAAATGTAGCAATATTTTAATATTAATATTAATATATTATATTATGCACATAATATTAATAATATATAATATATATATAATATATAATATAAATAATATTAATATATATTATAATATAATTTATAATATATTTTCATTAACATACTCCTAGAAAACATATTCATGGGGTATCCAAAACAAGGCCTAGCACAGCAAATAGAAAGGATCCACTGCCAGGAAAATATTTATAGAAAAAAGAATTTATTTAATTTATTAATTCTAAAATTATTATTATTATTAATAATAATTAATATTAATTTTTTATTATTATTATTATTAATATTACTTTTATTATTATTAATTAATGTTAATTATTATTATTAGTAACCTAAACGCATTATGCTTTGTTTTACTTATAAATTTGCATTAATTTTTCATTTAATTCGAATGCCATGGCCAGTGAATTTATTTGATGTTTTTGTAAATGGCGTAAAAAGAGCATTTAGCACTGTTGCCCTATTTCTTAGGGGAAAATGGTACCTTTTCTCTGAAATAAATTATCTTTAGCTCTTAAAATATGAGCACATTTGGTTGCATAAAAGATTTACATGCAATTCGTTGAATATATTTATTTTCCTAACTACTTAAGTACACAATAATATTGGATGTAGATCATCTCTCTCGCTCTCTATCTCTTGTTTAATGTTTAGTTTGTTTTATTTGTCTATAGTTAATTTTTTAAGTTAGAAAGAAGTAAGTTTAGCCAGATAAGTTTTATCCGTTCGCAAATAAATAAATAAATTAAACTAAATTCAGTTTAGTTTTGCGCCCAAAAAGCATCAATTTCCTGCACATTGTTTGTACATTTTGTTGACTTATTTGTTGCCATTGGAAGCCCTATTTGCAGACTTAGATATTGTTATTAAACATTAAATATATCTGAGACACAACTAATTAAAATACAAAAATTCGACCAAGAAAATCTCTTGATTTTCTGGATATTTTAAACCGCCTCTAGGCAGCCAATTTATGTCCCAAAAATAAACAAAAATATTGTCATTAATCATTGCAAAATCTGCTCTAAAGCGTCTATGCCCCAGTCCTACGACAACTTGTTAAATCTTTTGCCTTGCCACGCTCTGGAAACCCTAACCTACCACAAAAGTTCAACAACTTGCCACATGTGGCGCTCGCTCTCGCTCTCCCTCTCTCGCTCGCGCTCCCTTGGCAACATGTTGCCAGTGGCCACTCTCTGCGCAGTCGCCCCAAAATAAAAACCCGAAGGCTTTGCTGCTGCTGCTGCCTACGGCTCTCGGACGAGGACTCGAACGAACTTCCCGCATTCGGTTTGGGCCCCTTCGAGCCACATACGATATTTGCCGAACGAAATCAACGCTCGTTTGGGGGGGATCCCTGGCTTCGTGTGGCTTCGTTTGTGGGCTAGAACAAAACTGAAATTGCAGTTAGTTGGTAAGAAGCATTCAGCGGCAACGGGCGCCAAAAGCGGCAAAAGCAAACCGAACGCAACGGGCAGGCCGGAAAAGCCAGTGAAAAACATCGAACATTTTAGCGTGTGGCAAAAGCAAGCGGCGCCAGTGTGAAAAACCGAGAGACGTGTGCGCGCGTGTGTGTGTGTCTGTGTCGGTGTGTGTGTTGCAGGCAGGCAGGCAGTCGGCCGCAGTGGAAATTGCGGACAGGAAACCGCGTTTCGTTTACATGTGCGTTTGTAATTATGCAAATTGCTGGGAGGCACACGGACCACAGCCAGAGCCAGAGCCATAGTCAGAGCCATAGTCAGAGCCAGAGCCATAGCCATAGCCAGCCCATTGCTAGGCCTCTTTCGACAAATGGCACTCAAGTGCAACTGTTGCAGGCTGCCTCGCTGCTCTCCTCTCCTCTCCTCGTCCTCGTTCGTTCGTTTGCTAGCAGCATATCTGTGACCTTGCCCCCGTAGCGTACCGTACCCATCCACACCCTCCTCTTTCTAACATCCAAAACACTCCTGCCACTCCAGGCCATGGGCGCCATGCCGCATGCATATTCATGCCGCCAAACTGGGGCAAGCTCAGTGCAGTGCAGCACACAGAGCGAACTGCATACAAGTGACAAACAATTTCTGCTCAATTTAAAGCATCCCCCAGCACCAAATACAAATACAAATAAAAATCCCCCAATGCCCAACGCCCAATCCCAATCCCAATCCAGCAGCAAAAGCAAAACCAAATGCTGTGTGCTCCACTTTTATACCTTCATGGAGGAGTGCATGCCCCACTGCTGCTCGATGGCGCTGTGCCAGCAGTGCCCTGCCTCTGAGGCGTTGTGTCTCCTCCTAACTGTCGCATTCGCTCATCTGTCAAATCCTTATAATTTCCTTTACTTTTTTTGTACGTTGCTTTCTCCAGTTCTGGGTGCTGCTTGCTGCTTGCTGCTTGCTGGGTGCTGCTTGCTGCTCTGTGTGTGTGTTGCCTTTCGCCAACTTGTTGTCCTTGCGCCTGGGTCTGGGGTCTGGGGTCTGGGTCCCCACCCTCACCCAGCCCAAGTCAGTGCCAAAGTCAGTGACAGAAACACCCAAAGAAAGCAGCCAGCAAGCAGCCAGCAGCAGCCTCTCCTTCGCCTTCGCTAGGTGCTCCTAGACAGTCCGCAAGGCTCTGCTCTGCGCAAATAAAATGCAAATAAATTATTTTTATTATTCCACTGTGACAGCTGATTTTTTGGTTGAGCGTAGCGCACATTTCTTTGCAAACTTTTCTTCGCCAATTGTTGTTGTTGTTGTTAAGAGGTTTAGCTTAAAGTTTTTCTATGGGGTTTTATTTATTTATTTTTTTTTTGTTGTGGTATTTGGCTTGCAAAAATGATGACGACTTGTAAAGAGGTCAGAGTCCTTCTTCTTGTTCGGGGGAATTAGATTATTCAATTTGTTTACATTTTTGGCAGCATATTTCTATGCAAAAGTTATGGCTGGATTTAATGCCTGTTATTTCTGGGGCAAAGTTATGGGTTTAATGTAGTTAAAGTGTTGCATGCCTCAGTGCTGGAAGTTAGTGGTAGAATAAATGTGATATTAGTGCGTGTTTTTGGCTACGAGTGAGTGAGTGAAATTTAAGTGTTTTGTGTGCATTAAATTTGGACATCAAATGGGTTTGGTTCAAGTTAAATATTGGTTAGAAATTTGTTGAGCAGTTTCATCTTGAAATTAGTGAAAAAAGCTTGCAAGAAATATCCCTAAAAATACAGGGAATCTTCTCTTAGGGCAAAACATTCATTTGTTTGCTCTTGCAGCACAAAAAGTCTGTGTGCTAAACCCTGAAGTTGCATTATAAATCTCCATTTAAATGCAAACTTTGAGCACTCTGGAAATTGCAGTAGAAGTCGCCTAGGCACAGTCTTGATTTTTCTGAGTATTTGGGCATACCTGAGCTCTAAATTCCCCTCACAAAGATTATTATAGACAGAATCCCAGCTACATTTATCTCCTAGTTTTGTGCCCACTGTTGTTGCCATTCAAGCGTATTTTTCAGTGACTATTTGTTTGGTCAAACTCTAGAGCAATGTCTATGTTGCTATTAAATAATAATAAAGTATTTCAGTCACTGAGAAAGGTGTTTGGTGATGCTTTTCACTTGCCTGTCAAATGTTGAGGCAGCACCGAATTAATTTAAACTGCAATAAATGTAGTTCATTATTTTTAAATTGCACTAAATTTACTAGGAAATATATATGAGAAATATTTCCAATATAAATATACTTATATAAAATATATGATATAAATATAAATTCCACTAAATTTACTAAGAAATATATAAGATATATTTCCGCATAAATATATAAATATGAATATAATATATTTAAATATATATAAAATAAAATAAATAAAATAAAATATATTTTATATATATTTAAATATATTCATTAAATTCTGAAAATAATTTCAACCGAAAATTATTATTATTATTGTTTAAAATTTCATTTCAAACCCATTCACATGCAGACAGCAACAGCTCGAGCATAAACTCGTGTGTGTATAAATAGTTTCACCTTTTAGCAATAACTACTTTGCCATAAATAATTAATAAGCCAGCAACAAAAATATTTTACACAACACTTAAGTCCAGAAGTGCCGAGTCCGAGTCAGAGTCAGAGTCAGAGTCAGAGCCAGCGAGGCATAAGATTTCCATTAACAACAATTGGGGGGTGGCCCCCCAGTGCCGAATGCTTTGTGCCCTTTGTGCACAGTTTAAAATAAATAGCACACAACAATTGCCGGGGCTTGGTCTTCATTCTCTCTGCGCTCATTAACCATTCTATAACCGGGGCCAAACTCACACCTCTGGTTGGGTTTGGGGGCGATTCTAATAAGTTTGGGGCACGCAAAGTGCGACTGTTGAAGCGACTGACATGCAGACCGCTCATAAGTCCAGTCCTTTTGCCTTGCTAGTGGCACAGTGTAAACATGAATAAGACATTAGGCAACAGTTTACATGTGTAGGCAGGCAGGACTCTCTCTCTATCTACCTCTCTGTGCTCTGTGTTCTGTGCTCCGAGTCCATTCAATGTCCAATTCCATTTATAAGGGATCCATCTCTGACCTCTGACCGCACACACATATGGCAGAGACTGGCACTGGGACTGGGGCTGGGGCTGGGACTGGGGGGGCACATTGACTGGGTGAAATTATTATTATTTAGGAAATATGTTAATTTAATGTCTGGGCGTTGCCTAACCTCATTCTTCTCTGTGGGTGGGGCATGGGGCATGGACTGCTTCAAATTGAAATGTCTGTGGCTTTAAATATTCATTGCCTACTTCTAGGCGTCTTTCTACTGCATATTCCATGAGGCACATCTCTCAGGCATGAGAATTCTGTGCGTGTCTGCCATCTGTGTGTGGGTGTCTGTGGGTGTCTGGCTGTGTGTGTGTGTGTCTCCCTGTGTGTGTTGCATCAATGTGGAATTGTCTCATTTAATTTAATTGAATACATTTAATTACAGTTGCCGTTCCAGCACACAGAAATTCTGGGAAAATGCCTCTGTCAGTGCCAGGTGTTCAAATATATTTAAAAAAAATAAAAATCATTTTTGGCTGGCACTTCGCCTGGAACTATGCTCAAAAATCCAGCGAAAACCGTGCAAATCAACGCTCAAGTGTGGCCATAATTAACTGTTTGATAAACATTCAACACACAAAAAGCCTACGAAAATCCACAGAATTACCCAAACGAAAAACAAAAAAGAACTACAAATAAAAACCACGCAAAAAATACCGAGAAAAATACACAAATAAAAAATAAAAAGCAAAAAAAAAAAAAAAAACAATATAGCAGTTGCAAAGAATGTGGCATGTGGCATGTAGCATTATAGTCATCAAAGTGGCATTGCCATACCAACATTAAAATGCAATTTAACGCGCTCGCGCTTGCCAGTGATTGTCAAACTGTTACCGCCCCCCGGCCCCGTCGGCATATGCGTCGCGCCGCTTCGCTCTTATCTCGTGCCCGTCTCTGTCGCACTTGCATGGGATTAATATTTTTGTAAATATCAATCCGGCCAGCAGCAGCAGCAGCAACAGCTGCGGCTACGCATTAAACAGACAAGCAACGCAACGCACAAAAAAATAAATAAATAAAACCCACAAAAAGAATTAAACCAAAAAAAAAAAAGACGAAAATCAACGTGAAAAAAATAAGGAAAAACGAGGCAAAAAAAAGCACTGCAAACACGGTCAAACATGTCGACCATAAAGCTGCTCATTATCGGTAAGTTTTATCTCACAATTAAACAGAGGGAGGGAGAGCGGGAAATACAACAGCAAAAAATACACAACAAAAATGAACAATGCTGTGCAACAGCAGGGGGCATAGACTGTGTGGCACCATCATCATCATCATCATCAGCAGGCATCAGCGGCGGCAGCAACAGCGGCGGCTGTTGTGGCAAACGAGCCCTGGTCCTGCCTGGCCCTGGTCCTGGTCCTGGTCCTGGCCCTGGCCTGAGGTTTTTACTCTGGAACGCCTCTTGCTGGTTTTTGGCTCGTTGTTGCTCTTCTTTATATTCGTTTGTCTTTTTTGTTTTGTTGCTGCTGTATCGATGGTCTTTATTGGCAAATACATCGCAGAATTTAAAGAAGAAAAAAAAATGTGTGTGGCACCAACCAAAGCAGAGAAATTCTATTCTAGTTTCTAATCCTCAATATGCACAGCGCCACATGGGATACCTTTTCCCTTGCTGGCAGGCAGACAGACAGACGGACAGGCAGCTCTATGTGTGCGCGGGCTTCAATTCATAAATTGAATTGGAAAAACATCTTTCTGGTTCAATGACAATAAAACGTACAATAAATTGTGCTTGTAAAATGTACAACTTAAAGATGGAAAGGCATTTTTTGTGCTTAATAAAATGGACAGTGTATATTGTACATTGTGTACATATTTATATGTGTAGTTTGCACTTTTAAACTCGTTCTCTTGCTGTTTACTCCACGCTCTACCCTCTATCTCTACTATATCTCCTTTGGATTTTTTTTTTTAAATAATTAAACATTGGGTGGACTCCCTACAGAATTTTCCACTTTCTTTTTCCACCTTGTTTTGCTTTAAGGAATAATATTTCGTGGATTTATTTAAACATTTGTTTCGGTTTTGGTTTAGCTAATTAAATATTGGGGAGAACTCCTTACAAAATTTTCTACTTTCTTTTTCCACTTTGTTAAGCTTTAAAGTACATTATTTCTTGGATTTATTTTGGTTTTGGTTTAACTAATTAAATATTGGGTGAACTCCTTACAGAATTTGAACATTTCTGTACATTTGTCTAGCTTTAAGGAACATTATTTCTTGGATTTATTTAGGCAACGTCGCCTTTTTTATAGATATATATCTGGCTCCTTTCTTTCTTCCTTAAGCTAAAAAAAAACTGGGCTTTAATGTGTTACTAAAGATGGTTTAGCGACTGGCATCATGAACTTAAAATGTTTATTTATAGCCTAGACCTAGACCTCTTCCATTTAAAACTAGACACCCGTTTGTGTGTTCCTATCAAAGTACATGCCTCCAAAAATAAAGACCTTCCGTGTCTAAGATAACGAATCGCAGCATTTAAACATTATATAATAGACAATAATATAGAATATATAATATAACATAATATAATATAATATAATATAATATAATATAATATAATATAATATAATATAATATAATATAATATAATATAATATAATATAATATAATATAATTTAATATAATATAATATAATATAATATAATATAATATAATATAATAGAATATATAATATAACATAATATAACAGAATAATAGAATTTCTATTAGTTTTCTTCTTAAAATGTTTTCATAGTTTTTTTTCTATAAATAACCAAAATCTATGCATAAAGTTCTATCAATTTCTATCTGCCCCATAGCCCAGGGGAGCGCACGAGTATTCCCCTCAAAGATCCCCCAGACTTGGTTGAATTTCTAGCTTTTTCGTTTGCTTTCTGCTGCTCCACTTTAACTCATTTCGCAGAGGATCAAATTACACTAGCATATTTAATTTATCCTCTTGTTTTCGCAATTTCACTCCTCATTGGATACTCTCCTTTTTTTTCCGCCTGCCTTTTAGCTCTGCTCCTCGGGAAACATTTTTCTTCGCTCATTTTTTTTTCACTCTCTTAATATCCGAGTACTTATCGTATTAGCTTCCTTAATTGGAATCACCTGCTGCCCCGGCTGTAGTTTGCAGCTGCTGTCGAAGCTTCTCATCTACCGATTGCATTATCCCATAGCTGAATGATTTTTGCACTCCCTCTCCACCACTCTCCATCTCTCTCTGTCTCTCTTTCTCTCGCTCACTCTTGCGACCGCATACTGTGAAGATTGCATTCTCATTTGTACGGCATCCTGCGCCCCCTGCCCCCTCGCCCAGTACTCCATTTCACTCACTTTATCTCCCCCTTTTGGCGTTTTTCATTTTTATGTGCGCTCTGGGAAATTTCACAATGCCACAAAAGGCGTTTACGTGTGGTACATTCACGGGGGAGGGGCATGGAGTGAGAGTGGAAGGGGCATGGAGTGGAAGGGGCAGGGAGTGGGAGGGGCAGCCAGTGGGAGTGCGTTGTGGCGTGGGTGTGGGGAGTGATTCCCGTGACCATAAACAAAAGACAAAGGCGCTTTTCCACCCACTCATCAACGAACATCATGGACACATCCTCCTCCTGCAACAACAACAACAACCTGACAGCCCTGGACTCCACATTCTGTTACAGCAAGCACTGTACCCTCCCCCGCCCACGACCCAACTCCTGAACGCTTTCGGGACTCTTGACCAAAAGTTTTACTTCTTTTTCTTTTTTTGTTCGGTTAACAATTCATTTCCGCGCTTTGGGCTTCATAAATTGCTTTTATTAGAGGCAGGCGGCAGTCGGCAGGGGGCAGGCGTAACGAAAAGTATATAAAAAAAATACAGGCTAAAAAGTGAAGGGAGATGCCGGCCAGTTGCAGGGGTAGCAGGGCAGAAAGCGCAAGCCTACTATATGGGAAATAATAATAATATACTTCAAGTTTTTGCATAACAAATAAAAACGAATCAAATTATGAGCAGAAGCAGGGCGGGAGCAGGGAGGGAGTAGGGCAGGAGCAGGGCTGGAGAGGGAGTAGGGTAGGAGCAGGGCTGGAGAAGGAGCAGAAGCAGGCCAGGAGTAGGGCAGGAGCAGGGCAGGGCAGGAGCACGCCAGTAGCAGGACAGGCCAGGAGCAGGCCAGGAGCACGCAGAGTGCAGGCAGAGCAGAGCAGAGGACTGGACGGAGGCACAGATATCATCTCCCAGACCGTGCCCTCGAGGCAGTGACAAGTTGTGAAGCAGCTCCAGCGCGCGGTGGGTCAGGGTCAGTTTTTCTTTATTTTGGACCACGAAGCGAGCTGAAAGTTGTTGACAGGCCACCACCAGTCGTGGGGAGGCGGCATGGCTGACGGGTCTGTTCTGTCCGCGTCTGTCAGGCAGGTTGTTGCTGCCGCGGCAGGCAGGCAGGCCAGGCAGGCACGCAGGCAATAAAATTCAATATTTCATTAAAACGCACGTTACGCATACGCAGCGTGGCACAAGCCACACAAACTGCCTACCGCCCACCTCCCTCGCTCGCTCACTCCTCGCTGACAAGCCAAATGATCGATTGAGCAGTGCCGAAGTTTGGCATACACTTGCGCCGCAATCTGTAGCCCCGCCAATGAGCAACCAAAGCGCTCGCATAGCTCCACAATGCCCCCACCGGGATAGTGTATGACGAGAGCAAACCGCAGACGGCTGCGTGATATTGTTGTTGCTTTTATCACACGCAGGGCCCGACGGCCGACTCCAGCGAACGTTCAAATCGGATTTCGTGTTATTAGCACTGACCGCCGCCCCCCCCACCCGTGCTTCAGCCTGGAGCTGGAGCTGGCGCTCTCCCCCCTTTGACCAGTTGGACTCGCCCTACCGCCACCCACATTGAAGCACGCGGCAGGCAGACAGAGCAAATGTCGTTGGAAGCGGCTCAACCGGCATGAAAGCACTCGAATTTCCCTTCGTCTGTGTCTGTGTCTGTTTCTATATCCAGCCAAATTGAGTCGTTTGGCCCTGCTCTGTGTCGCCTCTGTGTCGCTGCTTTCTGTGTAGATTTCTCACTGACATTCGCTGCTGCTGCTGAGCTGCTGAGCTGCTGCTGCTGCTGCTGTTTTCTGGGTTTGGTCCTTATTTTGGTTTTGTGGCTGCGACGACGCTGACAGATTATTTGCTTTATTATTCATAAGAACTACGAGTACTTGTGACTCGCAGCCGCCCCTGCCCTGACCCTGCCCTGCCCCTGCTCTGCCCTGCCCTGCTCTGCTGCGGGGTCATGTGGCGTTTGGTAATTCATTGTGTGTGTGGGCCTCGCTTTCAGTGGGTAACAAAGGGTAGATTGTTACGATGCCAACACAATACACACCGAGAGCAGAGCACAAGTGCAGGAGGCAGCACGAGGCACAATCTAATGGAATTGCTATATGGAATTGGATTGGCTGTGTGGCATGGATGGCTGATGATTTGTCTGTGTGTGCGTTCCGCTTGGTTACTGGGGTGTTGGGCTGTTGCCATTAGATACAGGCTACGCCCTACGCCTCTTGGCTCTGGCTAATTGAATCTATAGTTGCGCTCTGAATGCTGTAGGCTGAATGCTGTTGGGGCATTGCTGCGTTGGTGTTACTCTGACGCAAGAGCAGAGAAATTATATTCCTTGACTGCCAGAGAGAGGCTTAGGGTTAGGGTTAGGGTTAAGGCTTACTGAAAGGTGCCGCCTCAGTTTCCTGCTTCATTTTCTGTGGTTTTGTCTTTGGAAAAGTGCTGCAAAAATTGTCCAAAATTACTTAGAACTCTGCCATTTATTTTTCCAACATTTCTGCAAGGCTTGAAATTTACTCAAGTGAATATTAAAGTTTTGCTGTGATTCGCTTGCCTGCAAAAATCTTTTCAAAGCCCTCAATAAATCCCCACCCCAGCCGTAATTTTCTTTAAATTGTAATTAACATAATCAAAGCTAGAGGGCTGCTGCCTGTCCTGCCTGCCTGCCTAATGACCGCTGCTTGAGGGGTGGTGGCGGCAAGCAAATGGCACACATTTAAGGGGGCCAACAATTTGAGTATTTTACAGGGTGCTTGCTGTGCCCACACACAGACCCAGCCAGAGGCCTGTATGTTGGTGGCTCCTTGGAGTTCGTTCGTTCTGATTATAATGTAGCAGCTCTACTCATTTGGATTTATTAATTGCCTGCTGCCCGCTGCCTGCTGCCCGCTGCCTGCGCTGCCCGCTGCCCTGCCCGCTGCCTGCTTTCCATTGTGCGTAGCCAACTAAATTAATTAGCAAATACTTGCTTTAATAATCATTTTAATGGAATTTGTAATTTAATGCGCCTTAACGAGGCGAGCGTAGAGAGAGAGTTTTATGTGAAGAGATTACGAAAGTGACCCCCCCACATAACCCACACCCCATTTTATTGATTTTCTCTCTCGGCTCCCGCTCTCTCCCTCTCTCTCTCTCTCCCTCTCTCTCTCTCTCCCTCTCTCTCAGTATCTCTGCCTCTCTCTTGCTGTCTGAGAAGTCACCGCATGACCAGACCACAATTTGTTTAAGCGGCTTTAAATATTTCAACATGCCAACTTGGCAATTGAGGCGCCCACAGGCAAAACCCGGAAAAGCAGTCCCAGCACCCACCCCCACCCCCCTCTTGGGGGTCAGTCAACTTTTCGGCCCCGTGTTGTATTTGTAAAACTGTGTGGACGGACAGTCAGTCAATCACTTTATAGTACTTTGTTGCTTTTTTTCTTTCTGTTTAATGGCCAGCGACATTAATTGATGGCAGCACTACGACGAAATAAACTCGTAAAGTAAAAGCCACTCAAAATACGCACAACAATAAAAATAAAACGCAATTGAAAATTTGTTTTTATATTCATTACACCCAAAAAAAAAATAAATATATATATATACAGATATACAGATATTGTATATATATATATATATACAGATATATATATATACAGAAATATATACAGTATATATATATATATATGTATGTATGTCTCTACGTATTTTTGCGTGTGTTTTTTTTTTATGACGATTTGATATGCTAAATAGCCAAAAAGTTGGCCATAAATTAAGTTAAAGCTTTCAATTATAAACGAAGACGATAAGCGGCAGTTCCACTCTCTCGCTCGCTCTCTCTCTCTTGAGATAAGTTTCCTTTACGGCGAGATTTTGCCAAGCCAAACAAAATGCATTCACCCACACACACAGCACACAGCACACACACAGCACACACAAAGCACAGCGCACACACACAGAGCCAAAAGTTCTATGCTCAAAATTGCATAAATTTCTGGCAAAAGCAAAGCGCAAAGTGGCGAGGGGGGAGTGTGGCAGCAGAGAGAACTTTCCACCGATAAACGTTGCAATGCTGCTTAAAGACTTGTCATATCAGTGTGTGCCCCCCCCTGCCACACCCCCCTGCCAGCCAGCAGCGTCTTTGCACACGTGTAGCTGTGTGTCTGGGTGTGTGGGTGCGCCCGTGTGTGTCTCTCTGTGTGTGTGTGTGTGTGTTATCTTTTAATTAAACATGAAAGTGAGTTGGCGAGCAAATTTGCTCAAACACACAGCAAACAAACAAACAAACAAACCGCCTGCGGCTGAGCACCGGGCAAACACACATCGAAAAAAAAAAAAAAAAAAAAAAAAAAAAACCAAAAAAAAGAAGAAAAAAACCAAAAAAAAAAAAAGAGAAGTAAAATCCAAAAATAAAAGAGAAGAAAAAACCAAAACTAAAAGAGAAAAAAAAAAAAAAAAAAAAAAAAGAAGAAAAAAACCAAAAATAAGAAGAAAAAAAAAAAAAAAAAAAAGAAAAAAAAACCAAAACCAAAAGCAGTTAAAAAAAAAAGGAAATACGCTCGTTTCAAGCAGAGCTTAAACAAATTTTTGCAGCAGCAAAGGGAGTGTCAACGACTTGCTGGCTGCTCGGACAGCAGCAGCAGCGTGGCAAGGATTTAAGCAAGTTTTTTAAGAGCACTGAACAGTGCACCTTGGCAGCACAGAGATACCTGGAATTTGTTTGGAATATGTACAGCAGCTGTAATGTGTGTGTGCTGCTGGCTGCCACAGGAACTTTGAAACTGTGCAGCAATATGAAAAGTCTTTTGAGAAAATAAATAAATATCAAATGAGACTGCATGTGGCAGTTTTGCAGTAATATATCCTTTGACTTGCAGGCACAACTTTTGTACGCAATTGTTGCTCAGAGTGGGGGGGCAGTAATTAGAGACTGATGCGGCATACTTTTTGCAATTTTTGTAGGAGCCTGCGAAACGCTTAGAAAAATAAACGGAGCACTGGCTAAAAGTACGCGTAGATTTAAATATATGGGAAAATTGAGGGAAGGTTTTGGTTTCTTCTTTTAATTTGTTAAAGAAAAACATAATAGAAATAAAAGAAATCTGACTCCAGTATTCCAAAATATATTTCTAGTTTATTTTGTTTACTTATTATTAATAAAACTTACCAGAAGCAGGGCAAGAATTTTCAGATCTAGATAATCTGAAAAGAAAAAGAACACGAAAAGGGAATTAAAATCAATACAGCGCTGGGTTTAAACAAAATAAATTACATAAATCACAAATAATAATAAGAATAAATAATACACAAAATAGATCAATAAATAAAATTATTATATAATATATATATCAGGGATCACAAATAAGACTTATATGTTTAAAAAATTCAAAGTCGAAAAAGGTGTCCTAGGTGTGTGCAAAAAATACAGCTAAGCTATTTTAAGAAGAGGAATCTGGTAACAAGATAAACTTTTATAACCAATTTTTTATTATAAAAATCAGAAAATAAGTCTAAAATAAAAAATAAAATAATATAATAATAAATAAAAAAATAATAAAAAATAAAAAATAAAATAAAAAAATTGAATGCACACATATGTAATTATTTATTTATATTATATTATATATTATATTTTATATTTATATTATATTATATATTATATTTTATATTATATTATATATTATATTATATATATTTTATATTTATATTATATTTTATATTTATAATAATATAATATAATATTATATTATGGAAAGTTTATATTATATTATATTATATTATTTGCTGCTCAAACTTCAGTGTCTTTTCCAATGCCTTAAAGAGTCAATCAGGCAGGAGTCAGAGTCAGTTAATGCTGTGCCCATTACCCATTATTATTATTTCTATCTCTAACAATTATCGGTTTACAAAGTATCCCAAAAAAAGCACCAAAAATGGCGACCAGCTTTAAAGGCAACCAAGCAAGCAAGCAAACCAAACCGAAAAAAAAAACAAATCCAATGCGGAGCAGACATAAGTTCTGAATGTACGCCCCATAAGTCCACGACATACAAACATGTCAACCAAGCACTAAACCACATTAAGCAGCAGCCAGCAGTGACAGTCGCTATATGTCTGCCCGCCACACACAGCTATTCCTGCTACTCCTGCTCCTACTCCTGCTCCTGCTACTGCTGCTCCTCCTCCTGCTCCTAAACTGCCACTAAAAAATAAAAAAAGGGCGGCAGAAGTTTTTCCTTTGGCAACGATTTAAGCGCCGCTCTGGCAAACTCAAATGGCAAGAAGAGCTCTCGGTTAGCTAAGGGGGAAGCTCCAAGGGGGTGGACAGCAATGCAGACGGGCGGGCTGCACAGGAAAGGGATGTGGATGTGGATGTGTGACAAGACAATGGCATTAGTTGCATAGAGGTAATTCCAAGCGAGCGTACGAGCAACGCCGCCCCATCCACCGTTACACCGTTCCACCGTTCCGTCGCGTTTCGCCATAAGTTATGAAAGTTATTCCAAAATTTATAAGATTTTCCACCTGACGTACGTACAGCGAATGGGAATGACATCGGCTGCATACAGAGCACGTCGCTGCTTGGCATTGGCAATGGCAATGGCAGTGGCAGTGGCAATAAAAACGTGGCAAAGGTCCTAAAAACAAACAGCATACGCATATCTAATTGAAGCTGCACAAACAGCCGCAAAAGGATCCTCTCGACTCGGCTCTATAAGTGGGGCGGCGGCGGCGGCGAAATGGGAATGGCTCAGAATTTTACACAGACACTTAAACAACAACACACCACCCACCCCCCAACCGCCCATCCCCCAGGAATGGGTTGCGGAAATCAAAGAAGGCAAAGAACAAACCGCAGACACAATCACAAGAAAATGTCCTTTGGGTGTAAAATCGATTAAGGCTGAGCATCGAAAGCATCGGGAGAGAGTCAGTCAGTAGGAGGCAGTGCCAAACGGAAGTCAATCAGGAGACGACAGCGAACAGCGAACAGACATCTGGGGAATTACACATGCTCCATGCTCAATGGCTCCATGGCTCCATGGCTCCATGCTCAATTCTCAATGCTCTGGTATGGCAATTGCTTTGCTAATAAGCCAGCTACCAGTTACCAGCTAACAGCCAACAGCCACCAGGTAACAGCATAAAAAAGGAAAGCAAAAGAAGCTGGAGATGCTTTGGTGCCACTGTACCATGGCATTAATACGAAACAAGAAAGAAGTGCGGAGGGGCGGAACTTTAAGCGTGGAGAGGGTCTTTGGACCCATGGCATACCCTTTAAACAAAAGACATGTACCGTGTATATTTGTATGTGGGATAAATATAACAAAAAAATATAATAGAAATATATTTTTAAATATAAATAAAAAATATATAAAATAATAATAGTATAATATTATATTAAATAAAAAATAATATTATTATATATATTATTTATATTATTATATTATTATATATATATTATAATATGCTATAATTTAATATAATATAATAATATAATATAATTATATTATATTATTTTTATTTTATATTATTATATGATATTATTATAAATTATATATATAAATTTTATATATATTTATATTTATATTTAAAAATATATTAAATATAAATATATTTTGCTTCGTTTTGCTGCTTCGATTTATGAAGAATTTTGAATATTGAGTGAGTGCGGCAAAATTATTACTGCCAAGCGCGTAAAATACTCGTTGTTGGAAGCTACCCTTAAAAGCTAAAATGTGCATAGATTTGTAAGGGGAAGAATGATAAGATATATACAGATATTCTGGTTGTTATACTCATTCGATTCGTATGATTCTTGTCAGTTGGATCTTCAGAGAATTCTGCAATGCCACCAACATACCTCGTTGAGTACCCTGCAGAACTACCAGGTAGTAGCATAATAAGAACGGATGTGTTTGGCATTAGCAAAAGGAATTCCCTCATGTTTGCTCTGATGACGGGGATACAGCGAGAAAGACAGCGATAGGGGGATACACGACAGTAGATAGGGAGAGCAATAGGTAGCGGGGCGACATGGGGAGACTCAGAGCAATAGGGAGGGGCGTCGAGCATGGGAAGTGGCTGTTCGGATAGAGGAAGTGAAGCAGGAGGGATCACTTCGGCGCTGGTAGGGGGTGTGGGGGCATGGGCATGGTTGGTTTACTGTAATTGCACGACAAAGTAAGCGCGTAACTGCATATTTACATATCACTCAGAGACGTTGGTGGCGATGGCGGCGACGACTACGAGGGAGGGCGGGAGGAGGTAGGGTACATCAGCGTTGACAATGTCGGATGATGAGAGGAACAGGAGGAGGAAGTAGAAGCGGAGTGCAGAGCGGTGTGCAGAGCGCTGTGCAGAGCGGGGGGTGGAGAGCGCAGGGTAGCGTGGAGAAAGAATGAATTAAAATAAATTAAAGCATGCTTTCAGGCGCCGCGCGCACATGTAAATAATGCAGCTCAATTTTTCTCACGCACTGCCAGAGAATGAGAGACAGTGCCAGGGAGAGAGAGACAGCGAGAATAAGAGACAGTGCCAGGGAGAGGGAGAGAGAGCCTGTGCCAGGCAGAGACAGCGAAACAGTGCCCGTGCCGCGCCCGTGCCCGTATCCGTGCCAGCAAGACACTGAGGAGAAGACAGCGCCACACTGCGCGAAGATCTGACAATGACTGCACCCCCGCACTCACCCACCCCCCTGCCACGGCTCTTGGCACACTGATTGATACGTCCTGTCCTCGACATCGCAGCGGAGGATCTTATCCGCTCAAGGTGTTGAATCATTTAAGATGCCGCCTTGATTGCGTGCCTCGGATGAAGGATGCTGCTGCTGCAACACCAAAGGGAAGGCAAGGCAAGGCAAGGCAAGGCAAGCCAAGCCAAGGCAGCTGCTGCGTCTTCGCGCCCTGCCCCAAGAAAGCACACGATAAAGCACTCGAATTATTATGGCTGCTTGTGGCATGCCATTCCGCACCCAAGGCGTTCCGTTCCGTTGTCCCCTTCACAGGCAAATCAATTAGATATATACATAAGAAATCTGAGTGCCCCTTGGGCTGTTGATTAAAGTGCATAGACCCCCCACATTCCCCAGAGGGAAAGCGGCAGAGAATGCAAATTATGCAGGCGATTTCCAATGGCATTTCGTTTGCATAGACCCAAAGATCGCACAGGCATAACCAAAGGTTTAAGCTGAGCTGCGGTATGCATCACAACTCGCTCATTAGAAAGTGATTAAAATAAATTTGGGCAAGAAAATTTAACAAATTTGTTGGATGGGTGAAATATAGCACAACTTTAGCTGCAAAAGGCTCAAAGATTTGTTTAAAAAATCTCTTTAAAGCTGTTTTTTAAATGTTTTCTAAAAAAAAAATATAAATAAATAATAAATAAATAAAAAATAAATAAATAATAAATAAAAAATAAATAAAAATAATATTTATATTATTATTATTATCTATAATATTTATTAAAATAATAATAAAATAATAATAATAATAAAATAAATAAATAAAAGTAATAAATAAATATAAATAATAAATAAATAAATATAAAATAAATAAAAATAAATAAATATAAATTTGTTCTTTAAACATCAGTTTAATAATTTCTTGCACAGCTCATCCAACTGCTAAAATACAGCCCCCAAACTCATTTTACAAATAAAGTTTCAACCTTTGACGCGTATTTTTTCCAAGAAGCGCAAGAACACATTTCAAATAGATTGGTTTGGCTTTATGACCCTCCTCCCTCCACCAACAACCCCCTCCCTTTCAGCACAAATACTCCCCACAAATATCATTCATTCTGCGTGTAGAGATACGAGAAGCAACAGCAGCAGCAGCAGCACATGCTTACGAGTATATATCAGCAGCAACAAACAACAAAACACTCAACACACATAAATTATGTGGCAAAACTATTGCAAAAGTGGAAAAAGAAAGAAAAGCCAAGCCAGTGGCAGGGCAGGGCAGGGAAGGGCAGTGGCCAGGCAGGGCAGGCACCTTGGTTACCTTTGTCCGTTCTCATTCTCTCTGGCAGCAGTTCGTTCAGCCACCACCACCCCGCCCTGACAACTGTCAACTCTCTGTACACTTGGCCATGTCTTAGTTACGCATTCAGCCACTGGCCCGTTGGCCCGTTGGCCCGCTGGCCCCTTGGAAGCAGCAACAGCAGCAGCGGCAGCAGCAGCTTGTTAATCCACATACAAATATTGCGCATTCGCCACACACGGAGAAGCTGAAAAACTATGTGCCAGAAAAATTGGTTAAAACTAGGTGAGCCCCAGTCGCAGTCCCAGCCACTGAATACTTTTTGCTTTTGTTTTTTTTGTCCCTCCCGTATTCGTATTCGCGTGTGTGTGTTTGTTTGTGTTCCCCTGTTGTTTTATTAACCCAATAACTAAACACCGAATGCGGCTCTATGCACCCACTCGACCCCCCCAGTCGCTGTCTTGTGCCACACCCACACCCTAAAGCCTAGAGCGAAACTTAAAGTACTCGCAGAAAAAGAAAATAGAGGGCGTATTATGTCTATTGCAGGTGCCCTCTAAGCATAGGATTTCTTTTGAAGGAAACATTCAACAGTTTCGCATTTAAATAAAGTGATAAAGTAAAGAGTAAAAGAGTAAAGTAAAAAGAAAGATTTAACATATATTTAATTATTTATTTTTTTTATTATTTGTATATTAATTGAATGCCCGCTATCAGATATTTAACAAATATTTAATTATTTATTTTACTTATTATTTGTATATTAATTGAATGCCCGCTAAAAGATATTTAAGAAATATTTAATTATTTATTTTGTTTAATATTTTTAGATTAATTGAATTGTTATTTAATTTATTTTATTAATTTTATTATTATTTCCTTTGATTTTTATTAGATTTATATGATATTTGAAGCACAAGTAGAGCATAGAATGTTTAGGAAATGCACCAAATATTAGTCATATCAAAATATATCTCTAAAGAGGAGAGCTAGTCGTTATAGTCTTTAATCGATGTCCCTTTTATTGTTTATATTTGGTTGATTTTTGCTAAATAGGTTGAGAATATAATGGAGAAAAATAGAGGGTCTAATTTTTCCATTATTTAAAATATAAAATAAAATTGCGAATTTCACAGACTTGACTAGATGTATGAACTAATTATGGGCCATATCTAAAATGCTTTTTAATACATGTTTGTTTAAGTCATAGTAAATACGAAATAATTTCAACATTTTTGGATATTCAAAATTAAATATATATTATTTATTATTTTTTATATTATTATTATAATTATTTAATTAAAATTTAAATATGGGTGTTTTCTTTTGTTTTTCATTTTTCTCTGATGGAATTATCTTGATGTAACTATAAACTCCAAATTATTTGATCTCGATTTTCTGTGGTGGAAAAAAATAAAATAATTAATTTTAAAAAAAATTTGTTAGACTGCAGATAAGCAGAGAGTCGAGTCAGACAAGACAGTCCCAATGATCAAGAACCTTTAAAAAAAAACCCCAAGACAATTACTTAAATGAAACTGCTGCCTTCTTCTTCGCTTTACACGCAAATACAAGACAATAGACAATATCCCCCATTGTACAGGGTCTGTGAGTAGCGGGGTATCAAAATGCCTGGAATGCGGGTCGCTTGTCTTTGCTCAGCTTTGCTTTGCTTTGTGTGCTCCACTTGTCAGGTGCAGCAGTCAGCGCAGCAGTAGCAGCGGCAGCGGCAGCCAAAACCCCCGCACCCAAAATCCCTGGTTGGCGCAACCTGCACAACCCTTTCCCCCAGCCTTTGCCTGTGCCTTTGCCACTCGTACTTATCTAACACCTTTGACTCCATTATGCCCCGCCGTGGCAGCAGCAGCTGCTTATCTGTCATGGCAACCCATCAGTGCATAACTTGTCGGGATTTTAATTAGCCCCAACAGCAGCAGGACAGAGGGGCAGCAGCAGCAGCACCTGCAACAGGACCTGCTGCTGCTGCTGCTACTGTCATGTCCAGCGTCCATCGTATCCCTTCTTGCATGTCCTTGTTTCACGCCGTTTGGCTGCTCGTTGGTTTGGCAAAACGTTTTGGCTACGGTCTCTGTTCGCTCTGTCCTCCTGCTCATCCTGCTGCTGCTCCTCCTCCTGTTGCACAACGTTGACACGCGCTTGTCGCTCATTATCCTTTATGAATTTTTCATAAATGCACGGCTCCTGCCCTAGCCCTGCCCTAGCCCTGCCCTGTCCTGCCCTGTCTGCCCAAAGCAAGGAAATATAAGCGAAAGAGTTCGCTCTGCCAAAGAAAACTTCCAGCAATTGAATTTTTTGTACCGTAGCCCTTTTTTTTTTGGTTGGGGCTGCCGCTCTAGATAATTTCTTAAACACGTGCCCGGCAAGCTAATGCCACAAAAGGCAGCAGCACACAGGAAACACACACAGGGCGGGCGGCAGCCACCGAAACCCAAATTAGATTTAGCTACCCACCGCCTCGCCACTCGCCCCAACCCCAAAAAGAAACTCCATTCAGGTGAAACCAAAGGCAAGACCGAACACCTTAACCTTAGAGCTTTTGCTTCACAGTTTGCCCCGCAGGGTTTTGCTCACAAAGAAGGTTGCCACGTGGCGCAGTGCATTTTTTATTACAAATTCGCACTTCCCCAGCACAGTTCTCCCTGTCACTCCCTCTCCCTCTCTCTCCCCCTCACTCTTTTCTACGCTTCTTGGGGTTCGCCCAGAGGGTTAAGGGAATTCCCCCATTTTTTTTGCCAGGTGTTGCCACTGCGCTTTTGACGCTGCCGCTGCTGCTGTTGCTTTGTCTTTTCTTGTATTATTTTATTTCGCGCATAGCTCAGGGGGCGCGACCTTTGCTGGGGTACATTTGCTTTTGGGGCATGCGATTTTTAACTGCGGAAATTATAGCATAAAAGTTCCGCTATTCAGTGCACAAAATTCAAGCAGAAACATTTAAAGGCAGGCCATTTATTCTGCTCATATCAAGTGCAGGCCATCAGCTAATGGCAGGCCTTGACCTTCTTAATTTGGTTGTGTGTTGCCCCCGCCACACCTTTTCCTACCCCTCCCTGACGGGGTATCACTGAGTGGCCATCTCTATCTCTCTGTCTGTTCCCTGTAATCTCCAAGGACTCTCTGCAGCAGAGCAGCTGTCTCTCTCCTCCTCTCTGGCTCCCTGGCTGTCACTCCCTCCTCTGGCTCCCTGGCTCACTCCTCCTCTCTGGCTCCCTGGCTCTTTCTCCACTCCGTGCATAATTTCTTTTTTGTGCAAATTGCTGCCGCTTTTACTTGTAGTTTTCTTCTCGCATCTTTGTTGCTCGCTTTTCAATTTTCCAGAGAGACAGAGAGAGAGCGGCAACAGTTTGTCTCTGTGCCCCGTGGCGCCCCATTTGCAATTGTCTGTCGTTTTGTTGTGTTGTAAGTTGCACAGCTAAATCTGTGGCAACTTCTTTCGGGGGCGTGGGCGAGGGCTGTACTGCACTTTTGTTTCGAATCGCTGAAGCGTGCGCCAAGAACAGCCTGCGGGGCCCAGACCCCCGACCAGACCAGACGTACGGATGGATGGATGGACGGATGGAGGGAGGCTCCTTCTTCTGCCATAAATAAAATGAGACACTTGGCGGTGGCGGTGACGGCGGCAGCGGCGCTGTTCTTTTCTGCCTTCTGCCTGCCAGTAAGGTTCTCCTCATTCGCACTTTTTAGCACTCATTTCTCAACACTGTGCCGCCCCTGCCGCCTGCCGCTCTGCCCCTCTCTTCTGCCTATTGTTTTCGCCCGACTCGAGTGGCACTTTCAGCAATGCTGTCGACGGGTTTGCTGTTGTTTGTGAGTGTCTTTGGGTCTTCCCATTGTCTGGGAAGCTGCCATTGCACCTTGGGCTGCTGCTGCCGCTGCTGTGGCTTCTTCTTCGACATTTCATAATCCCCCGCGCGCAAAACTTTAATTACAAAGGACAAAATGCAGTGCGCTGGCAAAGGGGTTGCCGCTGCCACTGCCGCATGCACTTTCACCTTGGGGTCCCGCTCCCGCTGTCCCTGTCCCTCTGCCACACTTCCTCTTTTAATTTCTCAAGCCCTTCCTTCCCTCCTTTCCTGCACTTTCCTGCCCATCCTTTGCTTTCTACCGCTGCTGCTGACAACATCGTTCGCACTTTCGCTTCAAAAGTTTTTCTCATCATAAAATCCGTTGCCAAAGGCTCCTTTGACAGTTTTAGCAAGGCGGCAGGCAGCAGGCGGCAGGCAGCAGGCAGCAGGCGGCAGGCAAGGCGCGTTTTTAATCAGTCGCATGAGTCTTGCGCCTCGCTGCACTTTACAACACTCTCTGCTCATCACTTTGTGGCACTGAATGGGTCCTGTGGGGCATGCACAGGCACTGGGTCTGGCTCTGGGCCTGGCTCTGGGCCTGGGTTCTGAAGGATGAAGGGTATTAGTGTGCGATTTGTGCGGTTTGTTATTGAATATTTGAGATTAAGTTTTGCCTTTGGTTGCGAGGGCGGTGGAGGGTGCAAGGGCGAGGGAATTATCGTGCAACTTTGTGATGCTTAGGGGAAAACTATTTCATAAGCTGTTAATCAGCACTGGAAAAGGGATTTTAATAGCGAAAATAAAAAACTTTGAAGTTAGAAATGATTTAAAAATAATAATAATAATAAAAATAAACCATTTTTTAAATATATTTAATAATATATTTTAATAATACAAATAAATTATTTTAAAAATATATTTAATACAAAATTTAAATAATAAAAGTAAATCATTTTTAAAATATATTAAAAATATATTTTTTCATAATAAAAAAAACATTATTTTTGTAAATATATTTAATATGTTCTAATAATAAAAATAAATCATTTTTAAATATATTTAATAACTGTTTCTATGCATAATAATGCAGGCATAAAAACAATATTTAAATAAGAATTTTTCTGCATTCTTCTGCATTCTTTTCCAGCAACTATAAATCCTATCCTCTAGGCGTAAAACCACAAAATCCCAAAGCAAACAAATTGAAATTAATTTTCAGCTCCAATTCCCTAGTCCAGCCCCCCCCAACAGGCATTTTCACAGACAGCAATGTGCAACACATGATCAATAATTTACCAACACCTCAATCTCTTGATAGAAAATAACTCAAACTGTTTATGTAGTGTCCGTCCCCGCCACCCCACCGCATCCTGTAATTTGCTCAAATATTGTAATTACAATTGAATTATTCAAATATCATCAACAGCATTTATTTCAATCGGCAATCACTTTGCGCAAAAACACTTTTAAGTCAACAACAGAACAACAGACCGTAGCAGGCCGTAGCAGACCATCTTTGTCATAATCAATTCCACTTGCACTCGTTTTAAAATATATTTATGTAGGAGTGAGTGTGTGCATACAATATTTATGGATTAATTATTTAAATTGACAATGTTTACACGACACACACACTTCGTTGGCAAACAACTGAAACTGAAACAACACAGAGACAGACAGACACAACAAAATATCATTGATGAGCTTTAAGTATGTCAACATAAATTGCAATTCCCTGCCACATCTCAGCTCCGCTTCTGTCTGTGCCATCTATGGGGGGCATCTATAATATATATAAAGTATGTGCGGCGGCTGCTGCTGCTGCTGCTCTGTTTGTTGGAGCTGTTTTTTAATAAATTTTAAATAAACATCGAACTGCCAGCGAGCGAGAGAATCGCGAACAGTAGGCAAATATTTGCATTAGAAAAGTATCCCTTTGGCAGGGACTTTTTGGAAGGGTATCATGACTATGAGCAGACGTTTGTCATGTGGAAAATAAAGCAGATTTGTGGAAGGCTTTCGTAGCAACGATCAATGGAAAAAAACTGCACTCTGGCAGCATCTCTTTGCTGTTGTTGAGTTTTTGTTGGTGAACATTTTTTGTTGCCTACTTTTTGGGCTGCGCAGCATCAATTGCTAGACAAGTTTTTTCACTCGTTTACTCTCTCTTATATATTGAACAATTCCTCTGACAGAGTATCAAGCACTTCGTCTTGCCAAGCTTTCTTTTGTGCTTATTTTTCTGTTGTTGTTGTTGTTGTTCCCTTTTGAGATGGATCCACAAGTACTTTCAGTCCTTGTTCCGCACTGCTCCACCCGCCCGCCCGCAGCCGTTTTCCAACACTTGTTTACGGCATTATGCCGGGACAACTTTTGTTTGTTTTATAAATTATTGACACTTTATTGACAAGCCACGATGGAGCGCAACAGCAACAGCAGCAGCAGCACACAATGGGGGAGCAGCAGAACAAAGCCGCATCAACTTCATTATGCCTCTCAACGCACAGTGGGGCATTGGCCCCAATATACAGCACACAGATAGAGAGAGCGAGAGAAGGGTCTATGCTCCATGGTTATGCTCTGACAATCGGTTGTCACATTTACAGTCTCTATGGTCTCTTTGCGAACGGAATTGACACGACCAATCAATGCCCATTAAATGGCAGGCAGAATGTCAGGGCAGGGCAGGCCACGCCACGGCAGGGGGCAAAAGGGAAGCGCCTCTTTTAAGCCTCTTCACGCACAATTGGCCAATTTATAAATTATGGAAAAACTAACAGAATGTGTGCATAAAATATTAAAATGCAACTAATAAATAATAAATGTCACAAAAGGTAGAAAATAAAGAAAAACGACAATTGATTGTAAACCAGGAAAAAAAAAGCATAAAACACGCACGAAATATGAAGAGAAAATAATATGAATTAAGTCCATTTGACACCTTTTTGTGTTGGCGTAAAAATCTTTTTGCCTTCAATTTGGCACGTTGCACGTGGAATCAGTGGTGTCTGTGTGTGTGTGGCGTAAAAAATGAAATTAAGTGCAAAATAAAGTTATTTATTTGCATAAATAATTAAATAATTTGTGTGAGTGTTGCTGTTGCTGTTGGTGGCGCAGCGGCGGTGTGAAAGAGGAAGCAAAAGTGTGGCAGATTGTGAGAGAGATATATATGCAGATATATGTATGTACTGTGTAACACAAATTGATTGTGGAAAGCAGTCGAGTGGAAACAGCCTCCAAACGACTGACTGAGCAGCTGAAATTTCAAATGAAAATATCAGCACAGAGCGTTGGGAATTGATTGATTACATAACTGGGAGGTGGCTACCCCAAGGGATCTATCCTATCTGCGTGCTAAATGCGAGTTTGTGTATTTATCTATTGAGCACTTTGGTTGGTGGAGATTGCAAAGATTTTTGGCTGTATAGAGGGAGCGGGATTAGGGCTAAGATTTCTTGTAGATTGCTTTTCAATAATTAAATGCATTTTTTCATATTTATTATTACTACTGTCTACTGTTTTTTTTGGCTGCATGAATTAACTAAATTATTTTGCTAGAATTCTTGCAATTATTTTTTTTAGTCAGAGGCTTATAAATATACAATATTGCCCACTGAAATAAAAACACACGGATTAAACCACAATTTCCGGCCTAAAAACATGTTTCAAATCACTTAAAAAAATATTTAAATATTTGCATTTTTGTCTGCACTTAATTATAATCCAAAAAAAAACAAAATAAAAACCAACACCCAAACCCAATCAATAAATCAAATTTACGAATATAATTTGTTGATCATTTTTGCCGCTAGCCACACAAAGAGAGCAGCAGCAACAACAAAAAAGTACGTGGACAATTCTTGTCAATCAATTCAAGCGGCTAATTGCACAAATTTTATATTCCATATTAATTTACATATCATATAAATTAATTCGCAACTCAGCTCCATGGGCACAGACCACTTCGTTGGGGGAATTCATTCATAAAGTTGTCATGGGAATAGAAGGGAGGCAGCAGCAGCGCAGCAACGTAACGAAGTTCCATAAGCCGTGCAGCAGAATGGACATATACATATATTATATATGTATATATTTTTTCAGAGACAGATTTTTCCCCCTGTATTATGGCTATGAGTAGGGGGGCCTGCATGCCTTGCCTCCTGCTGTATTATAGATATCCCTTTTCGCCTGTTCATTTAATTTGTATTTGCTCACACACGACGCGAACGGGAATGTTCATCATTTTTGTTTGTTCATTGTCGAGGGAGAGAGGGCGAGAGGGAGTGGGCAAGAGGGAGAGGGCGCGAGGGCGAGCGCGAGGAAACTGCCAATTCGTGTGTGACAATTGATTCATATCAATTTCCATCAAGCATTTCACTTGTGTAACGAGTTACAGGGATGATTGAGCACACGTACATATATGTACATAATGAAGTGTACACACATACATACATACATATGCACACACATATCGTTGCTGTAAAAAAATCAGTTAAATCTGTTTGCATTAATTAAAAGGACACACAGAAAGAGAGAGAGAGAGAGTAAGAGAGAGAGCGAGCTCTGGCTCTTGTTGACGAACTGTATTTGCGGTAATGACTTTGGCATGTTTATCACGCAATTTATGAAAAACAAATGGGTGCCCAAAAAGGGCAAGGCGTGGGTGGCGTGCCACCCAGCATAATCACATTACGCTTTTTATTATTATTGAAGCTGCTGGGGAGATACACGATGCGTTTTTAAACGTCACATCAACGAAGAGTTGCACATAAAATTAATCATTATTAATCCGAAAATTATTTAAATAAAATAAAATTAATCTATTGTCTGACTTTCATTATTATTTGAAAAATTATTTAAATAAAATAAATCTTTTGCCCGACTTTCATTATTAATCCAAAAATTATTTAAATAAAATAAAATTAATCTGCCTGACTTTAATTAATATTCAAAAAAATTATTTAAATAAAATAGAATTAATCTTTTGCCTGACTTTCCGTTCGGTGTAAATCGCATCGTGTAACCCAAGCATTCGCTCAATTAAGAGACTAATGGGTCCGAGTATCCATCTCCATTTCCATCTCATACCCACTGCCCGGAATAAAACAATAATTCATCCAAAATAAAGCAGCAGGCGGGCAAATACAACAATGGAGAAAATTCAGTCAGGCAGGCAGTCAGTGAAGGGGGGGGGAGATTGGGCTGTTGGGCGGCGGAAAACGTCAATAATGCGTAAATAAAACACAATTTGTCTCAATAAATTTTCAATTAACGTTGAAAAATTTGCTGCTCGCCGAAAAGCCACAGACACAGCAGCCCAACATTTTTAGCTGCCAAAAGCGGGACAGTGGGCAGGAGCAGGGCGCGGGTTTGCTTGTCTAACTGATTGACAAGAAACGAATCAAAATTGAAATATAAATGAAGCAACATTCGACGCAACTCGATTCCGGTCCGAGGCAGATTGTCTGGCAGGGGCGGAGGCAGTTATCCGAGCCGAAAGCGAGCCAAAATTCAGCGTTCGAAGCGCTGAAAAGTATGCAATATAAATTTGGTGCGACAAGAGAGAGAGAGGAAAGGATAGGATAGGAGGGGGCAGCGCAGTGTGGATGGGCCTGGCGACTGATGCCATAAATAAAACAAGAATATTCCCAAATAGTGAGGCGAATATTCAACGGGGACGGCGGCAGGGGGGCAGCAGCAATTAGTGCGAAACATTTAGAAAGCAGAACAGAAGGGAAGGATTGGGTATTCTCTATGGTTTATTTATGGGCAGTAAGGAAGGAACGGTCCTATAATGATTACATAAAAACATTAACAAGCCCAAGAAATAAAACAGAATTGATTAATATTAAGCAATAATATAGTATATGAAGATTTGGGTTGATTTTTAATGCGTAGTATTTGGCTTGCTGAACTTTAATTTTTGTTTTGGTTTTCTGTTATATTTAAAACCACATTAATTTTTGTTTTTGTTTTAGCCATTGTTTTATGTTACATTTAAAAACACATAAAAATGTCTCGCAGATTGTAAATTTGTCGTAAACTTAATTATGGAAATGTTGGGCAATTAGAAAATTGTAATAAGACACCAAAATAAGCAACAGAATAAGGCTCCCTTTCATTATTTATTATGCGTTACGCGAGAGCGAAGTTCGTATTTGCCGAGAGCGAAGCTAATCCGAGAGTGAAGCTAACCCGAGAGCGGGAGAGAATGTCTCAGCTGAACAGTTGCTCATCGTTGTTTTTGCTGCTGCGAGAGCACTAAAGTAGAAGAAACTGTAACTGTGAGTGGCTCTCGTCCCTCATCGTTGTGGCTGCGTGGGAGAGTAACGTGCATGCACGATCGTGCTTGAAGCGAAGTGTGGCGAGGGCAGGAGAGAGAGGAACAACCGAAATGACGACGCTCTCTTGTAGGCATTTTTACTCTTGTCTGATCGGGCAGCGACCGCCACGTCTTCTTTTCTTATCTGCGCTCTGATCTCTGCTCTCTTGGTCACCGTTTCGACACTCCAACCTTCCGAATGCTGTTTGTAGTCTGTCAGGCAGCGAACATGTTCGCTCATGATCAGATGGCACGATAAAACTGTACACTTTGAAAGCCATTGGAACTTAAAACTTTGAAAGCAATTGGAACTGTACATTTTGAAGTAATTGGAACTGTACACTTTGAAAGCCATTGGCACTGTACACTTTGAAAGCCATTGGAACTTAACACTTTTAGAGCCATTGAAACTGTACACTTTGAAAGCAATTGGAACTGTTTTTCCCATTTTGTTTGATACAATTTTTGCTATTGAATTAGAGACTCCGCCTAACATACGAGAATGCGAATGCAATTTCTGTTGATAATTCATTTATGAATTCGCCAAATAGTCCCCCCTTTAGTCCCCCCCTTTAGTCCCTCGTTTAGCTCTCACCTGTCAAAAATATTCCAAATACCCATATACCCCGCTCGGCTGAAGGATGAGGCTAAAAACTAAACAAGTTTTTGGCGTTTTGTCAAAAATCGAATTACGAGTCTACGAGCCCAAAATGCAAATTTTTTTTGTTTTTTCTGCTGCACTGGGAGTGAGAGAGAGGGGAGAACACCGAAAATCGAGGAAGCTGAATACTAAAAGAGGTAGTGATGGTGAAATGGTGGTGGGGAGGGGGCAAGGGCTGCTCTCGAAAAGCTGCCAAAAACTTTAGCAATTTATTGCTGCAATGAAAAATCTCTCGACTCGACTCGACTCGCCTCGACTCTGGGGCCCTCCTCTTTGTACTCGACATAAGCATGCAATTGACAGGCTGTCTGCTCTATGTACATGCTCTTTAGCCCCATCCCCCCAGACCATCCATCCAGCCATCCATCCATCCAGCCATCCAGGGGACCAACCACCACACTTTTATCTTTAGAAATGAGAACTTCCTCTTGGAACAGATCAACAGGATATAATGAACATTATGCCCTGGCGATGGGCGGGACGGGATGGGACGGAACGGAACGGGACCAAATGTCAATGCACAAAAGCTAAATGAGTTGATAAAAACGCCCCCCAGAGGAGAGAGAGAGAGAGCTGGGGGATTGCAGTGGATTGAAGTGGGGAGAGTGGAGAGTGAAGTGCAACAACAACAATAAAAACAAGAGCATTTCATCATTCAGTTAGTCCAACAATAAGGAGTCGTTGTGAGTCATAAAAGGATGGGGGGGGGGGGCACAACAGGAACTGTGCTGCAATCAACATAATCGTCGAGCAGGAAAGAGCCCCGTCCGACCCGTCCGTCCGTCCGTCCGACCAACAGCGGGCCATGACAATTTCAAATGAATGTTAAATACCAGCTGCGGGGATTGTGCAGGATCTCCAGCACCGAGTGCGAGGGGGGCAAGCAGGCTAAAGGGTGGTCTGGAACACAAAACAGAAACAAACGAGCGACGGCAAACATAACAAAAATAGCGGAAAGGCAGCAACAACAGCAACAACAACAACAACAACAGCAACAACAAACAGCAAAAACAAAAAAAAAACAAATAAAAATACAAATACAAATGTGAAACAAGTTGAAAATTTAAAGGTAAATGCAACGACTAAGGGATATCCTGTGTTTACACTCAGCGAAAAAAAGGGGAAAGTAAACAAAAATTACATAAATATTTAAATTAAATAAACGATTTTTATATACAAGAGAATTGTGAAATTAAAAAGATAGCAATTTAATTTTTTTAAAATAGTTAAAATAAATAAAAAGCACTATAATAAAAAAAATATTTAAATTAAATAGAAATCACTTGAATTTAACACTAATAAAAATACCGCGAAATTAAAATAAAGTGAACTTTGATTTAAAAATCAAATTTCATAAAAGATTTTTAAGTTTTAAGTTTTCTTTTCTTTCATATTTAATCGAAATTTAATCGCTTTAAAATAAATATAAAACATAAAGTGTGTGGCAAATATACATATTTGAATCTAATTTAAATATGAAATATATTTGTTTTATTTATGAAATATATATATTTTATCTATGAAATATATTTATTTTATATATGAAATATATTTATTTATTTTAGCTATGAAATATATTCATTTTATATATGAACTATATTTAGATCAACTATTTTCATATTAATTTAAATATGTAACGTATTACTTTTACAATTTCCACCCTCAATGAAAATATATTGGTTTAAATTTTTAAATCTAATACAAAAAATATTAAAGTATCAGTTCCCTTTTTCGCTCAGTGTACATAGTCTATATTTAAGCATAATACCACATTTTACTCCCATTCTCATATGCTTTTAGTCTTCGAGAGTTGTTCAGTTTCGTAGGTGTCGACTGGCGTATCCGGCTAATCAGCAGTACGTAATTCTGCAGATGGAATAACCGGCCGGATATGGGTGTCATCGTGGCACATGTTTGTGCTCTTTCTAAATGTCTAAATATTGTGCTGATGGCCGTTTCCTGTTACATGCATTGACACGAATACAATATACCCTTGGTGCCGCCCCCCTTTGGGGTAGTGTAACCGGGCATAAAAAAAACAATGTGGGTAAAAACAAGAAAACATTTTTGCCAGCAGCGAGTGGTGACTGCAACTACTGCAACAAAAGCCTTGCCTTGCCTTGCATTGCATTGCCTTGCCACATGCTGTGACGCCGGCAACAATGGCAACAGCAGCAACAGAAGCAACAGCAGCAGCAGCAACAACAGCAACAGAAGCAACAGCAGCAGCAACAACAACAGCAACAACAATGTTGCATAAAAGCGCAAAAGGCAAACGCACAAAAGGACAACATACAGTATACAAAAACAGGACATCATCATCTGTTTGTCTTCATCTGTGTCTGTGTCTCTGTCTGTGGCTCCCCCTCCTGCTCTGTCTGACGTCATTCGAGGCAAGCATTGTTCCTGCAACTGCTGCTGCTGCTGCTTGCCACAGAATGCAATATTTAATTGCCGCACGTTGTTGCCAAAGAAGGAAGCTGCCCTTTCAGCAGCAGCAGCAGCAGTCCGAAGAGTCTGCTCTAACCTGACTCAACTCCAAAAAATGCTGAAAGCTAATTAAGCTAAAAGTCAACGCGGGAGACCGAGCACGGCTGGCTGTCCACCTCTTTCGACCCGCTGTCCGATACCCGGGCAGCCGCCTCCTCACAACCCCCCTGGCACCATCCTGGCACCGCCGTGCAACTCCGCAGCAGAAGGCAAAAGTTTTGCAGCGCGCCAAAACGGACGACATTCATTTAAAATTAATTAAAAGAAAATTCGCTCAACTGTGAAACGAAAAAACGAAAGAGCAAAGAAAATAAAAATTGAAGCATTTTTACTGCTGGTTTTTTTTTTGTTCGTCTTCCTTCAGTTTTGCCTTATTTTTGTAATTTTCTTTCATTTCTGATGCTGAAGGATCGAAGTTTAAATGCTCTTGGAAGCGAGCCGAGCCCAGGATGTGGCCACACACACACAATCAAAACTCAGCAGAAGATTATAAATGAATGAATACTCGAAGCTGAAACTTTTGCTGCCAAGCGATATCAATCTTAATCATGGTTGATGGCGGGCGGCGGGCGATGGATCCCCATCAACTAGGATTAGCCTGGACAGGAGCAAAATAAATTGTAATGGCTCCAATAATAAACACAAAATATGTGTAATTATTTATTGAATTTTACATGCGCATAAATTAAGCCACAAAATACAAACAATTTAAGTAACTAAAACACATTCCTCTCTGATGATGACTTAATTCACACAGACACACACGAAAATTCCATACGAAAATTCCCATACGAAATTCCCTTGAATTTGGAAAGAGCATACAAATCTGCATTGTCTGGCGCTTTATTATTTTATTACATGGAAAATCATTTGGCGCACATTTTCTCATTTCCACACACAAAGAGGCAAACTGTTGTGCAATTAATGTTTATTAACATTCAGCCCGGACAACATGCCCATTATTTGGTTTTCCCTTTTTTGCTTGGGCAGGAGGGGCAGCCACTGCAGTCTGTCGGATGCTTTTAAGTATCTGTAAGTGCGTTGACTTCCGCTGCCGCATCGAACAGATTACAGATTACATTTCCAACCAACCCAACCCCCTACCACCCATTCATTCAGACCGCGCAGAGTCTCGACGGAAGTCTAGACGCTGAGTCGGCGGTGGGCAGCAGCAGCAGCAGCATCAACATCATTCGAAACGTAACGTACCCAAAGGTTAGTGTCATTCGCATTTATTTTGCAATTTACGGCTGCAAAAATATTTTTGCTTGCTTGTTTTCTTTGAATTTCCGGCATTTTCTCTCTCTCTCTCGTATGCGTATGCGTATTTTCCTCGTTTTCTGAGGGTGCTGCTGCTGCTGCTGCTGTCCATAAATTATGGCTCTTAAGTCGCTCCGCACACAGAGAGAGACACAGAGAGACACACATATCCGGCTTCAAGACAAATTGGCTTGAAACGAGGCAATTCTTTTCGACTGCTTATACAATTGTTAATTATTATTATGCTGCAGGCTTCAATCTGCCCCGCCCAACACCCACCACCTCCTCCCCTGGGTGGCATCCAATCAGATGTGTGGCTGCTGCTGCTGCTGCTGTTGCTTCTGTGGCCTTTTGTTTGTATTCAATTTCCTTTTAATTTTTCGGCTTAGCCTCAAAACAAATTTCGCCACAAAAACTCTATCTCGCTCTGCCACAAAAATACAATGTTGTTTCATATTCCCTTATTTACTGTACATGTTCATGTGTGTGTGTGTGTGTGTGTGTGCATGTTCATATGTGTGTTGGTGCTGGGAGTTCGGTTCCAACAATTTAATTGAGTTTAAAATTACAATGCAAAAATGTACAAAAAGTCTGCTTTGGCAGCGCAATTTTCTAGCTTTTCCCCTCACGTTGGATTGGCTGTCTGCCTTGAATTTCACACACATAGAAACATAGCAACAAAACAAAACAAAACAAAAAAGAAACTTGTGCAATATTCACGGTTGTTGCTGCTGCTCGAATTTTCCTTACCATTCCTTTCGCTTCCTTTCAGTCGAAAAATGGAAAGTGATCCTGGGCAAATATTTGTTAGCCGTGCCAGGGGGAATGCCGAGTATCAGTATCTGTATGGCTGTGTATAGCTGTGTGTGTAGCTGTGTGTAGCTATGTATAGCTGTGTGTGTCTGTGTGTGTGTCTGTCAGCTCGCCAGCAAATAATTAAATCAGACACATGACGCACAGCACACACAAAACTCACAGATAAACAAGCAAATTACGTGAGTTCTCAAGTAATGTGAGAGGGCCACAATGGCACACAACGAATAGCAAATGCCCTGGAATGCTCTCTCAAGTGAGAGAATTGCAGCGGGAATTAATTGAGTTCTTAAGGGCAGGTGGCAGGCAGGCAGGCAGCAGGATCATTATTAGGTGAAGATTTAAACAGTTAAAGATAATCATTTTGATAAATCTCTAAAGCTATTAATTATTATGTTAAGCTGTGCTCAGAGAGAGCTAAGCAGAAAATTTAAATGCAAATAAAATATATGCAGATGAAATATTATGGAATTAATTTCCCAATCTCATGGCTTATCGTAAACGCTGCCAGTGGCATAATTTTAGCTTTTAGATATACGAATTTAAAGCTCTAGAGGCATAGCGAAGGCACCACGCCAAAGATTGTGAATTTTGCTGTTGAATTCTGCGTACCGAAAAGTGCGATTTTTCTTCTCTTTTCATACAGCAATCCCCATTAAATGGGGATATGGGAACCTATGATATGTGTTCATTAATAACGAATTAAGAAAAAGAATTATAATAGATATTTCCTACCATTTCCTACAGGCTCCAAGCCTGCGGAGTAATTTCCTACATTTCAGAGAATTAAAAAAAAAAGGATAAAAATAAAAAAACAGTCCCCAATATCTTCATTAATTAACGCAAAGTATTTTGAGAATTATAGTAGATATTTCCTACTATTTCCTACCATTTCCTACACGCTCCAAGCCTGCGGAGTAATTTCCAATAATTCAGAGAATAAAAAAAAAAGAATAAAAATAAAAAACAATCCCCAATATCTTCATTAATTAACGCAAAGTATTTTGAGAATTATAGTAGATATTTCCTACTATTTCCTACCATGTCCTACAGGCTCCAAGCCTGCGTAGTAATTTCCAATATTTCAGAGCATAACAAAACCTTTCCATTGGGACACTTCGCACCTTCAGAGTCAAGCAATCTGCAGAGCTCATTCCAATGGAAACAATCCGATTAATGTGCGAAATACTCGCACACATCTGCTGTATCTTAGGGCCGCCGCCTCTACGCCAAAAAAAGGGAATTTAGCACAAAAAATATGCCTGTGAAAAATGAATCTTGGGAATTTCTGGGAAATATTTGCTCTGCCCCCAAGCACCCTTCCAGCATCCTTTTAGCTGTCTGTCTGTCTGGGGATGAGGCGCAGCTGTCAGACACACAGAGTGAGAGAGGCAGAGAAGGCAGAGAAGGCAGAGCAGGCAGCAACGGACAGCAACACCTAGCAATGCTGCATACAATTAACAATGGCACCTGGCGGACCACCACACCACACTACAGCACACCACACACCTTCTCAAACTGTATCTGTGCCAGGGCTTTATCTGGGCAGCCTCTTCGGCTCTTCTGCTGCTGCCTTCTGCTGCTGCCTTCTGCATTTGTATCTTTTGTTATACGCTGCCTTCTCCTTTTGGATTCTAATTTGCATTTCTGCCAGCCCCTGCCCCTGCCCCTGTCCCTGTCATATGCGCTGCTTGGCAGCCCCAATTGAATTTTGACGCGGCCGATGCCCGGCTATCTGCTGCTGCCTGCTGCGTCGTCGTACTGGCAACATTATCTGCAGTTTCTCTTTTTTCTTTATGGCAGGCCATGGTATGCATGTTTTATGCATGTGCCTGGCGCCTGGGACACTGCGCACAGATACACAGATACAGATGCAGCGAACGGAAGCCAAAAAGCTGCACAGCCAGCGCTCCTACACACCAAAAAGAAAAAAAATTGATGATGATGAAGCAGGGGGATGGGTGTGGGTGTGTGTGTGTGTGTGTGTTCGGGTGCGATAGCTGCTGAAGTAGAAAAAACCAAAAAGAATACAAAAAAAAAAAAAAAAAAAAAACGAAGTATCTGAAAACTTAAACTTTTGTTCGCTTCTCAACTTAACGACAGCGAGGGGAACGCTGCAGATTTTTTTGCATTTTTTTTTCTTTGCTGGCTAGTGTCAAGTGGGTTGATAGAAGGCAGCAGAGGAAGGGGAGGGAAGTTGCAGCAGCAGCTATGTTTCCTTTTATTTGCTGTAAGTAAAAACAGAAGAAGGAATGACGAGGAACGATCTGTGGACTAGCCGCTACCTGCTATACACAAGTATTTCGTATTTAGAAGTAGCTAAAGCGAAGTCTCGATGGCAAATCTGAACTCAAGCGAGTTTCCAGAAGACTGTGCATTTTTTTGTTGGCTGCTTGGCACCAAAAATTAAGCATTTTCCGCGCTTTACGCCTGCTAAATCAGCAGATCGATCGCTAGCCAAAAAGGAGCTTCAAACTAATATAAATAAGGGCTGGCTACCATGAGTTTTCGTATATTATTATTATTATTTACTGTGATTTTCATGGATGCCAATAAGTTTTCTTTCATGCTGCTTCAAGCTTCTTTGACCTTTTATAGCCTAGGGTTTTTCTGCAGCAAAATATGCCTGGCAGCGTCTTATTAAATTTACAACTTTTGCTGGCCAAAATCTCTGTCACATTTCAGCGCCTAAGCTCCGCTCTGTTACGAGCTTTTGCACCCCTCCAATATGCCCCTGTAGCACCAGGCATACACCCCTCCAATATACCCCTGCAGCACCAGGCATACCCTATGTAAACAGCAACAACAACAACAACTGCTGCTAAAAAACTCATTCCCTTCGTTTAGCGGCTTTATCTGTCGCTTGCCTTTCAACGCATGGCGCGCAGCGTGTGATTTTTCTCAGAGATTTCCCATGCCGTCGCGACCCTTCCTTCCCCATTGGTCTGCTGTAAATGCGATTTCCTTGTAGCATTCGCGTATTCGTGCGGTGTGGTGTGGTGTGGTGTGGTGTGGTGTGGCGTTGCGTATGCAGCATGCAGTATGCAGATTTTTCGGTTGCCAACATGCCACGTGCATTCTGCTTACAACTTTACTTACGAGCGAGCAGTAGATGGCCCGCTATTTCAATTCCGCTTCAGCGTTTTGTTTTTTTTTTTTTCTTTTCTCCTCCTCTCTCCTGTTTTCCCTGCTAGTTTTTCTCGCTTGCTTTTCTTTATTTCGTTTTTTTTTTTTGTTAAACTATCCCATTGCCTGGCGTTTTTCTTTTGGTTTTTATTTCCATTCGTTGGCATTAAGCAAATTTTCTTTGGTTTTCCCCAGCTCCTGTTGCTGCCGTTATTTTTTTTTTTTTTTTTTTACTGCTGCTGCTGGTTTTTGCGGCCAATTATGTTTTTTGCTGCTTGCTGCTTGCCGTTTTTCCTTTCTTCTCTTTCTAGTACTATTTTTATTTGGGTTTTCTATTTCCATTTCCCTGCAGGATTTCCCCGATTTTTTTTTGCTCATTCCTCTTTTTTTTTTCTTTTTTTTTTCTTTTTTTTTTTTTGATTGACATTTGACGTTTAAATGCCAAATTAGCTGGGCATTTTGTGTGTGTGTCTGTGTGTGTGTGTGTATGTGTCTCTGTGTGTGTGTGTGTGTGTGTGTCTGTGTGTGTGTGTGTGGCTGAGCTTCTCCATTTCTTCTGCTATTTCTGATTTGTTGACTTAAAGTTTAGCTCGAATTTTCCATCCTCTGGCAAAAAAAACTTTAAGAGAGAGTGCGGAAAGTCCTAGAGCTGGCAAGCGCTGCAGTACAGCAGCTGCAGCTGCTGCCGAAATGGAGACAAGTTTTTGTAAGTATAATGAGTGGAAAACTTTTACCTGCCTGCCTTCCAATTTCTCGAAGGCTCTGGGCCTTCTGCTCCCTCGCTCTCTCTCGCTGACTTGAGGTGGCTGCAAAAACTGTGACTCTACACGTGATTCGAAAAATAGTTTGGCTCGTTACTTGTTCGTTAAACTGCGAGTTAAACTAGCTGTTAAGCGGCCATTTTGTGTGCTATATTGTGTGCTATAACTAATGCATTAGTTGGGGGGATTTCTCGTGAAACTCTCAGTAAAACATCAAATTATATCCAGACCTCACACCTTGCCTTAACCTTATCCGCCATGCAAGTCGCAATCACTTCTTGCCCGCAATCACAATCACTGTGTGTCCCCTCCCACAATCACTGGTTCCCACCCCTCCCACAATTACAGTTTCCCACCCCCTTACCTTACGCTGCCTTACAATCAAAGTTTTCCATCTGCCAGCCCGCCCCAGGGACTTACAAATGAGCACCAAAATTTATGCGGGCACAATAAAAAATGTTTAAATATCAATAAAAAGAAAGCCTGGCAAAATCTTCAGTCAACTCAGGTGCTCCTGCTCCTTGCCTCTCTCTTTCACGCTGCAGTTAACGAAACAGAAAATGAAGCAAAGGCAGCAGAGGCAGCGGCGGCAGGCAGGCAGGCAGTCATGGATGGGTTATGATGGGGCACGGGTACGGGTACGGGTACGGGTGTGTGTGTGTGTGCAGCCCGAAAGTTCAACTACATAAACAAGTCACGTGTGTGCAACGTGTGCGAAGTGCAACGAAATGAGACGCCGAGTGGAGGCAAGAGCTCTAGCAGGAGCCTAGGTCTGGGTCTGGGTCTGGCTCTGGGTCTGGGTCTGTGTGGCAAGGAGCAGCAGCAGCAGCAGCAGACGTTTATGTGGCACTCGTAACCGGCGCCGCTTTTGTTTCTTCCCACCTGCCAACTTCGTCCTTGCACAGACACACACACAAGGTGCACCGCCAGCGTAGTGCCTGCCGCTTCTTAGGGGGCACGATATACCCTTTAGCAGGTGGATACCATACGCTGGTGGGGCATCTTCAAGGCGCTATTTATGCAACTGCTGCTGATCAGACACAACTGGGGGAAGTCTGCTGGAAACGGGGCAGCAATGGATCCCTGTTTCGCCCTGTAAGTGTATCTGAATCTTCGTTGATTCTTCGCTGCCTGAAATTGTTGTACCTTTTGCATATTTCACACCATGTGGCAGCGCTCGCAAGAAGTTCCAGGCCTCCTGCTGCTGCTGCTACTTCTCTTCCTGCTGCTGCTGCTGCTCCTTCTCCTGCTGCTGCTGCGACTCCTCCTGCTGCGGCTCCTCCTCTACCTGCTGCGGCTCCTCCTCTACCTGCTGCTCCTCCTCCTGCTGCTGCTGCTGATGCGTGGGCGCTTGCAGCGAAATAACCGCAATGGCAGGTGGCAAAAATCCCTCTCTTTCCCTCTGCGTTACGCTCAAACAAAACACCCAAAAGATTTACTACTTGCAGCACACTTCTGCAGCCCAGCCACTGCGCCGTGCCGTCGTCTCCGAGGCTGCCGCGTCAGACTTTCTCCCAGCTGGCAGTAAAATAGTAACTGACGGCATGCAAATTTGTTTGCATTCGCCACGGGCATGGGCATGGAAGAGGGTTGGGGGGCAGCAGCAGTTGCAGCAGCAGCAGCAGGAAGAACAATGCTGCAGCAAGAAATGGCAAATGGCAAACGGCAACCTGCTGGTTGCCTTTTATTATTATGGATACACCCCCAAGTCACAGTCACAGTCGCAGTACACCCACCTCTCTGTCTCTCTCTGCCACTCTGCCACTCTCTCTCTGTCCCTCTCTCTGCCCCTCTCTCCAGGGAGGTGGGAGGGTGCAAACATTGCTTCCATGTTGTTGTCGCATAAATTTTGCGGCTTCTTAAGTCGCAAGCAATAAAATAATATTAGCTGCATAGTCTATATGACCCTGCCGGCTGCACACCATGCCCCAAAAACTATGCAACACGACAGTGCAACGTTGGCAATGATTGCAAATGGCAGGAAGCAGGAGCAGGAGTAGGAGCCAGGAGCCAGGAGCCAGGAGCAGGAGCCAGGAGCAGGAGTAGGAGCCAGGAGCCAGGAGCAGCAGCGGAGCATGGCTGCCGAAGCCAATGGGTGTTCGTTCAAGACAAACGCATTTGTCGTATAATTTATGACACAACTCCAGGAACTTTGTTGCACTGCTGCTGAAGGTTAGTTGCAAGTGCAGCAGGCAGGCAGGCAGGCAGGCAGGCAGGAACAAAAGGAGAGCAGTAGGAGCAGCAAAAACAGCCAGACTGAGGCAGAGAGAGTCGGGGGAGAGCGTCAAAAGCAAGTCCAGAAGTCGGATATAGTTTGATGTGTGATCTGAAAGTGTTGCCATGTTATTTATGAGCCAAAAAAGGAGCAAAAAAAAAGAGGAGGAAGAAAAAACCTGCATGTCAAACTATGCAAACGAGCGTCCACTTCATGACTGTGTGGTGGCAGTAGCAGTGGCCATAAAACTGTAGCTTAAGTGTTTGTCGGTGGCTGTCGGGGCTCCTCTTCCTCTGGCTTGCAATCAAAGTAATGCCCATAAAAGTTTAATGGCTTTGAGGTCGCCCAATAGTCATGCTCGTATAAGCGGGTGCTTGCATAAGGCCCAACCGTAGAAGGGTTTAGAAATGTCAGCTAAAACTTTGATGGCTGCTAATATGAAGTGAAGGGGAAACCCGTTCAAAATCGAAAGAGGGCAAAGGCAGGATATAGTGAGGAAATAATCAATCAAAAGGATTGGCTAGCAGAGGAAGTGGGAGCTGTAAATTAGTGGAATTTACGTGCGGTAACTGGAATGAGTTTTTTATTTTATTTTACGTTTGCACGTGAATGGTAGTCTCTTGAATTTTATTATTTTGTTATTAATTTATTATTATTATTATTTTATGATTATTTTATGATTATTTTTTATTATTATTTTATAATTATTATTTTATTATGATTATTTTATTATGATTATTTTATAATTATTATTTTACTACTATTATTTTATTGTTATTATTTTATTATTATTATTATTTATTATTATAATTTTACGTTAACGTGTGACTGAAAAATATATAAAATTAAAAATAAAAGTTTTTTAATTTTATATTTTAATTTAATTGAATTTTTATTTTTTCCAAAGCTATTTTTTCGTGTAAATGTTAATTAATGGCTTAGCATAATTCTGAAATAAAACCTGCTTTCTTTACGTTCATCTTTCTCCTATGAAGCCTTCATCATTCTGCGTTTAATTTGTTCTACGTTGCCATGTGACTGTTTTTTTTTTATATTTTGCTTTGTTTTCTTTGTCTTAAATTAGCGCAGTTTTCCCTTGCCATAAAGAAAATCCACCCCTTCCTGCCAAGCTTCAGTTACTTTGCAATATATTTTCACCCATGGCCATGGCGTATTCCCTTTCCCATCGCCTGATATCAATCAAACGAATGTCATTAGCTAATAGGAGGAGCTTTGCACAACAAATCCGCTTCATTTTGGTTATGCACCGAATGGACTTTTATTAAAACCACGGCTACTCCTCCGCCTGCTGGCACTTTAGCCCCTCCGCAAACTGCTTCACAGGTAACTGTCAAGCCGCAATCAACATTAGCCCTGGAGGACGGAACGGCACACGGAACGGAACGGAGGAACGGGGCAAACTATTCTCGCGCAACCTTACTCTTCCGGCAGCAGCAACCCACACATAGCCCGACCGTCCTGATCGTCCTAAACTGTCACAGCAGCCCAGGCCCAGACCCAGGGCCAGGCACAGGCCCAGGCCCAGTCCCAGGCACAGGCTCTTTTGCCAAACTGTCATTATGGGCTCGAAGATAAACGACTCTCTGGCAAATTTTTCACTTTTCTCTCCACTCTTCTCTTTTATTCTCAGTGTGTCCCTGTCCCTGGCAGCGGTAGATGCCATGCCGTTGACTTTTCATATGGCCGCCTCGCATCGCCTCGCGGTACTAACAATTTAAAGTTTTGGCTATTAGTGTTAGGCGGGCGGACGGGCGGGTGGTTGGTGGGTGGTGTAAGGGGTTTTCGGAGCGACATGGCCGCGTCCTGGAAAATAGTTTCAACTTGGCAAAAGTTTCAATAGTAAAAGTACGAACAGAGCACCAAAAAAAAGAAAGAAATGTGTGGCAAAAACAAGAGGCAGCAATCGATTGACATTGCAGTGGCCGTCCGCTGCTGCTGCTGCTGCTGCACCTAGTCATAGCCAATGCCATGGCCCACAGGCTTCGGCACGGCCCCTCAGGAGGTCGTCCATCTTCCCACCAACTTCTGAGTGGCTGTCATCAATCTGAGGGTAGTCGGTACCAAAAGTTGGACACAGTTTGAGTCTGTTTTTTTTTTGTTTTTGGATTGAAAACCATTTCTGGATGGTACTTGGGATTTTGGCAAGAGGTTTGGCCTTACTAGTTCTATGAAAAGTAGGCCTGAAATTTGCAAAACTCAACAAAATTATTAGCGTGGAATATTGCTGGAAAAGTATCTGAAAATCACACACAAATTGCCTTAAAAATCGTTTCTTTGGTAGAATTAGACCGCGATCTCTCTCAATTTATGTCGCAGTTTTTTTTTGAGATATATGAAAAATATAGAGAAAAAGAGTAACCACGACAGCTAAGGTTTTTTTTATGTTGAAGATCCCTACACAAAACATTTGAATTTATATTTTTTTTATTTTTTTTTTTTTTTTATATTAAGTATTATTTATTATTATTCTTTTGTAATATTATTATTATTATTTATTATTATTATTATTATTTTTTATTATTCTTATTTATTATTATTATTATTATTTATTATTATTTTTTATTTTTATTTATTATTAATTATTATTTATTATTATTTATTTATTTTTCTTGGTTTATTGTGATTGAAAACGAATCCACATTAGTTGACTGCAGCATGGAGAACCCTTAAAAACAAAGCCTCTGCAGGCGTATTGCTTTTCTCTAGTTTCAGAAAAAACCTAATCCAAATCGGTGTACTATATCGAACAGTTCTCCCAGCAACAAGAGTATCCCATCCTTCGTTTTCCAAAACTCTCTTTTTTATACGATTTTTTTGTTGTGAAACAAAATTTTTGTTTACGGCATGTCAACGCCTAATGACGCGGCCATTTTTCATGCCAAAAATTTATGGAAAACGGCCTCAGCGAAAACCCCACACACACCACACACCACAGCACACCACACACCAGAATAGAGTCCAGAAGCCTGACCAATGCAGCGCTCAGCTCAGCACTCACAACACAGGCTCTCACATACTCGCATGTCTGTCTGTATCCCCGGAAGCGTTTAGTTGCAAGATAAATTACCCAAGCAGCTGTATAAAGGAGGCGTGCCACAGTCCATTCCATGGATGATGCAAGCACGTGTCGGACTGGGGGGATCGCACCCGTGCTCTGGTAGGAGGTAGGCGTGTTTCCCACGGACCTAAACTGATTTCATGCAATTTGGCTCGCCGCTGGCAGCGCTGGCCCCAAAACTTGCACTGGTGGGGCGCAATCGTAAATTTTTTTTTTTAGTTTTGTAGCCATCAACATTCGTACTTCCTGGCACAGTTTTTAGACTCACAGAAAGGCAAGTGGAGTGGGTGGGTGGAGTGGGAGTGGGAGTGAGCAGGAGGGTCCTTGGGAGGTTACCAAAAATCAGAGCATAAGTGAAAACTTTGGCCAATTAATGGCATCATTGAATTTCCACTTGACTTTTTTTTTTCTTTTTATTTTTGTGCCCAACCAGCCACCCACACACACACACACACACGTGTGAGTTTTTTTTCTTGCACATTTTATTTTGTAGCCTGCCAATGCTGTCCGTCCGTTCGTCCGCTGACTGGCCAAAGGGCGTTCAATTTTCCCCCTCTACTTTTGCGTTTGGATGTGTGAAAAGTTTGCTGGTGAAAAATGGCCCTTCGCATAGATCTTTCTCTTGTGCTGCATGGATAGAAGTGCCTCGAAGTGCCTCGAAGCGCCTCCGAGTCGAAGTCTGAGTGCGAGTCGGAGCCTGAGCCTGAGTTTGAGTCTGGGATAAAAGTGATAAATGAATTTTGCACAAAAGTAATTAAAAAGTAAAGTAACTAGCAGCTAGCGTGTGTTGTTGTCTGCACAGCACAGCATACCCCCGAGGGCTAAAGGATTCTTCTTCGCCCCATCCGAAAAACTTTGCCATCAAAGAAATCTAATAAGATGTTTTAATAGTTGATAGAGAGAGCGCTCGCTGAATGGAAAATGCGGGGGAGAAAATTGGGTGTGGGCAGCGGCATTGAAATAAAGTAAAATTTTGAGTGAAAGATTGATGATGGGAAAGACATTTTACGAGCAAGTTTCTCATGTGGTTTTGGCGCAAACATTTCACTCGCCATCTCCATCGCACTCTCACTCTTTCCCCTCCTTCTCTTTTTGTGGTTTTTGATTTTCGGAGATTTTCTGGCTGAAATTTCAATTGATAAATTAGGTAATCCATCCATACAGCCACTCAGCTCAGCTCTTCTTTGTGGACAACAAATGGCTTACAATTATTAATTATTTATTTAGCATTTACAATTGAATATCTATAGCTGCATTGTGTGTTCCATTTATTGCTCTTTTTCGGAAATTTTAAGCTCAATTTGACTGTGACAAAAATCTAATAAATTAACTTTATGTGAAAATAAATTTATTTGATAGATTTTGTTGTTCATAAATGGAGCCCGTGTCTTTTTTCTACCCAATGAACTTTAAACTAAACAAATTGTGTGAAGAGATTTTTGTTAAAGAAAGTTACAGACCATTCAGATACATAGTGTGTATTACTTATGCCTAGATACACTGAATAACTTTTATTTATTGTTCTTTTGCATGTTTTTTCCCCAGTTATTGGGCACAGTTAAATTTCTATGCCTCACTTTCAGCTTCCCATTCGCTCCGCGTTAATATCTAGCTCTATTTCTGAACCAAAAAAAAACACCTTTTCGTATCACAAAATCCCCATCAAAATTCAACAATCTCTGAACCACAATTCTGTTACATTTTTCGCTTAAATCTGGCTGTGAAATCTTGTTCAAAAAAATATTTACATTCCATTTCGATGCTAAAAGAATATTCACACCAAATTCAAAACAAAATTCAAACCGAAGCTGAAGCTGAGGACGAGGCCGAGGCCGATGCCGTTCCTTTTTTTGCAATTTCCAATTTAAATTGATGATGTTGATGCTGGAAAAACCTTCCATCGAAGCACACACACACACACACACTCCATACAATGGGCAAAAAGCGTTGGGCTCAAATGGGGAAATGGAAAATCATTTACTTATTAAATCCTTTAGACAAACATTAATTTCCAGCCGCAGCCAAACAACACAAAAAGAGAGCAAACGCCGCCAAGAGCTAACCCCAAAAGCAAACAGCAAAAAATGCGAGCAGCAGGTGGAGACGCAGAGTTGGAGGCGTGCAGCGCCTCTCACTGTGTATATAGGTTGGCGGGGGCGTGGCGTGGCAAAGTGCTTTTGACCAGGTGGTGGGCCTGGTGTTGGGGTCTTCGTCGTCGCAGATTCAGACAAAAGCGCAAATTAACAGTTTGATTTTGGCCCCGCCGCTAAACAGAAAACGCAACGAAAAATCAACAAAAACGAACGGCGGCCAAATCGATTTGAGTGAAAATGGGAAAACCTCTAACGAGTCGGGGAGGGGGGAACGCCTAGCCTAGCAAGAGAAGTGAGGCGGCAACCCCTTGGCAGTAGGAGATGGGACAACCCCCCTAGCAAGAGAGAAGAGGGACAACCCCTTAGTTGTAGGTTGGAGGAGTAGCAGGGGTCTGGGGTTAAGCGTTAGCGGGAGGGGTACCCCCCACAGTTTGGTTAGCACTTTGTGAAAATCAACGAAACAAAATCAAAGCTCTATTGAATTTTCTACTAAATGGCATTTTGAAAGCAGACCCCTCCCCACACCCATCACAACAAAACACTGAAAGAACAGTGGGAGCGAAACAAAGCAAAGAAGAAAATGGAGCAGAAACTTTTGGGTAGCTGAAACTTTGAATACTCTTACAGGTTGCACTTGTTACTATGGAATTTATGTGGTAAGAGGCAAAAAGTCGAAGGAAGGAATAAAAAAATAAAATTAATAAAAAATTAATTAATAAAAAAATTAGTTAATAAAAAATTAGTTAATAAAAAATTAATTAATAAAAAATTACTAAATAGTATTAATAAAATTTAAATTAATAAAATTAATAAAAATTAAATTAAATTAAATTAAATTAATAAAATTAATACAAATTAAATTAATAAAATTAATAATAAAATTACATAAAAAAAAAGGAATTAATATTGCAGCAATCAGTGCCAATTGCAATCAGTTTTTGGCAAAGGAAAGCAATATTTTTCCCACAATAAGCCTTTGGAGTGGAAAAATCTTTGACAAGTTTCAGAAACCAACAGATTTTAATGAGGAGTACTCTGATATATATTCATTTATACGTACACCTTTGCAGCAGCTTAGATAGCGCACATTCCATTGGGCTAAATGTCCCCTAATTCTGTATATTCAAAAAACCCTCCACCAACTTCATAATCGTCATACCCTCTTCAAGAGTACAAAAAACACACACAGAAAAAAAAAAAACAACCAAATAAACATCACAAAGTGCGAGGGCCGAAGGTTTTCACGGGTCGCACACCACACCACAGCAGACCACCGCACACCACACCTCACCACAAGCAGACCACCGCACACCACTCCTACAGGGAAGTCATAGAAAAGTGCAAGGGAAAAGTGTTACGAAATGCCAACAAGTTCAAAATGCTTTGACATGTGCTAAAAGGGTTCTACATCGGGCCCCCCAAAAAAAAAAAAAAATATACATATATTTGTAGGTAGGTGCCACACACACACACACGCACACATACTATATAAAAAAGAGTAACGAAATGAAACAGAAGCCCCAAACAAACGGGAGAGAGAAAAGCGTGGACAACAGACGCCACAAAAGTATGCTACACAATATTTTGCCATAACACTTTTCGGGGTTCCCAGCAGCAGCAGCATTCTGACCGACCTCACACACACACTCGGAAAAGTGCCAGGAAAAGTCATATATGCTGGAGAAGGTGTCAGGTGTCAGTGGCATAATCACACCCTTTTGGCACTGACTGTATGCCCCCACGCCCCGCCACCCTTTGACAGGTGAGCAGAGGAGCGAAGCGAAGCATCAGCGGTACAGCGGGTCAGTGGGCTGGAGTCGAAAGAGGGACACCCACATACATGACCTTTGTCAACGTGTTCAACGACGCTCAGACAGCGTTTAGTTGTGACACAGAGAAAAACGAAGCCAAAAGGGTTAAAGGGCTACGTTTTGGTGGTGGGGGTTAATAGGGTTATGGAGTTCTTTTTTTTTTATTTTATTTTGAAAATAAATTATTTATACAACTATTTCATTGCGAGGTTCATGCACATCGAAAGGGGTTAATCAAAAGGGAAAGGAAGATGTGTCACAGGTGGCAGGTACAGTTAGCAATAGAAGTCAAAAGATGAACAAACTATAGTGGGAAATAATTGAGAAATTCCCGAGAAATTCCCAAGAAATAATTGAAAAATTCCCGAGAAATTCCCAAGAAATTACCATAAGAAACTTATGTTTTATAATCTGCTAAAAGGGTTTTTTTTGGGGATTAAATGCGTAAGAATAAAAAAATATTTAATTGTGGGAACTTTCTTTGTGATTTCGTTAGAGCACATCTATGGCATTTTTTCACAGAATTTATTCATTAATTATTTTTAGCTGCCATGAAACCTTTTCTACAATCGTTCTCTTACCTCAATTTATGGGGCTAATGAAAAAACCGAAAAAAAACTTTATAGGTTCTAAGCTCTTGACACATTCTTCCTCTTTTCGCATTTCAAAATTTCCCAAAAACTAACCATCATTCCAGTACGTTTTCCACTATTTTTTTATACAAATAAATGCCAAATATTATGACACATTTTAGTCAAATTTACTAAAAATAAAAATAATACGTGCATTATTTTGCACATCTAAATTGGAAGCCCACACATTTCCTTCGACAAGCGGAAACGGAAATGTCATATTCTATATGCATATAGAAATCCTTTGCAATCTCTCTCGCGCGCGCTCGTACTGCCGTCATGACCAGCCAAAATAATGGACCACGTTTCCTACAGAAATTTGTTTGCTTGCCAATTTTTTTGGGCTTTTGGGCCATGGCAAAGCGGCATTCGCAGTCGGCAAAAAAAAAAAAAGGTACAACTGTGCCAGTCATTACATTTATTGCGAGAGCACATTCAATATTGAATGAATGGTCGGGCCCCGCATGGATTTTCTATTTGAAATTAACAATTCAATTTCATTTGCATTTCAATGGCAAAATGTGCCAGACAAGAGTCCGCGCCGCTGCCGTCCAGTGTCAGGCTCCTACCAGAGTGTGCTGGTGCTGTGCTGCCTGTGCCTGTGTGCTGCTGCCGCTCGCTCTCCCATGGGCAAAAAAAGTGTAGGCTTTTGTTGCAAGAAACATTTATTTAACACTACGAAAATTGCCGGGGCCAAAAGAATGTGAAAGCATATAAATTGGAACATAAGTGGATGCAATGCAAGACATACAACAACAACAACAACAAAAAAATTCCTTTTGACAGGGCAAATGATTCAAACTCCAGGCCAGAGCACACATTTTTGTTTTCTTCTTTTTTATTTGGTGCTCCTGCCTGAGCAAATTGCGTGTGAAAGGAAGCTCTGAAGTGTGAATACAAAATACATTTTTAAAGAATTTATTTTCCATTTTTGAACTGAATTTTTATATAAAGAATTTAAGATGATTTTTCAGGTTTTGTTTAAAGTTATTTATTTATTTATATTTGCTATGCTTTTGTGTAAAAATTGTAAGAAATAAATGTAGAAATTGGTCAACAATTCTGTGAAAATTCGAAGCTTTGAAAGATGATTGGAAGTAACGAAACAAACAGATAAATATGGTTTTGTTACACTTGGTTGAAATTTAAGTGATCAAAATTAACATTAAAAAATAAATAAAAATGGGTGTCGGTATAGATTCTGTTGTTGGATTGTTCGAACTGAAAAGTCAGTATTTTCTGCGTGTCGTTTATTGTAATTGGACACAAAATAAAAGCCGTACGAAAACTGTCGAATAGGCAAAATAATATTAACTGAAATTCCACATCCCCATGCTGTCTGGGGTTACCTTTAAACACACTCTAAATCCAAACCACAAGTAATATAGCTATCCATTATCCACCCCAACACACACACACCTCTCTCTCTCAATCATCAATAGTGCTCCTGCCCAAAATACATGCAATTGGGGATTGTATTGAACTGTATTTTGACTGCGCTCTTCAAATAAAATATGCAAATAGAACGCACACACAAAAATTCGTTTATTAATAGCTGTGAATGCGAATGCATTTTTTATGCATTGAAATTTTTGCGCCGCCCCTCAGCAAAAACACTTTATTTGTCAATGGATTTGGCGCACACATTCGTGCCAGAATATTTACATATCGTATATCAAAAATGTTTAGCCAGGGCAATTTCCGAATATTTTCTAAACTGCTGATGGATGGAAAATGGTTGGGTCGGTGGGGGGGTGTAGGGTAATGGGAATAATGGCGGCCATGGTTTTTTTTTTTTTTTTTTTTTTTTTTTATTTTTTTTTTTTTTTTTTTTTTTTTTTTTTTTTTATTTTTTATTATTTTTTTTCACCTAATTAATTTTCTCGAGCGGAACTCGTTAGGCTAAATTGAAAATTACACAATGGAGGCAGACAAAATTCGGATTTTATTTCAGTTTACTTTTTTTTTTTGCTGGTTTCTGCTGTTAGCATAATTTATGCTGCATGTTCCCACAGCGAGAGAGAGCGAGCGGGCGAGAGAGAGAGCCGTACAAACAGTTTGGCAGCCATTGGACCAATGTTTGTTTAATAATTAAGCAATCCGTCTAAACACGCTTACAAATCTCTCTCCTCAATTATTCATTCAACAAACTCTGCTGTTGCTGCTACGAGTGCTGTCGAGGGGTACGAGTGGGCTATGGTGGAGAGCGAGTGAGAGAGAAATTACAGCGAAAGTTGGTGGAAAGTTCAAATGAAGCGTAGCGGGGATTTGGATGGCCAACAGGCGCGTGAAGCCATGAAGCCTCCTCATTCAGGGCAAAGCTAAAAAAAAAAACTTAACTCGAGCACAGAGAAAAAAAAAGTTGGCATGATAAATAGGGGGAAACTATGGACTAAAGGATACTTGGTACTAGAGAAATCTATCTAAGGAAAACTCTTAATATAATTCAGCTTTTGTAGGAGTTTTCCTTGGATATTTCTTACACTAAAATTATTACTAAAATAATAAAATCATGAGGAATTTTAATAGAGCAAAAATATCTATAATTTTTATTGAGACAGAGTTACAGTTTTGTTGACTCCAAACTGTGGCCTGTTGCAGGAATTCAGCGAATATAATGAAACTATTTAGGATACTATGCCCTCAATGGAGGGAAAAACTGGTAAAACAACAGCAGCAATGCTGTCAGAGGGTTAAAATTGATTAGGCTTATCTGCTCAGTCCATTGCTCAACTCATTTATGAGTTTTCGTCATCTGCTTAAGAGCGGAGGGTGTGGGTAGGGTACCCTGGTAGGAGAGGTGGCAATGAAACTTTTTCAATGTTTTTGATGTGTTATTTGTATTGCCTTTTGGCTTGTTTGTTAATTGTTACAAAAACAACAAATCATAAGAAACAGAGAGAGACGAGGAAAAGGGAAAGAGAGAGAGAGACAGACAGAGCTGAAATTGTTGGAAATTTTTCAACTTTCACGAAGCGCATAATTACGCAAATTAGCATAAATGAGTGCCAAGCCAAATTTGGAATTTAAAATTGAGGCAGAAGTGTAAACAAATAAATACCAGGCAAATACCAGAAATACCGGAAATTCCAGAAAATATACAAAACACTAAATAGGCAAAAGCCTTAAATACCAATAAAATACTAGAAAGAAAAGTCGAAAAAGTAGCAAAAAAGTAGAAAAATGCGAGAATAATTGCAGAAAAATAAAAACAAAATTACTAAAAATATCTTTTTAAATATATCTTGTTAAAATACTAGACTAGAATTTTTGCATAAAAATAATAGCATACTTTATTATACTATACTACTATTATACCCTTATGGTATATGTTGAATGCCACAAATGGAACAGAATCTGCCATAGAGTACTTCAAAAAGATCTTTGGCAATAATAATACAAAGAAGTAGAACCTCAGTAACCCCATTCCTCTGATCAGGATGTGCAGGGTATTGTGAAAGAATGTAAATTCGAGCTGTGGCAATGTTTAAAAAGCATTTTTTTTTATTTGTCGGTTTATTTGTTGGCCGTAAATTATTTTTGCAAATTTTATTTAATGCAAAAAAGAAGAAAAGCAAAGCAAAAGTAAAACAAGACAAGCAGCCAAAAAAAAATCAAGGAACAGTCGCAAAAACCAAGAGACTCTGAGGGGCAGAGAGGGTGGCTAAGAGTGGGAATGAGAGGTTGGCTAAGAGTGGGAATGAGAGGTTGGCTAAGAGTGGGAATGGGAGGTAGGTGGTTGAGTGGTGCCGCCAGAGCAGTGCCAAATGTTTGTCGAGCCAAACATTAAAATAACTCGACAAACAAAAAATGCTGTCCTTCCTTCCTTCCGTCCGTCCGTGCTTCCTTCTACAAGCGAACATCCGTACACCCCACACTGCACACCCCACACCAGTCCCACCCGCACTCCCTCTCCGTTCGCACTCAACCCACTCGGAAAACCCAAAAAGTCATTTCAAATGTTAATGAGCTCGTGTAAATAGACAAACAATGGCAAAAGAGGATTGCGAGCGAGCTGGCAGTGGGAAGCGTTGGCAGAAGGGGTCTTACAGCCAAGTGCCTTTGCCAGAAAGTAGTTAAAAATTTTCCAAGTGAAATTTGAAAATGAAAATGTAGACGAGCAGCAGCAGCAGCAAGCGGCAGCAGCATCTGAAGTGGGGAAAAGAGAGTTGCATTTTATGGCCAAACGCCATCAAATTTGCATGCTAAGCAAGCGTGCAGAATGGCACTCCAGAGAGCGCTACTACCGCAGCAGAGCGGGGCGGAGAAAAAGAGATAGAGAGAGAGCGAGGTGGCAGCTACCAGAAGATAGCAAGCTGCAGCTGGTACTACCAGATATTAAAGCGACGTAAGAGCTAAAGATAGGGAAAAGATGGAAATACTTGCTCGAGAATTCCAGCGGATAAGAGCTGTCTGCAAAACTCTTGCAACTGGATTATTTAACCTCAAAATCTTTGCCTTGGCAGAGAGAGAGAATGTAATAACTTGGTAAGGATTCTCTTGAAGAACTTTTCAAGAGATGCTTCGCCAAGCCGCACTTTGGGTCTAGCTCAAGAGGAGCACAAGAAGTTAAATAAAATAACACCAAAGGGAAGCGAATTAAATGACTGCCAAGAAGATGGTACGAGTCGAGAGTCAAAATTCTACCAAAAAGATTGCCTAAAAGGCGACAGAAAAACATAGAAACAGGATTTATTTTATTTTATATTACCAATTGACTTATCAGGCATTTCCGTGTAACTCTTTTGCCCTCTTTCGGGCACATACTTCATACAATAAATTGTACCAAATAAATACTAAACATTGCTGTGGTAATTGGATTCTTGGTAGCGCATTTTCATTGCAACAAATTCTGATCTAATTTCAAGAGAGTTGTTTCCGGTAGCTGGCTAAAATTTGTTCCTATCTGCAAGCCCACAAAATCTCTTCTATGTAATTATGATTTGCCTGCTGCGGAACTCCTTGCGTATGCAAAGCCCCCCCACAAAGCTGCAGCGTTATCCGGGATCTGCTCCATCTCGTATTCCCACTATTTTCAATCAGCATCCCCCGCCCCAGCCCCAAAAACGCCTCAACCGTAACCACCCAACCCCAAATCCGCACCTTGATGTCTCGCATAAATCATTAAGGCGGCTGTGGCGTTAATTGTTTGACCAAAGTCCGTGCAGGGCGGAGGGCGGAGACTCGTGAGGCTCTAAGGAGGACTGCTGTCAAAGGAACATTATTGATGGGGCCAGAAGGACAGCAGCAGAGGCATAAATGATTTGATTTTGCTACGAGGCTACAAGGCCTACAACTGCCACAATGACTCCACGCACACACACACACACACACACACCCTATACACACGTGGCGTATGCGTAATATTTTCTATGGCCAATTTTGGCTTCGAGGCGCATATCCTCGAGTGTAGGCATTGCGCGGCACTGGATTGGATTCGGTGTAATGTTAACAGCCAATGTAAGCAAAATGTAAGTAAACATTCAACATGGTCAAATAACACTGTAAGTGCCCCCCCCAGCCGTCTATGCCGCTGTCGATGTTTGTCGCATAATTCAATATTCGATGTCAATTTGGGGCCTCGATTTAGTGGCTGGGTCTCTTGGGGGTTTGGTGCACTGACAAAAATATATAGAGAATCTATTTTGAATATGTTCAAAGTATATTTCCCTAGAGGCAATTATTCGAATTTGATTTTTAATATTTCATATATATTTGTTGCTTATATTGAATATTTTTCATATTTAAATTAAATATTTTTCATATTTAAATTAAATGCTTTTTTATATTTAAATTAAAGTTTTTCCTTTTTTAATATTTTTTATTAAATTAAATATTTTTCATATTTAAATTAAATATTTTTCATATTTAAATTAATTATTTTTCATATTTATATTAAATATTTTTATATTTAAAAATTATAAATATTTAAATTAATTATTTTTCATATTTAAATTAAATATTATTATTATATAAATTACATATTTTTCTTATTTAAATTAAATATTTTAATTATTCAGAGTAATTCTTTTTGTGTGTCCTGCACTTGGGAGTATGTGAAAAATCTTTCTCAAATATGAAATTCTCAAAAACTAACCCATTTTTCTCGCTGTGTTTAATTTCTGATAGTTCGAGGCGTTTCCGTGTTGAGTTTTGGTTGGTTCTAGGCGTTTCCGTGTTTAGTTCTAGGCGGGCTCTAGGGGGTTTCTTGGCGTTTGTTTTCGGCTGAGCTAGGGGGCTACCAGGCGATTGTTTTCGGGCTGGAGATAGGCAGTTGTTCCTTATTTGGTTTTTGGGTGATATTCTGGAGGGTGCCCCCAGGGTGGGGGTTTCCGTGTCGACGGGTGTGAGTTTGCTTGTCTAATTAAATTGACACATTGACAAGTTCGTGCTCATTAGCCAAGACATAAACAACAACCAAGTCATGTTTTGGTTTGTTCCGCCCTCCTCACTCCTCACTCCCCTCTGCTATCCACTGTATATATAGCCATGGGCCAGCACATGTATTTAGTTTTGTTTAGTTTATAGATTTGCGTTTATTTATGATACACAAAGATATGGCAATACTGTGGGGGGTACACGGAAGGTAGCGTTGCGCGCTCCCCATATCCCCAGAGGTGCACGCAGCACACACACACACACACACACACACACACACACGTTAATAGGCCACACACCATAAATCATCCAGCAGAAAGAGCTGGCCAGTGTCGGGTGGGGCGCAGTCACAGGTCAGTGTATCAGTATATCAATGTTTGCGCTCGTTTTCGCTCCGTCTCTCTGGACAAAACTAAAACAGCAAACTTGGCTCAAATTATTTATATAAAAAATGGCCGAGCCACGTAACGCGTGATTTATTTACTAAACGTGCAACAAAGCGAGCAAAAAAAAACAGAGAGAAAATCTCAGAAGGAACTAAGGCAGTGGGACAGGTCGAAGGTGTAGCTACCCTGGAAATATGACTCAAATTTTGTTCAAGGATTCGTAGTGCGCACAGAACGTAAAAGGAACCCTTAAAAATGTATATTCACATTGGTAAATTAATTATAAAATCATTAAATTACTTACTTTTTGCATGTTTTAAATGCCTCATCATTAATTTTAAGGCATGCACGCAATCCATTTTATATCCATTAAAGATTACTCAGATATGATAACAGCTGAAAAATTATAATAAAAAAAGGCCTTTAAGAGACTGAGTTTTCATTGGAATATAATAAGAGATTTATCTATGATTTAAATACCATAATTCCGAGAGATTTCTGGTTAGAAAAATATAAATTACTTTCCATCAATACTTCAGTTGCCACAGTTCAATTATAATTAATTATTATTATTAAAGATTAATTTTAATTAATTATCAATTATTATTATTAAAGATTAATTATAATTAATTATCAATTATTATTATTAAAAATTAATTAAAATAATTAATTACCAATTATTATTATTAAAGATTAATTATAATTAAATTATTAAATTTTATTAAAGATCAATTCTAATTAATTATCAATTATTATTATTGAAGATTAATAATAATTATTTATTATTATTGAAGATTAATTTTAATTAATTATTATTAATAAAGATTAATTATTTTTATTACCAAATTTACAAAATTTTCTTTATTTATTTACACCCCAAAAACACCTGATAGCCATGCAAACATCTGCTCAAAACCATAACACCCTCCACCCGCAAGAACAAAAGCAACACAAAGGAAGAGAAACAGGAAAAACCTCAGCAAAAATTACAAGTGGCACAAATGGAGGTTGAGGCTGTGGCTGTGGCTGTGGGGCACCAGCACCTCCCAGATCCATGGCCCATTGTCTGTGGCCTGCTTCATAAATAATATTCCTAAGCTGGCCGAAAAAAAAAAAACATGCACACAAACATATGCTGGCAGGGAGGTGGGGGGGGATACTAAACACTTATGTGGGGGTGAAAGTATCTATCGCATGGAGTGGGTGGTGTTTGTGGGTTGAACCGACAAAAGCATTTGTCACAGTTGAATGCCGTTAACCGTTAACAATGTTGTGCCCCCAGCACACACACACAGCCACACACACACACACACACACGCGAGCAGAAAAATGGCCAACGTAGGACGCACCTTAATCAGTGGGCGGGGAGCAGAAAAAAGGAATGGGATGGGGCGCTGCTGTTGGATTTGTGGTTTCAATTCGAGGCAAGGCGCACACTGATGGCCAATCAGTAGCTAAACTTTAGCTGATTGAGCAACCCAAAAGGTAGAGAGCGAGAGGAAGAGGAAGAGAAGAGAGAGAGAGAGAGAGAGCGAGGGAGTGAGTGTGAGAGAGAGAGAGAAATATTTGTTATGCTTGCAAGAAATCAAGCCAATCAATCCAGCAAATATTTGTCTGAAAGCGAAAGGTAATTTATAAGAAAACCGAAATAATGTTTAAATAGTTGTAAAAAACAAAAACAAAAAAAATGTTCTTTAAGCTTTAACTTAAGGACTTCAATTTTAGTGGCAGGGAAAAGCACTTCAAGTGATTGCAGGCAGCAAAAGATTTTCCATTACTTTAACTCTTCAGGGAAACTTTCCACAGAACAGCTGCTGCTGCTACTTTTGAGCACAATTTCCTATGCTCTATTCGCTATAAATAGTTCTAATTACTTGGAAATGCAAATCATCATTTACAGCAGCATCTGTTTGACAATGTTCCTACTCCAGCCCTTCCATTGCCATTCCCATTACCATTTCCATAACCATTTCCATTCCCTCTGTACAGCCAAGATTCATTATCTTTCGCTAATTGAGTCATCTGGCAATGGGGCTTATCTATCATCTTATTTGTGTTGGCAATTTGGCCAACGCTTTCCGGCCCTGCCTTGTACATAATATCTATAAGCTTTGAGCAACAGCAGCGACAGCAGCGGGAGAGGAAACCCCGGGTTATGGCAAATGCCTTCAATCATCTTCTGCACACACACACGACACCCACACAATCGTACTCTCGTATGTAAACGCATCATGTCAGCCATTATTTATCTTTTACTCCTTTGAAAGAAAGCCTCCTACGCCACGGCACACACCCCCTGCTGCCACTGCCACTGCCACTCCAACTCCAACTGCCTCTCTCCCTTTCTTTCTTTCAACTCTGCATGCAGCTTTTCTTTTTATTTTTCCCCTCTGTTGTTTTTGTTGTTGTGCAAAATTTCCCCCCTTCTGTTTCCTATGGCGAATTTTTATGACAGCGCGCCACAGTCCAACGCGAAAAACATTTGTAGAAGAAAATCTAGCAAAGAAAAACTCTTAGAAAAATGCTTAGAAAAAATAAAAGAAAATATCGTTTGAGTCCGCTCGTGCACACAGCTTGAAACAACATTCTTTTTGCCGAGCCATTAGTTCAGTTCGGTTGCTCTAAGTTTGCTCTTAAGCATTTTAGGCAACAGAAACACTTCCTGGTTCCTGCCGAGAGAGAGAGAGCGAGCGCTTGGGTATGGATTTTCCGCACGATTTCTGCCTGGAACGGAACCCTTTTCAAATGGTAGACTGCACTGTTTTCTGTTTATAATTATGTTGGGGCCTCTCTGTAGACTCTATTTATGAGTCCGAGATCTGCTCGCTATTGCAATTTCATTGCATTGCAATGATTTGGCTTCAATAGAAAAAGAGTTATCGCATCCTCTGCTGGTTCTGGTTCCGCACGATTAATGGAACCCTTGTCCTATGGAAAATATGGCAGCGGTGCCTAAATATGATGGGTATTTGGAATAGTGTGATTTATATGAATGGCAATGGAATAGGCATTGCAGTGAATTTCTGATATTTCTCTGGTTTATTTTTCCAATAATTTGGATTGTAGACTTTTTGTGAATTTGTTTTTTTGTGTAGACTTTTTTCTGGTTAACCCTGTAATTATTCCAATATTTTTCTAAAAATCTAAAATTATTGTTCTATTTCTAGAATACTAAAATTCGGTTATTTAGTAATTTCTGTTAATATTTTCGGTATTTTACAAGAACTTTTATGGATATTTATTTCGATTTTTTCTGAGATTTTTGTGGTTATATTAATGCAGTTTTTTGTTGTTGTTATTATTTATATTATTAATTATTAATTTTTATTATTTTTTTTTTTATTATTATTTATTTTTTATATATTTATATTTATTTATTTATTTTTTATATTTGTTTATTTATTTTTATTTTTTTTTTTTTTATTTTTTATATTTGTTTATTTATTTTTTACATTTATTTATTTATTTTTTTATATTTATTTTTTTTTTTTATTATTTATTTATTTATTTTTCTATTCAGTGTTCATTCTACATATTCAAAGAAAGCTTTTTATACCATGAATTTAGTGTTTTATTAATAAATTCGCCCTAAATAAATGAATAGGCATAACCTCCAATGACAAATGTGTCGCTGGGAAAAGGCAAGTTGGAGGGATGCAACAAACAGAAAGGTGTCCAGGGGTTCCACCTCCATATTCTGCAACTCCTTTGCATAAACTCTGGAATAGCATTTTCAATTATGATGGGTCTTTTGTGAATATCTGTGAATGCATACGAATATGACTGCCCTACCTCACCTCACTCAACTGCATTGCAATTTCATTTCGTTTGCAGAATTGTTCCTATTTTTCCTATTTTTTTGTTGTTCCCATCCTTCGTTTGTATTAAGTCTTTTGGCCTACATTTTGCTGCTGCTGCTGCTCCTTTTTTGTGTGTGTGTGTGGGTTCGAGTGGAGAGCCTGGTCCTAGGCCAGGCCAGGGCCCGTGGTCATGTGTCATTTTGGTCATTTGTTTTAGACAAACCCCCAGTGGATCTGGCCTACGTTCTGGGGGGATTGGACTCTCTCTATAGCCTATTCCCATGCAATCCAACTTCTCTTTCTGCTAGAGCCGGGGCCCATCTGCACTGAAGTGCATTCAAACGTAAACGAGCTGCATTGGCCGCAAAACAAAGCGGCCAACAGTCCCAAAAAAACAAAAAGAACGAGGGACAATACTATAGAGAAAGTAAGAGGAAAGTGGGAGGAAAGTGGTGGGAAAGTGGTGGGAAAGTGGGAGGAAATAGAGTAAAAGTGCTACGGGGTTGGACAAAAACTAAAAAGCTTAAAAACCTAAAACACAAAAATTGCGGCCGGGGCCAACATCAACAGCAGCGGCGACGGCAGCAGCGGCGGCGGCGGCACCAACAAAAACCAAACCCGAAACTCCACTCAAGCTGGTGGGGTCAGTGGGATCCAGGCAGCCATGGGCTATACTTCAGCAACACTCGTGTGCCCCCACCCCAACCCATCCACAGCATGCCAGCAATTCAGTCAACAAATATGTCCAACATGCCGCAGCTTCGTCCTGGCCCATTGTGTTCCTGATCCTGATCACTGCACTGTGCATTTTAGCGCTGGCCACACTCCTTTTCTCTTTCTTTTTTTTGCTGCTGCTGCTCCTCCAATGTTCCATGTCACACAGGTCCTTTCAGGTCCTTTTGTTTGTGTGTGTGTGTGTGTGTGTGTGTGTGTGGTGCGGGGTATATAGCGTTTTGCATGAGGCAAGTGACAGCTGGTGGAATGGGCTGGAAGTTTACGCGAATTCCAGCTTAGATTCTTGTTTATTTGTGGTGTGGATCGAGCGTGTTACGGTGCGGTGCCGCTGCAAAGGAATTATAGATGCTTAAAGCTACTTTATAGTTCATCTTTGAGTACAGTCGCTGCCAGTTGTACACGCGTCACATTCCCCAATATTTCGATTTATTTTGTACCTTTGATTGAGCGCTTGACACTGACATAAGCCTGACTCGCTCCGCTTACGGGATATCACCTGGTGCCATCATTACTTATTGCTGCGTTTTCTCTCTCTCCATATTTTCTTGTTGCTTCGCCACAAAAACACTTTTTGTTTCAGTCTTTTTTTTGTTTTGTTTTGTTTTGTTTTTGCTGGGGTTTAACTTTAAATGAATTTCTATTATTTTTGTGTTTATTTGAGCTTTGCAGTTGCTTCACCAGGGATATGCTTGCCCCCCCCCCTGCTGCTGCTGCTCTGCTGAATTCTTGTTCTTATCGTGCTTGGGGCTGTCCGTCCTCATCCAAGTCCTCGTCGTAGTCGTCGTAGTCGTCGGCGTCGTCGTCGTTGTTGTCCTCGTTCTCATCTGCTTCTGCTGCTGTTTTATTCTGGCACTCATTGCTCTACTCCTTGGCTGTGGCTGCTGTGTTGTTTTCGCTGCTTGTACTCTCACAATCCCATTCCCATTTCCTCTCTCCATCTTGTTCACTCGTTTTCTCTTGCACACAACTAAATTGGTATATCCGTTTTTATTAAGCAACATTTCCGGGTTCCTCTCGAGTGTTTGGCTGCAATGGAACGCTGAATTTCAGCGTAGGTATGTGGCATGAGCGGAGCAGCCACTGCCACTGCCAGTAAGCTGAGGAGGTGAGTGTTTCTTTTCGGTGGTGGCAGGCAGGGCAGCGCAACTCTCAGCCAGTGACAATTTTTCATGCTGTTGTCAGTTTTTTCTTTCACTAAAATCTTGCCATGCCCCCCCACCTCCTCCAGCTGCTTCCACTTCCCCAGCAGCAGCAGCTCGTTAGTTTTCTTCATGTGTGTTTTCTGTATTTATCTCTGTGCTTTTCTTCTTATTTGGTACCCTAGTACATCCCAGATTAAATGGGTGTATTGCCTACGGGGAGATGTAGGTAGCAGGTAGAAAAATACTTATAAAATATATATAAGATATAAAATATATATAAAATATAAAAATAAAATATAGAATATAAAATATATATAAAATATAAAATTTATATAAAATATAAAATATATATAATATATAAAATATATATATATAAAATATAAAATATATATGAAATATAAAATTTATATAAAAATATATAGAAAATATAAAATATATATAAAAGAGTCTCGTTTTATATGCAAAACTCATAAAAATCAATTTGGTTCGGTTGCAACTGTCGCGCATCGTGCAGCAGCACTCCTCGGTCGTCAGAATTTGAGTGTAGGCCACCTGTAACATGCTTCGGACTGCAGCTTTACCCCCAATAAATCATCAGAAACTCTGTTTATGCTACACAATCTCATTCCCACGCCTGCCCTTTTATGCTCCATTAATTACCAGGTATCCCATTGGTCGCAACACTCTACTCTAGCTCTAGCTCTCTCTCCAGCTCGCTCTTCCTAGTTTTTGCTTGCTATTTTTTTGTTTGTAGAAATGAAACTCATTACGTATACGCAACGTGGCGTGTCACGTAATTCACGCTCCAACTGACATTTTGGGGCAATTGATTTGTGTTGAAACAAACAAAAAGTAGCTACAAAGCCTGAACGACTACACTTTGATTGGCTGCCCCGCACACGGCACACTGCTGTGCCCCGCTGCTCCCCAGTGGGAGCGCCTCAAAGGCATCAGCAAATCGATTCAGAAACTTGTCCATTCATTTGTTTGCTCCATTCATTCATTTTCTGTTTCGGATCATTATAATTCACGCATTCAAATTAAATTTGTTTTTTTTTTCTTTTGTTGGGTTGCAGAGACAAAACAAAACAAAAAAAGGTTCAAACTGGGCCGGGCCTAAATGTGCCGGATGCTTATCTCAATGAAAATCCACAAGGACCTCATAAATATGTATGTTTGTATGCTGCAGGACGACGTTCGAGTGAAATTCAAACCATTTCCATGTGGTCAGAAAATGTTTAGCCAGTGTTCTCGTCCTTGTGCTTGTGCTCGTCCTGTTTTTTTTATTTTTTCGTACGCCCTGGGGCCTGTGTCAAGGCGCAAGATAGTTTCAAAAGTGATTTGGGTACACTTTTGGGATTTGGTTTTGTGCACAAGGACCTTCTACAGCTCCTGCCCGCCTGCCTGCCTGGCTGCCTGATCCCCCTGCTCTTCCTGCTGCTGCTTGGGGAAAACTGTCTGGTCAACGGCATATTAAATTAAAGCGTCTGGTTTTAGTCCGTTCTTTTTTTTGCTCTGTTTGGATCACTGAAAGTCCTGGCATATCCTCAGCAAAAGTGTCAGTTGCAAGTGTCAAAGGTGCTCCTGTTTTTAAATTATCCTCACAACAGCAACAAAAAACATGACAACAAATTTGTGTGAATATGCGTTTAGCCACACAGATAAAAACCTCTCCTAGATAAGCGTCCTTGGGCTGTGTGAGTGTCCCAAAAAAAAAAAAAAAAAAAACAAAAAAAAATAGAAAAAGAAATATGGAACATGGCAAATTATGCAGAACACAGAGAAAATATGAAAATAAATTTAGAGCAGAGCAGAGCAGCCACACACAAAAAGGTCGAGCGAGCTAACTGAAAATTCTCTTGTAAAGTGAATCTGTTAAGAGATTATTCTAATGGAAAACTCGTAATAAATATTTGGATGGTTTGAGGGTTTTGGGTTTGAGTTTGAGTTTGCTGCAAACTAGAGAGAGAGATTTCTTTTTGGGGATTAAATGGCAAGCAAAGTTCACATCAGGAAAAAGATACTGCAGATTGGATGGTGCATGGAAAAAATGCAATTTAATTGTAGAATACTAGTGCCATGGGCAATCAAAGAGATTAAAAGTGTTAAAAGATAGTATTAAATAATTGTAGGGGAGAAAACATCCCTTGGGTGAGCACCTTATTCTTATTGGCACCTCATAAACATTTGCTATGCGGGCGGTACCCAGGTAGCAAATCCACTAGCCAGCAGAGTTTGAACAAGAGCGCGCACACTAGACTTTAGTAGAGTCTAGAGCGAGTGGGAGATAGCGATATCCAAGTGTAGATTATTTTTTAATATTTTATTTTAACTATTTGTTTTAAATTTTTTTATTTTTTTTTTTTAATTTTAATTCTTTTTATTTTTTTTGTATTTAAATTATTTTTATCATTTTATTTTACTTATTTTTATCATTTTATTTTAATTATTTTTATTATTTTATTTTTATTATTTTTATCATTTTTTTCAAATTATTTTTATCATTTTATTTTAATTATTTGTATTATTTTATTTTAATTATTTGTATTATTTTATTTTAATTATTTTTATCATTTTATTTTAATTATTTTATTTTATTATTTATTATTTATTATAGACTTGTTCATGCGCGCCTTGTTTTTGCCTATGCTTATGCTGTGCACAGCCTACGATCTCTTATCTCTTATTTGTTTCCATATCTCTCCTGCCCACCCTTCCTCAACGATCGACTGCAAGCGCTCCGACAGAATTTCGTCGTCTGTCGTTTGCACAAATAACAGCAACAACAGCAGCAAAGTTGCTCAGCTCGCGTTATCTGCTTTGGCGATCGGCTTGCCATTGTTTCTATCTCTCTCTCCCGTGTTTCTTCGTAGACCGACCCACGCTGTGCATGCGATTGTTGTTGCTGTTGCCGCATAATTATGACATTTTCGTTTGTGTTTACACAGATTTCTTATCTCTCTGCCTGCCAGACACCAAAACCAAAGTTGTGCAAAGCAAACGGTTCTTTGCACAAACAACAACAACAACAGATCAACTACTTCGACGTTCGGCAGTCACTTCCCTCAGTCACTTCTCTCAGTCCCTTCTCTCCCTCTGCCACTCTTGTTAATATGCATGCAAACGCTGCTTGCTCATTCTTGTTCAGCTGTTCAATGCTTCTAAAACTGCTAAAACTTACAAGCTCTCTTCACTGCTTTCAAACTGTAAGGCAATGAATGTAAAACTAGTAAGGGGCGGAATAATCGTTGAATAAAGTTCAGCAAAAATTCAAAGCTTTTTCTTTAATTAATATGTAAATATGTAATAGTATATATGTTAATATGCAATAGTATATATTATGTATGTATGTTAATATGTTAATAGTAGTTAATATGTGCGTTCAATCACTTAATCTTAATCTTAATAAACTTTCAATTGTTTAACGCTCGATTGGCTGCTGGTAATTTAATTTAATTGAATTGCCTGCGTAAAATATTAATTTCTCCATATTCTATTAGACACAATCAATTAAGTTTAAACCTTTAGCATAAAAGAATTCAGCGAAAACAAAGCAAAAGTCTGCTGCAAGTCCTGAAAATGCTGCCATGATTTTGTCAGTGTCAAAGGAAATGCGACAAAGAAAACGCTCAATTAGTGGCGCACTCAATTGGATGCCATACGCACACACATTGTGTGGCACTTGCACCGGAATGTGGCACACACAAACACACACACACAGATAGAGAGCGAGAGGCAGAGTGGGAGAGTGCGAGGTAGGGCTCACTCTCTCACCCACAGAGAATGGCCTAATTAAAAAGCATAATTTAATTAAGAGGCGCGTCAGCTGGTCGACAAAAACATACAGACATACATACGAGTGTGCGTGTGCGTGTGTGTGTGTGCTGCGACGGCCAAAACTTGTGGCATATGCCACAAAACAAGAACTGAAAATGTAGCTGGCGTTGCAGGTTGCATGTACGGACGTGTATTAATGCAGTCATAAATTGTGTGGCAAGTGCTGCTGCTGCTAGTGCTGCTGCTGCTGCTGCTGTGGCTGTTGCACGTTCATGTTCGAACATTTGGCCCCCCCACACCGCACAAAAGTATGCAACAGAACACAAGCTTCAACTGGACAGGCAGCTGCAGCTGCAGCATGCAACGTAACAGAATATTCCTGGTAATATTTAATTTACAACAAATTAAATTTAATGTTTTATATGATTTATGCACTCACCAAAAACGCCTCCACAAAGTCCCAGCACACTCTTTAGTCTCTGCTCTGTCTCTCTCTCCCCCTCTGTCTCTCACTTTGTCTCTCTCTCTTTGTCTCTCTCTCTCTTTGTCTCTCTCTTTCTCTACTGTCCACTCAATCAGTAGCTTCCACTGCAGCAACCTTTGACAATTGTCGCACAAATTATTCCAAATTAAATGCACATCAAAATGGAGCAGCAGCAGAAATGCAGCGAAGGAATGCCAGGGAAATATATCTGGGTGGAAAACGCTGCATAGCAATGCGCACTTGAAATTGCATTAAGCCAGCCAGCCAGCAGAGCAGTGGGTCAAGAGTTCGTTCGTAGCTGCTGCCAGGCCCTGAGCACCCACAGAGCTACACTTTGCAGCAAAAGCAGAGGAGATCTTTAGCTGCGAAATTGAAATATAGAAATTGTATACATAGAGTTTGCCCACATAAAGTGGGTTAAGCGTATTTAATACCACCAATAATCATATTTCTCTTTTGAGGTTTCACATCGGATTTATGGCTAGCCCCATGCACCCCGCCACGCTTTAGGCCAGAGAATTGTCTCATTAAATTTCAACACCTCAACCACAGCAGCAACCCAATGGGAGATACCATTGCTCTCGCTCTCTCGCTCTCTCTCTCTCGCTCTCTCTCTCTCTCTCGCTCTCTGTCTTTGTGGAGGAGTCTTTGCCTGGCAAACTTAATTTGCATTCTGCAGCAAAAGTCTCCGTTCCATCCCCATTCAGTGACCGCTTGGAACCCATAGATATACTCGTGCGTAGAGGTTTTGCCCATGTTTAGTGGTCAGCCAGTCACTAGGCATAGTCTTGGATGGGATCATCGTCGTCATCGTCATCATCAGCATCATCCTCGTTGTCATCTCTGTCTTTGAGTGCCACACATACGGCCAGGACACGACACGGTCCAGCTGTGCGTGCCTTATTGACTTGCCTCTGTGGCTGGGACTGAGGCTGGAACTGGGACTGAGGCTGGGACTGGGACTGAGGCTGGGACTGGTGCTGGGACTGGTGCTGGGGCTGGGACTGGAGCTAGGACTGAGGCTGGGACTGGTGCTGGTGCTAGGTCAACTGAGCCGCAAAGTCAATGCTGTGAATGATTCCCGTCCATAGTCTCTGTCTCTGTCTCTGCTCTGCTCTGCAGCCTCTCTGTGCCAGCGGATATGGAAGATGGTTTCTAGTTTTTCATTTCAATCCAAACCGACTCCGACTCCGAGTACGAGTTATCCTTGCTACGTCTCCGTCTCCGTTTCTGCCACACGTCTCATTGTCATTCTTGTGCCCCATGCCAAGTCGGAGGGAAAATGTTTACTTTGCACTGGTCGCACAGAGAACCCCACACCCCCGGCGGCCCACTTCCACTTCCGTATGAAGGTGGAAATGATAACCCCAATCCCTCAAGCCCCCAAGTCCCACACTCGCCATGTGCTCACTCTCTGCCTTTACCCTCTCCTTGCTCGCTCTGTCTCTCTGTGGGGAGGGTCATAGTTTGCTTTAACTGTTGTTGATACTGGTTTTCCGTTTGTCTAAAGCTCCGTGCGGCACTTAAGTGAACTTTAAACACTTTTATTAATGGCATATTATGTAATATACGTGCGCCCCCAAACCCCTTTTGGATGCCCAACCCACACACCCGCGACGCTTTTCTCCCTCTCCCTCACTCTCTCTCTGTCTCTCTCTGTCTCTCTCTGTCTCTCTTCAGTTCCTAAGTGGGATAGGCGGCGGCCAACTTTTGCCAACATTACTAGCTGCAAATGTTTTAATTAAAGTGAAATTGGGTATTCTGAGTGGCAAGGCACACACACACACACACACACACACACACACACACACACACACACACACACACACAAGTCCTTACATCTTCACATCTGCCCCGCCAGAACCCTTTCGGGCTGGGACTCGGGCTGCGGGGCTGCCCGGTTTTCCATCTGCAATCCCCCAACTGGCAAACGATTTAGCCAGATGTTACGCATACGCAGCGTAAAAACTTTTCCCACAACCATCATAAGCCATGGATGAGGCCATGCGGCTATGAGGCAAGTGTCTATTGCTATGGGGTACATTAGCTACGGGGTAATGTTTTTTAACATATACAATTACTTAAGGAATTTAATTTTAGTGATATCTTTTTTACTTTTGGATGTTTTCTACACGCATTCAAAAGGGTTTATTTTGAAAAAATTAACAAAAAAATATATAAACAAAAATATTTTTAAAAAATATATACAAAAAAAACATAAAAAAATATATATAAAAAAAAATAAAAAAATATAAAAAAAAAAAAATAAAAAAGAAAAATAAAAAAAAAAAAAAAAATAAAAAAATAAAAAGTGGAAAAATTAAATAAATAAAAACTGGAACAATTAAAGAAAGAAGAAAGATATAAGATATATCTGAGCAGATCTTCAGTAATGATATAAATGGTATATTGAAATAAATGATTTATAAATTTATAACTACAAAAATGATTGACAAATATAAATCGGTAACCATATAAAAAAGCAACAAATGGATTTCAATAGAAAATGTTGAAAAAATATGTTAAAATTATTTACATATAAATTATCGATATATGTGCATGTGTACATCGCTATATAAAAATCCAGAAATTAATTTCGATCGAAATTATGCATATTGTATTTATTTTGATAGCTTTTGAATATATTCAATAATTTTGTATCGATATTTTATGTGTACTGCAAATGAAATATGAATTTTCGATGGATATAAATGTTTAATAAGAAAAAGCAAACATCGATATCTGCAAAGAGAATATATATATGTGATATATTAAATTCTATTAAATATTAAATTCCTATTCTTTATATAAATTAAATTACTTGTCATATCTCCTGTCCCCCCTGCAGGTCACTCTTTACGCCCTACAAGTTATAATGTTTTTTTGCATATTGCAAGCACTTCTTAGCAACCATGGACCTGCCATGCATAATCCCCGCATCATCCATAATCCCTTCAAGTGCATCCTTTGGCTTATAATGCATGGAACCCCATTTGGCTGCTGCTGCTGCCGCTTCTGCTGCTGATGTAATTGGTCTTATAGCCAACCACACAGCTCCCAGAGAGCCAGAGAGCCATCCTTCCGTTCCTCTCGAGCGACAGACCATCGCTTAGTCATCAGTTGGCAGATGGAGTTGCAGCAGGAGCAGGAGCAGTAGAAGGAGCAGGAGATGCTGCCACAAACGCATTCCCATTCGCATCCGCATCCATATCGTTGTCGTTGTCGTTTCTCGGCTAAGCAAATACTTGGGGGCTCTTCTCTCGCTCTCAAATACACGCAATGCAATGCAACGTTTGCAGTTAATTTGCAAAATGTTTCACAGCAGCAGGGAAAATGAGTTCATAATGAGACGATGCCCGTCGCATAAAATCCTTTATGAAGGGAAGATATCCAACAACATACAATATTATTAAATTTTCGAGTTTGTCTTTCGATTGAGTGGCGATTACTGCTGCAGGGCAGCAAGCAGTTCGTTTTCCTTCGATGCTGCTGCTGTGTATCGCTGCTGCTGCTGTGTATCGCTGCTGCTGCTTCTTTATGTGCCGCAAATATTTGTCACCGAAGATATTGAGGCATGAGGCCATGAGGCATGAGGCATGAGGCATGAGGCATGAGAGATTATTGAGTATCTGCTGTTTGGTTTTGCAAGCAGCTCATCTCTGTCCAGGAGTCTGCATCCTTGCATTCTGCCCCATCCAGCCATCCATCCATCCAGCCATTTGCTGTGGCAGCAGTTGCAGCATCCTGTTAAGCGTATAAACTGCCATATGTTTGCCACAAATACTTGTATTCGTACTCGTAGAACCGCACATGCAACATATCCGAGTGTGTGTACCAGTGTTCGCCATTCACAAAGGCGAGCGCTGCCTCTCCCTCGCCCTCACTCTCTCTTGCAAGTCGCTGCTTTGTGCCTGGCCCTAAGAGCCCCACTAAAGACTTATGGCATTAGAAAGGACACAACAACAGCAGCAGCAGCAGAGGCTGGCAACATAAGGAGGCAGCGGAGGCAACAACGACAACCGCAACAACTTAGCGCATGTCAGCAGCACATTACACGGAGCACAGACCTTTGCCAGGATATACGACTATGACCCAGAGCTGTGGTCAGGAAATTCGTATTCGAAATGGGGGTTTTCCCAGGGAGTTTGTGGAGTAATTTTAAGAGTCATGAAACGACGCATCTGCAGATTAATTGTAATATTCTTTCAGCTCCAAAAGCAGCACGCAGATATCCAATTCAGATGCCATTCTACTGCATTCAGCAATCTCCTAGCCAAACCCTTTTTTGCAAAAAACCTAAAACCCCCTCTTGGACTGCACCTCTGGCTGTGAACTCTCGACTCCACGCCGAACATGCATCATAGCCAAGCGCCATGGAGTTGATTTTTAGCCAGCAATTGCTATTGTTGTAATTGTTATGAGTTAAAATTACAAACTAGAGAACGACGCAGCAGACGCCACAAACTGTAGACGGAGGAGCCACGCATGGCAGAGGGAGGGGGGTGGTTAGGGGGGCAAGCAACTTCCAGCAACTCCGGAGGTTAAAAAGTAATATCTTTTGCAACAACAATGGCAAAAGGCGAGAGACTACATATTATATTTATGCCACTCTGCCACACACACACACACAACAACAACAACAACAACAACAACAAAATACACACAACAAGAAACACACACACACACACAAACACACAATGTCTGTTGTCTGTTCGCTGTTGTTAAAAGCAGAAATTCACATTAAGCTGAAAGAAAAGCGAACAAGAAAAAGGAAAACCAGCATAGCAGCAAAGACGAAGCTGGTGATACACTAGAAAATCAATAAATAATAATAATGTTCCATAAACTAAATGAATAGCATAATTGTGCCTTAAATTGTAGCTTTTTATTGAGTGCTGCAAGGACTTGCCAAGGCATATACCAAAGAAAATCCATTGGAGTGTAGATCATAAATTCCTATATGCACTCCTGTAAAAACAGATATTTGATTTCAATTTGATGTACAAATTCTTAAAATACAAATTTAAATTTTCAAATTATGTATTTTTATTTTATTTTTTATTTTATTTTATATATATTTTTTTTAATATATTTGTATTTATTTTATTTTATATTTTTTTTAAATATAATTGTATTTATTTTATTTTATATTTTTTTAAAATATATTTGTATTTATTTTTATTTTTTTTATTGGAATGGAAAAATTATTTTTGCTTCTTAAATTATTATTATAATTTTAATTCAACAATTGAAAAATTCTTTTTAGATTCCATTTTTATATTTTATATATTATATATTTATATTTTTTATATTACATAATTATATTTTTTATATTATATATTTATATTTTTATATATATTTGTTTATTTTTTTATATTATATATATATATTTTTATATTATATATTTATATTTTTTATAATTTGCATGTGCCAAATAGACATCAGATTAGTTCAGAAAAGTCTCCTTGTATGGCGTCTGCTTTCACCGAATCTCTCCATAGCATCTCTCTGATAGTTTTTTTTTTAAGTGTGTATTTTCATATTTCTATGACTACCGAGCGAGCTTCCTTTGTAGCCTAATCATAATACCCTCTCGAAATAAATAACAACTGGACGCTCTCTGGCCTTATCAGGGGTGAGGGAGGCTTAAAGGGGCTACCGAAGCAGGGGACTTGAGGGACTGCTGTCTCAACAAGGGCAAGCCACAAGTAAACGAGCCGATCAGCTTGTTTTAAGTAGAAAATACACACACACACGCAGACACACATTAGTTGCATGGCTGGGCATAACAAAAAACATCATCCTGTCTGTCCTCATCCTGTGTGTGTTGTTGTTGTGTTGTGTGTTCGTTGCTTTTGTAGCTTCATTCTTCATCTTTCTTCCGCTTGTTGTCCGCTCCTCGCCTCGTTGTTGTCGTTGAGCGCTGTAGCATGAAATCTTTTTAAAAACTACACAGACACACACACACTCCCACATGCATTCCACACACTCACACACTCACTTCAACCCGGCAAAACAATGCCCAAAAATGCCATAATTCTTGGCCGTACGGTACGCACAAAAGTATGCCACACTTTATATGAAATAAATAATTACAAACAAGTCAAGCAGAAGGCAACACCAACGCCCACACAGAAACGATGTGATGTGGAAATGTTAGCAGCAAAGGGAGGAGTACCAGTGGGAAGTAGGAGTAGCAGAAGGAGTCGCAGTAGGAGTAGCAGTAGGAGTAGCAGTAGGAGTAGCAGTAGGAGTAGCAGTAGAAGTAGCAGAAGGAATAGCAGTAGGAAGAGCGGCAGTGCTTGCAAGCGAGTTGTTTGCCCCAAAGTGAAAATTCTAGTGCAAAGTGCATTACACTATGGTTTGTTAAACACTGCGGGAAGGGTAAGAAACGTTGGAAATATAACTCAAGAAAAACGTTGCCAAAATGTAGCGGAATATTATAATAAAACGGAAAATTATTAGGTTAAAGATCTATAAAAAAGAAAAAAAAAAAAAAACTTTTACTGCAATTTCTGCAGAAAATTCATCATGTAATCAACTCCCTGCACATTTTAGAGCATTCCAACTTCGTTGCTGGGAAACCTATTCCCCTAGCCTTTCCCTTTGCCTTGGTAGCCGCTTTTTGTTGTGTGTTATGAAGATGACATGACGCGTCGTCGACCTCTAACAAACACAGCCTCTTCAGCCTCACTCCACTCGCTGGCCGCAGCCTCTCCAGCGTCACTCCACTCGCTGGCCACAGCCTCTCCAACTGCTGCGACTAGACGACTCTTACGCAAAAACCTCAGCCACAAAAAAAAAAAAACTAAAAACAAAAAAATGAAACAAAACTTTTCCAAAAAAAAATAAACGAAGAGAACTGCAAGTTGAGTGAAAAAGTTTTGTGTTTTTTAAACATTTGCTCGTATTTGTTTTTGGTTTTTAGTTGGGTTTTTTTTTTTTTTTTTGCATATTTCTGTGGCGCAGGCATCTTTGAAGCAAAGGACCTCAACGAACTCTGTTACTCTTTGGGGCTGCTGCTCCTGGCTGCTCTTGGCTTCTCCTGTTTCATCATCTTTTTGCTGGCTTCTCTTATCCACACTGCCAACTGTTTCTGCATTTCTATTGCCAAGTTTTCAGCCTTTTTGCCCCTCCCCTAGAAAAATGTTGCCCAGTGCGATCTCTCTCCCTCTCCCTCTCTCTCTCTGTCTGTGAGTGCACTTGCATTTATGAATGTTTAAGCAATTTTGCGAGTAGATGAAGTTTTTTGGTGAAACAATTGAAAAATTCATAGAGACGCAGAGCACAACTTTTGCCCTGCTCTCTCTCAAACTCTAATGATGGCTAATTATTACAAAATACACTCGAAAGACTCACATGAACAGGCAGGCCAGCCAGGCTGCAGCAGGCTCTGTGCTCTGTGTAGCTCTGTGCTGACCGACCCGACCCCGAAACGACCCCGACCCTGAGGGTTAATTTTCTGGAACGACAGTAAAAACTTTTGGTATGCAAACAAAGTTAATTTACATTTTAAAATCCATCAGATTGCAAAAGCTTGTTTAAATAATTGCAAAAATGCATTTACCCCCACGGCTGACACAAGAAAAACTTTAGCATAAAAATAAACCAAAAAAGCAAAAAAAAAACAATAAAAAACAACTGTTTTTCTTTCGACTTGCACATCATGGTAATTTTGCCCACTTTGCTCTTGATTCTGAAATCAACTTAAATAAAGTAAATGAAATTCTATATGTATGCTCTATACATGCATCCCATATGCATGCTGCATGCCCCATGCTGCATTTCGTATGCACAAAAAAAAAAAAAAGGTTTCGGACCCCCGTGGGGCACTCCATTCATAATTATTTGCATGTGAAATACTAGCATGTAAATCGGCAGCCAAAGCAAATGTTTAACATGCTTTTTGATCGAACTACTGCGCGTGGTATTTTCGCCTCTAAATGTTTGGATTTGGTTTTGCCGAAAAAAAAACCCTTTGATTAGTGCGCACAGCTGGCAGGCAAGGAATTTCAATGGGAAAAGATAGCTTTGTACAGTTCACCTTTGTGGATTAGCGTGCGATTAGCATTGATACTATATTATATTCTGTGAAATGCGCGACCGTCTCTTTGGCTAATGAAAGTGTTGGCATTTGAAAAGAATTTGCATGCTATGCAACATAAAAATATAAAAGCTTACCCATAGCTTACACACCACCTGTGACTGGGACTGCAGAGCAAAAGCCGGTGGGAATTTGGCAGTTTTTTTTATTCCTTAGTGCATATATTTAAATACTTTTCAGTCAGCAAACATCGTTGAACGAACGCTCTAGAAAATCACAAGAAAAAATACCTTTAATAAATCAATATTCATATTCATGAAAATTAATTTAAGAATATGTTTTTTTCCCAAACTTTTGCTTCCGTTTTTCTGCTGTCCTTCCTAGAATTTCTTAAAGGCGAAAGGTAGAAAAAGGTATTACAAAAAAAATGAGCAAAAAGAAATGGATATCAGATGGCAATTTGCTTTAGAAAAAAGAACCCTCCACGAACCAAAAGGCACAATGTACAGATTGTTACAGATTGGTTATATTTTGTATATTTATAGAATTCTATTTTAATGTTAGCGCTTCAAATGAAGCATGCAAAAAAGTTACATGACTTTTGCGATTGATTTGGCTTTAAATATCACATCAGCACACGGATACATAAATTAAATTATCTTTTAATTTCATTAGTTTTTACTCGTTCGCTTTCACATTATTCTCGCATTTCGCGCAGCAAAAACAGCCATGAATCAAATATACCCCCGGCAAAAAAAAAAAAAATAAAAAAGGAACAAATTCCCAACATAAAAATGACTAGTATTTTAAGGGAAAAATACGAAACTTTAAGTAAACAAATGGGCGGATTTTTTGTTGTCTTATTCTTCAGTGTTTTTTTTCGGTGAGGAATAATTCAATTTTTTGTTTTTTTTTTTTTTTAGCGAATGAACAGCAATTGTTAATTACAATAACAGTGCCCAAAAGTTGATCCATGATGGGTTCATATATACAATAAAAAATATAGGAGCTTCTCTGGGACATGCGAAATGCAACGACAATTAGATACCCAGTGGTGGTCAGTTTCAGAGACTAGGAAATACTAGGAAAAAATTCCAAGTCAATTTGAATGCCACAAAAATATGAACAAAGCCGTAAAGACTTACTTATCGGTGCGAAGAATGTGACAACAACAAAAATACACAGTCAATAAAATACACCCTTAATTATACTGATTGCGGGGTATTTTTAAAATAAAAGGTAGATACTGCATACATTTTAAGGGTGCGGTGGGGTGCTGGCCAGTGCACAGCAGCAATTGAAAATGCAGCCGCAGAGTGCATTGAGCTGTTTGTGTTTTATATACAATATTCTGGTGCTGCTGCTGTTGCTGCTGCTGCTGCTGCTGCTGCCAACCAAAAATCTCAACACAATATAGTTGTTGCTCTTCAACGGTTTCGTTTTTTGCGTACATGAAATACTATATAGATAGGAAAAGTAAAATCAAAAAAAAAAAAAAAAAATGTAACGTGGCGTAACAATGAAGAGAGCTAGTGAAAAATATCCCCAAAATATATATGTATGTACATGTAGAGTAGATGGGTGGAATGTGGCATATAAAAAACAGATTTGCGCTGAACAAAATACATGAAAATTGAAGCAGCAGTACGCAAGCCATAGGAAGCAGTAGTAGAAATGTGAAAACAGAGGAAAAAGTAGTGGGAGAAGTAGAGGGAGAAGCAGAGGGAGAAGTGGTATTAAAACCAGAAAATATACACGTAAAAAACTCTGCAAATTTTTGCTGGCAGACAAATTAAAACTAAGCGCTGGATGTGCAAACAAGCTACCAAAAAGGCTGCCACTCGACCCAATGGCTGGCTGTTTGGCTGGGCTGGGCTGGGCTGGGCTGGCTGCTCTCCACTCCACTCGACCATTTGCTCCATTTAGCTGTATACACACACTCATACACTCACGCACAGGGACTAACGGTACTTGGCAACTAAACTGCGTGCTTAGTTTTATTTGACCAGTGCTGCTCCAACTGTACAGCGACCACACACACAGCGATTACCGAATAGCTTATACCCTAAAATGTTCCTTAAAATTATTGCTTAAAAAAATATTTTTATTTTCCTGCACAATTGCAAACTTTTCCCCCTTTTGCATTGCCAAAATCTCAGCAACATCAGCATACCCTCCACTCGCCTTAAAGGGTATCTCAAATTGGTATAACCAGCAAACAAAAAAATTTTGATTGGAATTGTTTTCCGTGGCGGAAACTCTCATTTCTCCAATATTTCACCAGCAATTAAGGCGAAATTCATGACATACTTTTGAGCGGAGAATTGAGTTTAATGCATCACCAAAATCATCTCTCGCACTCCCAATTGGTTTCATAATAACAATAAAAAAAAAAAAAAACTCTTTTAAGATTGCATTGCATTTCCTTTTGGCAGCAAAGAGCGGAAAGTAAAACCAATTTGATTTCAATTATTTCCGCAGCGATTGCAATAGTTTTTATTTCGGAAATTGCAAAAAAATATAAAACATAATGGGGGGGAGTACTAATTTAAGTATTTATGTTGCCAAAAATAATACAAAACAAAAAAAAAACAAAAAAAAAACAAAATAAAAAAAAACTCAAAAAAAAAAAAAAAAAAAAAAAAAAAAAAAAAAAACAAAACAAAACAAAAAAAAAAAAAAAAAAAAAAAAAAAAAAACAAAAACAAAAAAATAAAAAAACAAAAACAAAACAAAAAAAACAAAAAAAAAAAAACAAAACAACAAAAAGAAAAAAAACAAAAAAAAACCAAAAAAAACAAAAAAAACGAAAAAAAAACCCAAAAAAAAAACAAACAAATAAACAAAAAACAAAAAAAAAAACAAAAAAAAATTGAGCGTAAATATTTAGGCAAAAATAAATAAAAAAAAAACAGATTTCTTTTGTTAAAAATTAATTATGGGATGCCAAAAAAAAAATTATTGATGGTTGTATAATTATCCCAATAAATGTAAGCCTGCCTTTTGGGTGTGAAAGAAAATAAAATAAATAAGAAAATGCGAAGTTATTCTCTTGGTATTCAAGTGCTTTATTTGTGTTCCTTCAATAGAAATTTACTCTGAAAAGTTTACTCATACTCTTTGTGTGGTTCCAAGCGTATAAATCTGTTGCAAGTTTTTTTTTTTGTTTGTGCTAAAAATTCGTTGAAAAATATATTGTACAACTTTTGATTTTCTCTTTTTACATGCCAACAAAATGCATCTAAAATTTAGCAGAAACGCTTTTCGAGAACAACAATCACCAATTTGGCAGCCAGTTTGGATTCATTTCGCTTGCAGCACTCCACTGCCATGTTATGGAATGGGTTGGGTTTTCCGTGGCATGTGAATTATTCATTTTTGTGGTATAGATTTACAATTTCTACATCCTTTTTTTTTTTGGGTGTGTGTGTGTGACTGGTATTGATTTTCATTCTCGTATGCAATGCTGCAAAAATGCTACGAAAATAAATCAAATCAGTTTAGGAAAATCGAATCGCTGGGTGCATGTGGGGGAGACAATTCATATTTCTGTATTAATTAAATGTGTCGCCTGTTAAAATATATCATTCTCACCTCTCTCTCTCTCTCTCTCTGTGTTTGCAGGCAAACTTTGGCTTTGGATTGGCCTGCTGATTGGAGTGGTGCAACAGATCAGAGGGGATGATTCGCTGGATACACGTGAAGGCGTCGATCTGGTGCTCAAGTGCCGTTTCACCGAGCATTACGATTCGACTGACTTCACCTTCTACTGGGCCCGTTGGACATGTTGCCCCACATTGTTCGAGAACGTGGCCATTGGCGATGTGCAGCTCAATTCGAATTATCGGTAAGTGCATGGATGTCCGCACCCCCCTTTCCACTGTCCCATGTCCCCTGTGCGCCAACCCACCAGCAATGTCCTTTCGAACGGATGGACTGGACTGCACTGGACTGCACTGTGTGTGTTCAATGGACTGATAAATCACAGACGGCCTCATAAATTCAACGCTGATGGCTGTCAGCCGACAAGGACGGTAGAACGGGGTTAAGGCAACCAGCCAGGACATTTATTTAATTGCCTGCCTGACATCGACACTCAACAGAGCCGAGCGAGTCCGTAGGCCTTTGCCTCCGCCGCCTCCTCCTCCTCCTACCACTCACATATTCATTGATAAAAAGATGAAAGATGCGCGGCATCCAAGTCGTCATTCTCTCCTTCTCACTCGCGCGTTGTGCGTTGCGCTGCGATTCGATGCGTTCAACTGTTAAATTTATTAAAATTGCCAGCGACAACAACGTCGTCAGCGCAATGTCATCGATGGGGCATTGTACATCATTAAATGTTCATCTGGCATGGGCGATAATTCATTAGCCCCGAACCCGGCAGCGTTGCCAAAGGGATTGCCAGCACCCATCAAGCGCAGCTGTTGGCCAAGAATTTTCCATGCCACACAAAAATAGAAAATTATTGCTCAAAAAAAGGCGGATAAATGTGGTTTAGTTTTTTTGTGTGCATCTTGCTAATGAGAATAATCTGCCAAAAATTGTTAAATCAATAAACAGATTAGCGAAATATTTTAGGCGTGAGCGCGCGCGTCATGCAGCAGCGTACCTCAGTCGGCTGTGTTTGTTTTGCCATTTTTAAGCACTAAATTTCTGGATTCAGCCCATTGTACGCTTTATTGGTAACACATTGCGTATACGCAACGTTCACTGCTTACAGGAAAAATAAAAATAAATAAAAGCAAAGCAAAGGGAAACACTTCTAGAACTCTTCGGATAATATGCGCTGAATATTCCTCTCTGGCAGTCTGGCAGGCAGGCAGGCAGCATATTTATTTATTAATCATAATAATCATTTTCCACAACATTTTGAGCGTGAATAAGCAACAACAACAGAACAGCAACAACAACAACGAAAGAGAGGGAGTAAAGCAAAGAAAAGTACAACAAAACAAGCAGCAAAAATTAAGAGGGGCAAACAGCGGGGTAGCACAGTCTGGTAAAGGCTAGGAGGGGCGGGAGTAAAAATCATTCAATGCGGCGTATGCTGCAAATCGTTTGGAAAATTTTGTACAAGGGCCACGCGCTATTCAAAATACATGCCACACAAAGGCAAAGCCTAGAGACGAGGAGAGGCTGCCGCAGCGGCGGCCTAGAGACAGACAAAACCACCAGACGACAAGCGTAATAAATAAATGATCTATAAACAGGAATGGAATATATTATAGTAGGTATATATATAATATGTATATATATTCATGTACTGCATATATCACGTGGCCTAAGTGGGAGCGGAAAATACAACAAGAATTATTATTACAAAATGCTGCTAATCGCGCGTTAAACAATTTCCTTGATTTATGTGTGTGCAACAGCGAGAAAACAAACCATGGGGCTAATGGCCCAAGGCGAACAGCAGCAGCAGAAAATGGAGTGGGGGTTGTATGGGGGGGTTAAGGAAGGGTGTGATGGCATTTCAATTTCGAACCAAATTTCATTCAAGCTTCAAGAAAATTTTAAAGAAATATTTCAATTTGAAAAAGAAAATAATTAAAATTGTTATAAATAATTTAAATTATAAATAAACAAATAAAATTATAAATAAATAATTAAAAAGTATAAATAATTAAAATTGATAAATAATTAGAATTATAAATAAATAAATAAAATGATAAATAAATAATTAAAATGATAAATAAATAATTAAAATGATAAATAAATAATTAAAATGATAAATAAATAAATAAAATTATAAATAAATAATTAAAATAAAATTATTAATAAATAATTAAAATATGGAATTTTGTGGCGCCTGAATATTCCTTTTCCACAGACTTAATTGATCTACAAAATATAGCTTTAGAAGGTTGTTCTTAACATATTTTCTCGGTTTTTAAAACTTAAATATTTGAATTATTTATTTCCGGCTGAAATATGTGTATTAATATGCATTGGTATGTGTAAAGCATCAAGTTATTTCCTGAAATAAATGTATTCACATATGCAGTTAGTTTTTTCCACTTTTCTTAGCTCTTCTCTTCTATTTCCTACATTTCTTAGATTTCTTGCTACTTCTCATAGCTCCTTTTTTTTTTTCTTTTTTATATTTCTTGCCACTTTTCGTACTACCTGCCAGAGGTTCAATTAAAGTCTTGCCAACATTTTCTGCTCCTTTGCCTTTAAGGCATTTCGTATTTCGTTTTTCTAGACTAAAGTCCCACCCACCTGCCTGCCCTAACTAGCCATTAGTCTCAGGCAGCAGGCAGTAGCCACTCTAAGCTCTGAACAGCAGCAGCATAAAAAGAAAAGGAAAGAATTTCCCCAGTCAAGTTGTAGATTGTTAAAAGGCCAACCAGAGATTTTTTTTCCGTTTCGTTTTTTAGCCCCCCTTTTTTTTAGAGAGCCCCATACATTTAGTCATTGACAGGAGGAGTCGGCGTAGAGACTCACAAAAGGCAATTGTGATCCTTAAAAGGCGTGACCGGGCCGGCCCAGCCAGCAGCAGGCTGCAGGATACGGTGTAAAAATCTGTACAACATTTTTTTTGTTGGTGCACAAAAGGGTTTGCCTCTGTTTTGCATTGACATCGAAACAAAAGGCTAATTGGAATGTTAGACAAAAGAAAATGGCTAGTGGAATCACATGGAACTAGTCTTTATGCTGCTATATCAAAAACCATCTCTGGGGGCTATCCACTCTAGCTCTCTCTTGCTCTCCCTCTCTCTCTTGCTCTCCCTCTCCAACTCTGTCTATTTTGTTGGGATTTTAATGCTCTTTTCGAGCAGGGTATGTCGATATTGCCATGTAAATGTTTTTTGAGCCTAAAAGTACTTTAAAAATTAAGAATTATCCAAGAAATTCGAAGAATTTTCTAACCTGAAATTTACTTTTCAATCGTCAAGGGTATCCCCCCTTCTTCGTTGGTTCCCAAAAGCCACCCTTTGCCACCAAATTGTTCTAATTTTTTTATAAAAAAAAACTGCTTGTTAAGTCAGGCAGAAGGAGGAAGAACCAGAAACAGCAGCAGCAGCCAACCAAACAAAAAAATATATAAAAAAAGATAAATTGTTTTTTAAATGAATTCAATAAAGCGTGTGTGTGCCACAAACAAAATACAGAAATATATAGAAAATACAGGACTACAAAACAGGATAACAAATAAAAAGAAGTGACTCTCTTTTGGTGGCAGAGGCAGGGGCTGGGGCAGGGGCAGGGGCAGCGGCAGGGGCTGGGGATGAAGCAGCGGCTGGGGCTGGGGCTTATTTGCATTTCAATTTGCATAAGTGTAGGCAGAGATATTTCCATATATCTCTGATAGATGTCGCGACTGGGGGGGGCGGCACGGGCAACCATTTGGGGCATCCAATTGGAAACAACACACGTGTTGCCATTTCCACAGCAGGAGCCTCCTCTTCGCCGCCCAAAGAGTCAGCCATTTGATCTATATATTTTGATGTATGTCTGTTGGCAAGGTAAAGGTTAAATGTTTACCCGCAGCTCCAAAATGGTAGAAGGGCCGAAAGCAGCATCCTCTGGGAGAGGCTATGGGCATGGGCATCCATTCCCATTGATAACAACAGGCGGCGTTTTGCATAAATAGCTGAAATTATGGCGCCTGTACAATCCATCACATTCATCACCAGCCATGTGTATGGTAACATAAGGCCTTGAGAGAAAGAATCAAATGAATCTTCCCTCGAAGCAGCAGCAGCAGCAAAAATGGTGACCCCAAAAACCATGCGAGAGGACCGGCATACGGTTGTTGGTGTCCCCGAACCCATTTCAGCAACAGGGCACATGTTTCTGGTGACCCCCAAGCCCATGACAGAGGCAGGGCACATGTTTCTGTTGACCTCGATCAATCGTTGACTTGTTTTACGACTCCCTTGGCAAGGAAAGTTGCCTTTTTGCAGCCACTTTTCTTCTTAAAATGTAATCAAAACTCCTTGAATTTTATTCGATTACAAAATCATCGTTCAATAAGTATCGAAATACGAGTATAACTGCCATATCCGCTCAACTCTCATGGAATCTGCTTCGATTAAGGTATTGCCATTTAACTGCCTCTTAAAGTCAGCAAAAATCCAATAAAACTCGTAAAACAAAAAAAGATCAAAAACTCGAAATCATTTAAGCCATTTTCCCCCAATCCCCATTCCTTCCTACGCCTTGCAGCAACTCCCATGAGAGAGCTGCCATGCCATGAAACATTTTTGTTACGATAGGAAGAACCACAACAAAGAGGCCAACAACAAAAAATGAGAGGCGGCAGCAAATCAAAATTAAAAATCGATAGACAACATGAGTTTCATATTAAATTTTCTTTTAACACAATTGAAAAATGCCTCGCCGCTCGTTCTCGCCTCTCGCCTCTCGTTCTCGCCTCTCGTTCTCGCCTCTCGCCTCTCGTCCTGATGCTGGCGGATGCTTTTCCTGCTTTTTGCTCTATCTGCTCAGTGAAAAGCAAATTTTTTGCTGATTGTTTCGTCCACTCCAGCGGGTTTCCTGGTCGAAATGTTTGTGGCACTTAAACAACACAAAATTCCAATATCATTCAACAAACAGGCATCCGAGCAGACACATAAAATGGGTGTTGCGGGTGGGTGGGTGGAGTGGTTGGCCGGGACTTGTTAAGGTCATCAAAATGACAAAACTCGGGCAGGGGCTGGGGGGGCTGGGGGCGTTCGAAAAAGCCCAGCAGATAAGAGCAATGTATCGGACATTGGTCAGAGCTTGTTCAGTACACACAACCATCCATCACTCATTCACTTATTCATTGAATCATTCATTCGGTGTGTTCTTTGCCAGGCCTACTCGACACGTGATGGAACGTTGCCATTTTGAAGGCTGATTGATTCCTTCCACAAATAGAAATTAGCTGCTCAAGTGCTTTTTGGGTGTAAGGAGTGACTTTTGCAATTGGTTACAAGGCAAAGGCAAAGGCTGTGGGTGTGGGGTATCCTTTTCCAGCTTCCATCTTCCATCTTAAGGCATTTTTCAATCATTTTTGAGGGAAAAGAAATTTTAAATTCCACTCAATACAAAATATGCCCCACGAGGATTCACTTGAGGCATTTTTGAGGCTCTAAGCGTACCTATTGGAACAGCTACAGCTGCTTTGGAGGAATAATTTTCTATTTTGCGCCACTGATTAAGCAAAGTAATTTTTTGATCGCAGCAATTTAGTACCGAGTGCCACTGAATTTATCCCGTGGGTGCCTGCCTTTAGTGCTCCCATCTGCCCTTAGACGATTTCTGCTGCGCCCCAAATCAAATACTTCGCCTTTAAGACTCATTTAGGGGCCCTTTAAATTGTGTAAGCCAGCAAATGACAACAGCATTAAATACAAAAGAGAGAGAGAGGAAAAGTACCATTTAAAGTGAATTATTCATAAAGTTTTTAAATGGAAAGATGGAGGAGTGCTGTGCTGTGCTGTGGTGTGGTGTTGTGTGGGGAGGCGGCTCGGGCCAACTGCTTCCTGTGTGTCATGGCCATGGCCCCTGCTACTGCTCCTGCTCCTGCTCCTGCTACTGCTCCCGCTCCTTCTCCTCCTCCTCCTCCACCACTCTCTTTCTCTGCCTCTCAACGGCCTTCTGCGGTTATTGCGGGCGAAGAATGGCGGCCGGAAGTACACGTTGACAAGTCGCACTTCGTACAGCGGACAACTTCCGGTGGCGGCTTTCGCCATTCGGTGGTTTTGCCTTTGCCTCCAAGCAGCAAAGCAGAGCAGCCGCCAGCAGGCAGCAGACTAAGAGCGAGCTGCTTTATGAACTTCATATGACCGACCCGACACGGGTGGTCGTCGGACACCTCCACGTAACTCAGGAGGCAGCAGAACCCCAGTGCCGCGCTTTCTACGCCTCTTGCTCCACCCACCACCTCCTGCATTCCAGCGTATTTGCATAGAGGGTCAGGTCAACCAACGCGCGTGTAACCAAAACCAAAGGCAGCCAAAGGAGCGACGCAACGTGCCTAAGATTGTTGTTGTTTTCTGTTCTCATGCCGTTGGTACCCTGTAAATTGTTGCGGGGGCGAACAAATTTATGTTTGGTATTCTTACATCAAGGGGAGTAAAGTAAAGTGCGCTAAAATCCAAAAATAATAATAATATAATAGAAAAAAAATAATAATAATATAATATAAAAAATAAAAATAAAAAAATATAAAAAATAATAATAATATAATATAAAAAATAATAATAATATGAGCAAATATATGCGCATGAAATATATTTTCATCAGCATTTTTCAACTCTAAACATAAAATCTGAAATTTTTTAGATATTTCACTCTGATTTTTGTGTACTTTACAATAAAGAGACTCTCGTATTATCTGCCCTAAATCTGCCCAAAATCATCACTTTCGGATAATGGATACTAATAATAATTTCCAAGTGACGAAACACTTTCAAATTTCAGGCTGCAAAAATCGTTTGGCATGGCAATTTATGGGCGTATGAGGACCAAAGACAAATACGTAATCTTCGGCTAGGAAATGTGAAATAAAATAAATGTTCCTAGCAATGGAATATATCAAACGGGTAATCAATAGTTCCTACAATGAAAACACTCCTTATGGGAAAAAGAAGTTAAGGAATATTATGAAAAAAGTTTGGAATTTTGGAATATTTTTCGAACACCAAAAATATTTCTTTTCAAGAATTTTCTTTGGTTTTTAACCCTTAAAAAAAGGCCAAAAAGGTATTTGTTTAGTCGTAATATCCAATCATAGCACCCCATATTGTTATGCGCCACGCGTGTGTGTCCATGTGGCATGTGTGCATGTGTGTGTGTCCATGTGGTATGCGTGTGTGTGTGTCCATGTGTGTGTGCCTTTGCGGTTACATATGCATGTGTGTATATGTCTGCGGGCTTAAGCTAACTTTAAATTACGCTTAGCGACTGAAATTAATTTACGCAACGCCACCAGCAGCAGCAGAACAACAATACCCAGGGCCCCCAATGGCAAGTGGCAAGAACCACACACACACGCACGCACCAGAGGTGGCTTCTGGTTATGTGCCACATGGCGCGGCACTAAGCCTCTTGTGTGTTTGGTGGGGTGGCCGGAAGGGGTTTTGGTTTGTCCATTGCATTTCGTGGGGCCAAATCTGTAAAATCTGTGGAGGATCTGTGGTGCGGTGTGTCGTAGGTCGTAAAGTCATTTAATGCGCCCAGCAAAGGGCGGGGGCAAGGCAAGGGAAGGGATGGGAAGGGACGGGAAGGGAAGGTAAGGGTCATTAAATGCGTTTGGGTTTTTGATTTTTAAAACGTTTTTGATTGATTTATAGTCGAGTTGAAAGGTTATTGGGTTCTAAATTGTGGGTTTGAGTGTGATTGAAAAAGGGTTTGGGTTTGCTCTAAAGAAATAAAAAAAAAGGTCATTCTCTGCGTGGCCATGAAACGAATAACGCAAGCGTGAATGCTGCTGGGATCATTGCTTAGTCAGACAGGAGCAGACACCCCGCAGGTGCTGAATTTTCTTTGATTTTCTGAGCATCTTTTGGGCTAAATGGCAGCGCAGGGGGGAACTATCTTTAATTAATTTTCTAGTGGATGGGAAACCTTCCATAAGAAACGAAAATATAATAATAAATATCTACAGCAAACAACTACCCAATTTTAATTGCTATTTTCCATTTATTTAAAGCAATTAAAACCCTAGATATACTTGAGTTTTCCGCACACATTTAGAATTTCCCAGCAACTATTTAATGTACTTGATTTTCCCCAGAGCGTCTCTCAGGCTCCTAATAGTGCCTGGCTGGCTGGCTGCCGTCTAAGCTTTTGGCAAATGTTTTCCTGCACATTACGCATACGCCCCGCAGTGCATTCGAGTTTCGTGGATGGCATTTTTCGGGGGGTGTGGTGGGGTTGGCATGAAAATGTCGCGCGCGTTCTGCTGAGTGTAGGGGTGTTGGAGGGCGGGTGGGCAAAGTTGATGTTGCTAAATTTGTTGTTTATTATTTGCTGGCTGTTATTGTTGGCTGTCGAGACTGTCGCGAGTACAACGACAATGATGTCCCGCCAAAGGCAGTAGCAGTAGCAGTGGCAGTGGCAGTAGCAGTGTGCTGGGGCTGTGGCAGTGGCATCCTTTGGGCTCCACATCCTTCCTGATGTTTTACCCACCGATTCCCGCTCACTCTCCCACTCTCCCTCTGTCACTCTCTCTCTATCTTTTTGGGGAATGTTTCGTCGTAAGTGATTTGGAGACACCTGCTTAACATGTTGCAAGGTAGACGAAAGACACTTTTCCTCCCTCTTCCCTCTCCGCTCTTCGCTGCTTTTGTGTCGACATTTATTAAGCTCGTTGCTGTTGTTGCTGATGTTACTCCTGTTGCTGTTGTTGCTGCTGTGTTGTTGCTGCTGCTGTTTGTTGCTGCTGTTTGTGTTGCTTCTCTGTGTGTGTTTTGTGGCTGCCGTAATACTGTTTTAGATGGCTGATGGGTAACAACTCCCCAAAGGGAAGCCATTAACAGCCTTTTTGGTGTGCACCAAAAAATGAAAAGGAAGAAAAGGAAGCCACTGTGTGTCTTGTCTTCATCTTCCTCCGCCATAAACTTTGTCGCGTCCTGCCGTGGCAGCAACTAACATACATTTTATGTAATAATTTTTCTAATCAGATAATGAATACGCGGCGTCGCATTTTGAAGCGAATACTCTTTTTGGGTTAGGCATTGCGATATTTTTGAGTTGTTTGCAAGTGAAAAGAGAAGTATGTAAAATATATAGGGAATTTTTTTTCTTTAAGTTTATTTTTTTTATTTTATTTTTATTAATTTTTGTATTTATTTTTATTTTATTTATTTTTATTTTATTTATTTTTATTTAGTTTTATTTTATTTTTATTTTATTTTTTATTTATTTTATTTTTATTTTATTTGTATGTATTTTTATTTATTTTAATATTATTTTTATTTATTTTGTTTTTATTCTGTTTTTATTTATTTTTATTTTATTTACTTTAATTTATAACTTATAAAAATAATTGAATTTCTTATTTCATTTATTCAAATTATTATTAAATTTTCAACTCCAAACAAAATCCAAACAAATTTGCATAGCTATTTTTTCCTTAGCTTCCCATAGCAATATTGCCATAAAATTCTATAATTTCTTAGTTTCTTTTTTAAATATATTTTTAAATGCCACAAAATGGCTTTCGTGCTTCAACTTTGTTGCTGGTTGCCTGCGCTGCTGCTGCTGCTGCTGCTTCCTTCTGCTGTTTGTCATTCGCCGTTAAAATCAATTTACGACAAAATAAACACACGCACTGTCCTGAAATGCCGGCAAGGGAGTGCCCCTACCCTCCTACTCCCTCCCACACTGTCTCTCATCTCTTTTCAAGCTGCCACCCGATGATTCTATCATACAGCTGCCTCTTCTCTGTTTGCATTGCTGCTGCTGCTGCTGCTGCTGTTGTTTGTTTGTTTCCTGTTTGGCGCTGCTGCTGCTGTCACAAGCACCAGGAGAGCACCCAGAAAACCCGCGTAGAACTCTCCAAAAAATGGAGCAGCAATCACTTCACTACCCAAAAGTCTGGCCATGTCGCGCCTTTAATGTAGAAATATTTTTTTCCCCACGCCCCACTCGCTCAGTGCTGCTTCTGCCACTGCTTTTTGTTGTTTGACAGACAATGAAGAAGGTTCCGGGGGGCGGGAATTTTTCATGGGCGAAAAAAAGCTTATCGAAAATTGGCTTAAGGATGTGCGTGTGTGCGCACGTGTGTGTGTGTTTGGGCCTACAAAAATTTAATGGGCAGCTGACCCAACGCTCCTCCCCTACCCCGCTTATCCGCACCATGTGGTTCCGGGGCTTTTTTAATGTCCAAGCGAAAAACTTTAAGTCCCGGCGAAGAGCATAGTTTACGGCCAAAGTTTATGAGGGGTAAAGCTCATTAAGTGCGAGAATATCACAGAGTAACATCTCCATAGAGTCGCCATGCACGGCACAGCATGGGGTGGGTGGGGTGGGCTGGGCAGGCAGTGGCCGGCCAGATCTCTCTATAGAGGCAGCATAGCAGAGTGGCAGGCAGAGGGCGGGGCGAGCAGTGTATCCTGTGTGTGTGTGTCCCTCATTAATATGTTGCCGTGCAGGGATTTAGGATTTTTATCAAAGCAGCAGCAGGGGGGAGATGCTGGGCGCTGCTTGGTTACAAATTACACAGATTGAAACTGTCCATTAAAGGTTAAAGGCAAAAATGCACATAAAATTTCGAGCAAAAAAATCAAATTAAAATTTGAATTTTGCATTAAATAAAAGTGCATATTTATTTGCAGCATTTAGCTGGAATTTAATGAAGCAACTGCAGCATTTCTGGGGCATAATTAAAGCGAAACAAAATCACGTACTCGACATGGACAGAAATTTAACATTTAAATTCGTTTTCTACCAATGAAAAAAATGTCTTGCAAATTTATACACAAAAATCTTTCGGCATTTAGCATTCAATTCAAATTTAAACTGAAATCTGCTTTGATTAAGAAAATCCTCAATAATAAAGTAAACTTCATCCGACACCCAAATTGAGGAGACGTGCCCGCCAACCCCCCAACCCCCTCGCTGCTCTTGCCAAATGGCCAAAGAATAAAAATTAAAATTTGATGTAAACAGACCAGAGAGGGAGCGAAAGAGAGCTTGAGGCCCGGCTCTTTCCATCTGCACTCCCGTGAACCCCCCACTGGAACTCTGCCATCGAATACCACAGACTCGTCTCATCTTTTTCGCCAGAGCCCGGACCTGAGACCCGGACAGACAACTTAAGTCGTAACGTAATTTTCGAGGGGAATATTTGAGCTTTTGCGCTGCCGCAGCAATTAAAAATTCAACGCGAAAAATCAACAAGGGGGAAAAATCTGTTGGCATTCATCCATCCATCCGCCCAGGTATGGCAGGTAACCAAACGGTAACTGGTAACCTGCTACCAATCAATGGGTCTTCACCCGGGGATCAAATGCGGCTGGCTCCACGTCTCTTGCTCTGGGGCTTGCCACTGCTGAAGGCTGCTGCTGCTCTGAGGGTCGCGCTCCTTCGCCCCTTCGCTCCTTTGCTTCTCAGTTGATGAGCATGCCGTGCCGCAGGTGTGCAAAAATGTTGAGAAGTTGCTTCCCTCTCTCAGCAGTATCGTACCAGGGTATCCTCATCAACAAAATAACAATGAATGCGGTGTTGGGGCTGGCTTAGCCTTGAGGGGTTCTCTCTCACTCTCCGGCGGCTGCAGCTGTTACCCGTGGCAACCCGTGGGGGCACACAGTGGAGCAGGGCCGACATTATTGCTCCCGCGAGGCCCCAAAAGCAGAAAAGAAATACATAGTTTCGCCCCCGCCTTGAATCCTATACCCCCAAAAATATTCTATGGGCCTCTTGTGCCAAGGGTTAAGGGGATGACAACGCTTGTCGATGATGGCTATGATGTGGGCAGTGGCAGTGGCAGTGGCAGGGGAATCGGCATGGGAATGACGATGACGATGATGATGATGATTAGAAGAAACGGCCTCCAAGGGGGCCAGCGCCAGCGCCTGCACCTTCCACCCACGCAGCAGCAGTTGGGTCTCCTCGGCCATTGCCTTAATTACGTGGAGATAAGAAACGCAAATATAAATATGGCAGCAACGCCTCGGAGTTTCGTGTCCGTGTGGGTACAGTGAAGATTCGTGGGGAATAAATACGGGAAACAAAAAAGGAAAAGAGTGTAGAGCATACACCGAGAAATAGTTGCACAGATTTAATTAAATCTATTTCCATAATTTGCATATTGGAAACACAGAAATTTCATTTAATGTAATTTTATTTAATTTTATGTAATTTAATTTAATGCAATTTAATTTAATTTTATGTAATTTAATTTAATGTAATTTTATTAAATTTTATGTAATTTAATTTTATGTAATTTTATTTAATTTTTGTAATGTAATTTAAATTTATTAATTTATGTAATTTAAATTTAATGTAATTTAATTTAATTTATGTAATTTAATTTAATTTAATTTAATTTAATTTAATTTAATGTAATTTAATGTATAGCCCAAAATTTTGAGCAAGTAATTTAAATTGAAAATTATTAAATTAAAATTTATAGACATGAAATTCATAAAAATTTATGAAGCATACTAAAATTATGGAATGGAAATTTATAAAAATACTACAAATTTATAGAAATGAAATTTATAGAAATGAAATTAATGGAAATTAAATTTATAGAAAAGAAATTTATAGAGTTTTGTGGTGCATACTAAGTGATTTATTCCATCACAGTATGGGAAATAGTGCACAAATTCAATACTTTCATAAATCTTAAAATTGGCATTAATGCAATAATTTTATGGGGCAGACACAATGCAATTTTCAGCAAATTATTTACATTTATGTAACGTCATTTTTTAATTGAAACTAAAGCTTTTTATTTACGATATTTGCACTGAAATTTTGGCGGAATTCAATGACTTAAACTGAGGGGTGGGAAGAGGGGAAGAGTCAGAGAAAGAGTGAGAGTGAGAGGGAGAGTGAGAGTGAGAGTGAGAGCGAGAGCGAGAGTGAGATATGTCTATGTCTAAGATAAGATAACAATCGAGAGAGTCGTTCATTGTTTTTTTTCGAGTGAATTATTTTACATTTTATATTGAGAGTCTCTCAATTCCATTCACACAGCTGTCCCACCAAGTCAGAGCCCACTGTAAACACCCTGAAAGCAAGACACTGAGAGTAAGCCGCTGAAGAGAGGTAGAGGGGTAGAGTGGCAGAGTGGCAGAGGGCAGAGTGGCAGCGGGAGGGTTGTACTGTTGGCCGTTTGTTCTTTTGGTAGGTGGAGCCGTGGCGGGGCGGTGCGTGGCGGGGGGGGCCACAACTCAAAGTGGAAGTTTGAGCGCAACAGCTGCGCTCACTAAACGCTCCGGCATAAACATAAAAAGTCTATGAAACTGTCATAAAGCAGGCAATAGAACTCAACGACCAACCAGGGGGGGGTGTGTGCGCTGCCCGGCAACCGGGCTCCGGGTTCAACGTGCCACGCCTCCACCACCGCCATCGCCAACGCCCAACGGGTGGCCTTGTCAGTGGCCTAAAACTCATTTGTAAGGCGTTGCGTTTGGCTCATAAAAAATAAAGCACGAAACGAAAAGTGTGTGGGGAGGGGCGGGACGGGGCGGCAAAAATCGGCAGCAAAAGAAATTAGACTGGCAGCAGATTCGGTTTTTGGCCATTAGCTTAGGGGGGTGGTAGGTGCCGGAAAACTCTACCGAAAGTAGCAGGCAACTTGGCCCAACTGTCAGCTAGGAGCCAGGCCAGCGACTGTGACTAGGGGAGCTAGGGGCCAGGCCAGGCCAGGCCAGCGCCTGTGACTGAAAGTTGGCTTTAAAATTTGTTGAAGCGGCAGAGAACAGAAGAAGATTCCAAGAGAACACAGCACTCCACAGTGTAGTATGGCAAATGTATTTCTGTGGTCGACAAAGTACAAAAAATTATCTAACAACATCAAGGGAGCCCTAGAAAGTAAAGTAAAGCAAAGCGGCGGCGTGTGGGGGCTAAGGACTTAGAGGAGCACAGCTTAGCCATTTCATTTTTAGCCCAACTGTTGTGTGTCTGTGTGTGTGTACTGCAGGGGTTGTCTGTGTGTGTTACAAAAAGATTATGTGCTTATAATGGGTCCGCAAGTTTTTGGACCAAAAGCAAATCTCTACAAAATTGGCTTTTGAGCGCACATAAAACGTGTAAAGCGAAGAGGCTGCTGCTGCTGCTGCTGCTGCTGCATGCCCCACCCCAAAGCGGGCATTACACTGTCAAGCAGGATTGCGAGATAGGATATGAGGTCTAGGCCAAACAAAACCCACCACACATAGCCAAACAAGCGAGGACTCTGCTCTGGCAACTGTAAACAAAAGGCCCATAAATTAAACCAGAAACGAAGCGAAATATACTCCATTGAGTGGGGGTGGGGTGGGTAGGGATTTCCCCCCCAGCACATGTGTGTTTATTCGTTGGATGGGTGGTGGGGAGTGAGGCCCCCCCCTTGTGTCGTAAAACGCAACATAATGAAACATTATAGAAATCATAAAAATCAACATCATTTTTATGCATAAAAAAAAGCAAAGGCAAAGGCAAAAGCAAAGGCAACAGCAACAAAAACACATCTGACAGGCAGACAAAAGCCAAAAATTGCTGCAGCAAAAAGCAAAATATGCAAAATAAAATGAGGCAATGGGAGAGGAGAGCAAAGGAGCAAAGAAAGTAAAAAAGAGACAGCAAGACAACATAAAACAAGGGGGAGAACATGGTTGAATATGCAAAGAGATCTCTCTGGAGTGGTGGTGGTGCAACGACGAGGGAATGCTCTATGGGGGGGCACGGCAGTGAATGGGCAGATTAACAGCAATAAATGATTCAAAGATTTGAACAGAGTGCTCCATTGCTGGGAGAGTCTCAGCTGTTTGCTTTCTTGTTTTCCACCTTCGTGAAGCACGTAAAATGCTGATACGAAATATCGTCAGCCGTCGCCTTCCACTTGTTCAACTGGTGGAGAGAATGAGAGTGAAATACACAAAAAAAAAAATTGTTTACTTGGTCTTCTCACTGCAAATAATTATCAGACACAATTTTGCAGTCTCCGTTCCTTCGCCTTTCACAAAAGCAAAAACACTTTCGCTTTCTCATTCCCTTCTGCAAGGAATCGGCTGCGGGGTGCTTGCCAGGTGCTAAATCGATGTGCAATCAGATTTCTGAGCTTGGTAGGTTTTGCTTTGCTTTGAGTAATATTTTTGTTTCCCATCAGCATTGCCTTATCATTTATAGTTTGTGTTTCATGGCTGTCCAAATGAAATGTTAAACGGAAAACAATCTACGACTTTTGTGAATGTTTTTTTGTATTTAAAATTCAAAATTGTTGTGGGATTTGCGATCGACGTGTCGTAGTGGTCTCGGAAGTCGTTCGCAAGTCGAGCTTTGTGCTTTGATAGGATCATAAAACCCCTCGAAATTATGCGAGTAGAAGTGAGCAGAATTAATGTTTGATATAAAATTTGGATACTGCTGAATGCTATGAAATTGGATGGATGATTGGTAGTGACGGCGTTGGCTATGCGGCCGCGCACTCGATCCCAGTGAACGCCACAGATCCTGCTCTGCAACAAGGTCAATGAGTTCAGGGCAAAGCATGTCCTGGCCATCCCCTTTGTGGGTGTTTTCTGGAAGCCAGGAATGTGTGGCGTTGCATAGGCGGAGGCTATTTTGTGGAGCAATGTAAGTAGCTTCCTGTAGCAGTAGAATCTGTTGCCGAGTGCAGAGTAGTAGCCCGTAGAGTGGACCGTACGCCTCCACATAATAATTTTCTACAGCAATCGTGGCTCCCTTTCGCCGCTTACAACAAACCTCTGCCCATACAGCATATACCCCCCGTTCGAGAAAAAAGTGCACCCAAAAATTATGCTAAGTAATGCAAAGTGTCCCCACAACACAAAAGATCTGCTGTCTGTCTGCGTGGGTGTGTGGTTGTCTGTCTGTGTGTGTTCAGGGCATGTTCCTCATACTCATGGCCATGCATGCTCGTAAATAAGCTGCGCGGCAGAATATTAACACGAGTTCAAGGATAGCACAAAGAGAGAGGGAGGGAAAAACCAACCCAATCCTCCCCCCTTCCAGATGGCAGAGCTGGCAAAGAGAAAGCACCCTACTGGAGGGAGTCCCACGCGCGGGGGAGACCCATAAATTATGTCGGTTCTCACTTTGCGTTCTGGTTGCAATTTCCTACTAGGCCTTGCCTTTTCCCTGCCACAAATTATAACTACAGGAAGGAAGAAGGCAGCGCAGGCTTTCGCCCCGTTGCAAAAGTACTTTCCGCTTTCCTGTAAATGGGGTTCCAATGGGGGTTTCCATCGCTGACCAGATCTGTGTGTCATATTAACATTTATTTTTTTGACTGCCATTTTGATGGCGAGGCAGAAAATGTTTACTACGTTTACTTTTGCCAGAATCATTTCCACTGCGAGGGATGATGCCACGTCTGTTGCTGCAACGTCCCCTCCCTGTTTCTGCAGGGTGCTGCCTGTTGCCCTTCGTACTGATATTGCCATTCCAAGCCAATAGAAACTGACAGAACACAACATAAAAATGAAAAGTCGCCATATCTCATTTAAAAATGGGGAATACAATTTAAAATGCGAACAAATAAAACAGAAAGTTACTTCAAATATTAAGTCGAATATTTGAATAGCCTTTGTGAAAAGATTTCACTTTGATTTAAGCATAAGTGTATTAAATAATATATTTATCAATGCGCCCCATACCTAAAAAAAAATAATATTTTAAATATGTATTAAATACATTTCAGTTGAATATAAAAATATTTAATAAATATATAAAAATAGTTCATTTAAATATAAAAATATTTCATTTAAAAATATAAAAATATTTTATTAAAATATATAAATATTTAATAAAAAAAAAAAAAAAAAAAAAAAAAAAATATATAAATCAAATATAAAAACATTTAATTCAAATATAAAAATATTTCATTTAAAAATATAAAAATATTTAATTAAAATATACAAATATTTAATTCAAATAAAAAAATATTTAATTCAAATATAAAAATACTTAATTCAAACATAAAAATTTCATTTAAATATAAAAATATTTAATAAAAATATGGAAATTTTTTTATTAAAAATGAGAAATATATTTAAATCAATTATTTCATATAAAATCATATAAAATATGAATACAAGTGAAAATACGTTCATTATACAATGTACAATTTCGTTGCATATATTCTCTGCCAGTTGCATCGCAGATTTCCCGCCCACTTACTACGACCCCAACAATAAACCAAAAGAGATTTAACACTTCAACATTGCAACCCTGCGAGCCACGAACATGCATATATCATTCACATAGACTTGGATACCTTTCGGCTACACCAAGCAAAAAACGAAAAACAAAAAAATAAACCCCCCCAAAAACCATAGCTCAAAAAATGCCAAAAGCGAATCCAAGCCGCAAGCACAGTTGCAGCTGCTACCGCACCGATAGAAAAAAACCCCACACCAAAAAATTGCAGCCCACTTGTACCCACTGTGCCGCCCCCCACACCCACCCGCACTCTGCAGCTGTCAGTGGTTTGACTTTTGCTTAACGCTTTTGCCCCTGCAGCAGCAAATAGAGGATCCGCCGCTGCTGCTGCTCGTCCTGCTGCTGCTGCTGCTCCTCCTCCTGCTGCTGCTGCTGCTTCTTTTCCCACAAGTTATGATTTATGCACATTGCTCTCTGTGAAATCTATTGAGAAATCAGTGACAGTCGAGAAATATACGAGAGAGAGATGGAGCGAGCAGCACTCGGACAGCAGCAAATGGCAGCTGCTGCTTGTGGGATTCTCTTGGACATGGGATGATGCATGTGGCAAGCATTTCTTTTGCTCTTTCCGCCCGTCCTCCTCCTCTGTTTCTGTTGCTGTTGCTCTTGGCCCACTCCTCCTTTAATATTGTCAATGTGAAGAGTCATTGCGGCTTTTAAGCATGTCTCTTTTCCCTCTCTCTCTCTCTCTCCCTCTCTCTCTCTCTCTCTCTCTCTTCTTTGCCATGAATAAACATGGCTT